>CM040406.1:1910424-2510424 GCA_022702515.1 Ilyophis sp. 1 JC-2022
TATCTGCCAAAGATATACAGTTTTTTTTAAACAAAGAGAGTTTCAGAATAATAAATACTTTGTTAAATAAGTAAAAGCAATGACAAAAAAATTAAGATACTTACTCTCCATCTTTCGATAAAAAAGTTTTTTGCTTTGCTCTAACACTTTTGATGTGCTTCTTCTTCAGAAAGACCTTGATAAATGTTCCTTGGAAAATTCTGCCTTTTAAACATCCCCAGAACAGCCTTTTTTATTGTCCCCAGTACATTTAAATTAGAAATATGCCCGGACATGTCCTTCTATCCTGCTGTTATAGAATAAAACCTTATTATTGTTGTATTTCCTTTTTTAATACCGTTTATTTCTTTAATTTGTTAGTTTCAACCATGCTAATTTTAAATATATCTCTTTTGTTTTTTCACCATATGTTAATTCGCCTTTTTTCTTTTAATTCACCCTGATCCTTTCCGTCTTTCTAAAAAAAGTGTTTTTATTTTTATCTAGTGTATCCATTTTTAAAAACAAAAAACGTTTATTTCTTTAATTTGTTACAGTATCAGCCATGCTAATTTTAAACATATCCTTTGTTTTTCACCATACATCAATTCGCCTTTTTAAAAAAAGTCACAACATTGTCTACACCAAAAGAAGTCCTACAAATCTCTACAAAATCCCCTTATTATTTTATATTTTCTCGTCTCCACCAAAAAGGACTACAAATCACTACAAAAAAACTCTGCACACATGTCATTTGGACACACACGTGAAAATCAAAAGGTCAAAAGTTCAGACACACCCCTTTGTTTTGGTACTGGGAGGTGTGACGTAGGTAATTAAAGGTGTGAAATATGCAAATTAGCGGGCGATTCGGGGGGTCAAAAACAGGGTGAACATATATACTACTAACCACTGCTTTTATATAGTTTTGAAACTTGCTGCAGTGACAATACCCCTCAGTCTGTATATAGCCGTGTATGTTTCAATCACCGCCATCTTCAATTGGGGAGCATTTTGGATTTTGTTGGTTCATATGCTACTTTTCCCACTTTCATCTGGTTTATTCAAATTAAACTGGGCCCAGTGAAGGAAGGTAGGGTCCAAGCATAACTGACCGAATTTGCTGCGGATTGGCCCTATCTCTGTGCGACAAACAGTAATTTAGAATTAGATATTGATACATTTTGCTGCATTTGACTCAGGGACCTGAACTCAATGTCAAAAGATCCCACTTTGCACAGAAAATAAAGGATTAAAGATTTGTCAGCCTGCCATTATAGATTTGCCTCTTTTTTTAATAACTTACAACAGTTCATAACTTAATAACAGTTCAAATCTATCTGCTCCAAAATGCTCTGATCAATTTGCACCGAATTTGCCATTTAGCATCTACTCACAATTCAATTATTTTTAAAGAGTTTACTAAAAATCACTTTTTTGTTGACATTTGATACTAACTAGGCTGACTAAGCAATTCATTATGAACATATGCATATGTACGTTCTGGCATTCGCATATGTATTTGTCGCTTTGTGCGCTTGGCCCCCTTAATTGATGGTTGCAGCTATATTTGTTCAGATTTTTATTTTTTTTAAATGTCCGTATGTTTTCGCCTAAAATGCTTATAACTTCTGTTTGGACTGGTGAAAAATTTTGAAAGGTTAATGGACCTATAAGTCCCTACAATATGGAGGTAGATTTCTATCAAAAATAAAACACACTTTTAAACACAAAAGTATAATCCACAATTGTATTTACCATCCACACACACACAACTCTCCATTTGTGTTCGTAGGTATAATCCACAAATGTGTTTTTGCCATCCACACACAAACACCTCTCAATTTGTAAATCATAATTTGGATGAATGCAAAAATTATATTCACAAATGCAAATAACATTTTCAGATATGTTTCCAATGTTCACGTTTACAAATCAAAAGCTTGGCTTGTGAACTGGCGAATCTACATTTGGCGATCGAAGGACATGCTTGATCTGCTTGGATTTACGTATGGAATTTTGAGACAAATATTCCGCTGTTTTTTCCCATTTTTTCCCGATTCACACACGCTTAACTTGTGATTCACATGCAAAACTTCTTCTTCGGCTCTACCCAACACGGCGATGTGGGGTTAACTTTACAACCTAAATAAACTCAATACTCGGTTGTTTTAATTTACCATTAATCCACTTCTTAAAGATAATGTGCAATTTTGGCCACTTGTTCTAAAAGTGGCGTGATGAGCCGAAATCACACATCGCTGTGTTAGGTAGCGCCGAAGAACATGTTTTGCGTGTGAATCACAAGTTAAGCGTGTGTGAATCGACACGGGAAAAAACAGCGGAATATTTGTCTCAAAATTCCGTACGTAAATCCAAGCAGATCAAGCATGTCCTTCGATCGCCAAATGTAGATTCGCCAGTTCGCAAGCCAAGCTTTTGATTTGTAAACATGAACATTGGAAACATATCTGAAAATATTATTTGCATTTGTGAATATAATTTTTGCATTCATCCAAATGATGATTTACGAAACACAAGCTGAGAAGTGTTTGTGTGTGGATGGCAAACACACATTTGTGGATTGTACCTACGAACACAAATTGAGAGGTGTGTGTGTGTGGATGGTAAATATAATTGTGGATTATATTTTTGTGTTTGTTTATTTTTGATAGAAATCTACCTCCACACTACAATCGCTATGAAAATTCCCCAAATTGGCCAGTTGATGGCGCTGTAGCGAGCAATTGAATGTTCAACATTTAAACAGTCATAACTTTTGAACTGTGTTACGATCCCCACGGGCCTAGGGGTGCATGGGGTAGGTAACGTGATGTTATTATACCGGGTGATGTAAAATGATATGATGAACTAGTAATAACAATATTAGAAAACAGACCGGATAGCAAACTCAGTGCATAAGTTTTTACTGTGGTAAAGAAATATATACAAAGAGTGCAACACTAAATACATACACAATACCAGACTCACACAACCAGGCTCAAGGGACGATGGATGTTGCCAAAAGAACACCCAAAACAAAACTAGCTAACACAGAGAGTAGTTACTAATCTAGTGTATCAAGTACACAAAACAAAAGCCTAACTACTCGAACTAGCAGACTGAAAAATACAGTGGTTGGCAATCACCCCTAAGGACTAGTGGTTCTATACATAAACAACCTACGGGCATATGTATAGGAGCCCCCAGTCTTACCTGTCCAAAGACCTGCAAGTGTACATAAAACAGAACACATTCAAACACAAAACTATGGTTAGACAAACTTGGGATTTCGAGCACACAAACACACACACTTGACCCCAAAAACCACACTCCCGCTAATGGCAAACAGTCCAGTTTAAATAGCAGAGGTGGCGGGTTCTGATTGGATAATTGGATGATGACAGAGGGCTTGGATAGATGACAGCGGGACTTGATTGCTGATTGACAGGCGGCACAGCGAATGAAGGTGGTGGCAGGCGAAGGCAGGGAAGTCCACAAAACAATAACACAGACACGTAACACCTCCCCCCTTAAGAACTAACTTAACACATTTTATATATATTTTTTAAGTTAGTTAACATATTTACGGAAAAAAACAACAATTCCCATCCACTACACAAGGTACATAAATACTTTATACAGGTTACCCAAAACTCCGAGACAACGCATCAGCGAGTACGTTGTCAGTTCCCTTCTTGTGACGAATGATGATGTTGTATTGCTGTAGAATCAGTGACCAACGCATAAGGCGCTGGTTCTGATTATACATTCTTAATAAAAACACTAACGGGTTGTGGTCTGTAAAGACCTCGACAGGGTTGGAACTTGAGCCAAGGTACACTTCAAAAAATTGTAAAGCCAATAACATTGCCAGTGCCTCCTTCTCAATGGTACTATAGTTTAATTGATGTTTATTACATTTGCGCGAGAAGAAACTGACGGGATGATCAACTCCATCCGGATCTTCCTGCAGCAATACTGCACCAGCTCCCAGAGCACTGGCATCAACCTCTAACTTAAACGGTTGTGCAAAGTCTGGAGCGGCGAGTAGTACAGGTGCACTGCATAGTAAAAGCTTAACAGCTTCAAAGGCATGTTGGCAGTCTGAGGTCCACACAAAATATTTTTTTGTACTGAGCGCACTTGTTAAGGGCGCTACAACAACAGAGAAGTTCCTGCAGAAACTCCGGTAATATCCAGCCATTCCGAGGAAACGGCGTAACTCACGCCTAGTAGAAGGCGTAGCGAAACTAGCAATGGCAGCAATCTTTGCTTCCAATGGCCGAACTTGGCCATGACCCACTTGTTTTCCCAGGTACGTCACGGTCGCTTTGCCAAACTCACACTTGGCGAGATTCAGGGTTAGCGTTGCTTTGGCCAACCTCTCAAACACACAACGCAACACCGAAACATGATCGGTCCAACTATCTGACCTGATCACTAAGTCATCTAAATAGGCATAACAGTCCGAAATACCCATTAGTACTGTATTCACTAGCCGCTGAAAAGTGGCCGGAGCGTTACGAAGGCCGAAAGCTAAAACATTATACTGGAGGAAGTTGTCAGGGGTAACAAACGCGGAAATCTCAGACGCGCGAGGAGTCAAAGGCACTTGCCAATATCCCTTTAGCAAATCAAGTTTGGTGACAAACTTAGCAGCACCAATGTTATCGATGCAGTCTTCCATTCTCGGTAGAGGGTAGGAGTCTGGAACCGTAACTGCATTTACCTTTCGAAAGTCTGTACAGAAACGCGACGAACCATCAGGTTTCGGCACAAGAATACAAGGCGAGCTCCAAGGACTAGCACTGGGCCTAGCCAAGTTATTATTTAAAAGGTATTGCACTTCCCGCTTCATAGCCTCATGTTTAACAATATTAACCCGATATGGGTGTTGTTTAATAGGGGCAGCACCGTCCACATCAATGTCATGATGTGTTACGGTAGTCTGAGAAGGGGTATCACCAAAAAGATTTGGAAATCCTTTTATTAAATTAACAATATCAGATCTCTGAACATCTGATAAGTGAGCAAGGTGGGACGACAAATCTGACAGTGTCTCCGAATTGGTGAGTCTAGCACATAGATGAGGGGCGTTCAGAAGCACAAGGCCATCCTCATCCTCTGTACAATCCAACCTGAAGTTATTCATTACGGGGCTAACGCTAGCTACTTGTGACACAGGCAGAACTTTTTTTACATCCTCTGACTGAGGTGTCTCTCTAGAATGATATGCCTTAAGCATATTAATATGGCACACTCGTGATTGCCGTTTACGATCGGGTGTTCGAATTACATAATTACTTTCACTCAGTTTTTCTTCCACAGTATAGGGACCAGAAAAACGAGCAGACAAAGCAGATCCAACAATAGGCAATAATATTAGAACCTGATCCCCAGGTTTGAAATTGCGATCAACAGCCTTCCAGTCAAAACGACGTTTCATTTTGCTCTGAGCTGACGAAAGCGACTCTTTAGCAAGGGAATTGACATGCTGCAATTTTTCTCGGACCTGACGACAGTAATCCAACACATTAGGCTTGACATCCGAGTCAAACATAAACTGGTCCTTCAGGACTTTTAAAGGACCCCGAACAGTATGCCCAAATACTAGTTCAGCAGGGCTGAACCCTAACGATTCCTGTACCGCTTCTCGTAACGCGAACAGAATGAATGGCAGCCCTTCCTCCCAACAATTTCCAGTCTCCAAACAATATTTGCGGAGAGCAGATTTTAGAGTCTGATGCCAACGCTCTAAGGCCCCCTGGCTCTCAGGATGGTAAGCACTTGAGATTTGATGCTTAATATCAAGAGACTGCGCAAACTGTTTAAACTGTTTTGACAGAAAATTAGTGCCCTGATCCGTTTGGATAACTTTAGGGAATCCAAATATTGAAAAGAACTGAGTCAACGCTTTAATCACATTTTTGGCAGTGATTGTGCGCAATGCTATAGCTTCCGGAAATCTAGTCGCAGTACACATAATGGTTAGCATGAATTGTTTACCAGATTTTGCCTTAGGAAGCGGACCCACGCAATCCACAATTACATGCTGAAACGGCTCACCCATTACTGGAATTGGACAGAGCGGGGCTGGTGGAACAACCTGATTAGGTTTTCCCACGACCTGACAAATGTGACAAGACCGACAGTGGTTTACAACAGCACTTTTAAGACCTGGCCAAAAGAAATGCCTCAACACGCGATTATACGTCTTTGTAATTCCCAAATGACCAGACCAAGGATTTTCATGGGCTAAAATTAATACTTGCGGTCGATACACAACAGGTACAACAATTTGAAAAACCACACCCCATTCGGCTTCCATAGTTAACGGAGACGACCACTTCCTCATTAACAAACCATTATCTAAAAAATAAGCCATTGACTTTTCTTTCACCATTTCTGGTTTAACAACCATCTCAAAGCACTTGAGCAAGGATGGATCATGTTTCTGAGCAGAAACAAGTTGTTCACGAGTGGCAGGAAGTTTTTCTGAGGCCAACTCCACGGGTAAGGTAAGAGATTTACATTCCTTTTTACTAAAGTTTTGAGGTTCAACCTCTGTACTTGCCTCCGTTTTTACCCGTGGTATTTTCGGTTCGGTGAGAGAAATATCTTCTGTAAAAATGGACGCTAACTCCGATAAATCCACTTCCTCTCCCCATTTCTTTGATTGGGCTCGAGTGAGCACGCAAGCAGGAAAAACACTGGGAAGTGATTTAGACACGTCAGACATTGTAGACGATACGGGTTTATTTAGCACTTCAAGTACTGGATGCACTTTACCTCCGGCAATATCATTTCCCATTATAAAATCAACGCCTGGTACCGGCAAAGCGGACCGTACAGCCACATTAAAATAACCCGTTACTAATTCAGTTTGAACATGTACTTTGTGTAAGGGAACAGTTACAAAGGCCATGTCAATTCCCTGAATTACAACGTTAGCACCACTATACGTCACATCCGATACAGCGATTACGTCGGCTAACACAAAAGATTGTGAAGCTCCCGTGTCTCTTAAAATCCGCACTGGTTTTTGCTCAGTTGGATCACCGGAAAGGGAAACAAAACCTTCAAAAATAAACGGCTCAAAACCATCTTCAGGTTTGCTTACAGGACCGTTTAAACACGGAGTACTTTGACGAACAGTTCTAACAAAGCCTGTAGGCTTGGCTGAAGCAGCAGTTTTCGTTTTCAAAGCATAACAATTAGCAATTACATGCCCTACCTTATGGCAATAGAAACATTCACGTTCCTCTTTAGACCGCGGTGGTGACGATTTGGAATCTTTTGGAGATTCACCGTCCTTATAACTACGGGAAGCAGCAGGTTTAGCTCCCTGGATGGAACCAAACACAGTTTTGTGAGTGAGTGCAAACTCATCCGCAAATATCGCAGCTTCAGACAAGGACATCACTTTTTGTTCATTTAGGTAAACAACAATTCGTTCTGGAGCACAATCCTTAAACTCTTCTAACAAAATTAATTCGCGAAGAGAGTCATAGTCATTTGCTTTACTCGCAGCACACCACTTGTCAAACAGAGTTCCCTTTTCTCTGGCGAACTCTACGAATGATTGGGCGGAGGTTTTCTTTTGGTTTCTAAATTTCTGTCTATAGGCCTCCGGCACCAATTCATATACACGAAGGATAGCCGCTTTTACAATGTCGTAATCCATGCTCTCTGGGAGAGTTAGTGTAGCCATTACATCTTGTGCTTTCCCGACAAGTTTGCACTGTAGCAAGGTTGTCCAAATTTCTTTGGGCCATTTAAGAGCTGCAGCCAAACGCTCAAAAGTGCTGAAGTAGGCATCTACCTCAGTCTCTCGGAAAGAGGGTAGAGCCACATGTCTCCTGACATCGTATCCAGCAAAACCAAGTGGTGAGGACGTACCGGGGGTAACCATGGTGGAGTGTTGCTCTGCAGCGCTTTGTAACTCCAGCTGCCGCAACTTAATCTTTGTCTCTGCCTCTACTTCCAGCTTTCTTATGGAAAACCGGAATTCCTGCTCCATTTTCAGAGCCCTTTCTTGTGCCTCAGCCTCACGAGCTCTCTCCTGAGCTTCTAGCTGCAGCCGAGCAAGACAGACTTTCAGCCGCACATCAGCCCTCGACCCAGTGGAACTCGGAGAATAACCCTCAAACCGTGGAAAGGTTACTGGGGGAGTCTCGACCTTCACCTCAGTTCCGGCAGATTCCCCAGCTCCCTGCGGTGATTCGGGATTCTCCACAACCGCACGGGGCAATAAGCCTACACCAGGCTGGCTAGGAGGTAAAATGACAGGCGAGACAAATATTTTCTGTTCCACCAGCTTGTCCCACACTAATGCTTTAATCTCCTTTTTCAGGAGGGTCCTCACAACAGCGAGACCTAAGTGATCCGCTATTGCTAATAAATCTGCCTTGCGGCACTGATCAAAAGCTACAAACGAAGGCTGTTCAATAAAATCTTTTACATTGAATGCAGCCATTTCTCACTCTGCTTATTTGCGTACCACTGTACAACCACACAATATTATTTATTACTGTTCAAATATATCCCGGACGAGCCCCCAAATATGTTACGATCCCCACGGGCCTAGGGGTGCATGGGGTAGGTAACGTGATGTTATTATACCGGGTGATGTAAAATGATATGATGAACTAGTAATAACAATATAACAGACCGACCAGATAGCAAACTCAGTGCATAAGTTTTTACTGTGGTAAATATATACAAAGAGTGCAACACTAAATACATACACAATACCAGACTCACACAACCAGGCTCAAGGGACGATGGATGTTGCCAAAAGAATACCCAAACGAAACTAGCTAACACAGAGAGTAGTAACTAATCTAGTGTATCCAGTACACAAAACAAAAGCCTAACTACTCTAACTAGCAGACCAGAAAAATACAGTGGTTGGCAATCACCCCTAAGGACTAGTGGTTCTATACATAAACACTCTACGGGCATATGTATAGGAGCCCCCAGTCTTACCTGTCCAAAGACCTGCAAGTGTACATAAAACAGAAACACATTCAAACAAAACTATGGTTGACAAAACTTGGGATTTCGAGCACACAAACAAACACACTTGACCCCAAAAACCACACTCCCGCTAATGGCAAACAGTCCAGTTTAAATAGCAGAGGTGGCGGGTTCTGATTGGATAATTGGATGATGACAGAGGGCTTGGATAGATGACAGCGGGACTTGATTGCTGATTGACAGGCGGCACAGCGAATGAAGGTGGTGGCAGGCGAAGGCAGGGAAGTCCACAAAACAATAACACAGACACGTAACAAACTGATTGTCGTAGAAATACGGGCATTGCGTCTATAAATTTTCCTCCTCTCGCTGAACAAAAGGGTTTCTGGGCCCATTAAAGTTCGTTAGAGTAGATTTTTTTCTATTTACAATTTTATGGAAAACGCTTAAACGACACTTCTTAGAGCATGGGGTGTCCAAACTTTTTTCACTGAGGGCCAGATGGTGCGCTCAGACATGTGGCATACAGTTGCCAACATCACTTAGATTTCTATTTAAATTAGGCGAATAGTATTGTAGCCTATTAAAAGGTGAGCTTGAATAAATTTTAAGAATTTCACTCACCAGTGACACTTCTAATGAGAACAGTGTTGTTGTGCCTTGGACTGAAGAATTGCTGTGATGTCAGGCGTGAAGTTTGTAGATGCGATTCGCAGGACATCGCAAAGGTGTCTTTGATAGCAAACGGCTCTTGTTTAGCGTCATCAGAGAAAATGTTTGCTCACATATGTATGTGGAGCCGAACACACTCAGCATTCTTTTTGCGTGGCGCCTCATCTGTGGAAATTTTTACTTTTCCAAACTCTTGTAGAACTTTGGCAGTGGAAGCTGCTGGTGCCGACTGCAAAGCAGGTCATCACATTGCATCTCGATGAGTTCCAACTGTTCCCTGGTGCTTCATCCACGTGAACGGAGAAGGGGCATGAGAACATGTTGATGTTCTTCTCAATAGAAGCAAAATCCTGAAAGCGCTTGTTGAACTCTGTGATCAATGACGTGATAACTGTCACATATTTCCCCATCTGCTCAGGGATGTTGGCATTTGGGAAAGTGTCGATTACCTCCCGGAGAGAGGGGAAGTGTGCGGCATTGCGTTCAAATCAGTGGTGGATTAACCCTATAAGCAAAATAAGCACGTGCTTAGGGCATCAAGGGAAGGAGGGGCACCTCAGACATTTTTCATAGCCGAATTTACCATTTAAATTATTAAATTAATTAAATTTATAGCCATTTTCAAAATTTAATGAAAAATGAATAAGTTATGTCTATAAAGCGTTCTCTCCTGTGTCATCATGTTTATCCTGCAAAATAAAGTACACTGTGTTCGCAGATTGGAAGTTATACAAGTTTTGAACAAGTCTAGTACGCGTTTGAAACAGCGCAAGTGACGGGTAGTAGCTCTTAGTTTAGTTGCCAACTGTCACTGGTGTTAATTGCATGTGCATTCATTACCTCATTCTTGCTTTAAGTTGCTTAATGACTATTCCAATAGCACACTCAGCTCTGGCTGTTTAATCTATTAAAATGTAAGTACGTTTTATATATTTTGAATGCGTTTAATTCTATTCTTGGATATTTTTTTAATTCATTTAGTTTACGAATAATTATTTTTCAGTACTATTTAGTTTTGTTTATTCCAGCCTTTTTTGATAGAACATAGTTCAATTTATTTCAGTTTATTTGTTAAACACTAGTTTTTCAAGCGTTTTTGTTTAGGAGTATTTCTGAAACTCCAATGTATTCTGAAATTCTGAAACAAAATCTGTCTTTATTAATTAAAGCACAAGATTCAGCAGTAAGCTGGGAATTAAATTGTCCGTATTGTTCTGCCTATGATATGTGTAACTGTGTTGATTGCCGCATAATAATTCAAACAAAATATTATTTTTATTTATGTATTTAACAGACCCCAAGAACCAAGATGAAACGGGTTCAGTTAAGTGGTGCACAAAAATGAAAACTATCAAACAAGAAACAAGAGAAGACTTTGGAATTAGAGCAAAGCTGACTGATTTCTTCACACAAGTTCCACAACATGATATACAGATTCCGGGTCAAAACCAATCTCCGTCATCAGAAGTGGACACAAATACGGCAAATACCACTTTGATCACTTCAGAATCAAAATATGATGACGTTAGAATCGCCGAGGTGTCACAAGCAGGTTCATCTAGCACATGTCTCATAACTGATCTTGCCTGTAAATTCTCTTGATACGGATACCTCTACTGCAAATGTTGATTCGAGTTACTTTACAATACATTCTGGGGCTCAAATAATTGCTGAAAATGGAAGTTTAGTGGATCATGGCGATGGCGGTGAAATTATTCTGTCTGTAAAAGATGAAGAAAATCACAATTTAGCAAAAGATCCAGGGTTGTGGCTTGATTTCTCTGCTGATGATGTGGCTTATTGGATCGCTTGTGGACCCAGTAACTGTCAACACCACAATGGGCCATTTGACAAGTCTTACCGGCATTTTAGTAGTGGCAAACCAGTAAGGTATTGTTCACAGAAACTTTTTATTGGGACAAAAGCCAATGGTGAGAAATACAAGAGAGAGTGGTTACTGTATTCACCATCAACAGGATCAGTTTATTGTTTTGTTTGTAAACTGTTTGCTCCTAAAAATTTCTCGAATTTTGTTAAAAGAGAAGGATTCAGTGACTGGCGAAATACTATTGTAATTGATAAGCATGAGAAAAGCACTACTCACCGAGACTCTTTGCTAACATATTTAACTCGCAGACAAGGTGCGGGGTTGAAGTCACAGTTGGAGAAACAAATTCAGGAAGAGTGTGATTACTGGGAACATGTCTTGAGGCGTGTCATAGCTGTTATTTGTACGTTAGCTGAACGTGGCTTGGCTTTTCAAGGAACAGAAGAAAGGTTTGGATCATTGCAAAATGGGAATTTTTTAGGGCTGCTTGAACTCATAAGCCAGTTTGATCCATTTTTAGCAGGCCACATTTCGAAATATGGAAATTCTGGCAAAGGAAATCCTTCTTACCTGTCAAAAACCACCTGCGAGGAACTTATTCAACTAATGGCACAAAAGGTCCATGCGTTCATTGTTGACGAAGTTAAATCTTCTGGTTATTTTAGTTTGTCCGTTGATTCAACACCAGATCTATCACATATCGATCAGTTAAGTGTTGTACTTACGTACTTAAAAGATGGACAAAAGATTGAACGCTTTTGAACCTTTCTGGAAAGCCACACCGGCGAGAAAATGGCAAACCAGGTGTTGCAGTACTTACGTGAAGCTCGTAGGCTAAATTTTTCAAAATGTAGGGGTCAGTCTTATGACAATGCTGCTAACATGTCTGGGCGTTATAAGGGGATGCAGCAAATTTTTTTAGAAACAAACAAGTTTGCTATATATGTGCCCTGTGCAGCTCATTCACTAAATCTGGTTGGCCGAAGTGCTGTTGACTGCTGTCAAGAGGCTGTTAATTTCTTCTCTACAGTACAGTTACTCTATACCATTTTTTCAGCCTCAACCAGCCAGTGGAAAATTCTTAAAGATCGTATTGGAAATGAAAGTGTCTTAAAATCCCTCTCCGATACAAGATGGGAGGCACATGCTATGGCAACAACAGCAATTTTAAAATCTTTCCTTGAAATTTTAGAAGCATTAGAATATATAGCCGAAGACCAGTCACAAAAGGGAGACGCTAGAAGAGAAGCAAATAATATTGCAGATAAGATGCAAGAGCTAGAATTCGTTTTTATGTTGAATTTTTGGAATGAGATTTTGCAGAATTTTCACAGAGTAAGCAAAGTTCTACAAAATGAGGATGTGAACTTAAAAACATGTGCAGATCTGTATGTATCATTAGCTGACCAACTGTGCACTTCACGAGATGAATTTGAAAAATATGAAAAAGATGCAAAGGAAATGTTACCAGATGTTGATTACAAGGCAGCTACAACTCGCAAACGTATCAGAAAGAAGGTACCCAATGACGGAGATACACAAGAAGAAGAAGTATATCTGAATGCCAGAGATAAATTTCGTATCACCACCTTTTACACAATTGTTGACAAACTTGCAACTGAGATGAAAACAAGAGGAGAGATACAAAGAAATAGCAAGAGATTTTCTTTTCTAAGTGATGTGCCATATAATGTCACTTCATCATCTACTAACATTGAAAGGTATTCTCAGTGCTGTCAAAGACTGATTGATGCTTACCCAGAGGACTTCAACAGTAATTTCTCAGCTGAGCTTCAGCAGTTTCATTTATATGTGTGCCATAAGTTCAGTGCAACAGAAAATGTAAAAACAAGACTCAGTCATGCTGAACTTTATAAAATAATTTTAGAAGACAATATTGAGTGTGCCTTTCCAAATGTAGACATTGCCTTTCGTATATTTTTAACATTAATGGTCACAAATTGCTCAGCTGAGCGTTCATTTTCACGGTTGAAATATATAAAAAATCCCCTCAGAACAACTATGCAACAAGGCAGGCTGGATGCCTTATCTCTATTATGTATAGAAGCAGATGTGTTACGTAAGATTGGTTATGAGGATCTGACCAAAGACTTTGCAAGGGAAAAAAGTAGGAGAAAATTATTCAACTATAAATAAAATGGAAGCATTCGAAATAAATATTATTTTCCTTCTTACTGTAAGTTTTGTTTAATTTAGAATTTTCGATAAATAAAATTTTATTTTATGGTTTATTATTGTTTATATTTTGAATTACAAATGTATGGGGGCACCAAAATTTTTTAGTGCTTTAGGCCTCTAAGGGTCTTAATCCGGCCCTGGTTCAAATAGACGGAGCTTCACGACAAATGCTTTTGTGTGAGTACATTTGTGACACGATTGTGTCTTTCCCTTGCAAGGGTGCATTCAGGACATTCAGCTGTCCGGTCATGTCAGTTAAAAATCCCAGGTCTGCCAACCAAACAGGGTCACACAGTTAATCGACGGACAGACATTTTTCTCTTAAGAATTACGAGAACGGACCCGCGGCTCAGCCATCGCACATCAGAGTGGAAGATCACGTCCCCATATTCTGTATCCATTTCAGACAGGAATGCCCGAAATTCTCTGTGATTGAGTGCTTTCGATCGAATTATGTTAATAGTTTTCACGACTGTATCCCCCAGTTTCGTGACTTTGGCGCATAACGCTTTCTGGTGTATAATACAGTACAATTTAACAGCCTCGCCCCCAGACTCATGAACTTCTCTGCAAACCAGGGAAACCATTCTGTTACGCTCACCTATCATGGCTGGAGCACCGTCAGTTGTAACTCCACACAACTTGTCCCAAGGGAGATTCAGATTTTGAATAGCAACTGACACAGCTTCAAAAATATCAGCTCCTTTCGTTGTTCCAGTCAGGCTTCGAAGGTCGAGGAGCTCTTCAGTAATGCAAAAATCATCGTCAACCCCTCGCAAAAAAATTAGTAGCTGAGCCGAATCTGTTGTGTCGGTACTCTCCTCACACGCAATTGTATAGAAATGAAACAACGGAGCTTTGTCTGATATTTACGCCTTGATGTTAGCTGATAAATCCTCGATTCGCCGGGCCACTGTGTTTCTCGCCAGACTAATATAGCAGAAGTCATGTTTTTTTTTCTATTTTTGTGACGCACTCTTTCATAAAATCACCCTCTGCAAAGGCCTTTCCATACTTCGCTATTAGCTTAGCCACCTTGTAGCTAGCCCTGGTAGCATTCTGCTGCGTTTGATTAGCACGAAAAAACTGGGTTTGTTGCAATGATAGGCTTGCCGCCAACTGCTTTGATTTCTCTTCTCTGGCTGCTCCAATATATGCTTTATAAGACGCATCATGTTTCGTTTCATAATGTCTCTTAACGTTAAATTCTTTCACCACCGATTCTTGGCAAATTAAACAGACACACTTGCCTCGGTACTCAGTGAAAAAGTATTCATTTTGCCATTGTAGCTGGAATTTCCTACATTCACTCTCCACCTTTCGCTTCTTTGCAGTCGCCATGTTGAAAAGAATACGATTTGTAGGCTACAGTAACGTTGGCTAGATCAGGGGTTCCCAAACTTTTCCATGCCAAGGACCCCCAAATAGCCGTAGCCTCTGGCTGGGGCCCCCCTATTGCGAAATGGCTTTAAAAAAAAACTTTTAAATTACACTGGCAAATATTTAAAAAATCAAACATACAGCTTGATACACAACACAATACTTTTGACCCTATTTTGATTCTGTAATCGGGCCGGGCCGTTAGCAGCTCAACGTAACGCTTTGACTGACAGGCAGACGGTTAGTTATTGGCTGCAATTGAAAGAATGGCATGGCAAAGACCTCATTTCGATATGAAAGGACTTATAACTTTATTTATATTTTATTTTAAACCGGCACAATAATCTTATGAATTGAATTGAAATTAATTTTAGAAATTTTATTTTTTTATTATTATAATTTTTTATTTATTTTAGCATTTTCCATTTTCCTCTCCCTTCCAATTGGCGCCCCCTGGTGGCCCCCCGTGGCCGCGGCCCCCACTTTGAAAAGGGCTAGATAATGCATAAGATAATTTTTTGTTTGGGGGGGGGGGGGCGTAAACTGCTGATCTGTTTTTAGAGTTGGGCTTTTACTATGCTGCCCCCTACTGTTAAAAAACCAACAGCAATTTTTTTTCTCATTTGTAGCAGCGGGCCAGATTTAATAATTCTTCTGAAATGTTTCGAGGGCCGTTTTTAAACGCTTCAAGGGCCATAGTTTGGACACCCCTGTCTTAGAGCGATTGACCGATTTGCATGAAACCTGCATTACAAAAACCTTCTCTTTAAAAGTTATATTTAAAAAATTCTAAGTCAATAATTATGGCTGCAGTATAAAATTAAGTTTTCGATTTTATGTATAAATTATACAAATTACGTTAATTCATTATCTGCTTGGTTTATAGATTTTTTTGCCTCAAGCGCTTTCTAGCGGACTTGACTATGAAAAAAAAGTTGAATGGTGTCGATCAGTTAAAAACTGTAGAAGTTACAGCTAATTTTGTGTCCTAGCCACAAAGCTGCTTGAATGTGTTTTAAGACGGAATTTAAAAACAAGCAGCCTAGCAGAGGCAACTCGCTCCAGAGTTTGGGGGCTACCACTGCAAAGGCACAATCTCCTTTGTGCTTCAACCTTGACCTTGGGACAACCATAAGCAACTGGTCAGTGGACCTGAGTGGCCTTGATGGAACATGTGGTTGTCAAAGGTCAGAGAAATAGGTTGGAGCTAGCCCATTTAATGATTTGTAGGCAGACAATAAAATCTTAAAATTGATAAACCATACAGGGAGCCAGTGAAGAGAGGCCAGCACGGGGGTAATGTGCTCTCCTTTGCGTGTTCCTGTTAATAAAAGAGCTGCCGCATTCAGGACCAACTGCAAGCGTGAGAGGGAAGCCTGGCTAACACCAACATAAAGGGCATTACAGTAGTCCAGTCAGGACAAGATAAAAGCATGTATTACCCTCTCAAATGAATGATAAAAAGGACTTGACCTTAGCTAAGAGCCTCAGTTAGAAGAAGCAAGATTTGACCACTGAGTTTATCTGTTTGTCCAATTTATAATCACTGTCCATTTTTATGCCATGATTTTTTACAGTTTCAATTTTACTTTCATTACAGCTCAAAATTGATCCTAAACCGTACAGGGAGCCAGTGGGAGGAGATGCCATGTTTTCTGAGAACGGACCCTAAGGGGAGCAAGTAGAGGGAAAATAGGATTGGCCCAAGAATAGAACCATGAGGGACTCCACAAGAGAGAGGAGCTGAGGAGGATACAGAGTCACCAAGGCTGACAGAAAAACCTCTGTCAGACAAATAAAACCTGAACCACTCCAGAGCAATGCCTTTAATGCCAACACAGTGCTCCAAAAAAAAACAGTGCTTGTTAAAAAAAAAAAGTGCAGATTCAGTGCTGTGAAGGATGTTAAAACCAGACTGGAGCACCTCAAGAATGCCATGTATGTCTAAAAAAGACTGCAGTTGTATGAGTACAATTTTCTCCAGAATTTTTGAAAAAAATGGGAGTTTGGAGATTGGTCTAAAATTGGAGAAGACTGAGGTGTCCAGATTGGGTTTTTTGTTCAATGGTTGCACTGCTGCATGTTTAAAATTTGTTAGCACAACACCTGAAGCAATAACCGCTGTGCATAATTGTTTGAATGTTTGGTCCAATAGTCTCACAAATCTCTTTAAAAAGTAAGGGGGGGACAACATCTGTGAGACAAGCTGAAGGTTTCATATGACCAATAATTTTCTTTAAAAGGGAAAGAGACACAGGCTGAAACTGGTTAAAAACAGCAGTTGTGACAGTGATAGATGGGTCATAAGAAGGGAGTGAGATGTGTGCTCTAATAGTCCCAATCTTGTCGACAAAAAAGTGAAGTTTCTGAGGAAACATCAAGACAAGCAGATTGAAGGGTATTTAGAACAGGGTTAATGGTGCTAAAAAAAACATGAGATTTGTGACAGTTATTTCAAATAATATCAGAGAAGTCTTTTCAGCTTTGACAATTTTCTGATATCTGCAACAGCTGTCCTTTAATATGTCAA
Source organism: Ilyophis sp. 1 JC-2022 (assembly GCA_022702515.1). NCBI lineage: Eukaryota > Metazoa > Chordata > Actinopteri > Anguilliformes > Synaphobranchidae > Ilyophis > Ilyophis sp. 1 JC-2022. Next base: position 1,927,995 of record CM040406.1, read on the forward strand.
AAGACACCTGCAGCTTCTTGTCTGATAGCACGAGTAGTGTCAGTCAACCATAGTTCAAATTTAGGTTTGGAATGCATGATTTTAAATGGAGCAACAGTGTCCAGGATGTTTTGGCTGGTGGAATACATTTGTGAGGTTAACTTCTCAGTATTAAAACCAAGGGGGGATCCTGAGTGAGTATCAGCATTTATAAAAGCAGCAGTAGAAGGGTTAAACCTAGGACAACGCCAATCTGGAGCACATGGTTTAGCAGTATGACAAGGGAGAGAGATCTCAAATAAAACAGGCATGTGATCAGAAAAAACTGCATCAAACACTTCAATGTTAAAAACAGGTAGACCACATGTTCAAACAAGATCTAGCATGTGCCCATGCACTTGTGTAGGACCTGTCACAGATTGTACAAAATTAAAAGAATCAATTAGATTTAGAAACTCTTTAGCCAACGGCTTAGCAGGACAGCAGACATGAATATTAAAATCTCCAACAATTAGAACCCTGTCATATTTTGGCATAATTCCAGCCAAGAAATCAGATAAGTCATTAATAAAATCCTTGTGATATTTAGGTGGTCGGTATATCACATCGCACAGTACCGGGTGAGGTCGATCCAAGTCGAACATATGAAGTTCAAAGCTGGAGTAAAAGTCAGATGACAGCTGCCTACAGTTAAAACTTTTTTTTAAAACAGTCACTACTCCTCCTCCTCGTCCGGAAGTTATCAGGGAGTTAAAATAAATACAATCCAGCGGTACAAGTTCTAAAAAAGGGCTTGACTCACCGACACTCTGTCACACACAGAAGATCCAATCCACGGAAAGTGAAGAAATCATTCATCCGCTCCTCACAAAAAGCAAAAAGCTTTTTTTAAGCAAAATAGAGTGCTTTATTTTATTTTTACTGTTTTTATTAATGTAAAAGACTTAAAGCAAATCTTATTTTGCTCAGTTCAAATTCCATGACACTGGACAATGGTTTTGTGCTTTGTCTGGTTCTTGTCCAGGCTGCTCCTACTCAGTCTGCCCCTGTCCACCTTGCCCATTTCCAGCCTGCTCCTACCCAGGCCCCACCTACCCAGGCAGCCCTTACCTAGACTGCTCTTGTCCAGGCCTGCTTCTACCCAGGTCTGCTCCTACTCATGCAGCCCCTGTCCCACCTGCCCCTTTCCAGCCTGCTCCTATCCAAGCTACTCCTGTCCAGGCCTGCTTCTACCCAGGTCTGCTCTTACCCGAGCCTGCCCCTACCCAGGCCAGCTTTTTCCCAGGCCAGCTCCTGCCCAGCTTGTTTCTGTCCAGCCCATTCCTGTCTAGCCCCTGCCTGTCTAGCCCCGCCTGTCTGCTGCCCCGCACTTCCCTGCCTTGCCCAATAAACTTACTCCTTGTGGAGCTTTCCCCCCGAGTCTGTCTTTGAGACTTGCGTTTGGGTCCAATCCAGTGTTCTAACCGTAACACATGGTTCTGAATGAAATTTATAACTGGTGTTTATTGGTCTGCTTGGTCCCCGCAATTGCTGCTTGCAGCTATATTTATTATTATTTGGGGATCGAGCAGCATAGCTGTCATAATGTCATAAATTGGCATTATATGCAGATGATCTGGTCTTATATGTTACAAATTTAGAAAAATCCTTACCAGCACTTATGCAAATAATTAATAACTACAGCTCAGTATCAGAATATAAGTTAAATATGCAGAAATTAGAAGCAATGGTCCTAAGTGTCCCTGTCTGCAGAGAAATGAAAAGGGAATATCTATAGCAATGGGATAATGATAGAGTTAAGTATCTGGGAATTGTGATCCCAAAGAATTTTAAGTTATTATATCAATTGAATTACAACTGTCTGGAGGTACAAATTAGGCAAGATCTGAATCGGTGGAGAACTGTATTACTATCATTGGGTGGAAGAATAGATGCAATAACAATGAATGTACTGCCCTGTTTTTTGTTTCTTTTCCAGACAATGCCCCTGTTTATAAGTGCAAGTGCTTTCAAAAAATGGGATAAAATGATAAATACATTTCTATGGGATGATAAAAAACCAAGAGTTAAAATGAAGACACTTAAAATGGCTAAAGAGAAGGGAGGTCTTGCCCTCCCCAACCTAAAGCACTATTATTATGCAGCTCAAATGCAACCAATACGTACTTAGTTAACCCATAATTCCTAAACAAATTGGAGGACAATAGAGCAATACATGTGTCGTGTCTCAATAAAAACGATGCCTTTCTGCACAGAGAATCAACGAATGACACAAGTAGCTGATAGGACACTAATTAGAAATCCTTTGGAGACTTGGGACAGAATTAAGAGAAATTGTGAAATGAGAGATGACCTAATGGTATTGAGAGAGATAAAGGAAGACCCAGAGTTTACTCCTAATAAACATGATCTAACATGATGGGCACAAAAGAGACTGATTATATTTGGACAGTGTCTAAATGAAAATGGAATAAAGTCATTTGAAGGCAATACTATCATTTACCACAATCTCACTTCTTCTGATACCTACAAATGAGAAGTTATATCCAGAACAGTAAAATACAAAGGAAAACCATTAGTGATCTTCACTAGCCATGCAAGGCAACCCAATCTAGGAGAAGGACACTCCGAACAAAAACCAAGGGTGCTGCTCGCACCCGGCTCCGAGCCGTATACCACCTGGAGGCATCGGAGTGAAGGGCGGATAAGGGCTCATGCCTAAAACGGCCAGAGTAGGACTGTGAGGAGCTGCGCCCCACAGTTCTTATATTTGCGCATTGTAAGGCCTAAATTATGGAGAACAAAGTCATTCCTAATCCTATACTTCCAGCGGCGGGAGTCCGCAGGAACCAAGCAGCGGACGGTGGTGCTGGTCCTCTCCCTGGAGGACAGTATGATGATAGGACCTCAAACCCGGAAGGGAGGGTTCTATCCGATCACAGCACATGGTCCAAAGCGCTCCTGCATTGTCGGAGACCATTCACCATGGGAACCTTCAACGCAAACACAGTAAGAGAAGAAGGGAGGTTGGAGGAGCTGGCACACTGTGCCGAGGAAAGGGGAGTGGAGATCCTGGGAATCCAAGAGCATAGAAGAGTTCATGCTGAGGATCAGATCGTGTATCACAGAGTGGAGAAATGCTGGTTCATCACTTCATCAGCGTGGCGAAACGAGGCACAAGCTGCCACTGTCGGCGTGGGGCTACTGCTGAGTTCTCGGGTGCGTAAGGCTCTCCTTAGGGTACACTATCACACCAACAGGATCCTTACTGCTGACTTTGATGGCAACCCAGTCACAACTGTCATAGTCGTGTACTCACCCACCAATGTGGCACAAGCTGAGGAGGTGGAGAAGTTCTATGAGGACCTTGCAACAGCGGTCCGTGATATCCCGGCTCACAACGTCTGCAACGTCAACTGGACTACATACTAGTAAGGCGAAGGTGGAGAAACTCCATCTTGAACGCTGAACCTTACAGCACGTTCAACTCTGTGGGCTCTGATCATCGAGTGGTCTCCATGAGGGTGCGACTGAGCCTCAGGGTCCCCAAACCAAGCCTGAAGATCCGGTATGACTGGAAGGCATTCTCGGCCAACCCTGGCCTTCAAACCAGGTACGCAGTGGAGATGAGGAATCGCTTCCAGCTGCTAGTCGAGGAGGAGGAGCCTAATTCCAAGTACAGGCGTTGCGAACATGGAGGTGACCAGGATGTGTGTTCCAGTGATGGAGACGAATGGAGTCTCCCAGAGGTCCAGGCATCCGGAGGTCATGGTGGCGCGTGAGGGAGTGGAGGAAGCACGCCGAGGCTTTGGGCACGAGCCGACTGCAGAGAATCGCATGGTATTGAATACGGCCAAACAGCTTCTTTTTGATACCTACGATAAGATCAGGGGGGAGGAGCTGATGGAGAAGGTGCAGAGAGTGGAGGCAGCGCATGGTGAACAGCAGTACGGGGAGACATGGAGGGTCATCAATGAGATGAGTGGGAGGAAAAGGTCGAAGGAGGGACAGGTGGCGGGCCACAGCCCAGAAGAGAGGGTGACCTCCTGGTTCACTCACTTCCGAAATCTCCTGGAAACACACCTGACAGTGGATAGACCTGAGGAAGTGATACCTGCCGTCCTCACGAATCTCGCTATTGATGCTGGTCCCTTTACAGTCAGGGAGTTTGCCAAAGTGAAATCCACACTGAAGCAGGGAAAAAGTGCTGGGCCGGACGGCATCCCTCCAGAGGTCTGTAAGAACTGTGATCTTGACGACATCATCCTGGAGTTCTGCAACCGCGCCCTTATGATAAACAGCCAGCCTGATATGTGGTCTCTCTCTAACATCATCCTAGTGCCTAAGTCCGGAGATCTCTCGAAGCCAGACAACTACCGTGCCATAAGTCTGACGTGTGTCATTGCAATGATGTACAATCGCATGATACTGAACCGGATACGGAGCGCCATCGACCCCCACCTGAGAGAGAACCAAAACGGTTTCCGAGAGAAGAGGACCACTGTGACCCAGATCTTGGCCTTGAGGAGAATCATCGAGGAGGTAAAGAAGAACAACCTGACAGCGGTACTGTGCTTCATCGATTTCAAAAAGGCATTTGACTCGATACACAGAGGCGTGATGATGAAGATACTCAAGGCCTACGGTGTCCCTTCCAATCTACTCCGGGTCATAGAGACCATGTACACGGGTACAAGAGGAAAGGTGGTAATCCCAGACGGCAACAGTGAAGAGTTTGACATCCTGGCTGGGGTGTTGCAAGGGGACACCCATGCCCCCTTCCTCTCCATCATAGTCCTAGACTATGCACTCAGGAAGGCCATTATAGCTACACAGGTCGAGTGGAATAACGCTTCATACAGTTGTCTTTTTGACGATTTATTTTCTCTGGGATTCATCAGACAGCGTGAAAACTATGACAGAAATAAAACAAACATTTGAACCTTCACAGTCTCTCAATCATTGTGTGCATTGTTGAACAGGGCTTCACATGTGCGTTCATGAGAAATGTTATAAACCAAAAAGATTGCTCACACAAACTACACAATATAAATACAGAAAGGCTTACACAATATAAAAAGAAACAAAGGACAATTACCGTTTGCGCCTCTTAGACCATGTGTAGGTAAGTTATTTCTCTGCAGGACGACTATTTCTCTGGTACTCTGCATGGACATAACTTTCTTTTCTCTGCGTCCCAACTAGTCATCCTACCCACAATGCCGCTCCGTTAAAGTCACATGACCACTCTCCGTACAATCAACTTATTAGATGGCACATTTTAACGTAAATATTTTAACTTGTGCATTTTAGCACGACATCTTTTATCCAATGTAGCCCTTTTTAACATATGTATCACACATTTACAAACACAAGCCCATTCCAATCATGTTCAACACAGTTTTATAAACTCAAAATAATCATGGAAAGAAAATAAAGACCATGTCTTCTTCAGAGACTGTTACACTCCCACCAAATTACTATGATTGTATGACCAATGTACAAGAAATATTGACCATACCTCTCACTTTGAATTAATAAATCAATAGTAATTTCCCTTCAATTAACTTAAAAGTATCTAACTTGAGAGGCAAGCATTTTAGCTCCCTTCTAGCAGAATAACTAATTTCTGGATGGGACGTTCAACCACGGATGGCTTGCTGAGGCGTTCACCTCCTTTCGCTAAGTTTCGTTCACCTATTTGAATTTTAACTCTCCGGACCAATCCGTCATCATCTTTCCATACTTCTAGGACCCTGGCGAGTTTCCAGTCATTCCGAGGGACTTCTTCTTCCTTAAGGATAACAATGTCACCTTCCTGAATGTTTCGCCTTGGAGCATGCCATCTCTGCCTAAGCGTGTTGTTGGCAAGATATTCTTTTCTCCACCTGCTCCAAAACTGTTCAGTTAGATACTGCACTCTTCTCCATCGCTTTTTGGCATACAAGTCCTCTTTAACGAAATTACCAGGTGGGGGCAGTGGGACAGAGGATTTCATCGTAATTAGATGGTTGGGCGTCAGCGGCTCCAGACTTGTGGGATCACTGATACTACTAACGGTAAGTGGACGGTTATTCACGACGGACATAGCTTCGTAGAATAATGTCCTTAAAGAGGTATCGTCCAATCTTCCGGCACTGTGAGCAACGACTGAGCCTAGCACGCTTCTCACAGTTCTGATCTGTCGCTCCCATATGCCTCCCACGTGACTTGAACCTGGTGCATTCATGACGAAATCACACTGCCTATCCGCTAGATATGTAGTGACTCTTTCTTTGTCCAATTCCTTTAGGGCTCTTTGCATCTCATTTCTTGCCCCGACAAAGTTGGACCCTTGATCTGATCTGATATGCCGAACCGCTCCGCGGATGGCAATAAAACACCGTAAGGCATTTATGAATGCGTCGGTCGTCATGTCTTCCAACACCTCTAAGTGGACTGCTCTGGAGCATAGGCAGGTGATAAGGAGGCCGTAGCGTTTGTGTTCCTTGCGACCTTGCTTAGTATGAAATGGACCAAAGCAGTCCATGCCGCAGTAGGTAAACGGTGGGGAGGGTTCAATACGGTCACTAGGCAGATCAGCCATCCGTTGTTCCTCTGGTGGCCTACGAGCTCTCCTGCAGGGGACACATTGCCTTATGTACTGAGCCACTGCTTTGCTGCCGCCTAGTGTCCAGTAGCCATTCGCCCTCAACTCATTTAAGGTTTGTCCTCTGCCTTGATGTTGCGTTTTTTGGTGATGGTGTGTGAGGATAAGACGTGTGACTACACCATCTCTTGGGAGGATCATTGGGTGTCTCAGATCAAGAGGTTCGGAGGCTCTCCTCAGTCTTCCTCCCACCCTCAATATGCCATCTTGGAGGAGTGGGTCTAATTGGTACAGTGGGTGGCTGCAAGGCAGCTTTCCAGATGTTTGGCTGAGTATGTGCATCTCCTCCTTGAAGGCATCTTGTTGAGCAAGCTTGACAAGAGTGAGTGTGGCTTTCCTTCTTTCTTCGACATTTGGGGGTTCAGTGTTCTTAATCATTTTAGCTAATCTCTGAAACCTTGCAATGACGTTCACCAGTGTGGTCCATTTTGAAAACCGTGCCAGTCTCTCTTGAAAGTCATCTTGCCTTGTAGCCTCAATTTTCAGCACTTGGATAGCCTTAACTTCAGGGTCTCCCACCAGCAGATCTGAAGTTCCTTGGTTTGGAACTATTTCTCTCTCCCATAGGAATGCTGGTCCTGTGAGCCAGTTTGAACTAATCAGCTCCGCTACCTTGAGGCCCCTGGAGGCATGATCAGCGGGGTTCTCTGCTGTGTCGACATGGTACCACTCCCCTGGATCGGTGGTTTCACGAATTCTCTGGACACGGTTCGCAACGAAGACATGAAACCGTCGAGCTTCGTTATTAATATAACCTAGGACCACTTGAGAATCCGTCCAGAAGTACTCTCTGTTGACCTTGAGTTCCAGCTCCTCCTTCAGCATGTTGCTCACTGCAGCAGAGATCACAGCTGCCGTTAGCTCTAGTCGGGGTATGGTAACTATCCTTGTGGGCGCAACCCTTGCTTTGCCCATGATCAAAGCACAGTGTACATTACTTTCGTCAACTAATCTAATATATGAACACTGGCCATAGCCCTGACTGCTAGCATCCGAAAAGTGGTGCAGTTCCACTCTCAGGACCTTTCCGAAATGCTCAGGGGTGAAACATCTGGGGATCTGGATCTTTTCAAGATTTTCTAGATCTGCCAACCAACTCTCCCACCTTGGCTTCAACTCGCTCGGCAGTGGTTCATCCCAACCGACACCCTTCTGACACATCTCTTGTAGCACCTTCTTTCCTGCTAGGATGAATGGGGCCAGGAATCCTAATGGATCATATATCGAAGCAACGACTGAGAGGATTCCACGTCTCGTAGTTGGTTTCTCATCTAGAGCGACCTTGAAGGAGAAGACATCACTTTCTACATTCCACCTTATTCCTAGCACTCTCTGCTCTGGAAGATCGTCATAGTTGAGATCCACGTTCTTCACCTCAGCTGCACGTTCAGTGACAGGGATGGACTCTAGTACCTTTCGATTGTTGGAAAGGAATTTGTGGAGGCGTAACTTACTTTCTGCACACACCGCTTGGGCTTCTTTCACCACCTGAACTGCTGCATCCACCATTTCCAGGCTGACGAGACCATCATCAACGTAGAAATGCTTCTTGATGAAGCTAGCTGCGGATGGGTACTCTTTCTCGTGCTGGCTGGCGAGATGCTTCATGCCATAATTGGCGCAGCCGGGAGATGATGACGCTCCGAAGAGGTGAACCTTCATACGATACTCTGTAGGCTCCAAATCTGTATCTCCACCTTCCCACCACAAGAACCGCAGATAGTCACGGTCTTCTTCACTGACATGGAATCTGTGGAACATCTTTTCCACGTCGCACATAACTGCAACAGGATGCTGTCGGAAGCGGCAGAGCACACCAGTCAGGCCGTTTGTTAGATCAGGTCCTGTTAGAAGATGGTCATTTAAGGCTGTGCCTTCGTACTTCGCAGAGCAGTCAAAAACGACCCTGATCTTCTCAGGTTTCTTAGGGTGATAAACCCCTTGGTGTGGGATGTACCATACCGTTCCTGGTTCTGGATGTTTGTCTGCCTTTTCCGCGTCACCATCCTTGAAGACACGCTCCATAAATGTCACATAGTCCTTCTTGAAATTAGGTTGTCTATCCATTTTCCTTTTAAGATGATTCAGCCGGACTAAGGCTAGCTTCTTATTGTCTGGGAGGTGTGGACGTGCCTTGAAAGGAAGTGGCATTTCCAGGTGGCCACACTCGTTCTCTCTGATGTTTTCCTTTAAGACCTGCAGGAACTGAATATCGTCTTGAGATATGCTACCTTGTTCTGGTCTGGTGTCCGCGAAGTCAGCCTCAAGTGCTCTGATGACAGCAGCCGGTGTTACCGGTGGCAGCTCCCTGATAGATATGCGATGACACAGACCAGTCACATCCGTCGAGTTCACATGCTGTGGTGTGCCTCCAACAATGCTCCAACCTAGGTCGGTCTTGATTGCGTAGGGCTCGTAGTCACCTCCAGCGATGACCTTTTGTGGAGCTAGGGCTTTAGAGCAGTCATAGCCAATCAGCAGTCCTACCCCACAGTCCATTAATGGAGGCATGTCGTGGGCTATGACTGCGAGGAGTTTCCATTTATTGGCTGTCTCGGTGGTGGGAATGTGAGCACGTTCCAGTGGGATGAAATCCCTTGTGTATGCAGGAGGCAAGTCAATAAAACTATCTGAGGTGAACCCTCTGACTCTTAGTCCACCAACTCTCTGACTCTTCACGATTGAGTCCTTTCCCATCATCGTGGAGAGCTTTAGTTTTACTGGCGCCTTTACTGCCTGCAATTTTTCGCACACCACTTGGTCAACGAACGTATGACTGCTCTGAGTATCCAATAAGGCATACACCAGGATTTCAGTATCAGGGGTGTTAGGCCTAGGTGCTGAAATCCAAACTGGAACGACCATTGATGTGCTCTCACCTTCACCTCCATTCACAAAGCAGGATAACGAGGAAGTATTTTCTTCACCTTGCTGAACGTTTTGCGAATGAGATTTGTCTGCTGGAGGGCGGTCTTCATGCAATGGAGTAGGATGGTGCCTTTTGCATATGCCACATGTGGCTTTCTTTTTGCACTCTTTGGAGTAATGTCCTTTCCTCAGGCACCCGAAACATAGCTTGTTATCTTGAATGAACTTTCGCTTTTCCCCCTTTGACATCTCCGTTAGCTTTTGACACTTGTGTAAGGAGTGATTTTCTTCACAACACACACACCTCACCGGGCCCGCACTGTACGCCGAGGCACTCCACTCCCCCCGTCCATTGGAGTCCCCCAGCTTGTTCTCATCCGCCCCACCGACCTTGGCCGTGTTGTTTGCTGCGTCTGAAGCCTTCGCGTTGGTAACAAAGGTGTTTGCCTTTGGACGCCTTGTTTCTCTAAACGACTTCTCGTCTGAGGGCTTTAGTGCATGCAATGATGATACTGGATTGCAAGCAATGCGTGCTTCTTGTGCGATGAATGACGCAAACTCTTTAAAGCTTGGATAATCTTCAGCTTGATCAAGCTGCCTTGTAACGTTACGATTCCACCTGGACGTTATCCAGTCTGGGAGCTTGACTAGCATCTTCGCATTCTCCTCGCAGTCATTCAGCACTTGCAGTCCCTTGATGTGAGGCATAGCATCGCTACACGCTTGCAGGAAGTCACTGTATTCTCTTAGCTTAACATACTCTCTAGCTCCAATCTTTGGCCACTGGTTAAGCTTCTCTCTGAAGGCACGTTGCACTACGAAGGAGTGGCCGTACCTGGCATTCAGTTTCTCCCATGCTTGTTTGTAAGCCTGTTGGTCTTTTCTATAGAAGCTGCCTTCCAGAGCAGACCTTGCCTCACCACCAATGTACTTTTGTAAGTAGAACAGCCTGTCTGCAGGATTTGAGCATCGTCTCTCAATAAGAGCCTTGAAGCTTGTGCTCCATTCCGTGAATTTTAATGGGTCACCAGAAAATATGGAAGGCTCTGGGACTGGAAGTCGAGTGAGGGCCATTGAATCTTGTAGTGCCTGCACTAAAGATGCTTCATTTTTTGGTACTTGCTGTTCTTCTAGTTTTACACGAGAAGGGAGTAGGTTAGCATCTTTCTCTTCGCTGTGTGCAGGGCTAGATCTCTCACTCTTTCCTTTTGACTCCTCCTCAGCGTACGCTTTGAGCCTTGCCTCGATGACTTCGAGATCTCTTATATTTTCTAGTTTTCTCAGTTCCTGACGTTGCGCATCAATGGCAGCTTCCCTTTCAATTTCAGCTCTTTTTGCAGCTAATTCTGCAGCTGCGTCTGCCCTCTTAGCTGCAATACTTGGTGACTCTGAGTTGTGGTTGGACCATTGACTGTGTACTGACTTGGCTCTGGACACTGTAGATCCGTATATGGACTTGGCATATTGATTGTCAAGAAGTAAGCGTAACCTTGATTTTTCTGCCTCAGCATCAAACTCTTCACCTTCTTCTACCAGGCGTAATCTCATTATGCCCATTAAGTCTGCCGTTAGAGCGACGCATGCATCTATTTTTCTCCGTATTTCTTGGCTTGGTAGCGTTTGGAGTCGCATGCTGTCATATAACCCTGTCAGTTCAGACTCAAGTTTCTCTACGGCATCCATCATGTTATATAGTTCACTCTGTGGGCACTCTTGCTTTAAATTTGTGCGAACTTCCCTAACAAGGGTTCTCCATTTTTCATGTGCTGACCTGAACTTCCTTTCATTTTGAGCATATTCTTGTTCTCTAAGCTCCTGCATTTTAGGTGTTAAACGTTTGACGCGAGAGGATCTTTTTAAATCAGTCTCTGTTGCCTCAGCCTCAAATAGGCAAATCTCATCAATTGCTGATTCACTATGTGACAGATTCACTAGATTCAAATGTGACATTTTTATCATTCATGAACTGTTGTCTAATGTGTTGCACGATCACCCAGTTATTGCAACGTGTAGTTAAACCAAATTACAACTAGGCTAAAATATGCAGTAGGCTACCTATTTGCTCAAATAAACCTTATAGATTTTTTGATTTGCATCAACTCTAAATTATCAACACATATATAGATCATTCAAAACAATTCAGCTTCAGTAAAGCAAGAATATAAACCTTAATGTCAATAGATTAAACTTAAACTTTTCCAAACTCAATGTCCATAAATGTAGCCTATAGCCATTTCACAGTCAAACCTGAGGCAGAATGTCGCCCTCTTCTCCTCTGAAGACAGCGATGATATGGATCAGTCCTTTTGGTAAACGCTAAACTCTCCGTGAACCGCAGCACTGCCTTTTAATCCAACGTGCACAGACGCCTCTCACGCAGACAGCACGACTCTTCTCTTCGCAGCCCATTCGCGATCTCCGTGGACAGGCACGATGGCGGTACGTTTTCACTATAGCTACACAGGTCGAGTGGAATAACGCTTCATACAGTTGTCTTTTTGACGATTTATTTTCTCTGGGATTCATCAGACAGCGTGAAAACTATGACAGAAATAAAACAAACGTTTGAGCCTTCACAGTCTCTCAATCATTGTGTGCATTGTTGAACAGGGCTTCACATGTGCGTTCATGAGAAATGTTATAAACCAAAAAGATTGCTCACACAAACTACACAATATAAATACAGAAAGGCTTACACAATATAAAAAGAAACAAAGGACAATTACCGTTTGCGCCTCTTAGACCATGTGTAGGTAAGTTATTTCTCTGCAGGACGACTATTTCTCTGGTACTCTGCATGGACATAACTTTCTTTTCTCTGCGTCCCAACTAGTCATCCTACCCACAATGCCGCTCCGTTAAAGTCACATGACCACTCTCCGTACAATCAACTTATTAGATGGCACATTTTAACGTAAATATTTTAACTTGTGCATTTTAGCACGACATCTTTTATCCAATGTAGCCCTTTTTAACATATGTATCACACATTTACAAACACAAGCCCATTCCAATCATGTTCAACACAGTTTTATAAACTCAAAATAATCATGGAAAGAAAATAAAGACCATGTCTTCTTCAGAGACTGTTACAGCCATCAGTGGACGGGAGTTAGAACTCGGCCTCACAATAACACCTAGAAGGTCGAGACGACACCCTGCTCTAGTCCTAACGGACCTGGACTACGCGGACGACATCAGTCTGCTCTCGGACCGCATAGAGCAAGCACAGGAACTCCTGGGCAGAGTGGAGACAGAGTGCGCCAAGGTTGGCCTTCAGCTAAATGCCAAGAAAACTGAGGTCATAACCTATAACATCCTCCCGGATCATCCACCTCTAATAACAATAGGAGGCACTGCTCTAAAGGAAGTCAATGATTTCAAATACCTGGGCTCGTGGGTCAACTCGTCCGAGCAAGACCTTAAAGTGAGGAAGGCGCTTGCATGGAGGGCCCTGAATGGCATGACCAGTGTGTGGAACTCCAACCTCCCCCGACAAATCAAACTCAGCTTCTTCTATGCAACAGTGGAGTCTGTTCTCCTGTATGGCAGTGAATGCTGGACCCTGAAGCCCACCCTGCAGAAGTCCCTAGATGGGTGCTACACCAGAATGCTGCGTGTGGTACTTGGCATCAACAAGGATGAGCATGTCACCAACACGCACTTGTATGGGGGGACGCTAAAGCGAGAAAATAGCGGTCAGGAGAATGAGGCTGGCAGGTCACTGCCAGAGACACCAAGAGCTGCCTGCCAGCAAACTTGTGCTGTGGGAGCCAACACACGGGCATCGATCACGAGGGCGTCCCACAATAACATACGTGGACGTACTAAGGAAAGATGCGAGAGCAGGAAATACCGGCGAGCTAGCCAGATGCATGGAGGATCGGGATGACTGGAAGCACCGATGGAGGGCCCGTCCGAGGACGACCTAGCAGTAGTACCCACTTGTGACATTTTTGGTAAAGAACTATAGTAAAATCAGAGTGCCACATCAAATCTCAGCAATATACACTATTCTAGAAAACAACCACAAGATACAAGGGCAAAACTAAAATGGGAAGAAGAAATTAACATACACATATCTGAGGACACTTGGAAGGAAATGAATCGGAATGCACACACAACCACAGCATCTCCCTATTGGAGAGAATACGCATGGAAAATACAATCACGTTACACCAGTGCAACAAGCTAAATATAATTCTATAATAAAACCAAATTGATGTAGGGAATGTGGTGAAACATATGCCAACTTTGGTCATATTTTTTGGTTTTGCCCATCATTACAATTGTTTTGGAACAACATACAGAAGGCAATTAATATTATCTTAAACGGAGTTATTCATTTGAATACAGACTTTGTGCTGTTAGGCAAAACAGTAGACAAAATAGGAAATAAAAATTATAAATATCAATATTTGTTAAGGATATTGCGTATAACAGCACTGAAACAGATAACAAGAAACTGGCTTCAAAAAGCATGCCCCCTGATAGATAAATGGAGAGATATGGTTCAACAAATATACCAGATGGAGTACTTAACTTATAAAATGAAGAGGAATCTGAAATTATTTGAAAAAAGATTGGCTATGTGGTCAAGTTACTATCACAAGGTAAAATAAAGTTACCATATTAGAGCTGACAGTAATTTAGGGGAGTACTAAATATATTTTTATGATTTTCCTTATTTTTTCTATATATATATATATTTTGTTTACCTTAGATAACAATTAGTCTCATATCGACTGAACGTTATTATGATGTATCACTGGGTGACACACCTTCACATTATCTATGTATGTTAAAAAATATATATATTGTTATCACCACATAGACTGTATAACATGAGTAAGATGTATGAAATGATATAACAATATTTTTTTTTTAATAAAGTTAAAAAAAGAACATTTTTCGGCCACTGCCATCTTGAATTGGCGACCATTTTGGATTGTGTTGGTTCATTTGCTTCTCGTCCCACTTTCACCTGGTTGATTGGAATCAAACTGACAGAAATGATGTCCCAAACACCATTGACCAAATTTGGTGCCGTTTTGCCATATGGTGGTACTATAGCAGTCTTTTGAATTCCAAAGAAGTAAATATACTGTTACAAGCGATACTATAACCTCTCTGCATTTGAACTGATCTCTATGAGAATTGGGGGGTAAGACTAGATTCAGCTGTAAATTACGCTGGTACAGTATGGAACACATGACTGGCGAAATGGCTGTACGTCATCAAGGGTCTAAGGTATCAAACGAGCCCCAAACCATCACTCTGCGGCCAGATATGGAGTAGATGTGGATGGATCCCTTTAAGGGTTGTTTCTCCTGACTTTTTTCCCCATAGAGTTCTATAGGAAAATTAGTCAGGAGAAATAACCCTTGCAGTGATCCATCCACATCTACTCCATATCTGGCAACAGAGTGATGGTTTGGGGCTCGTTCGATAGCTCAGACCCTTGATGACTTACAGCCATTTAGCCAGCCATGTGTTCCATACTGTACCAGTGTAATTTACAGCTGAATCTAGTCTCACCCCCCAATTCCCATAGAGATCAGTTCAAATGCAGAGAGGTTATAGTATCGCTTGTAACCGTACCTGAAAATAAGATATCGAGAGTCTTTTGATGTTGATTGGTCACAGACTTCAGGAAGTAACAGCATGCAAAGGATATGCAACCAAATATTAAATATGATACTTTAAAAATATGTTAAAGCAAAAATATTCAAATTTTCTGAGACACTGAATTTTGGGTTTCAGCTGTAAGCCATAATCATCAAAATTACAAGAAATAAAGGCTTGAAATATTTCACTCTATGTGTAATGAATCTATATAATATATGAGTTTCACTTTCTGAAATGAGTGACAAAAAAATATTGAACTTTTTCACGATATTCTAATTTTTTGAGCTGCACCTGTATATATATATATATATAAATTATATTTAAAAACTCTTGATATTTTATTTTCAGGTACTCTTAGAAGCGATACGATAACCTCTCTGCATTTGAATGGATCTCTATGGGAATTGGAGGGTGGGACTAGATTTAGCTGTAAATTACACTAGAACAGTTTGGAACACATGATTGGCTAAATGGTTCAAGGTCCTCAATGGTCTGAGGTATCAAATGAGCCTCAAATTATCACTCTCCTGCCACATATGCAGTAGATATGGATGGATCACTTTAAGGGTTGTTTGTCCTGACTCATTTTCCTATTGAACTCTATGGAAACAGTATTGTAACATGTAACCATGAGTACGTCCATTCATAACTCAATCCTGAGACAGCCCCACAGTTTTGGCCTGAATAACCAACAGTGTGGCGCTATAGAGCTTAAACATTTGTTCACAAAAAAAACACTGCTTTAATATATAGATTTGAAACTTGCTGCAGTGACAATACCCCTCAGTCTGTATATAGCCGTGTATGTTTCAATCACCGCCATCTTGAATTGGGGACCATTTTATATTTTGTTGGTTCATATGCTACTTTTCCCACTTTCATCTGGTTTATTCAAATTAAACTGGGCACAGTTGAAAGATGGTAGTGTCCAAGCATAACTGACCGAATTTGCTGCGGATTGGCCCTATCCTGGTGCAACAGCAGTCTTTAGAACGAGATATTACTACATTTTGCTGCATTTGACTCTGGGACCTGAACTCAGTGTCAAAAGATCCCGCTTTGCACAGAAAATAAACATGGCTTAAGGATTCATTAGCCTGCCATTATGAATTTGCCATCATTTTGAATAAATTACAAAACAATTCAAATCTATCTGCTCCAAGATGCTTTGACTCATTTGTAACAAATTTGCCATTTAGCATCTACTCACAAGTAAATAGTTTTTTAAAGAGTTTACTAAAAATCACTTTTTTGATGACATTTGAAACTAGCTTGGCTGAATAAGCAATTTATTATGAAAATGCATATATATATGTTTTTTGCATTTGCGTATGTATTTGTCGCTTTGTGCGCTTGGCCCCCTTAATTGCTGCTTGCAGCCATATATATATATTATTTTTTTCCCGTAGGTTTTCGCCTAAAACGCTTATAACTTCTGTTTGGACTGGTTTCCAAGATTATTGAAGCCATAGGCCCCAACAAGCCCTCTAAAATTTGCACAGATTGGCAAGTTGGTGGCGCTGTAGCAAGCAATTGAATTTCTAAATTTATATGGTCAGAACTTTTGAATCGATTATCGTAAAAAGATGGGACTTGCGTCACTAGATTCCTCTCCTCCCGCTGAAACAAAATTCTATGGGTGTTAGGTTTCTGTCATGTTTATGCCACATATTGTTAAGGAATTTCCGAATCTAAGTTTGCTAAATTTAGATTTTAAGAAATAAGAGTGATCAACCACGAGGTTAGGTTAAGCCGTTAACAAAAGATTGTTCGTTTATTCATTTAAGAAAACTTCTGCAGAAGGGTGCTATCAGGTCAAAGTAGATGATCAGACAGAACCCCAATTTCTGTTGAGTAATTCATTAAATAGACAAAACTATGACATCACAGGAAATCATTCTCATTGGTTAAATACAGTTTTGGGGGTCTTGAAACTGTCCACCAAATTAAGACATCAAAGGAATTCTTACAATGGAGGGCACAGGAAGAATTTCTATGGGAACCTAGCCAGATTATTATTCCTAGGGTTATAAACCAACATCTGCTTCAGTACTCTTCGCAGTTTATAGCCCTTCCAATGTTTTTACAAAGAGTTCCTTCAGACAAGAGAAACAGTTGTCTAACCATTTTTAACTCAGGAACTCTACATCAAAGGATTTCACCAAGCAGAGAACAGTGGTAATTAAATTTCATTCACAATCCCCCGGTTTTGTGGATTCGACATTCACGTAACAAAATGCAATTTAAAAGAAATTTAGATATAAAACCAAACATAATGAGAAATAAATGATTTGTTCCTGCATAAAAACCCTAATCTAAACACATGGAAAAGAAGTTATCCCTTTTTCCTTTCTCCACTAGGTGGAGTCAGATTTAAAAAACTACATCTAATTAGATGTTTGAATTACTATTTAAAAATTTGGGATAAATTCTACTCCACAAGACGATTGAGAGAGCTTTTATTTCAACCTGAGTATTATACAATCCATAACTAGGGAATATGACACCCAAACACCAAACCTCCTAGCCTCAATTTTACGGAAGCTAGGTAAAAGATGGCATGATTTACTAATCTAACAATCTTTTTCAGGTATTTTCTGAAGGTGGAAAAAAAACCTCTTCTCTTATGAGAGGAAAAATCCATATATTCAAATCTGGAAACATGTACCAGCTCATGTCTCAAAACATTTTAAGTCTTCATCACGAATGGCACAAATTTCATCAAGATAATTAACTGACTGGTTATCTGATTCAACTTTGTCATCCAGCATCAATGCAGTAATAGGCAAATCAGTAACATTGTTTAAACACCTTGTAAGACATTTTACAATTATTCCAATGATAATAAGAACAAAAATAATGAACACAAATATGATGGCAATAGTCCTGAGAACATTTCCATAATTTGAAAAAGCATTATCAAAGATTTCCCATTGCGTTCCAACCAAAATTTGAATTCCTTTCTTGTTTGCCTCATGGAATTTGGCTAATGTGGCATTAGGATCAGAAATAAAAGTACAACATTAATTCCCTACTACTGCACATGTACCACCTTGGCTAGCTAATATTATATCTAATGCAAACCTGTTCTGCAACACAACTTTCTTAATTTCATTCATCTCTTTAGCCAGGGCAGAAACTACCTTATCTGATGCATTCATATGCTTCTGCAAGACGATTGAGAGAGCTTTTATTTCAACCTGAGTATTATACAATCCATAACTAGGGAATATGACACCCAAAGCAAACTGAAAATTTGAAATGTCTCTACGATGTCTAAAATTGCTCTGCTGATGAATTTCCTGCATTTCTCTGTGATCAACTTTCCTAACCATGGGGATTAAATGGGCAAGATAACACCTGCCTACACTATTAGTATATAAGCTGGAATAGGCTGTGTCACCACAAACCAAGAAAACACCTTCTGGAAGATTTATCTCCAAACCTGGATATTGAAACTCGTAAATAGGAGCAACACAAGAACTAGTCCCTAGTTCATTAATCTGTGCTTTAACTTGTGCGTTAAATACAAAAACGTCAATACAGGCTGTAACTTTCTGAAGGGGTACTACTTTAAACTGTCCAACCTTCTTTTGAACTCTTTCAGTCTCGTCACTGTGCAACTTTATTTGTCTTTTGATAATACAATCAACAATCTGACACTTTAACCCAGAAATCACAATAGAATTCCTCCAAGTAACTGTAGTGGATACTCCTGCACAGGCTAATCTAATACTTTCTATGTGACTTTCTACCTGGGTGAATACAGCTTGGATGTTGTGGATTAACTGTGGTCCAGCCACCTTTGAAAGATGCATGACCTTATACAGAACAAGACGAGAGAAATTACTAGGCTTATGATTTTCATTAACCTCTAATGTTAACTGCCTTAAAATACTATCCTCTATGCCTGTATAAGAATTTCCTAACCTATCCAATCCTATGTGAAAATGACAAGATGAAGACTGTCCACTTGTAGAGAAAACATGAGTAGCTAAACCCTGCCAATCATAATGTAACCATTCTGCTTGGGTTAAAGGGATTGGATAGAAAATGGGTGAGGAGGTGCTTAGGGGAACCATTTGACAGATCCAACAATCGGAGTAATTCATTTTGGATGCAAAATCTCTCACCACACTCATGGCCATGTTGGGATGTCTTTTCATGTCTGCATCTAGCCTGTCTGGTTTGGTAAGGTGCATACTACAGTTGAACTCAGTTCCTATGGGATAATCTGGGATAGGTTTACAAATATCAACACCATAATTCTTAGTCCGGGCTACTCTCATAACATCTCTATTTAAAACACACCAATAAGGTAATGTTTTCTCCAAATTATCATTTTTTACAGTTACAATAGTATACCCAGGGAATCTCTTATTATTCTCAAATCTAACATGTGTGGAGTGTAGCAAGGTCCATCCATCTTCGTTCACAGTGTATAGCCAGCAGTCATTTGGATTACAGCGTTCTACAGGGCAGGTGAACACTATTGTGGTTGACAAATTGTTCTGTCTTTTCGGTCGCAATCCCAATGTCTTATCTTCTGGAAATGAATGACTTGAGTTCGAGTTCAGCTCTAGAGTGTGTGGTGCATGTGTATTTGAGGCAGTGGCTGCTGTGCTCAAAGTTGTTATGATAACAACAATCTTGGCAATGTAGTACAGATCACTCCTCCCCTGACTCCTCATCTGAGGAGACCAGATTGTGAGCTTTCGCTCTAGTTGTAGAGGCAGCTGGTTGATCATCTTGGCCGTTGGGACCCCTTGGTGGGTCACTTTCTTCTCCTGGACCTGGACCTGGAACACGCCTGCAGTGGCTCGCATGGATCCACGACTCCCTTTCAGCTACCTTAATCGCCGTCTGTGTGGTAAGCAGGATCTGATAGGGTCCACGCCACCGGACACTGTTCCACGCCATCCGTCTGAGGTCTCGAACCACAACCCAATGGCCTGGTTGGAGGCGATGCAGAAACCCCTCTCTTGCGTCAGGAATGGTTGCCTTCACTCTGTTGAAAAGATCTTTTAGGATGTTGTTAAGTGCAAGACAATACTGCACCATGTCCTGTTCGCATGACATCAGGATTAACCTGTCTTGGGGAAAGGGTTTGTTAACCATCCTCATAGGTTTACCAGTAATAACTTCATATAGAGCAAGCCCTGTTGTCTGGTGTGGGCGGCCCCGCATAAACATCAGTGCCAAAGGCAAAACTTTCATCCATGACAGACCTGTTTCTGCCATCAGCTTGGTGAGTTTTACCTTCAAGGTCTGGTTAGCCCTTTCTACAATACCTGCTGAGGCAGCATGGTAACTGCAGTGCGTTCTGAGGTCAATCTGTAAACTGTTACAAATCTCTTGAATCACATTATTGACAAAATGGCTCCCTCTATCTGAAGAGAGCTTCGTAGGCAACCCCCACCTGGGGATTATGTCTCGCAGTAGGCTCTTTGCTACCGCGAATGCTGAGGCATGCTTGCAAGGAAACACCTCTGTCCATTTTGAAAACACATCAGTTAACAAGGCAATACTTGTAACCCTCACATGGTGTAAGGTCAATGAAATCCATCATAACATGTTCCCAAGGAGACTCTGGTCTAGGATGTGCTGACATTTTCATTTTTATCCCCTTACCAATGTTGTTCTGCATACAGATGATGCATTTGGCACAGCTCTGCTCTGCAAACACAGTGAACCCTGGTGCATACCAATACCTGTTGACATCATCTACCACCCCCTTTTTTGAGATATGATCTGGTCCATGTGCTAGTTTGAAAGCATAATGAAAACATGAACGAGGTAACACTGGTTTGTCATTAGGCCCTAACCACAGGTTGTGTTGAGTATGAAATAAACAGTTTCTCTTCCATCTTCTCTTCTCAGAAGGGGGAGCAGTCTCTTGCAGATCAGCAATGTCTTTGAGAGACAGAGGAGGAGTTACATGGGAATCTGCAGATGAGAGAGACAGCATCGACAAAACAGGAGAGGAAGGGGAGACAGCCGCTGCTTTGGCAGCGAGATCAGCAGTCGCATTCCCTATGGACACAGGATCATAGCTTTTAGCATGAGCTTGGCATTTGCACACTGCTAGTTTGGAAGGCAATAATATTGCCTCTAGCAGGTTGTTAATCAAAGCATTATGTGCAATTGGCTTACCAGTTGACGTGAGAAATCCACGACTTTTCCACAACATTGCAAAATCATGGACCACATTAAATGCGTAGGAACTGTCTGTATGAATGGTAGCAGACTTACCCTTAGCCAAAATACATGCTCTTGTCAGAGCAAATAACTCGGCGGCTTGCGCTGAGAGATGGCTGGGAAGCCTGGCTGATTCTAGCACCGTATCAGTAGTTGTAACCGCATAGGCAATAATTGGTTGACCAGTGTCTGATCGCAGGGCTGAACCATCTACAAAAAGCTCAAGATCAGGGTTTGACAAGGGAACGTCCATGAGGTCAGAACGTGGTTTATTGACTAGGTCGACAACAGCGACGCAATCATGGGGTTCTCCGTCTTCCGGGGTAGGAAGGAGAGTGGCTGGGTTGAGCAAAGTGCATCTCTGAAGGGTAACATTAGACATGGTTAACAGTACATTTTGATAATGCAATAGTCTTGCTGGGTGTAGGTGTGAGATCTTTGCCTGCAAGAGCAAAACAGAAACGGCATGTGGAACATTGACAAACAGCGGGCGCAGTGCTACTAAGTCTACACAACTTAACACAGCTCAAGCACGAAACAAGTCCTCTAACGACAGAGTCGTTTGGAATAATAGGCTACCGGTCTGTACCGGTCACCATGCTTCTGTGTCAAAACTGCTGACATATAACCATCTTTTTCATTTGTGAAAAGATGAAAAGGTTTGTCATAATTAGGGAGGCCCAAACAGGGTGCTGTTGACAGCCTCTGCTTGAGTGTTGTCAAAGCCAGTCGGGCTTCGTCAGTCCATGTGATTCTGTCAGAAGGAGCTAGCTTTTGCCCATGGGCTAAATCAGATAATGGTTGTGTTATCTCTGCAAAATCAGGGATCCAGGCTCTGCAGTAGCCTGCTGTTCCCAACAGATACATCATTTGTTTTTTGGTCATGGGCATGGGCAGTGCAAGAATTACTTCAACACGATTCTTACCTAGAGCTTTGCCTTCTCTAGAAATAACGTGACCAAGATATGTAACTTTATCACGTACCAGCTGGATTTTGTGCTTGGCCACTTTGTGGCCATTCTCTGCAAGATAGAACAACAATGCCCTGGTGTCCTCGACACACGATTCCTTATCCGGACTAGCGATCAGCAGATCATCCATATATTGAACAAGAACGCTACCTCGTGGGGGAGTGAAACCTTCCAAATTCCGTGCCAGCTCGGCATTATAGATTGAGGGGCTGTCGACATACCCTTGAGGCATTACGTTCCAGACCCACGTTTTATTCTTGAATTGGAAAGCAAACCAATATCTGCTGTCGGGATGCACAGGGATAGAGAAAAACGCATTACTCAAATCGATGACACTGAAATAAGTAGATGACGAAGGTATCGAGGCAAGGATAGTCACAGGATTTGGACAAAGAGGCATTGTAGGAATAACGGCGTTATTAACAAGGCGTAAATCTTGGACAAAACGCCATTCACCTGAAGCTTTTCTTACAGGGAGGATTGGGGAATTTACAGGAGAATACTGAATCTCTGAAATGGCCCCTCTTTCTAATAAAGATGCATGTACTTTAGCAATACCTTCTTGAGCCTCAAGAGGGAGTGGGTACTGGGCGCGCTTTGGTCGGAATGAACCTTTAGGGGTAACTACAACAGGATTCACGTTTCGTATTTTGCCAATGTCAAATTTGTCTCTGGCCCACAATGAAGCAGGCAGCCCCTGAAACACAGATAGATCTTCCGTGTTGTCAGAGGGAATTTGGACGAATGTTTGAGTAAGATGTGATCCTTGGATTCCCCTAGTGACTGGAATAGCCCAGGTGTAAGGGAAAGCTCTTACCCCTGCCTTTACGGAGTATCTCACTTGTTGTGGATCTCCAACCCAGTCTGTCACCGCCATTACGTCCTTCAGCCACGCACCAGCATCCTCTCTGTTAACAAACTCAGAAGTAGCAAGTGAAACATGAGGAATATAGTGTTCACCATACAGCTGTTTCTGTGTGTCATTTAGGCAAACAGAGAGAGCTGCATGATCAGATCCAATATACAACATATCACATGTTAATGTTTCACCCATTTGAGGTGGTAACCAGGTGTTCTCAAAATCATGGTCCTGTGCTAAAAGAGATGTGGATGCAGTACAGTGTAGTGCTGTGTGAGGTGTGAGTGGGGTGTCATAACTATAACAAGTTTCAATTTTTGAAAATAGCTGCGCCAGTTGGTGGGATGTATGAGCACTATTGTCAACATACCAATTATAAGACCAATCTGTGGGCATGTCATTGTACATGATGGCCACGTCTGGAGGCATTACCTGTGGTGGTCTAATTATGGTAACACCTTCTGGAGAGCAGCACATCTGGAAACCTAATTTACATAATAGGTCACGTCCACAGAGATGGACTGGACAGCATTCACTCAAAATAAATTTGTGTGTTAAGTATCATCCATCACAACATCCAATGGCACAGTTATTTTCTCTAATTTCACAACACCTGAAGCACCCACAGTTTTAGCAATTTCATTTGTTAATTCAGGTAGTACCCTCATATTAGCAGCACTGAGCACAGATGAGAGCGCCAGTGTCAGCTAAAAAAACAAGTTGTTCACCATTTACAGTCACAGTAATAGTTGGGTCTGCAGATGGTGTTGTGTGAAGGTTAAGGTATTGATTTATATGAACAATCCTCTCTCCATCCTGTATCACACTACTGTCCCTAACGTGCCCTGCAGCATTCCCTATCTGTTGCTCATGTAGTCAGAAATCACCTTGTGGGGCATTCAGGGAAACTCCAGCAGGAGGTGCTGAAGCCCAGAGCTGAGGATTTAGCTGTTGTTGAGCTCTAATGTAATGCGAACATTCCCTCTTTATATGACCCTTGCGACCAAAATGATAACAAACATCTGGAGCTGGCTGACTAGTCTGATGTCCCTGACCAGCACGATTTCCCTGACCAGTATTTCTTCTATTACCTTTTCCCTGTCTATTCTGTTGCCGTGCTCCACCACCCTGTTGTCTATCAGCATTTCCATCTTTCTCAAAGTACCTGAGCTGAGCTGCTTGTAACCTGGCAGCAGAGTCTTTGGAATCTTGGAATTCCTGCTGTTCTTTGAGCTGATGAAAACGCTCTGCATATTTGAAGTAGCCAACAACTTGCTCTAATGGGACTGTTTCCCAGTTAACACATGAAATCCTCACTTGATCACTGAGTTTGAGGTGAGCATTATTCATGAGTTGTTGTTTCAACACCTTTCTATAGTCATCGGTAGTTTTGTCCATTCCAGAGTGGAGGAAAAAGATTTTTCTAGGCGGTCATAAAAATCATCAAAACTTTCATCCTGCTTTTGTTTACAGCATGAAATAAGATCCCAGTTAGTGTGTTTGGGAAACCGCAGTTTGAGTCTTTCAAGTAGCTGAGTGAACTGTTGGTCAAAATTAGCAGCACCAAACGTCAAGGTCTCATTAAAAGTACCCTTCAAATCTGGCCATTTGAGACCCAAGCGAGATCTCATGATGGCTGCGATCTCCTCAGAGTGAGGCTGGTACATGCGTAATAAAGCAGAGATTTGTGTCACAAAACTATCAATGTCTTTAGCTGGATCGGGCAGGGAGGAAGCTTGTTCACGAAGCTCATCCGAGCGCCAAGGCCTATAGACACTAACAGTTGGAGTCCAGGCAGCAAGCGCTGGGTCGCCTGCAGGAGGCTGTGGAACTGGATTAATACACCTAATCATAGGCATGATAAGCCTCTGCAACCGTTCTGTCAGCTGTTCTGCCAGCTGTTCAGGCGGAACGGGACCAGCAGATTCAAGTGTGTATCCAGAAGCTTGCTCTGGAGTTACAGAGAGAGATTTTAAGGTCTGGGGTGGAGCAGAGGCAGCTTGAGAGGAAGGGGATGGTTCAGAGTGAGGGAGAAGAGGAGCAGGAGGATACAGTTGAGGAAGAGGAGGCAGGGAAGAATGAGGGGGAAGGGGGTGTAGGCTAGCGCAAGGGGAGACATGAGAGGAAAGGAATCTCCATTCCTTTCCTCTAATGTCTCCCCTTGCGCTAGCCTACAGAAGGGAAGGGAAATTTGAGAAGAGGAAAGAAGGGGTAGGCCAACCTGAGGGGAGAGGAAAGGGGGAGGAGGGGAAAAAAGCTGAGGTACAAAAGGCGAGGAGGCATGATAATCAGGAGGGGGGGAGGTAAGCTCAAGAGGGGTTCCAAGAGCAGATGAGTGGACAGGAGCAGGAGAGATAGTAGGTGAGGAAGCCTGGGGTGAAATCACAGGAGCAATTAAAGGCTGGGCTGGTAGCACAGGTGGAGCTACAGGTTGAACTGCCATATGTGGGTTGGGGTAGAGAACATTTGGAAAATCCAAGTCGTAATGATCAGATTTAGGAAGAAGTTTCTTAACTAGGGCAGAAGTGGTAGGAGTAGATTTTTTATCTGATTCCATTTTGTTACGAATACCAGCTTCAGACTTTAAGAGATTTTCACGAGCCACACGTTCCCACTCAGAAAAATAAATCCAATTTATAGCATTTTTTCCCTTTTTCCCTTGCTTGCTATTTTCAAAAGTCTTAAGCTGAGCTTTAATGTCACCTAACTGCTTAACAGAGAGTGTACCAGATGGAGAGGGGAAATCACTATGTTTAGACCACAATGGAATTTGCTTACAAATACCAGGAGAACACTTCATAGCCATTATCTTAGCAGGACCAGAAAATGCCATATCCTCCAAAGGAGACGAGCTACCATTAGCACCCATAGCGAATAAGGTTCAAAATAAAATGCAAAAGAGAAAAAGAATTACAAATCCGTTTAAAATCAAAGCAAAAACACGTTATCAAAATACAGTAATAAAAAAGAACAGACACGCTTACACAATCACCTAGCCGATGGTACCAAGAGAAGTATGACCTGGAACGTGGAAATCACGTGGTGATCAGTCCCTCTGTACTTGGCTTCACCTTGTCCTAGTTTAACAGAACTACAATGAACAAGAATATAATTAACCACAAACTGTACAGATCTACCGGTAACAAACACTTAACATGAAGGAACAAACACACAAACAGTAACAGAAAAAACAAAAATAGACAAACAAAAATGAAACTGTAGTTTCAGTTAAGCAGAGTTTCAACTAAGAAACCAGAGACAAAAAATGGATTGTGTGTCAGGGGTAGCGTGGGAACGAAGGACCAGACGCGACAGTAGGGGTTCAGAGAATGCTCAACTGAACACCACAGAGCGGGAGGGAAACCCCGCAAACAGGGAATAACAATATACAAACAAATAATAACTCTCCACACCAGGAGAGATACCGCTACAACTCAAAGCGACCCTAATAGGGCGAAAAAACTCTTAACTATATATTAAATCAAACAACAACGAAAAACTCTATAGCTCACAACGAGGGAGCCGAAACACATAAACAAGAGGTATTAGAGACGGAGAAGACACTCTGTCAAAGACAGAAGACAGGGATGAAAAAGAAAGAGACAGGATAGAAACGATTAACCTAATCTAAGTTTCTAACAAACTCTTGAACATATGCACCCTTGTCCCGTGGAACCACAACACGTTGAGGTGAGGTTTAAATAATGACAGGAAACAAGGAACAGGTGAAAACACTGAGCTGAAAACCAAAACACGAAACGGACTAGGAAAACAAAGAGAAGAGACGCAACATGAGCGCTCCCCAGGGAAGTGGACAAAGAGAGAAGAGCAGGCAGAGAAACCATGACAGGACCCCCCCACTAAGGGACGACCCCAGACGATCCCTCAAGCCTGCGACCCCGGAAATCCCTGATAAGTTGTGGGTCCAGAATATTTCTGGAGGGAACCCAACAACGCTCCTCCGGGCCATAACCCTCCCAATCTACTAAAAATTGGAAACCTCTCCCAGCCCGTCTCTCGGCTAAAATACGGTGGACAGTGTACACTGGACCTCCCTCCATCATCCGAGGAGGCGGCGGTGGCCCGATAAAAGGCCCAATAAACCGGGGCGCGAGTTTGCGAGACTCCACCCTTAATGGCAGATCACGCGTAGCGAGCCACACGCGTTGCCCTACCCTGAATGAGGGGGCTGGACGACGTCGTCTGTCAGCTGCCACCTTGTATCTAGCAGCAGCGCGCTGAAGCGCAGTACGCACCCGCTTCCAGACAGAGCGACACCTCCGAATAAAGGATGCCACGGAGGGAACCTCTACATTCCTCTCCAGCTCAGGGAATAGTGGGGGCTGATACCCCAGTTGAGCCTCGAAGGGCGAGAGCCCTGTGGACGCGTTGCGCAACGTATTATGGGCATACTCAGCCCAGGCCAGGTGTGTACTCCAGGAAGTGGGATTAGAGGCAGCCAGGCAACGCAGAGTGTTCTCCAGTGTCTGGTTAGTGCGCTCGGTCTGTCCATTCGTCTCAGGATGGAAGCCAGACGACAAACTGACCGAGGCACCAAGCAGAGAACAGAATGCGCGCCAGAATTTGGCCGTGAACTGAGGGCCGCGATCAGAAACCACATCCAACGGCAACCCGTGTAGCCGAAAAACATGGTCTATCATAAGTTGCGCAGTTTCAGAAGCTGAAGGTAGTTTCGACAACGCAATAAAATGGGCCGCCTTGGAGAAGCGATCCACCACGACTAAGATCATCGATTTGCCCAGTGACATAGGCAAACCGGTGACGAAGTCGAGGGCGATGTGACTCCAAGGACGGCTGGGAATGGGAAGAGGGCGCAAAAGCCCAGAGGGTGGGAGACTTGAACCCTTACTGCGGGCACACACCGGACAAGCCGCAACAAAACTCCGAACATCCCTTTCCAAACTGGGCCACCAAAACCGCCGAGCAAGAAAGTCCTTAGTGCGGTGAATGCCCGGATGAGCCACTAATTGAGAAGTGTGACCCCATCGTAATACACGGGGCCTAAGCCTCAGCGGAACGAACAAACAGTGAGGTGGGCCCCCCCCAGGCCCTGGGTCAGAGCAAAACGCCCTCTGTACTTCAGCTTCAATGGCCCAAATAACTGGAGCCACAATTTGGTCGGCGGGAATGATAAATTCGGGAGCAGGAGCCCTGTCCAAATTATCAAAGACGCGAGAAATGGCATCTGGCTTCACGTTCTTGGAGCCGGGGCGATACGTGAGCAGGAAATTGAAGCGCAAGAAGAATAACGCCCACCGGGCTTGGCGAGAATTAAGCCTCTTGGCTAGCTGCACGTACTCCAGGTTTTTATGATCCGTCCACACCGTGAACGGATGCTCCGCCCCTTCAAGCCAGTGACGCCACCCTCCAGAGCCATTTTAACTGCCAAGAGCTCCCGGTCCCCCACATCATAATTTCTCTCGGCAGGTGTTAATGCGCGAGAAAAATAAGCACATGGATGCATTTTGTGGTCAATAGGGGATAGCTGGGAGAGAATGGCCCCCACTCCTAACTCAGATGCATCTACCTCTACTACAAAAGGAAGGGAAGGGTTAGGTGTGACAAGAATAGGTTCGGACGTAAAACGTTTTTTGAGCTCAGAAAACGCCGCTTCGGCCCTCGAGTTCCATAGGAACCGGGAGGAAGAAGTTTTTTTTGTAAGTGCCGTAATAGGAGCGACTACCGCGCTAAAATTACGAATAAACCTCCTGTAGAAATTAGCAAAGCCTAAAAAACGTTGAACCTGTTTAAGAGAAGATGGCGTGGGCCAATTCTTAACGGCCGAGACTTTCGCTGGATCCATCTGAACCTTGCCATCTGCCACAATGAATCCCGGGAAAGAAACTGATTTGGTGTGAAAGACACACTTATCTGCCCTTACAAAAAGCTGAGCCTTGAGCAGAGCGTTAAGAACCTGCCTGACATGGCGAATGTGAGTGGAAAGATCGGGAGAAAAAATTAAAATATCATCAATATAAACAAAAACCGATTTTTCAAGCATCTCCCTTAGCACATCGTTCACTAACGCCTGGAAAACTGAGGGGGCGCTAGTGAGCCCGAACGGCATCACCTGGTACTCATAGTGTCCAGAGTGGGTATTAAACGCAGTTTTCCACTGGTCTCCCTCACTAATGCGAACGAGGTTGTAAGCGCTGCGTAAATCCAGTTTAGTGAAAATAGACGCCCCCTGGAGGCGTTCAAAGGCCGAATTCATAAGAGGGAGAGGATAACGATTCTTAATCGTTATAGCATTAAGTCCCCTGTAGTCAATGCATGGCCTAAGACTACCGTCCTTCTTCTTAACAAAGAAAAAACCGGACCCCGCCGGCGATGTGGAGGGTCTGATGAAACCGTTGGCGAGAGATTCCTCTATGTAATTTTTCATAGCGGCACTCTCAGGAGCCGATAAGGAATACAGCGCTCCTCTGGGGGGAATCGAGCCAGGGTATAGCTTGATGGCGCAATCATACGGCCTATGAGGAGGAAGAGAAGTGGCGCGCTGCTTACTAAAAACCTCCGCAAGATCAGTGTACTGCTGAGGAACATTAGCTGGCAATGAAAACGGAATAGCTCCGCCCACCTGAACACTCTCCAAATCTGACTCCGAATCGCGAGGGATGTCCCAATCGATCTCAGAAGGAGAGCTCTCCTCCTCCCACATACTAAACCCGTCAGCGAGCGGGTCCCAAGAAAGACTCCCCCTGGTGTCGCGAGATGACACTACTGCCCCGTGAGCCCCACGGAGAACACTCTCCTCCTCCTGTTCGCTGTCAGAACTGAGATCGGGAAGAGAGCGGCGCGAGCCGCCAGATCTAAGTGATTTATTTGTAGAACAGTGGTGTCTGCACTGAACTCCCCAGCGGAGAATAACCGAATCCTCCGCTCCCCAGTTAATATTGGGCTTGTGCTGAACCAACCATGAGTGACCCAGAACAAGTGGGTATGTGGGAGAATCCACTAAAAAAAAATGTATACGCTCCGTATGATCCTGTAACGAAACAGACAGTTTTAAGGAGCTGGTAACCCGCCGGATAGCGCCCGTATCCAAAGGGCGACCGTCAAGAGCAGTTACTAACCATGGAACGGAAAGAGAAACTGAGGGAATCCCCTGCTCCCTAGCCCACTTAATGTCCATAAGGGACTCAACTGATCCGGAATCAATAAAGGCGATACAGCTGGTGGAATGCTTATTCCAACTCAGCTGCACAGATAATAGAGTTCGAGGAGAAGTTTGATCATGTCTCACTAAGGGCCTCAATTCCCTTAGCGAGACTCCTCTTTTCCCGCTAGCTTAGGACATTGATCTCTGTAATGCCCAGCGCGTTTACAATAACGACACCACGCCTCTCTCGACCTGGTGAACCTGGAATCCCGTACTGCCGTCCCATCTACCTGCATGGGCTCCTCAGAAAATGAGGAAACCGGAACAACCACCGAACGGGGCACACAAATAGAGGACCGACCACTGCGTGACCCAGCGACTCTCTCTCTCTCTCTCTCTCTAATCCGATTGTCAATTCTGATAGCCGTAGACACTAACGCACCGAACGAAGCGGGCAGTTCGAGTGCAGAAAGGGCATCTCGAACTGAATCAGAAAGTGCTTTAATAAATAGAAAGCTAAGCGGTCCGTCCGGCCACCCAGTCTCCCCTGCGAGTGCTCGAAAGGCAATAGAAAATGACGCCACTGTGTCGGAGCCCTGACGAAGATAAGTCAGTCGCATCGCCGCCTCCTGACCGGAGACGTCATGGTCGAAAACCGACGCCATCTCTTCTACCAACCTCTCCATAGTGGACATCACGGGAGAGCTTGCTCTGATTAAGGGGTCCGCCCAAGCGAGGGCCGTACCTGTTAAAAGAGAGAGAATAAAAGACACTCGAGCCTCCTGGGTGGAAAACCGAGAAGGTTGCGATTTGAAAAAAATTAAACACTGCGTCAAAAACCCCCTACACCTCCCGATCTCCCCTCCATAGCGAAGCGGGAGCTGTAATTTAGGCTCCTTGAGCTCGCGTGGAACGGGAATCACTGCTTGATCAGGAGGAATCAGTACCGCCTAACTTGGTGCTTGTGCTACCGGGATTGAAGGTAAAGTAACCTGGGGAGGCGTAATCGTCAGCGTTAAAGTGCGAATGCTGTCCGCTAATTCACGCAGCCCATCTCCCTGATAACGCAGCTGGTTGCCGAACTGCGCCTGCTGAGTGTGTAGGGCTTGGACGGAGGCTTGAAGAGCCCTAATGCCCTCCTCATGGCCGGAGATAACCGCCTCCTGCGCTGTGAGGATTTGCCCTAAATTAGCGACTGTCGCTGGTACCTCCCTACTGGCTTCCATATTCTGTCAGGGGTAGCGTGGGAACGAAGGACCAGACACGACAGTATGGGTTCAGAGAATGCTCAACTGAACACCACAGAGCGGGAGGGAAACCCCGCAAACAGGGAATAACAATATACAAACAATATACAAACAAATAATAACTCTCCACACCAATAACTCTACAACTCAAAGCGACCCTAATAGGGCGAAAAACCTCTTAACTATATATTAAATCAAACAACAACGAAAAACCCTATAGCTCACAACGAGGGAGCCGAAACACATAAACAAGAGGTATTAGAGACGGAGAAGACACTCTGTCAAAGACAGAAGACAGGGATGAAAAGAAAGAGACAGGATAGAAACGATTAACCTAATCTAAGTTTCTAACAAACTCTTGAACATATGCACCCTTGTCCCGTGGAACCACAACACGTTGAGGTGATACGGTCGACGCTTAATGTCCGAAAATACCGGCTTTCCTTGTCAAAAAGATAGGCAATATGGAAGCGTCAAACAACGATGACGTGAGGTTTAAATAATGACAGGAAACACGGAACAAAGAGAAGAGACGCAACATGAGCGCTCCCCAGGGAAGTGGACAAAGAGAGAAGAGCAGGCAGAGAAACCATGACATTGTGGCATAGAGCAACTCAGATTGCTTAGGATGGATCTTTTGCGCAAGAAACAAAATATAGCGCTATGTCCATTAACGGGCTAAATTACAAGCACATTTGCCAGGGCGTACCTTTGTGCAGGACAAAGTTATGTAAAAGCCGGATTAATGCCATGCATGAACTGATCTCAGGTAAATTACAATCACTTTTGTCAGGGCGTACCATAGTGCAATACAAAAGTACCGTAAAACTGGATCAGGTACTAGCTAGTTCAACAGACAGCGCCAACCGCTATCTCATGCCACATCTGACAACATACAAGACAAAAACCCAACATTCAACTCCAATTATCAATGAATATCAGGAAAAGCCACTATTCTCGTAAGCTCAGCATGTGACGAAGGCTTAGCCATGAAGGTCACAAACAATCCAGTAACATAGCAAAACAAAACCAAGTTTAAGATCACTTAAAACCAACGTGGGTCTTAAAACAACGCACCGTAATTCAACAACCAGCAAGAAAAAACAGGGAGTTTTCCAAAATCACCGGGCCGTCTACAGCCGCAGTTTAGAAAAGTAATTCCGAGCTTCAAAGCACACGCGTCCGTGCTGTTCTCCCCACCAGCTGTTGAAATACCGCAGTTGTCCCAAAAGGTACTATCAATAATGAATTAGTAACCTTTAATTTCTCGTCACCAATATTGTTAAGGAATTTCTGAATCTAAGTTTGCTAAATTTAGATTTTAAGAAATAAGAGTGATCAACCACGAGGTTAGGTTAAGCCGTTAACAAAAGATTGTTCGTTTATTCATTTAAGAAAACTTCTGCAGAAGGGTGCTATCAGGTCAAAGTAGATGATCAGACAGAACCCCAATTTCTGTTGAGTAATTCATTAAATAGACAAAACTATGACATCACAGTTTTGGGGGGTCTTGAAACTGTCCACCAAATTAAGACATCAAAGGAATTCTTACAATGGAGGGCACAGGAAGAATTTCTATGGGAACCTAGCCAGATTATTATTCCTAGGGTTATAAACCAACATCTGCTTCAGTACTCTTCGCAGTTTATAGCCCTTCCAATGTTTTTACAAAGAGTTCCTTCAGACAAGAGAAACAGTTGTCTAACCATTTTTAACTCAGGAACTCTACATCAAAGGATTTCACCAAGCAGAGAACAGTGGTAATTAAATTTCATTCACAGTTTCATGTTTAGTTTGTCACAGTTAATTTTCTGTTCATGTCATGCTCGTGTTCTGTTTATGTTACGATGCAGTTCATTGTTAGCATACACATTTCCGTGTTTTTCCGCAGCCTTGCGTTTGTGCTGTTTCTTTCTCTTGCTGTCGCTCACGCTTCCCGAATTGTTTCATTCTCCCGTGTCTAATTACTAATCTACTAACATTAGATCAGGATTGGGTAATACTAACTCTCTAACCATGTGTTCATGTTTACCTTACGTTTCTCGTGCATGTCATTTACTAATTTACTAACGCTAGGTCAGGATAGGTTTATTACTAACTAGTACTAATTATCGTGTTACCTTGTCAGCGCAACACACATGATTTCCCTTCGTATGCTGCTCTCAAGCTAAGTGTCTGCACCTGTCTACACCTGCATATAAGATCAGTTTTCATGTCATGTCTTTGCGAAATTGTTGCCTGTTAGTTATCTACTGTCACTTTTGAGCATTATCCATTGTCTGACTACCGTTATAGATCAAGCCTGTTTACTGACCATCGTTACTGCCAGCCTATCGTTTCTACTACCTGTTTTTGACCACAAGATTTTTGCCTGCTGTCTGTTTTGTACCTCTGCCCCACAGATAGGACTTCGGTCTGACTCCTGCAACGCCCCACGACCAACAAACTCTTCTTTACCCCTGAATTGTACTTCTGCTCTGCTGACAGCTACTCTGGTTCTGAACTTGTGCATGGATACTGATTTCAAGACTGCTTTCTCCTTTGGTACTGTATTTTTGGTTTTTGGCTGGATTTATTGGTTTTTGGACTTCGCTTGTGTGACTACGATTTTTGGATTTCCCTATAATAAAGTCCTTGCGGACATTTATTATTACGTTTGTGTTCTGAGTCATGCATTACGGGTCCAACCCGCACACACTCGTCTCAGAACAATTTGGCCACGATGGACCCTTCTGACTCAACCGTCATGTTCCACGCTTTGCAACAACAAGGCCTCATCGTGCAGCAGCACGCCCAGGGGATTTCCGAGCTCCGGGAGGAGATCAAAGAGTTGTGCGCTGAGATAAGGAGACTGGCTATTGCCGTGCAACCACGCACTCCAGAGCAACCTGCTAAGCCGCCTGCTATCCCACCCTCCAACCCCATGGGAACCTGGCAATTCCGGTAGCCACAACAGCCTCCCCCGGAGAGGTTCGGTGGTGAGCCGGAGAGATGCAAGGCGTTTCTATTACAATGTGACTTTGTCTTCTGACAACAGCCGTTGACCTATCCGACTAACGAGCGACGGATTGGCTACGTGATGGGGCTACTCAAGGGGAGAGCTTTGGACTGGGCTACTGCGGTGTGGTCCGGAGGTTCATTTCCTCCCAGCTACACTGTCTTTGCGGAGGAGATCCGCAAAGGGTTCCAGCACGCCTCCAGTGACCAAGAGCCCTCACAGCAACTCATTGCCCTCCGCCAAGGCCTTAAGAGCGCCACAGACCATTCTGTTGACTTTCGGACAATCGCTGCGGCTACCAACTGGAATGACTCGGCCCTTGCGGACTTATTCCGGGCCAGTTTGAACGGGGGCGCTCCAGCACGAGTTGGTCCATCAGGAACCCATCAGGGAGTTTGACGCCCTCGTTCGAGCCGCCATTCGCCTGGATAACCGCTATAGACTGCGCCGGACGGAGAGACCGATTCCGCCCGGTCAGCCGTACCCCAGACGAGGACCTGCCTCATTAACGGAGGAGAACCAGGATGGGGTAGTCGAACCTATGGATCTTTCCTGTGCCGGAGTGAAGATCTCGCCCAAGGAACGGAGACGTCGTAGGGAGACCGGGGCATGTTTCTACTGCGGAAAGCTGGGGCATTCTCAGGCACAGTGCACCGCCCGGTCCAGGAAATCCGAGTCATCCGTGGGAGTGAGGTCTTCAACCCACCAGGAGAAGATCTCCAAGAGCGATACTCGCCCTACCCTCATTGCCACAATCATGCTACCTGAGAGGGAGGTTCAAGTGAGCATGCTCATAGACTCCGGAGCGGACGCTAACCTTATAGACGAAGTTATGGTCAGAGATCTGGACATTCCCACCCTTCCACTGCCCCACTCCAAGAATGCTCGGTCGTTGGACGGCAAGATATTCTACAAGATGACCCACGTCACGGAACCCGTCCAACTTTTCATTTCTGGCAACCATCATGAGTTCATCCAGTTCCACATCATCCGTTCCCCCAACAACCCGCTCATTCTGGGACTACCCTGGCTTCAAGTACACAACCCCGTCATTGACTGGAAGTCCCAACACGTTCAAGCCTGGAGCCGCCATTGTCACCAAGCCTGTCTTCGGTCCGCACCTACCCCAAGACACCAAGCCGTCTCTTGAAAACGTTCCAGCCCCTTATCACGACCTAGGCATCGTTTTCTCCAAGACGCAAGCACAGACACTTCCCCCTCACAGACCCTATGATTGCGCGATCGAGCTTCTACCCGGTTCGACTCTTCCCTCAAGCCGACTCTACAACGTCTCCAAACCTGAAAGGGAAGCCATGGAGAAATATATTGGGGATTGCCTAGCCAACGGTCTGATTCGCCCCGCTTCGTCACCTGTGGGCGCTGGATTTTTCTTCGTTCAGAAAAAAGACGGCTCGCTGCGTCCTTGTATTGACTTCAGAGAACTAAATAATATCACGGTCAAGAACAAATACCCACTATCGCTCATTGACTCAGCCTTCCACACACTCCACGACGCCACTGTTTTCACCAAGCTGGACCTACGCAACGCATACCACCTGGTGCGCATTTGTGAGGGGGACGAATGGAAGACCGCCTTCAACACCTTGTTAGGACACTTTGAGTACCTTGTAATCCCTTTCGGCCTTACTAACGCCCCCGCCGTTTTTCAGGCGTTAGTTAATGACGTCCTACGGGACCTATTGGGCCGCTACGTATTTGTGTATCTGGACGATATTTTGATCTACTCCTCCAACGTTAAGGAACACGAAGGCCACGTCATGCAGGTTCTCCAACGACTTTTGGAGAACAGACTCTATGTTAAGGCTGAGAAGTATGTGTTCCACACCGACACGGTCGAGTTCCTGGGGTTTATATTGGAGAGGGCGAATGCCAAGAAGATCCAATCGGTCACAGACTGGCCCACACCTGCCACTCGGAAACATTTGCAATGCTTCTTGGGATTTCATCCACCATCACGCTCACGCTTCCCTAATTGTTTCATTTTCCCATGTCTAATTACTAATCTACTAACATTAGATCAGGATTGGGTAATACTAACTCTCTAACCATGTGTTCATGTTTACCTTACGTTTCTCGTGCATGTCATTTACTAATTTACTAAAGCTAGGTCAGGATAGCTTTATTACTAACGAGTACTAATTATCTTGTTACCTTGTCAGCCCTACACACCTGATTTCCCTTCGTATGCTGCTCTCAAGCTAAGTGTCTGCACCTGTCTACACCTGCATATAAGATCAGTGTTCATGTCATGTCTTTGCAAAATTGTTGCCTGTTAGTTATCTACTGTCACCTTTGAGCGTTATCCATTGTCTGACTACCATTATAGATCAAGCCTGTTTACTGACCATCGTTACTGCCAGCCTATCGTTTCTACTGCCTGTTTTTGACCACGAGTTTTGCCTGCTGTCTGTTTTGTACCTCTGCCCCGCGGATAGGACTTCAGTCTGACTCCTGCAACGCCCCACGACCAACAAACTCTTCTTTACCCCTGAATTGTACTTCTGCTCTGCTGACAGCGACTCTGGTTCTGAACTTGTGCATGGATACTGATTTCGAGACTGCTTTCTCCTTTGGTACTGTATTTTTGGTTTTGGGCTGGATTTATTGGCTTTTGGACTTGTGTGACTACGATTTTTGGATTTCCCTATATTAAAGTCCTTGCGGACATTTATTATTACGTTTGTGTTCTGAGTCATGCATTACGGGTTCAACCCGCACACACTTGTCTCAATGGGCCCATTAAAGTGCATCAGGTTATATTTTTTACTATTTTGAATTTTCTGAAAAAGGCTTAAACGACATATCCTCCTAGAGCAATTGACCGATTTGCATGAAACCTGCATTCATATTGTCAGTAATATGTTATCTTTAAACGTTATATATATACAATAATTATGGCTGCAGTATAAAATGAGGTTTTCGATTTTATGTATAAAATCGGTTAAAAACTGTAGAAGTTACAGCTAATTTTGTGTCCAAGCCAGAAAGCTGCTTGAATCCTATTGTTTTCAAAGGGATTCATTACAAGGATGCACATTCTGATATTTAGCTAATTTTGGGAATTTTGCAGTCTTCAAATAGCATGATACTTGGCACAATGATAGAGGGTGAAATGCCGTAGTGAGCTACTACAGGTGCAGCTCAAAAAAAAATGATATCGTGAAAAAGTTCAATATTTTTTGTCACTCGTGTCAGAAGGTGAAACTCAAATATATGATATAGATTCATTACACATAGAGTGAAATATTTCAAGCCGTTATTTCTTGTAATTTTGATGATTATGGCTTACAGCTAATGAAAACTCAAATTCAGTGTCTCAGACAATTAGAATATTGTGAAAAAGTTCAATATTGGAAACTCATGGTGTCACACTCTAATCAGCTAATTAACTCAAAACACCTGCAAAGGTTTCCTGAGCCTTTAAATGGTCTCTCAGTCTGGTTCAGTTGGCTACACAATCATGGGGAAGACTGCTGACTTGACAGATGTCCAGAAGACAGTCATTGACACCCTCCACAAGGAGGGTAAGCCACAAAAGGTCATTGCTAAAGAAGCTGGTTGTTCACAGAGTGCTGTATCCAAGCATATTCATAGAACGTTGAGTGGAAGGACAAAGTGTGGTAGGAAAAGGTGCACAAGCAACAGGGATAACCGCAGCCTTGAGAGGATTGTCAAGCAAAATCCATTCAAGAATTTGGGGGAGCTTCACAAGGAGTGGACTGAGGCTGGAGTCAGTGCATCAAGAGCCACCACGCACAGACGAATCCAGGACATGGGCTACAAATGTCGCATTCCTCGTCTCAAGCCACTCCTGAACCAGAGACAACGTCAGAAGCGTCTTACCTGGGCTAAGGAGAAAAAGAACTGGACTGTTGCTCAGTGGTCCAAAGTCCTCTTTTCAGATGAAAGTAAATTTTGCATTTCATTTGGAAATCAAGGTCCCAGAGTCTGGAGGAAGAGTGGAGTGGCACAGAATCCACGTTGCTTGAAGTCCAGTGTGAAGTTTCCACAGTCAGTGATGATTTGGGGTGCCATGTCATCTGCTGGTGTTGGTCCACTGTGTTTTCTGAAGTCCACAGTCAACGCAGCTATCTACCAGGAAATTTTTGAGCACTTCATGCTTCCTTCTGCTGACAAGCTTTATGGAGATGCTGATTTAACCCTTTCCAGCCGGACCGCTCTAATTTTGGATTAATTGTTCCGATGGTGTGACGTTTAATATCTCTGCCGTCCAATCACGGATTTTTTGTGTTAAAAATGCTCATTAAAGATGACAAAATAAGCTACAATGACATCTAACTGGTTGGTGAGCTTAGTGGGCGGTGATTTCTTGCTTGACCGCTATATAAAAGCGCCCGTAAAACACGGAAATCTCCATTTGCCTCACCGCGGAGGAAGCTACCACATCGGACAAGAGACCATCGTTTGAAGACTTGACGGCGACTGAAGAAACCCCAATAAGCTAGGTAGGTAAAAAAGCATTTAAAGATAATAATTAACCATAAATATTACTTCAGAAACGGTTTTATTTTGAATAAAATCATGTTTTTGTACCGCAGACTTTCTCAGATTATCATTTAGAATTAGAACAAAAACATTCGTGTAAAAGCTATCACGTTTGCTTCGTGTTATTCTTCCCCCAAATCGTTTCGAGATGAAATTGTGAAAAAGTCTGTCATATAATGAATAAGTGAAGTGATAACGTTAGATATTTTTCGTATTTAGTGTAGACTTTGATAACTAAATAATAGCTAACTAAAGCTAAAACCAGTAACGTTAGTCTAGCAGCGAGCTGTGTCTCGGCGCGAACACAAGTCCTTTGTTTTGGTAACTTTTAACGTTAGCTCTTCTGTCAGTCTGGCTAGCTTTCTAAAAGTTGAATAGTTGAGTTATACTCAACTATTAGTCTTATCAATAGCAAGTACTAATTATCTAGCTAGTGTTTTAACATAACGTTATGCCTAAATCTGAAGGTAACTAATTGCCCTGTCTAAAATGGAGAAGGGAACTGAACGGCAAAGTTTTTTTTTGGACTCACGTTTCTGACATGAGTAAGATAAGCCTGTTTAGACACATATGACAAAAATACATCATCCAGTTGAGCCAATGTCACTGATGATTTATGTCTGTTCATTCAAAACGTTATTTTACATTGATGGACATTATGCCAAGTAGTCTAACTTGTGATATTGTTGAGCTTTTTATCTAACGTTATTCTGGAGCATAAAGTGTTTTCTGTAAAATGTCATTCTCACGATACAGCTCTTTAATGACTCAGAAATGGTTCTATATGTTATGGATTAATGAAATGGCAACTGATAATATTATTTCTCTATTACAGTGATGGATGGACATTATGCTTGTGTCCAGAATAGCTATTTTATCTATTCCTGACATAAGCATAAATCGTTTGCTGTAAAGATGTTATTATTGTAAGTATACAGCCCTTCAATGACTCAGAAATGGTTTTATATGATATGTTATGGATTAATGAAATGGTAAATGATTACATATTTATGTATTGCAGCAAAGGATGGACATTTAGCCATCTGATACAGTCCCTGAAGAGAAGGAGGGTGCTGAGGGTCATTGCAGAGCACGACATGCACTTACTGTTATCTTCTTGATTCTTGAATATATTTAAGGTATTTATGCTTGACCATAGATTTGTCTGCTGTACCTGTACTAATACATTAATGATTTTACTGTAAATAAATCCAATGTATTAATCCCGGCCGAGGGCCTTTCTGTGTGGAGTTTGCATGTTCTCCCCGTGTCAGCGTGGGTTTCCTCCGGGTACTCCGGTTTCCTCCCACAGTCCAAAAACTTGCAGGTTAGGCTAATTGGAGACTCTAAATTGCCCATAGGTATGAATGAGTGAGTGAATGGTGTGAGTGCTCTGTGATGGATTGGCGGCCTGTCCAGGGTGTATTCCTGCCTCTCGCCCAATGCATGCTGGGATAGGCTCCAGCACCCCCGTACCCTGAATAGGAATAAGCGGGTTGATGGATGATGATGATGATATATATATATATATATATATATACATACATACATGCATACACATACACATACTCAAGTGGCCGATTAGGATAATGGATAAGTGGTAATGTGAAATGTCAATGAACCTAAAATTCTAATAAAAATGTTTTTTTTAGCCTTTTCCCATACATCACTAAGTGGTTATAACTTTTGAGCAGTATAAGATACATCTCTTCTGATTTGTACTCTATATCACTTACAAAATAGTGAAGATACCACACAGTTTGTCTCCCTCGATCTTGAACATGAAATGTTTAAAAACCTAGGTTTCTCATGGAGAATAGCCATTTAGAAAGTTTTGTATGATTATTTATTTTGTGAATTGTTTTAGTAATTGATGATACTGTGTTAAAGTAAGCATATTATTGTATATTAATGGATATGAATGGAAAGCTCCAGTTATCCTGTTTAAAATGGTATATTATCTTTAGGGGTGTGACATAATATGATCACACCTCAAACAGTTTTCCATACGCACGTCATATTTTCAATGAACCTAACATTCTAAAGCGTTTTTTTAGCCTTTTCTTACCCATCACTGAAGCGGTTATAACTTTTGAGCAGTAGAAGATACATCTCTTCTGATTTGTACTCTATATCACTTACAAAATAGTGAAGATACCACACAGTTTGTCTCCCTCGATCTTGAACATGAAATGTTTAAAAACCTAGGTTTCGCATGGAGAATAGCCATTTAGAAAGTTTTGTATGATTATTTATTTTGTGAATTGTTTCAATAATTGATGATATTGTGTTAAAGTAAGCATATTATTGTATATTAATGGATATATATGGAAAGCCCCAGTTATCCTGTTTAAAATAGTATTTTAAAGTTAGGGGTTGTGATGTAATATGATCAATCCATAAACATTTTTGCATATGCACATCATATTGTCAATAAACCAACATTCTAAAGCGTTTTTTAACCCTTTTCGCACCCATAACTGAAGTGATTATAACTTT
The DNA here is from genome assembly GCA_022702515.1 of Ilyophis sp. 1 JC-2022. NCBI lineage: Eukaryota > Metazoa > Chordata > Actinopteri > Anguilliformes > Synaphobranchidae > Ilyophis > Ilyophis sp. 1 JC-2022. Next base: position 1,969,541 of record CM040406.1, read on the forward strand.
TGAACGGTAGATGATAGCTCTATTCTGATTTTTATTATATTTCACTCACAAAATGGTGAAGATACCATACACTCTAGGTTTTCCTATATCTTAAACATGAAATGGGTAAAAATGTAGGTTTCTCATTAGAAAATAGCCATTTAGAACATTTTAGAACATTTTATAAATTTAGTTGTTGAATGTCTTTCCATAATTGATGATATTGCCATTAAGTAATCCTATTGTTTTTTATATCAATTGAAAGCCCCAGTTATCCTGTTTACAATGGTAAATAAAGTTTAGGTATCTGATGTAATATTATCACACCACAAACATTTTTGCAACGCATGTTAATAAATAGAATGGAATAGAATGTTCACAAAATATTCGCTTAGGCTGGAAAGGGTTAATTTTCCAGCAGGACTTGGCACCTGCCCACACTGCCAAAAGTACCAAAAGCTGGTTCAATGACCATGGTATTACTGTGCTTGATTGGCCAGCAAACTCTCCTGACCTGAACCCCATAGAGAATCTATGGGGTATTGTCAAGAGGAAGATGAGAGACACCAGACCCAACAATGCAGACGACCTGAAGGACGCTATCAAAGCAACCTGGGCTTCCATTACACCTCAGCAGTGCCACAGGCTGATTGCCTCCATGCCACGCCGCATTTATGCAGTAATTCATGCAAAAGGAGCCCCAACCAAGTATTGAGTGCATAGAAATGAACATACTTTTCAGAAGGCTGACATTTCTGTTTAAAATATCCTTTTTTATTGATCTTATGTAATATTCAAATTTTCTGAGACACTGAATTTGGGTTTTCATTAGCTGTAAGCCATAATCATCAAAATTACAAGAAATAAAGGCTTGAAATATTTCACTCTATGTGTAATGAATCTATATAATAAACATCGAACAAAAAATTTGTGTTTGGTAGATTATTTCTCTGTTGTAACAATGCTTCTTGGCAATACATTTTATACCGTTGGAAAGCCTGTTTATTTCCCTTTTAAATGTTGCCCCATTTGTAAGGAACATGCATTTGTGGGATGAGCAGCACAGCTGAGTATGTGGGTTGCGCCCATGTAAAATTGGCCAAATCTTCTCTGCTAATGCCAAACAGCTTATTCTGCTGTTGCTAGTGACTCTTGGTTGGTGTTGTTTGGTGGATTGGATGATTGAAGTCTATCAGTAACAAGGAAGAAACAAGACATATTGGCAATTTTACAATTTATTAATTTAACAAACAGTCAGGAGCCTCAGTAGCGTGTGGAAGAACCATACACAGCCACAACAGCCTGGCACCTCCTCCTCATGCTGGTCACCAGCGTGGTCACACACTGCTGTGGGATGGCATTCCACTCCTCAACCAGGATTTGTCGCAAGTCAGCCAACGTGGTTGTGTTGGTCACTCTAGCACGAACAGCACGCCCAAGCTGATCCCACAAGTGTTCATTTGGGTTGAGGTCAGGACTGTTGGCAGGCCATTCCATTCTCTCCACTCCCAAATTCTGGAGATAGTCTCTGATAAACCCCGCTCTGTGGGGGCGAGCATTGTCATCTTGGAGGATGGAGTTCGGTCCCAGACTGTGGAGATATGGGATTGCCACTGGTTGCAGAATCTCATCTCGATATCTCTCTGCATTGAGATTGCCTCCAATGATGACAAGCCTCGTTTTTCCAGTGATGGAGATGCCGCCCCACACCATCACACTGCCTCCACCAAAAGGTGTTACTCAATCTCAATATCGGTGCAGCAATCAGCATAGCGTTCTCCCCGTCTTCTCCACACTTTGACCCTACGATCCAACTTCCGTAGGCAGAATCTGGACTCATCGTTGAATATAACGTTCCTCCACATGTTCAGGTTCCAGTGCAGGTGTAAGCTGTTTGCCAGAGAAGATTTGGCTAATTTTACATGGGCGCAACCCACATACTCAGCTGTGCTGCTCATCCCACAAATGCATGTTCCTTACAAATGGGGCACCATTTAAAAGGGAAATAAACAGGCTTTCCAACGGTATAAAATGTATTGCCAAGAAGAATTGTTACAACAGAGAAATAATCTACCAAACACAAATTTCCGAACCTTTTGTTCGATGTTTATATGAGTTTCACTTTCTGACATGAGTGACAAAAAATACTGAACTTTTTCATGATATTCAAATTTTTTGAGCTGCACCTGTGTATATATATATATATATATATATATAGACTGCTCAAAAAAATTAAGGGAACACTTACTCAACACAGTATAACACCTCAATTAAACTTCTGGAATATCGATCTGTCCAGTTTAGAAGCATAAACTATTGTGAATCAATTTCACCTGCTTTGGAGCAAATGAAAGTGAAAACAGATGGACAAGAGAGGCAAGATAACCCCCAAAAAGTAAATGGTTTTGCAGGTGGTGGCCATAGACCATTTCTCTCTCCTTATCCTTCCTGACTGATTTTTCTCTAGTTTTGCATTTTGCTAGTGCCCTTGTCACTACTGGAAGCATGAGGCGGTACCTGCAGCCCATTCAGGTTGCACAGGTAGTCCAGCACCTCCAGGATGGCACATCCATACGTGCCGTCGCAAGAAGGTTTGCTGTGTCTCCCAGCCCCAAACCATCACTCTGTGGCCAGATATGGAGTAGATGTGGATGGATCCCTTTAACTACTTAGTGCAGATAGTCTATTTTGGCTCGCCTGCGAGACAGTTTTACGCAACTGAGACACGCGTTGCTCCTGCAGCCAAACTATTAGTGGAAAACCCAAACGCGGTATTTTAACTTTATTGGTAGACGATTCGCGACGATTTCTGGCCAATGCGTAGTTTCTAAGTGTCACTATCTTTCCGTAGCAAGTCCATTTAACAAGCACTCCCCACCCAGCCTATACCTACCCATGCGTGACATAGTGGGCAATAGCGTCTATGTTGGAGTTCATAAATATATGTATTCATCATATAATATTAGAATACCGTCATAGCAACCAGATAAACCAACCTTATGCAAATGCAGCGGTGCAAATCGCTGCTCAATCAATACCTACATAAACAAGTTGAATCATTCTCTAATCATACAATGCCATTCTACTATCAATATCTGCGATTAAATATGGAATTCATGTGCAATCCTACCATGGATTTAAGCGTAGATATGTCCCTTTCAAGATTCCGTGGTCATTTATTGTCTTGGACAATCCGTTTGAAGAATACACAGCGCATTGGAACACTATTATACAAACGAAACTAGCTCTGCGTAACACTTACTTCCTGATTGCCCAGTCGTGACGCTTTCAATTTTATTCTGGTTTGATCGACGATGGTTTTATCCAATAGAAGGCACGATAAACTTCCCCAAAAGTAAGTTACATGTGTACTTGAAAGCTTGGATTAACTATTTAAGGGCGAGCGTAACTGCAATACTTGTTATATCGCGACAATTTTACGCTGGCATGCGCAGATGACGCATTTGGTTTGACGCTATAAAACTGCGCGCACCGCCACCTTTGAAGTGACTAGTTTCCCCCCGAAATCGATCAGAAGAGGACAGCAACAGAGAATCTTCTAATCCCTGTAGCATAGATTCTGTGGAAGAGGTGCCTATCAATATGGGGAAGATATCCTCCTCGACATGTAAGTATTACTGCTTGTAATATTTTGATTATATACATTCGTTTTTCCACTGCGTGCTATATTGTCGTTATGTTTGTATTTGCATCGGTCGTAATAGACCACTGTTAGCCTGCTAATAATGCTGAACATATTTGAAAACACACTTTTTCAGACTCCACCTTGAATAACTACATGTATAAGGTAAATTATATAGTACGTTCTTTCGGTTTATTTTTTATTTGGTTTAGCTATCTCATTGCTTAGAATGTATAGCTGACTGTATTCTGTTCAGTACTAGCGATAGCTTCTACGTTGCGAGAAAGTAGCGCTGTCTTGACTTTGCTTCGTAGATTGTGTCTATGACCTTCAATATGCACTTATTGTACGTCGCTTTGGATAAACGCGTCTGCCAAATAACTAATGTAATGTAATGCATTGATGCCATGTGTTCGTGCCGTTCGCGTAGTGGCTCGTGGTGGCCTGCTTTGTTAGAATTCATAGCATTCACAATGAAATAGAGTATTTTAGCGCTGTTCTGTTTGGTTGCTCAGTCGTACGTTATTTTTTATGCCTCGATTTGCCGTGAAGCTAGAACATTGGTAGTGTTTTCCGATATTATTTTATTGTATTGTAATTTCTTTGTGCATAATGTACTCTATGGGGTATTAGTATCTCCATGGGTGATGCTTTTCACTTAGGGAATGGAAAATATGTATTCAAATTTACTGTCCAGATGTGTGCAAGATGAATGTAAAAAAATAAAAATAAAAAAGCTACAGTTGTGAAACACACTACAGAGTAATGCCATCCTAGAGCACGCAACAAAAAATAACATAATGTAGCATACAGAAGAAAGTGTTTACTGAAGTACAAGAGTGAATGATTTCATATTTAGCTGTGTGTACCACAGTGTTATAATGCTTCTGCATTATGTAATTTGTTCCTATAACATGCTTGACCCTCCACCTCTGCCACTCCAGCAGTGCCCTCTGTTCAGAGTGAAGCCACTGCAGGACCAGACCCTTGGAGCATACTGAAGAACGTGCCATTGATGAGTGCATCTTGGCCATGAAGGCACGGCACAGGATGAAGCAGTATATGAAGGATAATGGTGAAAAAATGGCCCACTAGGCATCAAACACTGAACTGAAACTGTGCTATATCAATGTTTTCATCCATTAAGTTATCGTAAGGGATAATGTATATGCTTTATAAAGGACAAAAGGCTTTTTAATAATTTCTCGGAGAGGTTTTGGGTAGGTTATTGGACACCTAGATATCCACCCCCCTGTACTGATCCAAAATAATTCCCACATGAAAATGATAAAAAGGTGAGTTAAATGAGTCAAAACGGTTGATTTGCACTGCAATGTATGATTAGTTTAAGATTTACAGCTATTCACATTTTAGCCAATTTGGATAGGTTTGGAGACCCTGGGTACACCTGGCTACACTGCTTATATTTTGTGTCATAGAGCTTTAGTAGTTCTGTATATCACCCTGCGATTATTGAATGCTTGTGGACAAGGAGTTTATGATCCAGGAAATGTGTAGTTTTACCTGTTTCACTTATGTAGCTCTCAGTATTTTGAAGAAATATATATTGTTTAGAATTTTTAGCTAAGTTTTGCTTGCATTTCCGGCACTTTATTTTGACCTTAAATTATGAAAATAAACAAATCTAAGTTTGTACAAAAAATGGTACACCGGTTTTGTTTCATTTAAGCCATTTACCAAGTTTATGTGATGCTCACACCTGGAGTTATAAAGCCTTAAACAGAGTACCCCCATGATTTTACAAATATGCCATCTGCACTAAGGGGTTAAGGGTTGTTTCTCCTGACTTTTTTCCCCATAGAGTTCTATAGGAAAATGAGTCAGGAGAAATAACCCTTGCAGTGATCCATCCACAACTACTCCATATCTGGCAACAGAGTGGTGGTTTGGGGCTCGTTCGATAGTTCAGACCCTTGATGACTTCCAGCCATTTAGCCAGCCATGTGTTCCATACTGTACCAGTGTAATTTACAGCTGAATCTAGTCTCACCCCCCAATTTCCATTGAGATCCATTCAAATGCAGAGAGCTTATAGTATCGCTTGGAACAGTACCTGATAATAAGATATCGAGAGTCTTTTGATGTTGATGGGTCACAAACTTCAGGAGGTAACAGCATGCAAAAGATATGCGACCAAATATTAAATATGATACTTTAAAAATATGTTAAAGCAAAGGGTATGAATACTTATGTAAATGAGAGATTTCAGTTTTCGATTTTTAACCTTTTCGCACGTAAGTTCCAAAATATTTTCAACAGCCCCAAAGTGTGAGTTTTTTTTCTGTGTGCAACAGCTGTTCTAGAATTCTACTGTTACGTCACAGCAGTAGCCTTCGCACGGTTGAGAGTTAGCTAATATTAGCACACACACATACATATACATAGCCTACATATATATAACAACACTAGATGACTCTCAGTATGTGTGAGGCGACAAGGGACAGTCATCATCTGACTCCGAAGCTAACTGCACTGTCTTTCATTTGCATCAATAAAAATATCTGTCAGCTAATTGTGTGGTGAAAATGTTTTTATTTTAAATATTTTTTGCATGTTTTTAAATAGTTGTTACAAATGGCGTGTTCCGATTCAAGCAACCATTGCAATGGACACCCATGATGTTGGTAAAGTACATTTTTGAAGGTTGTACGTTACTGCTTACCATATGCTATGAGATGCTATTTATCTCTTATAAAGCTAATAACACGGGCGCAGCCATACAACGTCATCTCTGGTCCAACCAAAGATGATAACGTGACAAGATAACTCACTTCCAGGTTAACTTGGTTGAGAATTGATATGGTTACAGTTGGGAGCAAGTGGAGTATCTTTTCATCATGCATCATCTTTGGTTGAATGCGGAAGAACAAGATGGCAGCGCCGCAAACCAATATTAGCTTACTGCCGGATTTTTTTCGAAAATGCGTTTTTCGAGTATTTCATCAATTATTTTGATCACGGATGAGTTTACCCGTGATGTAAAACATTGTAAAGTGTAATCGCTATATCACAATCGCTTGTGTATATTATATTTTCTGTCAGTCCGTAGTTAGCTCATTTGGACAGCTTGGTTAGCAATGACGTTAGCGAACTGTAGCTAAATCAACGTTATAGGCTAGGGGGTATTTGCTGCTTACATTACTTCTGTGAAAGTGTGAATGTCTGCATAAACAAATAAATGTAAATGTTGTAAAGATGTTTATTTGGTACAATGTTTTTGTGGAACTGTGTGTTTAGTCCTAGCGTTAAGAACGAGGGTTAGCCTATTGTTGCGTCATTCGTTAATAGACGTTCTAATCTTGTGTTCTAATCACACCGGTGTGACCGTACGCTTCAGGGACCACTCTAGCGCTGTACAACCGGTGTGACCGTACGTGTCAAAGGGTTAATACAGTTTTCCCTTTCTCATTATGGGCAATTTTGTGTAGAATTTTGAGACAAAAAATGAACTCAATCTATTGTAGAATATGTCTGTAATGTAATAAAACGTGGCGAAGGTGAAAGGGGTGTTCAGACTTTCCAGCTTGACTTTATCTATTTGTGTCAAAAAAAGCACAGCAGCTTGGCTCATGTGCGGTGCAGGAAAAGTCCCTGGTTGTCATAAAATAAGTTATACTTCCAAAATCCTTGGCTGTACCTGTTAGCAAGCAGTAATTGGAGATACGCTTCAATTATAAATGGTTACTGTTGTATAGAAGCTCTAACAAATACAAACAGATACATACGAAGTATTAAGCTTTGTAAAAACAAAGGTTGGGGTCTTTTTTGCAGTGGCAATGCCCATCCTGTCACCCCCGCAAGAGCACAAAACATGATAGCAAAAGCGGCCACAGTGTCGGAGCCCTGACGAAGACGGGTCAAACGCATGGCGGCCTCCTTGCCAGAAACGTCCTGATCGAAAACTGATACCATCTCCGCCATAAGCCCATCCATGTGTTTCATGATTGGCTAATTAGCCCTGATAAGTGGGTAGGTCCATGCAAGCATTCCCGGTTAGGAGAGAGAGTAGGAAGGCTACTCAGGACTCAAATTGCGAATAGAAGCGTGAGGGCTGTGTTTTAAAAAAAAATTGGCACTGAGTTAAAAACCCCTGACACTTTCCAGACTCCCCGCTATACCGCAGCGGAAGCTGAAGCTTAGCTTTCCTAGCATCAGGTGGAGGTGGGGGAGGAGTGGGATGTGTGAGTGCTTGTGCTACTGAAGGTGGACCTGCCATGAGAGAGAGAGTTCGGAAATTTTCCGACAGATCCCGCAGAGCGATCGCCTGAAGGTGTAGCTGCTCGTGTAGAGCCTGCTGAGCGATCTGAAGGGCATGAACACTCTCTCCCTGGGCAGCAAGGGCTGCATCCTGAGTGACTAGGACCATGTGAATGTTAGGATCGATCGCTGGCACCTCCCCTTTGGCTTCTATGTTCTGTTGGGGATCTCTATGCCCAGAGACACGGAGGAAATATTGGAGGTCCAGATGCGACAGATGAGGAATCTAAAAGTGTTCTACACGAACACCACTAAGACGGACAATAATCCGTAGTGGACGGGAAAAATAACGAGAACACAAATAACCTTGTGAAAATAAGCGAGGAACTCGATATCCGAGCAAACAAAAGAAATAGGCAGTTACACTTATCTAACTCCCGTAGTGGAGTGAACAAAAAAAAGGAAGGAGAAAAAATAAAAGAACCCTAAACCTTAGGGCGAGAGCACACGTGGGTTAGAGTGGGAAACAAAGAAACCAAAACCTCTGCTCTGAAATAAGAGAGCGAAAGAGCACACTTTACTTTTTCTAAATTGTACTGCTAACAAGTCCCGCGTTGAGAAGCAAAGCAGTCGATAGCACGAACAACTCCTATACCTTTACCGGCTAGAATGTTACACGAAATAACATGGAAGCGACGAGAAAAGGAGGAAGTGGGGTATAAATAGTGAGCGGAAATGCAGGACGGGTGAACTCACTATTCACCGAGGCAAAAGCAAAACCCATAGCGGAACACAAAAAATACGATAAGCACAGGTAAACGGAAAAAGGAATACTGAGCGCGGAGATAAGGGAAGGAAGGCGCGATCCATGACAATTAGCCTATTTACAATTACGTACCTTCACTATTGTATAGACTTTTAATTCAGTGACATTATTTTACAGTGTAGCTCACAACTCATTGCACTCCAAGCAGGTCATGGCTTTAACAATAATGATATAATTGAAATCCAGGGTGCTTACAGAGTCACTTTATATGGACTTGTGAGTTAGATTGCTCAGTCTCTCTTGTCCCATGGTGGAGATCTCATTTGTTCTTTATCAGTGACAGTTTAGAAAATAAATGCTCCTCAAATGCATTAGGCACAGGCAAAGTTAAATAAATTCTCAAGGCAATGTCAACATTTGAGAAAGCATGTTTTTTTTCTTATAAGCTGTAAAAGTTCCCTTGCACATTGTGGTGGCTTGTAAGTGGTTGTTTGGTAACTATCTAGCAAGAGCTAAATTAGACATCTTAAAAAATCTATATCAACTTGTGATCGCAGAAGTTGAAATGTGTGATAAAGAACAAAAAACTGTTTTACATCAAACATGACATCTGAGCAACTGTAGCTAAGCAGTTTTTGTGGTACTCCAAAGTTTACTCTAGAAAACTCAGAGGACTCATTGTTACCCCTAACAAACTGGGATATATCAGAGAGATAGGATCTAAACCACATAAGAGCTTGGCCGGTGAGACCAACTGAATTGTCTAGCTTCCGGAGGGGAATATAGTGGTCTATAGTATCAAAGGCAGAACTTAAGTCAAGTAAGACAAGAATAGAAATACTATGATCCAGAAAGAGAAAAGATCATTCATTACTAATGAAAGGGCAGTCTCAGTGCTGTGGTGCTTTCTAAACCCAGATTGAAACATCACATACACATTATTAGCCTGTAAAAAGTAAAAAGATGTTGAGCTACGCATTTCTCAAGGATTTTTGATAAAAATGGGAGGTTTGAAATGGGTCTGTAATTAGCCATGTCTGTTGCATCAAAATGTGGTTTCTTGAGAGTGGCTTGATTTCTGCCAACTTAAAGAATGTAGGAATATGGCCCGATAACAATGAGTTAATCATGTGAAGAATTGGTTTGACAAGAATAGGCAATAAATCCTTCAGTAACTTTGTGAGTATGGGGTCTAGAATACAGGTGGATTTGGAAGAAGAAACCAACTTGCTTAGTTCGCTCTCAAGTATGGGAGTAAAGTCGTTCTGTGTGTCTAGGAGGCAGTTCTATATCGTCAATACAGCTGTCACTAGCTGGTGTGTAATCGTTTCCCTAATTCCTATTATTTTACCACTACAGAAAATCTAAAATAATTACTGCTACGAGACTGGAATTTGAGGATTAGTTGCTGCATGACTATTAGTTAGTTCAGCAACTGTTCTGAATAGAAACCGGGGATTGTACAAATTTTCTAGTATAAGCTTTGAAAAGTAATCGGACTTGGAGAGATTGGACAGAGCATACTTATAAGTATTAAGACTCTCTTTTCAGGCCAAGTGAAATACCTGCAGTTTAGTGGAACGCCATTCGCATTCGAGTTGATGAGACTTTTGTTTAAGAGCCCGGGTGTGGTCAGTATACCAGGGGACAAGCCTCTTCTCAATTACTTTTTTACTTTTTAATGGAACAACTACATCAAGAGTTTTGCGTAAAGCAGTAGCTAATCCCTCTGCCAGATCATCGGTTGACAAGAAGCTAGCTGAAATGTCAAAATCAAAGTAATCAGGTAGCACATGCATAAAGTTTCTAGTTTCACCTCACGCCTGGACTACTGCAACTCCACTGGCTGCCAGTTGCAGCCAGGATCAGGTTCAAAGTTCTGACCCTGGCCTATACTGCAGCCAATAGGACAGGCCCGCCTACCTGCAGGACTTAATCCAGAACTATGTTACTACTCGACCACTTCACTCTTCTACAGCAGGTCGACTCACACTTCCCCTCCTCCGTGTCAACGTCCCTTTTCCACACTAGCTCCCCAGTGGTGGAACGAACTCCCCATTCCCCTACGCTATACTCCAACCCTGCCTGCGTTCCGTCGTGGTCTGAAGACACACCTCTTCAGATTCCACCTGGACTGATACAACAATCTAGGACCTCTCATGGTACTTGTTTCTTGTTTAACTGTGTGTTGAAGTTTATAATAGTATTTAGAATAGAATTGTAGTAGAGCTGATTTACCCAGTTTACTGTGAACTGCATTCATTGTTCATTACTAGGGATAGCTGCTACGTTATGGGAAGGATGTGCTTTGTTTTATCTGTTCTGTAGTTACTTCGATGACGTTTCTGTATGCACTTACTGTATGTCGCTTTGGATAAAAGTGTCTGCTAGATGTAATGTAATGTAATGTAGTAGTGGAAGTAGTGATAGTGCGACCTGTATACCTGTGTACTGAAATAAAGCCACTCTGAGGTTCAGACTGGTGAAATCCAAGAAGTTTTATTCATGCACATTGAGAACAAACAAGTCATTGGCAGTCAGTGTCTATTCTGAATTTAACATAAACAAGCTATCTTACTTATACTCTTTGGTTATACAAAAACAGGATAGAGACTTGAAGGATTGTTTCTCCTGACTTATTTTTCCACAGAGCTCAATGGGAAAATGAGTCAGGAGAAACAACCCTTAAAGTGATCCATCCATATCTACTGCATATCTGGTAGCAGAGTGATGTTTTGAGGCTCAGACCCTTGATGACGTACAGCCATTTAGCCAACAATGGGTTCCATACTATTCCTGTGTCATGTACAGCTGAATCTAATCCCACCCCCCAATTCCCATAGTGATCCATTCAAATGCAGAGCAGTTATAGCATCACTTGTTAGAGTACCTGAATAAGATAGAGACTTTTGTTACTCAGTCATGATAGCATCACCTGTTTACCTGTGGAATGTTCCAAACAGGTGTTTTTTAAAAACTTTTTCTGCCTCTGTCCCAACCTTTTTGGAATGTGTTGCAGGCATCAAATTCGGAATTAGTGTATATTTGCAACAATCTATAAAGTTGATAAGATAAAACATCAAATATCTTTTTTTGTACTGTTTTCAATTAAATATATGTAAAAGAAAATGGACAAATTACTGCTTTCTGCTTTTGTGTGAATTTTACATACTGTTCCAACTTTTTTGGAATATGGGTTTGTATAATGTACAAAAAGAATCAGGTGATTTTGAAAGGTTCAGATGGAAACCAGAATTGATTGATTTTATATGAAATGACCCAACAGCAATCCCACCCCATCGTCAACAAAGGGTTTTGGCTCCATATTATGAACCCAGGTGGAGAGGACTCATTTAAAGTAAAGTTCTCATCTGCTTTCAGCCATGTTTCAGTTAAACATAATATGTCAAGAGAGCAATCAGAGATTAGTTTTTTCACAAGAGCTGCCTTAGAGTTAAGAGATCTTATATTTAGTAAGCAAAATCTAATGGTTGTATTATTGCTGGAATTAATAGGATTATGATTTGTTTTAATCTTTATCAGACTGTTGAAACAAACATAACTACTTAACTACTTTTAAATGATTTGGGATTTGGGGGACTGACACTATTTAAATTTCAGTAGAGAGAACCCACGTCAGCGGTTTTGAGGAGCAAGCAGACAAGTAGGTCCGCTGCTCTGGTAGCTTTCTTCCCTTTGAATATTTTCTTCAGATCTTGAGATGTAATCAGATTATTTACAATAAATGACTTATTATTCAGAGATCTGATGTTTAGCAAGCTCATTTGAACCGATTGTGTAACTCCACAGTTTATATCACTTGGAATAGCAGATAAATTGCGGTAGTGAAATATTAAATAGCTCAGTACCATGTAACACTAATACAGTTCATTTTGGATTTTGGATGTAGTGCAAGGCTTTACCCATTAGGGATGGGCATTTTGATGATTTTCCATGCTTGAGTACCTGAAGAAATTTCGATAGAGTACTCGAGTACACACAGGTTTCCTCATCGTAGAACTGCAATCAGTAAAGACTAACAATAAGTTAGCGCTCCGCTCAGCCATAAATTTGAATTCCACTGTCGTAAAGTAAATTCTTGATTTTTTTCAGACAAATATAAAAAATGTATGCCTTAGTTGATTTTCTAGTGAACTAGTTTTCTGTGGATATGCAGCAGGTATACAAAATAATGTTAACAAGACCCATCTAGTGTTACATGAGCCACCTGAAGGTTTACATGTCGTCAAAACCGTATTTTGTCCAGGTCCCATTACGATTTTATTTTTGTGTGCACCTCCCTTCACATCTTTTAGTTATGCTGCTAGAGTATAATTCCCTGGGGCTTTCCAAACTACACTCTGACCTCCACATTTGCAATTGCTAATTTTATAAATGCCTAAACTTCTCCTCTTTCTTTTCCTGGGGGCTTCTGCCCTTCCCTTGCCCTGATTGTGTGGACTGCTCCAGCCCTGCCCCTCGCCCTGAGTTTGCGGACTTCTCCAACCCTGTCCCTCCCCTGGTTCAAGCCCATGCCTTGACGCAACGTGCAATGTCCTAGATGTTCCACCCCGCCTCTCTGAATTGCATATTTTACATATCTTCTTCATTGGACTTTCTACTTACCAGGTAGTTTAATAGCTCAGACTTTAACCTGCTCAACCCTTTTGATTATTTGCAGGGATAGATCCCTCATTACATTTTGTTACCATCCATTCCTCCTTCAGTTAAACCGGGCCAGCTAGCGGAGGATGGGCTCCCCGTTTCTAGCCAGGTTCCTCCTGAGATTTATTGTCAGCACATCAGTGTTCAGAAGAAAAGCTCACTTGGCTGGCTGGACAGTAAGTTCTATCCTAGAAATATGTTTATTTACCTTGTAAATCATGTTATTACTTTATATTATGTTGAGCTTATTTATTTATTATGCAAGTAGAATATTTTATGGCATGTTCATGGTATTAAACTGGTTAATATCGTACTTAACTGTACATTCACATTTCTTGTATGGTGTGCACTTTTGATGCATTCCATGAATTGAGACGTTGTCTAACGCTCTTAAATCAGACATTTACCTGTATTTATAAATGTGATTTCAGGCTGTGTCAACAGGGAATGTTCAGAAATTAAGAATTCAGAAATGAATACCGCACTGAGTACCAGGTCTCAAGCTTCTGTTATTTCTGAGTTGCTTTCTTACAAAGCGCACGGTGTCAGTATTACTGTTTGTAATTAAAGTTTTAAAGTTTGTTTTACCTTTTTTTTTGTACAAATGTATGTTCAAATTCATATTTTCATTAAAATGCACAGGTGAATCTTTCTTGTGTTTTTTCCCCCCTCACATTGATGCTGAAACAAGAGCAGTGATTGCCTGATTACTATACTTGATTTGTACCGGTTAGGACGCATCTTGTTTTTCATGTGTAAGCTGACACCCTGATGTTTCATAGAAAAAGGAAAATATTGCAATATTATTTTATTGACACAGCTTAATTCCATTTACTCCTTACTCCACATCCACTTTTTCAACATGGCAACCACACACTGGGGTATGTTGGAATACTATAAAAGGATAGAATGGGATGGACAGATGGAGAGAGAAAATGGGTCAATCACAGTCATTGTATCACAATGACGAAACGATAATATCTGTAAGGTACGCTTCTATCCATGAGATAGCCTTGGGCCCTGGAACAAGTAACCTTTTGGTTCTTCAACAGTGTCATTATGGCCATTACAAATGTAACACTGTAATTACACTAGGGTGCTGAGGTATGCATATGCAAATGAATATAGTCAGAATTCGAAATAGATCAAGAATTAAACATAAAAGTTATTACCTGTTATCTGTTGAAATAACGTTAACTATGTCTTGATATGAATGGGTTATAAAATCAAAAGCAATATTTAAAGAAAATCTGCTGTACAATTACTCAACAAAAGATAACGAGGTCGATTGGTATGCGTTACAGACAACTGTAACGATAATAATTTAGCCTAAATAATGTAAAACGTTGCAAATTGAGATCTAAAGTTACATGAATGGTTCTTAATGTTATTTTCCATTAAGATGTGAACAGGAGGATTAGGTTATGATACAACAATAAAACATTTTATTATCGAACATGTCATACAACACTCACATCACAAAGTATTAATCAACAACGAACAAAAGCTATTGGTAGCTGAAGGTTTGTATGTCAAATAGCATTCGTTTGGTATAAAAGTAATGGTTCTCTGCGATTGCTGCTGTTATCAGACATTTGCCATGGAAAATAAAAACAAACACGGGCGATGATTAACACGTGTGACAGAATTATTGTTGACCAGTAGTTTTGAAATGACACAAAAATGCTTTTGATCCGCGTAGTGATTATGATTGCATAAAGTGTTTAACTAACAGAATTATCAACCAATAGAAACATGCTTTCGACACCCCCCTTTTCTTTCGACACACCCCCTACTCTAGCCTGCAGATACTGATACTTGATTATAGTGGCACCTTGGCCACGAGAGGCCTCTGCAGCTCACATTCTGGCAAAAAGTATAATCACTATGTCCTTCAGTTTCTTTACTTTTTAAGCTAGCTTCCACATTGAAAATGGTAAATATCGTACATGCACAAAAATTCAAGCCTAACAGCTTACATATACCATTGCTGGAAGCAGCTGACCTCTCATGCTGCAGCAAGAAATCCCAAATCAGTTGCACCTGCAGAAATTAAAATGGAAATACAAACTACATTTTGAGTAGCTCAGAGTGGACAAGGGGGCCAGATACACCTGAAAGTGGCCGATTGCATGAAAGTGCAGATTGTCTGAGGATGTGATGGAGGTTAGGGAAGCCCCTTCTGCTCTCCCTTACACCTGGACAGCCCAGGGTGTGAAGGTTCCAGGATCCACAGGGGGACACTGAAACAGACATTGTGCATTTGGTTGTCAACTCAATCAACTGATCAAATTAAATCAACATTTGTCCTTAACATTTACTTTCAATTACATATAAATGTGTTACAATGTTACTCTTTTCAATAGCAAGTCTATTTTGGTGATTGCTGGACTCAATAAACTGTAAAGAACAACACAGACATGCGTTAAATTGTGAGTCAAAGTTTGAGGGATAGTTCACTTTCCTCCAGGCAGTTTTTTGCGATGAAGGATATTTTAATTAAATTTATACTTACCTGCTGGCTTTACAATAACTAGAAAAGGGGGTATCAGTTTGTGGGTTAAACTAAGAAAATGCTTGTCTAAGGCTACGTTCACACTAAAAGGAAAAATGTCCGCTCACCCTGGCAGTTTGTCACTGGCAAAGTTAGTTAAAAAATCCAAAGTGCCACGAAAACATTGGGGAACACTGACTTGAATGAGTTTGTTGGCAAAGTTCATGTCAAGGTCTGATGGATATGCAGCGGAGAGTGCATTTACCTTTTCCACTATGACATCACTATTAGACACCTGATCTGACAAACAGAACTCCAAAAAGACGTATTGTAAGAGTCCAAGCGATGTTCAAGGCATGCCACTAGCTTATCAATGACCACATTATATGTTTATATTTTGAACTTCTCCCTCCCCTCAAGTGTCACACCTGGCTCTGAGCTCTCATCTGCAAATGTTTTGAGTTTCCTCTTTCGTTGAAGACCGTGCTTACTGAGAGACACCTGTCACATTTAAGGCTGCCCTTTCAAAAGCCTCAAACTGGTCTCGCTATCCCACCACAAAATCCCTCAACGAAGAAAAAAGCTGTGCTGCTACAGAGATGTCAATGTCACTTTTCTGCAGGTGCATGCTTGTAACATGGAACCAGTCAAGTATGACGTCCCAGAAATGTGCCATGAACACCATCTCTAAGGTGTCCAATTTAGCACATAGTCCAGCGGCCTCAATTTGAGTATCTCTTTTCTCATTATCATCATTGCACATACCACCAAAGGCCTCTCTAATGTGGGTGTAATTTCTCCACAGTGCCTTGGTTGACTCTGCCCGAGCACTCCACCGAGTACTGGACAGCGATTTTAATGTCGGTCTGAGATCTGTCTTCCGAAAGACTTTCCCCCATCTGTGTGTGGAAGAAGAGCTAAATGTGTACAGTGACTGCAACATGTTAAAAAACTCGTCAGCCTCTGGGCTACTGCTGTCTAACGCTGTGTTCCCATTGTGTCATCCAAGTCAGTTCGTGCTGCTACATTTTTTTGATACAGATAAACAACGGCAGTAGCCTACGTATAACAAAGACATATTTGCGATGCATCCAGGCTGGTAGATCCAATATGATATTGGAACCCTAGTGCTTTAACTGCCTACACATAACACACACAACTAAACAGCATTCCTGACAATACAGTAGGCTCTAGAAGTGTCATGACGTTACATTAGCCTACCTGTGAACAGTAAATCATACCTTTTCGCCGTTTTGGCTTCCAATAGCCTAGCCTACATGATATGCTAACGTTAGCTAAACATAGCATTTATCTAGTGTTGTGTGAACGTTTAATTCACACAATAAAATAACAAAGACCTTACCATCGGTACCAAGGGCACTCGCAATTGCCCTCCAAGCGTCAATTTTTAGGCGCTTATCCCGGTATTCCTTTTGGAATACATTAAACAGGACGTGGTAGGCTTGGACCATTATTATTAGCTGCTACTCCATTGCTGCAATTTGAGTGAAATCGGGCGGAACAATTATTCACGAAATGGTTTCGTGTCGGTTGGGGAAATATGAAGTGTGGAACTCTGATTGGCTGTTACGGCCGATGGTCGCTCAAAAGTTAAGTTTCGGGCAACATTTATCGGCCGATTTTGGTCGCTCAGTTTTCTAGTCGCTCAGGTCGCTGACCGTCGCTCAGCTTCATAGAGAATGAATGGACTTCCGGCGACTGGGCGACCGAAGTTGCTGGATGTGTGAACGCAGCGTAAGGTGTTACCAGCTAAGTTAAGTGAATGCGCTGCGCAAGGCACATACTCTATCCGAGGGTTTTTTGGTTTCAGGTGGGCCTGTAGCCCATTGTATTTTCCTGAAATGTTGCTTGCATTGTCATATGACTGACCTCTACAGTTTAAGAGGTCCCATCCAAGGCCCTCCACTATCAAAGTCACACAGTCTGCTAATCCTTTACCAGTGTGGCTCTCAATTGGCTCAAAGCCCAGAAATCACTCCACCACATTCCCGCTGCTGTTAATAAACCAGAATATGAACATCAATTGGTCCACACGCGACAGGTCTGGGGTGGAGTCAACAATTATTGAAAAATATTTGGCATCCCGAATCTCATCTGCTATTGTTTGGGTGAGTTTTCTGACCCATTAAGTCAATGAGTTCTTTACATATTGTCGATGACAAATAGGACACTGTGCCTCTTCCTTTTCCACCAATTTTTTTAATATGTTCACCTAAGAATGGGTCAAATTGTGATAGAAATTCTAGGATGCCAAGGAAATTACCGTTATGGGTTGACCCAAACCATTCATCATCTCCCCTAAACGCAGTGGTGTATAGTAATGAAGTAGAAATACTTTGTTTCTGTACTTAAGTAGTTTTTTTGGAAATCTGTACTTTACTATTTATACACTGCTCAAATAAATTAAGAGAACACTTAATCAACACAGTATAACACCAAGTCAATTAAACTTCTGGGATATCGATTTGTCCAGTTAGGAAGCGTAAACGATTGTGAATCAATTTCACCTGCGGGCTACTCGTGTGCATGTTTCTGACCAAACTGTCAGAAACAGACTCCATGAGGGTGGCATGAAGGCCCAACGTCCTGTAGTAGGACCTGTGCTCACAGCCCAGCACCGTGCAGCTTGATTAGCATTTGCCAGAGAACACCAGAATTGGCAGGTTCGCCATTGGCGCCCCGTTCTTTTCACAGATGAGAGCAGGTTCACACTGAGCACATGTGACAGACGTGAGAGTCTGGAGTTTGGAGACGCCGTGGCGAATGTTATGCTGCCTGCAACATCATCCAGCATGACCGGTTTGGTTTAATTGACTTGGTGTTCTACTGTGATGATTAAGTGTTCCCTTAATTTTTTTGAAGCAGTGTATTTCTGTCAACTTTCACTTTTACTCCACTACATTTCCTAAATAAAATGTATACTTTTACTCCGATACATTTCCCCTAAGCATCTTCATTACTCGTTACTACAATGAAAAATTGGAAGAAATTTGGTAGCCTAATGATGTTGGAACACAGACTGCAAGCAAGCAGGTTTGGCGAACCAGTGGTCCTAGCTTGCAAGTTAGATCATTGCATTAGTTAATCACGTTAATATCTTTAAAATTTGTTTCTGATTTTTCCCTTTTTCTCCCAATTTAGTAGCCAATTGAACCCCTATTCTAATTCAATTCCCCCCGTGTAGCAACCGCTAGAGAACCACCGCTGCACACCCCGTCTATCGGTACTTTTAGGAAGGATGCTACGTCCTCTACAGGGCGCAGCTCCTGACCGTGACACGCCCTGGGTCCTATCGTGCGCAGTGGTTCTCTCCGAGCCCCTCCCCCCACCCGGAAGCGACTGCCAATTGTCGCTTCCACAGGCCACCGGCCACGCTCGGCTGTGGCAGGACCGGGGCGCGAACCCCGATCCTCGGAGTACAACTCGCTGACTGAAAGTCAGCGGCCTTTACCGCTGTACCACCGCGGCGGTGCGTTAATCACGTTAATAATGTGCAAGTGCAAACAAGTGCTCTCAAAGTCGCGGTTAAATTTCGATTTCCATTAAAGCCCAGGCATGCATGTCAGATGCTAGCGGGACTGATGGGAGAAAGTGATTTCATGATCGAAGCAGAAATAGCAATGGCACCTGCTACTCCGTCGACAAACGACATGCTTACCCAAAGATACTGAAATATTGGCATTCAAAAACTCCCCGAAACCTCAAGAAACACATTGAGGTAAATTAAGATTAATCCTGTGAGCCGCAACGTTAATGTTATTTAGTTATCATAATTACCATGAAGCTAGTTTAAATATCTAGCTATATGATTTATAGGCAGAGGAAACATTTTGTACTTGCCAATTTGTTTATTAGCTAGCAGTTTTGTGAAACATTTAAAAAAATATGCCAAAAGTTATATTTTTTCATACACAACGCATATATAAGAGACCCAATCCATACTTAAAGATTAAGGAAAACCCCATTAATGTTTTTCTATAGACTGTCTGTTTTAGATAAGTAGATAATGCTAACTTTGACATGCAAATTGTCGACAGCTCTTACAAGGTCTTTGTTTCCCCTCCCCATCGATGGGGTGTGGCTTTTGTGCATCGTCTCCACCAAGTCATTTCAGTGACTTATCAGAATTTAACCAAGCTTTTGGCTTGCTAGTTTTGTTAGCCTGGCTTGCTAGCTAGCAAGACAAGTAACTTAGCTAGCTAGCTACTGACAGAATGACCAAGTTTATTGCTCTTAAAAAGCCCATATGTTACAGTAGACCAAACTCTGTTAGGCCCATATTTCTACATATTTTAACCTTGGCACAGGTGCACCAGTGCTCGAAGTATTTGTAGGGATTTAAAATACTCTCTGAAACAGGTCTGCATAAGCCATACATCAATAGCTGGACAAAAGCAACTTATCCATACTGTCTAAGTCAAAGAGTGTGTTATGTATGCATCACATCAGGTGTGACTGTGCCTTTAAGATGGCACCGGGAGTTTGGGGATGTGTGAACCGGATATGGTTAGTTGGAGTTGTGAAGCCATGGCAGCTTGTTCAATAAACTCTAAAGTCGTAGTCCATAGCCTTATTAAATACAACATTGGCGACGAGGATTATGGATTCTCTACTCTCACCTCTCTCCCCGTTCCTCGCACTGCCTGGCGAACCGCCGATCCCGTGGGTTCGCTGGCTTGAGTCCTTCGAAACGTTCATAGTAGCCGCGGGGCTATCTAATGCTAACGACGAAAGGAAGAAAGCCCTGCTGATACACACGCTGGGCAGCGAGGGACAGCGGATTTTTCGGACTCTCGGACCCGCTCCGAAATATGACGACTGTGTTACACTGCTCGCTGGACACTTTGCTGCTACACAAAATGTTATGCTCCAGCGGATTGTTTTTCGGCAACGTCGGCAACAGGAGGTGGAGTCCGTCCACCATTACGTGGCTGATCTGAGGGGACTAGCCAGCCTCTGTAAATTCGGGGCGCTGGAAGATGAACTGATACGGGATCAGCTGGCTGAGCACACTAATAACCCGAAGCTCAGAGAAAAGTTGCTAATGAGGACAGACGAGCTAACTTTAGCAAGAGCAGTGGATATAGCTTTCCAGCTCGAGTCAACAGCAGCCTTAGCATCACAGCTAGCTCCCTCCTCCAGTTCTTTTTCCCCCAGACCTACGCTACTAACGCAAACGGTGGCGCTACCCACGGAGCCTCCTGGGGAGGTTTTCCTTGAGGACAACTTGGATGTGAACTTTGCAGCACGCCGGGCCTGTGGTAATTGTGGCTCATCATCACACCAGAGTCGAGCTCCAAACTGCCCTGCCAAGGGACAGAGGTGTCAACGCTGTGGCAGGCAGAACCATTTTGCACGGGTCTGTCACTCTGCTCCCGCAACCGACAGCCCACCTCCACGTACGCCTGGGCCGCATGCGCTGACGACCATCCACTCAGTGGCCGCCACCTCCCGACCGCTAAAGTGCTGCATGGTGGAGCTGGATGGGGTCTGCCTCCCGCTGCTGCTGGATATGGGGGCCTCCAAGTCACTCCTGAATGTTTCCTGACAGGTATCCGCTGCCCACAGCTGGACGTCCTCGCCAGTCACAACCTCACACTAGGGAAAAGTGCACCTTCGCCGTCCCAGCTATCGAGTTTGTGGGGTTCCGCCTGACCGCCGACGGCCTCAGCTCGCTACACTCCAACGTAGAGGCGGTACTGCTCCTGCCTGAGCCGTCCTGCCCAGCTTAGCTCTCTTCGTTTCTGGGGATGACGGCCTACTACCTGCGCTTCCTTCCCCAGTACTCCACGACCACCTCCCCACTACGCGAGCTCCTGAAACAGGACGCGGTCTGGGAGTGGACCCCCGGCCTGCTCTGCCACTATTCGCCAGCTCAAGACGCAGCTCACCTCAACGCCGGTGCTCTCATTCTTTGACCTGGCGAGCCCCACGTTCGTGACACGTCCAATACGGCAATAGGGGCGGTGCTGTCCCAGATCCAGGGGGGCACGGAGCGGGAGGCGCTGGCCTGCGTCTGGGCGTGCGAGCGGTGGCACATGTACGTGTATGGGCGACATTTTACATTACGAACTGACCACCAGGCTCTCACGGCCCTGCTTGCTACATCGGGGTCAGGGCACAAACCGCTGAGGATCTACCGCTGGTCAGAGAGGCTCCAGCCATATGACTTCACCACACTGTTTACTCCCGGCAGGGAGAATGTGGTGGCTGACCTGCTCTCCCGCGCCACCCCCGCCCCGGCGCCCGACACGGGCTCGGACGCAATAGAGTCAGAGCTCATACTCATGCTCCACGCCCCGCTCCAGGCCACGGTTTCCCTGGAGGACCTTCAGCTCGCGTCGGAGGAGGACCCTACGCTCTCCCGGCTCCGCACTTACATCCGGGAGGGATGGCCTGCGAAAGTCCCGGAGGAGTTGGCGCCTTTTCATCGGGTCAGGGACGAGCTGACCTGCTGGAATGGTGTCTGCGTGGCCCGGGGCCTCCGCACGTTCGTCCCCATCGACCTCAGGGCACGCGTCTTGACTATGGCGCACGAGGGCCACCTGGGTATCGTAAAGGTGAAACAGCGCTGCAGGGATTTGGTGTGGTGGCCGGGCATAGATCGAGATATAGAGACAATGGTGAAGGAGTGCATGGCCTGCCTGGTCAGTGGCAGAACTGGCCCGCCACCCCCACCGCCCCTGCAGCCCTTGCAGTGGCCGCGCGCGCCTTGGGAGCACATCCAGCTGGACATCTGTGGGGAGCTCCATGGCGTCCCGCACCACCAACGCTTCCTCCTGGTGGCCTACGACCTCCGTTCGAAATGGCCAGAGGTGGTCGCCACGGGGTCCGTAACGGCTCGGGTGGTCACAGACTTTCTCTCCTCTCTGTTTGCTCGGTGGGGCATTCCTAACGCCATCACTACAGATAACGGCCCACAGTTTGTCTCAGCTGAGTTCGCCACCTTTGTGGAAGAGAGGGGGATTAAACACATCCGTACAGCTTTCTACCACCCGCAGGCAAATGGTGGGGTGGAAAGGTTCAACCAAACCCTAAAGAACGGGGTCAGAGCACACCTGGCAGATGGTCTTCCGTTCTCAGCCGCACTGCTCCGCACCCTGCTTCACTACCGGGCGACGCCGCACTCAACTACCGGCAGCTCCCCAGCCCTCCTGATGATGGGCCGTGAGCTGCAGCTCCCTTTGGATTGGCTACGGGCCCCGGTGGCCGTCACGCCAGCAGCAGCACCCTGCCAGAGCGCCAGGGTCGCAGAGGCTCAGCGTCGCATGAAGCAGCGGTTCGACAAGAGACGGAGGGTGAGAGCGCCTCCCTTCACAGTGGGGGACTGGGTCAGGATTCACCGTCCTAACCGGGACCACAAGCTGCTATCCTTCTGGACGGCGCCGATGAAGGTCACCGCTCAACTGGGGTCAGCCACCTTTTGTCTGGCCGACGGATCACGGTGGCACGCAAGCCGGCTTCGGAAGGTGGCACCGCCCCCCATCGTGGACCCAGGACCCAGGGAGGACTGGGACTTTGCTTTCCCTGATGAGCAGTTGCAGGGCCCAGCCGGGCTCCCACCTGAGCCGGTGGAGCCAGTGGTTCGTCCTGAAGCTCGTCCGGCCCGTGTCCGGGTCAGAGCAAGATACTTGAAAGACTATATTGTGAACTTGTGACTCTCAGGGGTAATGTTCAGAGCATAGTCTGTTGCGTGGCAGAATAATCCACATGGCTATGCTGGTGACTGGCAGTCTACCCAGTTCATCTAGAGTAGATAGTTAAAAGTTAATTTGGTTCCTTGTTGGGGGGGGGGTAAATGTTATGTATGCGTCACATCAGGTGTGACTGTACCTTTAAGATGGCACCGGGAGTTTGGGGATGTGTGAACCGGATATGGTTAGTTGGAGTTGTGAAGCCATGGCAGCTTGTTCAATAAACGTGTCAACTCTAAAGTCATAGTCCATAGCCTTATTAAATATAACAGAGTGGCTCCATTGTGGATGTGCTTGACAGTGTGTCCGTTAAGTGAGACCATTAAAAATGCATTAGCCATCTTTTAGTTGTACTGCCACAAGCAATGCATGTGAGTGAATACTACAACAGCCAGGATGAAGATTCATGTAGAGACGGGAATCAAGTGTTGATTAAATATAACTGAGTTGTTATAACCTACAGATATTTTGTTGTTAACTCTCCCTAGTTGCTCAATACATGCCTCTTGAAAAACCAACTTCTTTTGAAGATGAACAGCAAATTTCTCAGCTTCAAGTAATGACTGGGTTGTTACTGTAGGGAAGGAAGGGAGGGAGGGAGGAAGGAAGGAGGGAGAGAGGGATGGACGAATGAAAGAATGGGAGGGAAGGAAAAACTGGATTTTGTTCTGTAATTTTTTAAGTTGTGAAGACCTCATTTTTTTCAATTGTAATGTAGGCTCCATTATTTAAGGTGATGTACATGATAATAAACTTCATAATTCAAAAAATTTTGACAGCTTGCTTTTTTATTAACTTTCTTTTTTTAAAAGAGTAAAATTTACTTTTACTTGCAATACTTTTGATACTTAAATACAGTAAATAGCAGACACTTTAAGACTTTTACTCAAGTAGTATTCTAATAGGTGACTTTCACTTTTACTTGAGTCATTTTCCAGTAAGGTATCTTTACTTTTACTCAAGTATGGCTTTTGGGTACTTTACACACCACTGTCTAAACGCAAGTCCTCTTTCACCCAAGAACTTGATCACTTTTTTCAAAATGTCCCTCCAGTATTTACATTCCCTATCAAGTTTCTGCATGAGATCTGCATCTATAGCACTGCCCTTTGTCCGCTGGTGCAAAGCAAGCATGCATAATCTGTGTTCTGCATGCTTTTCGAGTTCCCCTATTCTTTCAGAGTGCTTCCAGTCACTAAACCCCTGACTTCAGCCACAAGCTTTCTGGAGAACAGTCTGCATGCAAAACAGTACACACAACCTACACACAGAGCCACTGTCTAGAAACCTTCTGCCGATTTGGCAATATACAGTTCAGAAGTTCATTGTTGAAACTTCTAGCCTTTCCACCAAGCACTCTATCTCGGACTGAAGCTGGGTATTTTTCACTGCGGTTTTGGAAGGGGACTTTCAATAAGCACTGACTTAACAATGTCACTGGAAGTGCTTTGCCATAATGCAGGGTCAGTGACCTCATAGCACAAGGAATGGCTTAGTTGCTGATTTGATTCTTGTGAACTGCCCAACTGCTCCTGAGGTGGAAATGATTGTTCTTGTATACTATTAGCTGTTGAGGGTTCGCCTTCAAAGGATGGCTCTGAGGGAGTGACAACATTACTGGAAACTGAACTAGTGCTAGTTCCTTCCTCACAGCTGACAATAGTGCTGCTGTCATCATTATTACTATCAGAGCGGTGTTTGAAAGAAGTTGGCAATGAGTGGAACACTCTTAAGCAAAACTGCCTCTCTTGCCTCTTCTTTTTGGCTTTCCTTTGAAAGCACCACTATTCCAACATTTGTGGTCCATATTTCAGAACTAGTATGCTATTTATATGAAGATATTTATAGCATATCTCAATACTTATTAAATAATAATTAAATTAATATATATACATAATGACAACACCCTTCAAATACTGTTGTTGGAAAATACAATCAAGTGGTAGTATTTTATAGTCTACTTGTACCTAAAGGCAGCTTTGAGTAGATAAAAGATCAATTCAAAAGATTTTTTTTTCCCCATTGGCTGAACAACCAACGAAGGTTTCTGATAAGTCACTGAAATGACTTGTTGGAGACGATGCACAAAAGCCACACCCCATCGATGGGGAGGGGAAACAAAGACCTTGTCAAAGCTGTCGACAATTTGCATGTCAAAGTTAGCATTATCTACTTCCGTGGATCTAAAAACAGACGGTCTATAGAAAAAATGTATGGGGTTTTCCTTAATCTTTAAGTATGGATTGGGTCTTATATATGCGTTAGTGTATGAAAAAATATAGCTTTTGGCATATTTTTTTATATGTTTCACAAAACCGCTAGCTAATAAACTCTCAATGAGGTTTTTATTCCCATGGCCACAGCATCCCATGTTTTGAACTAATAGTAGTTTTGAACTAATAGCACTAATAGTTAGCTAGCTAGTAGCTTTGATTTAAACATCACGACTATGGCATGCTGTTTTAACATTTATTCAACCCACTGTAGCTAGCTACCCTTTTATCTTATACCCATTTCACACAGACGACCCGCGAACAAATGCCACCTGTGTGCCACCAAACTAGTTAGACAGCTGAGTTTTAGGCCGATAACTAGCTAACTAATTTTTGTTAACAAGCTGAATCATATGGGCAGCTAGCTAGGGAAAATGGGCAGCTAGCTAAAATAAAGGCATAGCTAGTTACGGTAAGTCAAATAATGAACGGCTTGCGGCTTGCCATAATATAACGCCCTTCAAACTGTCCTGTTATGCAGAATGAACTGACTTGTTGGTGAATATTGTATCATGTCACAGCATATTATAGCGTGCCAACCAGTGGCTCAGTTGTACAGAAGCACTGTACTCTCTTAGAGGCTCTCCTTTTAAGCATACACTGCATGTACTAAGGGGCTCAGGTGTTACATTACATGACATTACAGGCATTTAGCAGACGCTCTTATCCAGAGCGACTTACACAACTTTTTAGCATTCCCCCCCCCCGCCCCCCCCCCGCGCTGACTCCGCCTATACGCCTATGTAATTTACACACGCACTTGACAAACTGTAGTTTTTCAAAAACGAGCAAGTGGTAGAGGTATACGTCAAAATTAAATATACCAAATTTTCAACTTTATATTAAAATATCTCAGTACAGAGAGAGGACATGCTTCATTTGAGCTCCTAAATATTTTACAAATTTTGTTGTTTTTAAAATGAGATAAAACAAATAAACTCAGAAAACATAACCAGAAGAAAGAAGAGAATGCAGGGACATTACAATTTTTAACTACAAAGTAAACAGTTTCTCATAAAAAGTTTAAACATAAGAAGTAACACAGGAGAAAAGCAGCAAGAGGCAGAGGAGACGGTAGCTAGCAAACAACCAAAGAAAACGAAAGGAAAAAAGATCAAGAACCATCCCCAAAGCCAGTCCACTCAAATAAACAGGAGAGGGTAGAACGGTAAGCCTTTCTACATAAAGAAAAGACGAATTTAGACTCATTTAAATTTAGATTAAACCTTTTTCATGAATCAAAACTGTTAGCGTTACATTGAACTAGCTAAGAGAGCTAAGGTTAACAAGAGGGCAGACTAATGGGCAGTTGAAAATGGATACATTGTCTGACGCTACTATGGCAACGCCCCTCCCCCTTGCTGTGCACTACCCGAAAGAGCTGAAAAGTGCACAGGTAAAAAAGGCCTATAAATTAAAATTACTCAGAGAAAACCCAGAAACTCTGATCGTAGACTTCTCACAAATAGGAGACAAGTGTGTTCCAACAAACTTGCTCCTCTATACAGTCTGCACTAATGCCTGGCACACAGCTATATGTAAACATTACAAGCATTTCATAAAGAGGGGAATATGTAACGGAAGGCAGATAGCCGTTCATGAGGAAGGGGACAGTAACTGCACAGTGCTCACTGTGAATATACAGGTGCAGCTCAAAAAATTAGAATATCGTGAAAAAGTTCAATATTTTTTGTCACTCATTTCAGAAAGTGAAACTCATATATTATATAGATTCATTACACATAGAGTGAAATATTTCAAGCCTTTATTTCTTGTAATTTTGATGATTATGGCTTACAGCTAATGAAAACCCAAAATCAGTGTCTCAGAAAATTAGAATATTTTGCTTTAACATATTTTTAAAGTATCATATTTAATATATGGTCGCATATCCTTTGCATGCTGTTACTTCCTGAAGTCTGTGACCAATCAACATCAAAAGACTCTCGATATCTTATTTTCAGGTACTGTTACAAGCGATACTATAACCTCTCTGCATTTGAACTGATCTCTATGAGAATTGGGGGGTAAGACTAGATTCAGCTGTAAATTACGCTGGTACAGTATGGAACACATGACTGACGAAATGGCTGTACGTCATCAAGGTAAGGTATCAAACGAGCCCCAAACCATCACTCTGCGGCCAGATATGGAGTAGATGTGGATGGATCCCTTTAAGGGTTGTTTCTCCTGACTTTTTTCCCCATAGAGTTCTATAGGAAAATGAGTCAGGAGAAATAACCCTTGCAGTGATCCATCCACAACTACTCCATATCTGGCAACAGAGTGATGGTTTGGGGCTCGTTCGATAGCTCAGACCCTTGATGACTTACAGCCATTTAAATCTGCAAAACTATGTTCACTAAATTACCTGTAATATAACGCAATATCTGTACTGCAGTACTAAATGTATCTATGGCTATCTTATTTTAAAAACAAATACAAATTTGTAGAACTGTACAATTCTTGTAAATTACCCAAAATGTCATCTATTACTATTTCAATGTGGAATATCCAGGGCATTAAATCCTCTTTATTTGGTTACAAAAGCAAGTCCCTGGAATTTAGAAAAAATATAAAACATATTGACATAATCATCCTTCAGGAAACCTGGTGTAGACCAGATTCTGTCACTCACTGTCCCCCAGACGACAAAGAGATTATTGTGTCATCCATAAAACACTCCACAACAAAATTTGGTCGAGATTCTGGAGGAATTATAATTTGGTCCAAGTCAGAGCTCACAAAATTACCGAAATTAAATGACAAAATTTGCATATTTGGCTCAAAATTCATAGAGAGATAACAAACACTCCAAAGGACATCTTCCTATGCGCTGTCTACATTCCCCCCAGTGATTCCCCATATTATGATGAGGATATCTTCCCCAGTCTCCACAGCGAAATCAGCAACTTCCAGGTCCAGGGGAGCGTGCTGATCTGTGGAGATCTGAATGCTAGGACAGGCTCTCTGCCTGATCTCATAAATGAACAAGGAAACATTCATATATTTGGACAAAATTACCCACAAAATATAACTAACCACCCAAGAACAAGCTCTGACTTACAGGTCAACAAACATGGAAAGGATCTCCTGCAGCTCTGCCAAAGCCTGGGTCTGTACATCGTCAATGGTAGGTGGGGACGAGGGGACTCTTTGGGAAGATACACCTATTGCTCACCTCTTGGCTGTAGTACAGTTGACTACATGGTCACAGATATGGACCCTTTCTCTTTCAGAGCATTCACTGTTAAGCCACTAACCCCTCTGTCTGACCACAGCCAAATTACTGTGTATCTCAAAAGGACAGAAACTAACACCACCACACACACACAGCCCAGTAAGCTGTTCAGCATCCCAAAATCATACAGATGGGCCGAAAACAGCACCAAAGAGTTCCAGAAAGCAATCAACACCCAAGAAATCCAAACATTATTAGACACCTTTCTGGAAACCACATACACTCACAGTAAAGAAGGAGTCAATCTGGCAGTACAAAATATCAATCATATATTTAGAAAAGCTGCAAAAAAATCTCAATTGAAATTGTCAAAAAATAAACCAAAAAATCCCAGAGGACAACTGGTTTGATATAGATTGTCAAAATATAAGGAAAGAACTTAGGAAATGATCCAATCAAAAACATAGAGACCCAAAAAACACAGACTTACGCCTTAATTACTGTGAGACTCTAAAGTATGAGGGGCCGTTTAGGCCATAATTCATACTCACTCTCACATACATATATACTCTCTCTCACATACATATATACTCTCTCTCACATACATATATACTCTCTCTCATATACATATATACTCACTCTCATATACATATATACTCTCTATCACATACATACATACTCTCTCTCACATACATACATACATACTCTCACACATACATACATACTCTCTCACACATACATATATACTCTCTCTCACATACATATATACTCTCTCTCACATACATACATACTCTCTCTCACATACATATATACTCACTCTCATATACATATATACTCTCTCTCACACAGTGGCGGGCCGTGCATTTCACACCTAGGCCTTCAGTGATGTCCTACACAGTCCTACCTGAATTATTTATTATTTATACCACCAATATTATCACCACGATTGACTCTAGAAACTCTTATACAGACAGACAGAAAGAGTATAATAGGGCCGCATCACCACCGTGCAGTCATAGTCAAGTAACACAGTTATATTTATTATTCATTTTATTTAATTTTATAAAATCCATTAATAATTATAAGTAAATTAACTAGACCACTAAAAAGATCGCTCTTGGACTGTGTAACACTTTAAAAAATAAAAGGCGCTTTTTTAAAAGTCTACAAAGTTTTTTTATTAAGTCCACAAAAAGTTTATTTTTTTTTAAGTTTGTTCGCTTTGTAAACAGCATTGCAGTCGCACCCAGCAAAGTTTAATGTAAACGTAATAACGAAAGACACACATAAACAAATAAAAAAAAAAAAAACAAAAAAAAAATAAAATAAAATTTTTTTGTATATATTTTATATTTTTTTGAAAGTGTATTTATTACTTGACTGTCCACTTTTGATTTTCCTAGCGAGGGTTCGGGTGCGAGTGCCGTTTTCTGGCCGTTCTCCTTTCTTGAAAAAGTTCGAAAATGAAAAATGTCGTTAAAATATCGACGAAATCGATCTCTTCTTTCTCAAATCAGCTCTGTGAAAAAAAAAAAAAAAAAAAAATCAAATCAAATGAGCTCAATCAAGTCTTCAAGTGCTGCTTGCTCTCTCTGCGCTGAGCTTGCTCATTGTGCGTATCCAATCAAAAACGTGCACGTTGCTGACGTTATCGCTCTGCCTTCTAGCTGGCCCCGGTTGGTCTAAGTCGAAATCTGATTGGTTAACATCAGGTTTTGATTCACTTCTTACAACGGTCCTTTTTGCAGCGCCATAGCCGTTCCAATGTCGCGCTGAAGCGATTTCTGATTACACAACAACACATGGATACAATGATGGCTGATTAATGAGCTGGCCAAAAAAGGATTTAAAAAGCCTTAACATGGAAGGCAGAGGAACTGAGGCTGGAAGAAAAGGCAAAAGATGAAATGAAGAGGAAAAGAATAGAATAGAAATGAATAATCATTTAATACATATTTTTAATAAAAATTAAATTAAAAAAATATAATAAAAAATTTATGTTAGCTTGAGAAGAGCCGCCAGCCAAAGAGCTGGCCCGCCACTGCTCTCACATACATACATACTCTCTCACACATACATATATACTCTCTCTCACATACATACATACTCTCTCACACATACATACATACTCTCTCACACATACATACATACTCTTACACATACATATATACTCTCACACATACATATTCTCACTCTCACATACATATATTACCACTTCCACATAAAAATATTTATGTATGTATGAAATAAAAAGTATAGTGGAAACGGAAGGCACTTACATGAAAAGGAAGTCACTTACATGAAATGGAAAGATTGTGATTGGCTCAGAAGCTGGCTGGTACCATAGATATAAACAACTACTAGATTCATAATTTGCCCTGTTAAGTTACGTCTGCACTGCTACCATAATATGCCATACAGACTCTTGTCCAGTTCCCACGCACCATGGAGAGGGAAGACCAGAGACATGTATTACAACAGGAAATTGGAGTAGTGCATAATATACTATCGCTGCCTAAAACAGGCAGTGTATTGTCCTCATCTCTTGAGGCCAGGTCAGTGCTGTATCATTCTGCGCCGTCTCACAGCGAGATGAGAGCGCTAGCATTAACGCTAGTGTAGCTACCTCAAGAATCCCCAGCAGGCCAGCTTGGGCTTGCTCGGAGACAGTCTGCAGTCCTGCACGATGTAACACTCCACAACACTTTGGAAACTGACTCTCGGTCGAGGAAAAGGTATCAACTAACGTTAGCTTGCTACCAAGTTTAATCGCTGTGCAAACAGACCAATGAACCGTTATCATTTCGTAATCACGTAGTAATGCTAAAAGATAATCACAGCACTTGCTAACGTTAGCTAACTAACCAACAAAAGCAAAACGGCCTTGGCTACTTAGATTTGCATTAAACAAGCTAACGTTAGAAAGTGATGTGATTATTATTTTTTGCATTAGCTAGTACATGATTACCAAATTATAACGGTTCACTTGTCTGTTTGCGCAGTGAATGAACTTAGTAGCAAGCTAACGTTAGTTGTTCCCTTTTCCTCTGCCGAGAGTCCCCTGTAGCTTAGCTCAGTAGGCTAAGCTACAGGGCTGATGCTGGCCTCTCAAGAAGCACTGACTGTTTCAGGTGATGATAATATTTATGGATTGCCGGTTGGAGGCTAATAACTTTACTGGTCTGCCCCCTCCATGGTGCTCGGACGCTGGACAACAGCCCACCAGCCGTGGATATAAAAACGTAGATCTATGGCATCAGCCGCTGTGTAACGTTTCAGCGATACTAATATTGAAGAACTATGTAGGCTATGTAAAAAGAAACAATCATTCATTACTTTTTTTTAGTTGTGTGAAAGTGTCCACATTCTGGAATGAGTTAAATAGCCTGGCCACCGTCGGGCGGTCAAGATTCACGTAAACAAACGGTAGTGTATTGACGGATGCAGACTTTCTCCGATAAAATTGACTGGAACTCGCTTAATTCGCAACTAATTTGAAACATTTTATAAACATGATAAATGTATGCATAACACATGTTAACCTGAATTCCAAATTTCTCACAACATATACTTATTTGTAAAACGCCCTTTGAACTATTATGCTAAAGTTGTCAAAATGTTGTCAGAGCTAAGGATGATTTTATTGTTTAAAGCTGCTAGAAAGCAGTAGAGGGTGGTTCTTAATTATTAGCTTGGTGTAGCTCTGATTATTATAACTATTAGGCCAGCTGCAAATCTTGGATGTAGTTTGAATCGCAAATGGAGAGCGATTTTCCAGCTTGGAAGCAAAGTGGTGGAAGTCAGATCGCCGAGCTAACAAGGCGTCGTATGACATGGGTATCGGCTGGAAGACGTGCAAAATATTACATTTCCACGAAGGTGTGCTCACCGCATATACATAATATGACAATGAGCATAGTAGATTCTAATGTAAAACCACAAGTGTGCCTAGAGTGTAATTCTGTGTAAAATGCAATAAACGATGTACAATTAATACAATTCTGAATGTCTTTATTTAGCAAAAAAGAAATTACTTGCATGAAATGTACAAATGGATAATATAATTTGTTTTGGGAAGTAGTACAATGAAGTTCACAGTGCAACTGGTAGTAGCCCAGATAGCAAGGAAACATTGAATCAATGTTGAATTGATTAAGAGCTGAAAACGCCCCAAAACAAATAAGTGCTTCAATAGGACAAATTAGCACAACATAGAACATACGTGGTCAGTCTTTCTTTAAGGCTTCACTGTCGGTTACAGTTCTGTTCCACTGTTGTTTGCATTTGTGACAAAACCAGCGGCCATTTGTCCAACACAACCAAGGTGGTTACACTTTAACATAACATAACATAACATAAGGTATCACCTTACATAACAGCTAACGTTAACGTCTGCAAAAATGGCAGATAATACCCACAACACAAGGCTGTTTATACGCAGATCGCGGCCGTGCAGATTTGCATAGGGCAACTGAGGATCTGTTTGTAATACAATTATCTATGGTACCGGCCAGCTTCTGAGCCAATCACAATCTTTCCATTTCATGTAAGTGACTTCCTTTTCATGTAAGTGCCTTCCGTTTCCACTATACTTTTTATTTCATACATACATAAATATTTTTATGTGGAAGTGGTAATATATGTATGTTAGAGTGAGAATATGTATGTGTGAGAGTATATATGTATGTGTAAGAGAGTATGTATGTATGTGTGAGAGAGTATATATGTATGTGAGAGTATATATGTATGTGTGAGAGAGTATATATGTATGTGTGAGAGAGTATATATGTATGTGTGAGAGAGTATGTATGTATGTGAGAGAGAGTATATATGTATATGAGAGTGAGTATATATGTATGTGAGAGAGAGTATATATGTATGTGTGAGAGAGTATGTATGTATGTGAGAGAGAGTATATATGTATGTATGAGAGAGTATGTATGTATGTGTGAGAGTATGTATGTATGTGAGAGAGAGTATATATGTATGTGTGAGAGAGTATGTATGTATGTGTGAGAGAGTATGTATGTATGTGAGAGAGAGTATATATGTATGTGAGAGAGAGTATATATGTATGTGAGAGAGAGTATATATGTATGTGAGAGTGAGTATGAATTATGGCCTAAACGGCCCCTCATACTAAAGCACTATAAACGTACACTCAGAACCAAAAAGGCACAATACACCCGCAAGCAACTGACATTAATTGAGGAGTCCATAAACACAAACAGATTCTGGGGAAATTGGAAAAAGCTAAAAAAAACTAATAATGAAGAATTGGCCATACAAAATGGAGAAATCTGGACTAACCATTTCAAAATACTGTATGAGAAAGTAACACCAGGTATGCAATCAAAGAAAAACCACATAAAAGAAAAATTTAATGAATTGGAATAAAAGACAACCAGAATCCGTTGGAGCTTGAGCTAAGGGAGAAACTTCAGGGCCTTAAATCTAAAAAAGCAAGTGGACCTGACAGCATTTTAAATGAGATGCTTAAACACTTTGACACAAAATTATTTTTGGCCATTCTTAAACTATTCAATTTGGTTGTGATGGTAGGTTACTTCCCTGACATCTGGAATCAAGGACTCATAACCCCAATATTTAAAAGTGGAGACAAATTTGACCCCAACAACTACCGAGGCATTTGTTTGAACAGTAATCTGGGGAAGGTTTTTTTTAAGCATTATTAATTCTAGACTTCAATACTTCCTTAATGAGCACAATGTCTTGAGTAAAAGTCAAATTGGATTCCTACCAAAACACCGCACATGTGACCATATTTACACCCTACACACCCTGATTGACAAACATGTCAACCAAGAAAAAAGCAAAATATTTGCTTGTTTTATAGACTTCCGAAAAGCTTTCGGTTCAATCTGGCATAAAGGTTTATTCTACAAATTGATTAAAAGTGGTGTCGGGGGTAAAATATACGACATTATTAAAACAATGTATACAGGCAATGTGTGTGGTATCAAAATTGGCAAGAAAAGAACAGATTTCTTTACGCAGGGGCATGGAGTGAAGCAGGGCTGCAGTTTAAGTCCAACATTATTTAATATTTATATCAACGATCTGGCAACTATGTTAGAGAAATCTTCAGTCCCTGGTCTCACTCTACATGACACCAAAATTAAACTCCTGCTCTATGCAGACGACCTAGTGCTGCTGTCACCCACTGAACATGGATTACAGCAGAGCCTGGACCTGTTGGAGCAGTATTGCCAATCCTGGGCCTTGGCAATAAACATGAAAGAGACTAAAATAATGATTTTTCAAAAAAGATCCAGATTTCAGGGAGCCAGATACAACTTCACAATAGGGAAAAAAGTAATTGAACACTGTACAAATTATAATTATTTAGGCATGAAAATAAGTTCTACAGGAAATTTCAACCTGGCAGTGAATGAACTGAAAGAGAAAGCACGCAGGGCATTCTATGCCATAAAACGTCAAATCCAACTACAAATTCCAATCAAAATTTGGCTAAAAACTATCAGAATCAATAATCAAACCAATTGCCCTATATGGCAGTGAAGTGTGGGGTCCACTTACAAAACAAGATTTCGACCAATGGGACAAACATCAAATTGAAACCCTGCATGCAGAACTCTGTAAAAATCTACTACAAGTACAGAGAAAAACTACAAACAATGCATGCCGGGCAGAATTGGGCCAATATCCATTACTAATCAAGATACAAAAAAGGG
Source organism: Ilyophis sp. 1 JC-2022 (assembly GCA_022702515.1). Taxonomy (NCBI): domain Eukaryota; kingdom Metazoa; phylum Chordata; class Actinopteri; order Anguilliformes; family Synaphobranchidae; genus Ilyophis; species Ilyophis sp. 1 JC-2022. The sequence goes on from CM040406.1 coordinate 2,005,191, forward strand.
CAATAAAATTTTGGATACATCTAAAAAATAGCGACCCCCACTCTTATCATTACAAAGCCCTGCAATGCCAAGAGCTGAGCAAAATAAAGAGTCCTCTCACACAGCTGGTCCTGAGGCTCAGTTCACTAACCACCCCTAACACCAGCCAGTCTCAGGACAGCATCACAATACATTCAATTAGAGTCAATCAAATTATAGCACAACACAAACAAAACTACACCACCTATTGGGACACAGAAACACAAGCTCAAAGCAAAATGCAATGCTATTTGGCCCTAAAAAGACAGTACACCATGGCAGAATATCTGACCACAGTGACTGACAAGAAACTAAGAACTATCTTGACGAAGTAGACTCAGTGAGCACAGCTTGGCCATCGAAAAAGGCCGACATCGGCAAACATGGCTTCCAAAGGAAGAAAGGCTGTGCAAACATTGCCATCTCAACGAAGTTGAGACAGAGCTGCACTTTGTCACAAAATGTGAAAAATACACTCAAATTAGAAATAAATACTTTCCCAAAATAAATCAGAGATACCCTCAATTAAAAAATTTACCAAACATCCAAAAACTCCCCATCCTCTTCGGAGAGGAGAGGACGTGCTGTGACCTGGCGGCACAATATATAGCTGCCTGCCATCGTCTTAGGGGCAGTGAGTGACAGGAATCAATATCATTCATTATTATTATTATTTTTAATAATCTTTAATATTATTTTCATGTATGGTTACTGTTCGTTCGTTTCTAGTCTTTGCTGTTTCGTATTGTTCTGTGTTAGATAGTATATGTAGTTAGTATGTCTTGGACTGTTTCAATGCAGTATGCTTTGGCAATACGGATATGTAATGTTTGTCATGCCAATAAAGCTAATTGAATTGAATTGAGAGAGCGAGAGAGAGAGAGAGTGGAACAAAGCAGCCGCCGTGAGTGCTGTCCAGAACAGAATGGGCTTTTGGCAACTAGTGAAAATAAATCACTGAGGCGTCATGGTTTGATACCTGGAGCTCAGCCACGATATTATTACCTTATCACGCCCAGATTTCAGTGCTTTGTTACCCTTTAAAGATCCCACTTATCGCAAAGAGTAGGGTTTCCCCGGTGTCCTGGCTACATTCCAAACCTGCACTGTAAATTCTAATGGCTGTCATGCCTAAATTAGTTAACTTTACTTGGTTATCAACAATATGTACTTACTAGGTTTTATAAAGTAACATTTAATTACAGGGTGAAAAAAACTATTTACTTATTGTTTTGAGTGAAGATAACTTTGTTTTAATTATCTTCACTCACTTGGAGCTATTTACGAACGCACCCTAATAGCAACCAAGGCTGGGGGTGAGCATGCGCAGTCGTGGCCAACGTTCAGTCTCCCACTCAGGACAGGGTGTAGTGCAGACTCAGCGTGTGGAAACTGTGCTTGGATTTTGACCATTTCGTCAGTCTCATTTCATCTTAAGGTAAGTTATCAAACAAGCAATAATTTTGTGTGAATTTGTGTTTCTGACTGCTGCCATAGCGTTAGCTAACATTTGCTAAACGTTACTCCAAAAAGTCATGCAGAATGGCAGGTGAAAAACCATCCACCACATGAAAGTGTTCATTCAATGGACACCCCCTTTCAACACCATGATGTATGGCCATAGTATGGTCATGTATAATATCCTCTTGCACATGTCTGTCATGGTTCTCTCTTGTCTTTGGCTGGTATAGACCTGATCAGACCTCCTTATCCTGTATGTCATCTCACTTACACAAAACCGACAAAAGCGTTCTGCTGCAAAACTCTCCTGGAATCCTGCCAAACCGTGGGCCCCCAAGTTGTCCGCTGCTACATATAATACAGTGCCTTTAACACTTACTGCTAGTTGATCAACATACACGCCATGTTCCTCAAGAGTTGCAAGATCCTGAATTTTATAAATCTCTGAATTTTAATCTGGTTTTGAGTTGCACATTTTGATAAAGGTTCACCCAACAGGTTTCTCTGCCTATTAACAAATTTATAATTGAAAATTGATATTTTTGATAATAATTAACAAATTAAATGAAATTCATCTATTTTGCATCTTGGTTAGTGAGGGTTTTTAGCACTCAATACTACTTGTGTTCAGTATTCTGAGTGCTGAACATTATTCAAGGACTGTTGGAACCGCTGGATTCAGGAAATACACATTTTACTAAATCCTCACTTCCCCGATACCATTGTAGGGAATATGCCTCTATATTATGCCTCTATACTCTATATATGTGGAGTATTACTCATGCAAGTCGTTTACATATACATTTAGCAATAGTGGTGATAGACAAATAAAACATGTCCGTCTTACCAGTCGTCACCCGGGCACCAACTAATGTAGAGAATACGTACGAATCTGGTAGCAGTGAGCAAGATGATTAGTAATATTATTTCTGAATCATCAGAGTCCTCACGCGGCACCAATTATGTAGGTAATATCCTCGGACGGGGCGCCAATAAATGTAAGGAATATGCCTCTGTATATATACAGGTGCAGCTCAAAAAATTAGAATATCGTGAAAAAGTTCTATATTTTTTGTCACTCATTTCAGAAAGTGAAACTCATATATTATATAGATTCATTACACATAGAGTGAAATATTTCAAGCCTTTATTTCTTGTAATTTTGATGATTATGGCTTACAGCTGAAACCCAAAATTCAGTGTCTCAGAAAATTAGAATATTTTTGCTTTAACATATTTTTAAAGTATCATATTTAATATTTGGTCGCATATCCTTTGCATGGTGTTACTTCCTGAAGTCTGTGACCAATCAACATCAAAAGACTCTCAATATCCTATTTTCAGGTACTGTTACAAGCGATACTATAACCTCTCTGCATTTGAACTGATCTCTATGAGAATTGGGGGGTAAGCTGTAAATTACGCTGGTACAGTATGGAACACATGACTGGCGAAATGGCTGTACGTCATCAAGGGTCTAAGGTATCAAACGAGCCCCAAACCATCACTCTGCGGTCAGATATGGAGTAGATGTGGATGGATCCCTTTAAGGGTTGTGTCTCCTGACTTTTTCCCCCATAGAGTTCTATAGGAAAATGAGTCAGGAGAAATAACCCTTGCAGTGATCCATCCACATCTACTCCATATCTGGCAACAGAGTGATGGTTTGGGGCTCATTCGATAGCTCAGACCCTTGATGACTTACAGCCATTTAGCCAGCCATGTGTTCCATACTGTACCAGTGTAATTTACAGCTGAATCTCGTCTCACCCCCCAATTCCCATAGAGATCAGTTCAAATGCAGAGAGGTTAACAGTACCTGAAAATAAGATATCAAGAGTTATTTGATGTTGTTGGGTCACAGACTTCAGGAAGTAACAGCATGCAAAGGATATGCAACCAAATATTAAATATGATACTTTAAAAATATGTTAAAGCAAAATATTCTAATTTTCTGAGACACTGAATTTGGGTTTTCATTAGCTGTAAGCCATAATCATCAAAATTACAAGAAATAAACGCTTGAAATATTTCACTCTATGTGTAATTAATCTATATAATATATGAGTTTCACTTTCTGAAATGAGTGTCAAAAAGATTAAACTTTTTCACGATATTCAAATTTTTTGAGCTGCACCTTTTTTTTTTGATAATCAATTACGTTTTCTTGATTCAAGTTACTCCTTAATACTCGTAATGCTTTATTTAATTCTCGAATAGCTTTAGTGCATTCTTCATTCCACCACGGTACCGCTTTCCTTTTCCCTGTTATTCTACTCATGGTTATGCTCTTTGAAGCAGCATTCAAAATTAAATTAGTCACTATAGAATAGCATTCTTATATACTACCATTCATTGTAATTGACTTAGTTCCCTCTATGCAGTATTCTTGATATTTTTCCCTGTCAGCTTTTTCAAAGCACCATTTTTATAATACGTATCTTTCTTGGGCATGCATATTAATTTCTATAGAGCAGAAGATTGGGTAATGATCACTTCCTATACGAGAACTATCATCCACGTTCCATTCATACATGAGCATGCTATATTTCTAGATACTAATGTTAGATCCAGACATGATAGAATATTTCTGTATATATATAATTTTGTTCCTTTTCCATCATTAAGACATACTGTACTAGAGATCTTCAACTACATACACAGTTCTTCAACTACATTGCCATTATTGTCTGTATGTATACTGCCCCATAAGCTATTATGTGCATTGAAATCTCCGCACCAGATTTCTCCTCTACCATGTTCAATTGTATTCAACAATTTCTTGCACGGGTTGTAAAAGTAGATTATTTTGAGACTGACATCTGCATTACACACTTCAATAATTACGCATTCTATGTCTGCTGGTGATGGTATTCTTCGGCAGACTACACTATCTTTAACAAATGTAGCACAACCGCCGCCTACCCTGTCATACCGGGCTGCGATATATCCTGGAATAATAAACTCTAGATGGGGCCGTAACCAGGTTTCTTGTACACATATGATATCCGGTTGTGGTTTTGGGTCAGTTACATATCTTTTAAATTCTTGGCCATTAGCAATGAGACTTCTCGTGTTCCATTGTAGTAATTGGATCACCGTAATAACAATTTTAATCATTAGCCTGGCCCCCTCCATCAGAGTTTACATTCAGCATTTTATGTATATCTTCTGCTTTCAAGTCTTTAATACCCAAAAAATATTCTGCTGCATTCACCACAACTAAACAAACACTTCAGACGCCATTTCTTTCAAGAGAAACTCGGAACAGCTCATCTCAGACAGAAACAGATTGCTAGCTGCTATGTGTCATTTTGCTGGCTAGCTTGCCATTTTTACAATATAGTAATGTTAGCTATATTCAATGTAATGTTAGGTATACCGGCAAAAAAATCTGTTACCTTACAACACTCTGCGTCACTGAAACAAGATCGCAAAAACATCTTTGGGCTAGGACCTGCTGCACGGAGAAACGCCTGAATAACTTAGACATAACTAACCAAAACATGTATGAAAGAGACTGTAAAGTAAAAAGCTGAACAACAGCCCAATGCATTATGCTTTACGAAGCAGAATGTAGCTAGCTATGCTACAAGCTTATAACACTCTGTGCCATCTTGGTTTGTTAATTACGCCCGGGTGCCTCTCCCTCTTACGCGGAGCTGTAGCTAGGTGACGTCCGAAGGCTTTGTGTTGAATGAGGTCTTGTCTGAAAGATAAGAGTTTTGGCTATTGGCTGGAATATTTGACAGTTTTAAAACCCAATGGAAAGCAAATAATACTCGCAGTGGAGGTGGGTCAATGCTAGTTTTTCTCAATTCAGATGGGCCTATTGTGCTATTAGTCAAAGAAATACACCCAATTGACGACGGTTTTGCATAAAACTCTGCAATCAAGTACAAAACCCCTTTGGCTAAAATACGCAAAGCCACGGGATTGGAACTGGAGTTTCACAACGCCAAACTGAACACAGGTTGGTTTAATCATTTTTTCAAATGTACAGCCGTATGAAAGTTTTAAAGTATTTTTTCTTGAAGCCTAAAGGTATAACGATTTTTCAAACCAAAGTTTTGTGAAGGGATATTAACAATTAATCGACTATCAATTAATTGCTAATAAGAATTTAATCGATAAGATTTCAAATTAAACGATTAACTGAACAATCTGCGGTCTTGTTTCAACAGAGGTTTTTGTGTGAAATGTCATCGTGATTTAAGGTCTCCAAGCGAGAGCGCCTGTGGTTTGCAATACATTGCAATACCTGTGGTGCTGTTTTGAAGTATAACTACTTCGTTAATGTAGCCTACCACCTGAAAAGCGTACATCAAACCGTGCTGCCAGGGCAAAGTGGATCGCGACCTACCATCTCCTCAGTGTTGCCAAAGAGGGTGTGTGACGATAGACGAGCGGAGAGTATTACTCAGAGGGTATGCAACATGGTTGAAAAGGACATGATGGCAATAAGCACCGTTGACGGTGAGGGATTTCGAGAGCTAATAAACAGGCTGCGCACACAACTCACTCCCGAACACGTAGATATGCTTAAATGTTCTTGAATAAAAATACGTAGGTCTATCTAGTATGCATATGAGGAGCCTATTCAAAACATAATAGCCTATGTTTTAAGTTGACTGTCTACTAGTTTCGTCTAGTGTTGCTTCCCAGTTTTCTTTTAGCTCCGTGTCTCCCAGTGTGGTACTTGATGCTCTTCTAGCCATTGATCCTAAGAAATCCACTGGTGAAGATAAATTGGATCCTTTTTTTCTCCAGCTCTCTGCCCCATTAATTGCTGTGCAAATAACGCATATTTTTAATCTGTCTATGTCTTCATGTGTAGTTCCTAGAGCTTGGAAAACTGCGCAAGTTCTCCCATTGCATAAGGGTGGAGAAAAGAATGATCCTAATAATTATAGGCCAATATCTAAACTGTCTTGTTTGGCTAAAACTTTAGAATCAGTTGTAAACTGTCAACTTAAAGAGTTTCTTTCACGCCACTCCATTTTATCTTTGCACCAATCTGGTTTTAGAGCTAACCATAGCACTATCTCAGCCATCACTTTGGTTACAGATAATATAGTTTCTGCTTTAGATAAAAGACAACACTGTGCTGCCCTGTTTATAGATCTGTCTAAGGCCTTTGATACTGTTGACCACTCTTTGCTGTTAAATAGATTAGGTAGCATTAACCTAGATAGAAATGCATGTAACTGGTTTCGGAATTATCTATCTTGCAGATCTCAATGTGTGAAATTAGGGGGTGTCCAATCAGATTTTTTATCAATTACTAAAGGTGTTCCACAGGGGTCAATTTTAGGTCCGGTGCTTTTTACTATTTATATTAATGATATTGTGTCCCCAGCAAGTGGTTCTCAATTTCATCTTTATGCTGATGATACCATTCTGTATTGTATTGCTGACTCTGTGGAATTAGCTATTGAAAAATTGCAACATTCTTTCAATACTATTCAAGATGCTCTTGCTTCTCTTAAATTAGTTCTTAACGAGAACAAAACAAAATTTATGTTGTGCTCTAGGGCTAGAGATTTTGACCACAATAGTCTGCATATAACTGCTGCAAATGGTTCCATTATTGAGAGAGTTTCAGTCTATAAATATCTTGGCATCTGGCTTGATGAAAAATGTACGTTTAAATGCCATATTGATAAACTTATAAGCAAGCTACAACAGAAAATTGGCTTCTTATACAGGAATAGAACCAGTTTTCCTATGGTATGCAGGAAGAGGATTATTGAAGCAGTATTTTTATCAGTTCTGGACTATGGAGATGTAGTCTATAGACATGCCTCTGTTTCTACTCTTAGATCTTTAAATTCTGTATACCATTCAGCTCTTAGATTCATTACAGGTGATAGCTATAATATACATCATTGCACCCTGTATGAAAAGGTTGGTTGGCCCTCTCTTTTAATGAGGCGTGATAGACATTGGTTTTTATTTATTTTTAAAGCTCTCATCGGTATGCAACCACCTTATATTACTTCTCTCCTAAAAAAGAACACTGGTTCATATCATACCCGTTCCAGTGAGGTGCTCATGCTCAATGTTCCCCGGGCTTGTTCTAACCTAGGTATGACAGCCTTCTCTGTTAGTGCTCCCCACTCATGGAATGCCCTGCAAAGCACTTTAAAAATGGACAGTCTTCCGTCTGTTGGACATTTTAAAACTATGATTGCTGAATTTTGCACCTCACAATGTAATTGTTTTTAGCTGAATTTTCTGTTCTTGTTCTTATCTTTTTATTTAAAAAATTTTTTTAAATTTATTTTATCATTTTATGTTGTGCCTTTATGTTGTCATTTTTATCTTGTGTTATTTTATCTCTTACTCGACATCACTGTAAATGAGGGCAACCTCAGTGTCCTTCGAGTTTAAATAAAGGTTATTGATTGATTGATTGATTGATTAACTGTCGCCTTTCAATTTCAAGAGCGATTATGTTAATGCTGCAAGTGCCTAGCGGAGCAACGGTTTCGCTTGCAACAGATGAGACGGAGTGCAATTTCTTTTCTGTTAAAGTAGCCTATACACGCCTTCATATTCTATTTTTGTTATGCTACAATAATGCCTGTTTCTCAAATGTTACAATAAATCTTTGATTGAGGAATATAACATGCATTTTGTATTCTGTCTATCATAAGCTATATTTAGCTTTTATGTTATCAATTAATCGACGATTGTTTGTTAAGGTTAACAACTATCGATTAAGGAAATTCCTTAAAATTTGCATCCCTAGTTTTGTGAAATACAATTAAGCAGAACAGTTTACCAGCACATTGTTTATGGTGTGACATCAAGCTGCAGTACATGTTTGAGAATTAGGTCATAGTTTCCAACGTTATTTACAAAGTTTTAACTATGTTTTGGGCTTAAAAACAACTTTCCCAAAAGGAATGGATACATTTTAAGGATATTTAATCAAAATATTGAGGTGAGCAGTTTATTATATATTATTAAATGAATTAAATGTATAGTTTAATAACTTCCGTAACACCCGCATTACCGCTAGGGGGCATTTGGCAGCAATAGGTTAAACAATTCTGCGTCCTAATTTACGGAGTTTTCTTAAAGCGGTAGTTTATCATTTCAGATAAACATGAATACTGCAATTGGGACGGATACGTCTCATCGCTAGTGGCAAAGTGGATCAAGTTAAATGCATTAGGCTACTTATTTTATGCGTATTATGCATATACTGTATGTGACTCTTTTTTTAGTATATAACCACCTCTGAGATTGCAGGGCAAGCAGTAAATTCACCTGGTGAGTACATTTCCAGAACCAAGTGTGGGCACCCCTGTCGTAATGCAAGGATAGTGGTGGGCTTGGGGGGCCCAAAAATGTCCAACGTTTCCAATTAATTACTAAACTGTGGCAGTCCACAGTTTAGTAATTGTGGAATTCAGAACAGTTTCAGAATGAACCCAAAATAAGTTTTTTACTTTCTTCATAATATTAGAAAGAAAGTAGCACACCCTATATGCTCCAATTCCATTTATTAGTAGGCAACGTTTTGGCAATACATGGAATTGGAGCATATAGAGTGAGTGTGCGACTTTCTTTTTTCTGTCTAATATTATTTTACTGTTCGCACTTCGCTAAGTTATCTGATGTGCATCCTCCCTCTCCACAATCATATTTCATAATAATAACAAATAAGTTGAAGATATGCTGGTAAAGGATAAAGTATTTGTCAAATTGCCATGTCATCGCCATTCATATGTATACAACTTATACCACAAACTTCTTCATAGATCTTGCCTCTAATTTTGCTCTCAAAGTACACCAGATTGATTCATTTAACTTTTAAATTTACACAATTTAAAAAACCCTAGAGGGTTCAGAGTCCACAAACACTGATCTCCCTTATTTTCAAAGCCCAATGTTGACAGGTATGTTATAGCCTATAGCCGATGCTGTGGTTCTTATTAGCTCAAACACTGAGCAATGTATCTTTAAACACCCAGCAATGTTTAAAAATCAGAGTTAGGCCTACGCAGCTGGTCTGTACATTTTAAATAACAATGCTACTTAAATAGCTACAGTCCTTTTCGTTGTCTGGCGGACTGTATAGCCTATTAGCTAGGCTACTTATTGCAGCTGAGTGCATACGTTTAACGTTCCGGTCTTTTAAATAGACTATACTGGCTGCTAACAAAATAACGTGGAATTGTCACAGTCATTAAGCATGCTGACCATTGGTCGGGCACAGTTATTTGAGTTATTTGACAGAACTTGCTCTGCGCACTTGTTTGTGATGCTCATTCTCATCGTTTGTGCGTCTCTTTTTGCTGGGATGTAGCCTATTAGCCACTTATCCATTTCAGGAAACAAGACAAATGAGCTAATATTTCAATACAGCCAATATTTCAGAAGCATACAGATTTTATTATGTATTTTTTTGTTTGTTGTGAAAAGCACAAAAAGACTGGATTGCTATGATTATCTAAAGCCATTAACTATTTTATGTTGTAACCTAAGAGCAGTAATTAACTATAGCTAGCTTGTAACAAAGAGCATCAAGGGCAACTGTTATCAACATTTTGGCGAATTTGGATCTCATGGATTGCAGTAGAATTGTAAGACTGAAAAAGGGATTATCAGTCATAAACCCTTGGAGCTGGTGGCAACTTCTTTGAGGGTGCAATAAAACAATTTACCAGGTGGCCTGAGAACCTTTTCCCTCGGACCTCTCATGGCCTCGTAAACTACAGCTGGAATTGACCATACAACTGGACTTTAGAAGGTGTTCTGCAGGAAGTTTGATCCTCATAATGAGTAACCCAGGTTTTTCACAGGATCAAAGGCTCTTGGACTGAATTGCTTTTTGGACTATTGACTGAAACAAAGCTGTATATGTATCTTGCATCATATGTATGTGCATGTAAATTAGTATAAAGTAATTGTGGATAATATGATAAATGTGGTGGATTGGGATTAATACTATTTGAAGTGTGGGGTATGTGAAAGTATAGGAGGGGGAGGAATAAAGAATGTGAAAGAAAGGAGGATTTTGTAAGTTGTCAGTGATGCGCTTGTCCATATAAGTATCTGGAACCTAGAGTGGCCATCACTGGGACCTCACCTGATATCTAGATATATGATAGGAAAGATCATAAGATCACGCGCCGTCGTTCAAAAAATCTTATTACTATCATTAGATTGGGGGGAGTAGACAGTTTCTCTCCCTGGAGGGGGGGGGGTCCCCGGGTGGTGAGAAGTTACATCTCTTCCTGCCAGACCTTATTTGGACAAAGGGAACTGTGGAATGTGGAAGGCCTGCTCAGGACTGCATTTAAGGGAAGCCCAAAGGGATATTCAAGGTGAATCTTCTTAACAGGTCTCCTGGTGCTGTAGTGGCACCATAGTTATTTCCGTATAGGAGAATCTGCTTAACAGTTCTCCTGGTACCATAGTCACACCATCCGGAATCATTTGGTTATATACTTTGTTAGTGAACTTGTTCATGTTTATTTGCCTTAGCAGAATGTTATCCTGTGTTTAGCTATAGGCATTGAATGTGTTCGTGTTTGCTCTCACAGTCTTAACCAGTTATTATTTGTCATTAATAAATTACCATGTTTCACATAATCTGCATCTTTCTTTTCAACCTTTTTCCAGCTTCAATTGCCTGTATGATCTGGGCTGCAGTGTTCTGAATACTGTGGTATGTATGCTTGAGTATGCATGTCTGCTTGAGTCTCAGAATCAGAAATTGACTCTGAGACTCAAGTTTGTAATAGACTGCTAATTCTAAGTTAATGACCTCCCTGCCTGTTATTCAATTATTTTTATATTTGATTTGTGTGGTTTCTTTGAAAATTGACATACTATCTCTGTTCACCGGTAATGGGTTGATTAATTTCCTCAGTCTTGGTTACCCCCTCAGCTGGTCTAGGGAGGTTGACTATTTAAGCTTAATGTATCACGGAGTACTGCACCCGTAGAACTATTTCTTAAAGTAGATCACCTCCGCCTGGCGGTTATACATGTTGAGAACGGTGGTCGCCAATATTCCTTTCGTCGGTCCCTGATCCTTAATCATAGGGTCTACCTCACGAAGTGGCTTCTTCCGCAACCTCTGAGATAACCGCAGATATCTAGCCAGCTGTGAGTCGTGTACATAACGGCAGAATGTAACGTGCGGTGGAACCGGCAAATCCAGTTCAGAGAACCGTCTTAAAAGTATGGGAATCCTTCAGCAAAGCAAGTGGAAATTTTACATACCAAATTCTAAATTATAATTTTAAATGGAGATTTACAGTAATGACACGCCAAGGTCAAGAATAAATAAAGTAGGCATTTATGTGATCATACGAAACACAGTCAAATGTAACCTACAGTAAAAAAAATATGTTTAAAGTCCCCCCCTCCTATTTATTAGGACAAATGCAGAATACCATTAATAAATACTCACACTTTGTTCATATAGGTTTAATTGCATTGGAATGTTCCTGTAGCCTACACAATTCCACAAACCAATAGATACCTCCTGCGACCAAGGATGTGTCTGAATCAGCACCATTCCATACTATTAGGTAGGCTTGTTGAGCAGACAGCATGAGAAAGTCATTAAGTAGGAAACATTTTCTCTAAATGTTGTATACTTAAAACCCCCGTATGATATATTTACTTCTGGGGTTTCGCTGAGTATATTCGGGAGCACACTTTTCAAGAAGAACGCAAACATTTTGGTTTCATAAATATGACGCGCAGCTTCCTTTTAAACTATGAGGCACAGCTTCACTGGCATGGCAGCCAGTACGACACTTCCACAGTACGGTTGGAAAGTATGGAGAATATTTATTTTCGGACTGCACATTGGGTACGAAACAGTGCACATTAAACAGCACACATTTGCCAGTACACTGTACACAGGAGACAGGACACAGTAGATAGGGCTTTGATTTCGACACAGCCCCAGTTTGTGCACCGCTGCCTTAGTGTCTCCAAATCTATCCAAAATGGCTAATTTGTGCACTGCTGTATATAGGGGGATAGATATCTATTGGTCCAAAAACCTATCCAAAACCTGTCATAAAATTAATAAAATATTTTTGTCCATTATAAAGCATATACATTTGCCCATTATGATGGCTTAAGAAACATTAATATCACACTGGTACACACACTAAATATGTAGTCTAATCATTCGCTCTTGTACCTCAATAAAAAATCACTTTTGTCTTTTCTCTACAGTATGTAATCTTTTGTATGCCCTGGGATGACATTTCTACGGAGCCCCTAAAGCAGGGGTGTCCAAACTACGGCCCGCGGGCCAATTGCGGCCCTTGAAGCGTTTTAAAGCGGCCCTCGAAACATTTCAGAAGAATTATTAAATCTGGCCCGCTGCTACAAATGAGAAAAAAAATGCTGTTGTTTTTTTAACACTAGGGGGCAGCATAATAAAAGCCCAACTCTAAAAACAGATCAGCAGTTTACGCCCCCCCCCAAACAAAACATTATCTTATGCATTAGCTAGCCAACGTTCCTGTAGCCTACAAATCGTATTCTTATCAACATGGCGACTGCAAAGAATCGAAAGGTGGATAGTGAATGTAGGAAATTCCAGCCACGATGGCAAAATGAATACTTTTTCCACTGAGTACAGAGGCAAGTGTGTCTGTTTAATTTGCCAGGAATCAGTAGCGGTGATGAAAATAATTTAACGTTAAGAGACATTATGAAACGAAACATGATGCGTCTTTTAAGGCATATACTGGAGCTGCCAGAGAAGAGAAATCAAAGCAGTTGGCGGCAAGCCTATCATTGCAACAAACCCAGTTTTTTCGTGCTAATCAAACGCAGCAGAATGCTACCAGGGCTAGCTACGAGGTGGCTAAGCTAATAGCGAAGTATGGAAAGGCCTTTGCAGAGGGTGATTTTATTAAAAGAGTGCGTCACAAAAATTGTGGAGATTGTATGCCAAGAAAAGACTTCTGCAATGTTAGTGTTGCGAGAAACACAGTGGCCCGGAAAATCGAGGATTTATCACCTAACATCAAGGCGCATGAGCCATGATAGGTGAGCGTAACGGAATGGCTTCCCTGGTTTGCAGAAAAGTTCATGAGTCTGGGGGCGAGGCTGTTAAATTGCACTGTATTATACACCAGGAAACATTATGCGCCAAAGTCACGAAACTGGGCGATGTCATGAATACAGTCGTGAAAACTATTAACATCATTTGTGCGAAAGCACTCAATCACAGAGAATTTCGGGCATTCCTGTCTGAAATGGACAGTTTCCAAAAGTCAAAATTTCCACAGATGAGGCACCATGCAAAAAGAATGCTGAGTCTGTTCGGCTCCACATACATATGTGAGAAAACATTTTCCCTGATGACGCTAAACAAGAGCCGTTTGCGATCAAAGATAACAGACAGTCACCTTTGCGATGTCCTGTGAATCACATCTACAAACCTCACGCCCGACATCACAGAGATTCTTCAGTCCAAGGCACAACAACACTGTTCTCATTAGAAGTGTCACTGGTGAGTGAAATTCTTAAAATCTCTTCATGCTCGCCTTTTAATAGGCTATAATACTATTCGCCTAATTTAAATAGAAATCTAAGTGATGTTGGAAACTGTATGCCTGAGCGCACTTGTATTTATTTTACACACACACACACACACACACACACATATATATATATATATATATATATAGCCTGTGGCCCGTGGTAGTCATCATTTTTCTCCATCTGGCTCTCAGTGAAAAAAGTTTGGACACCCCTGCCCTAAAGGGACATGCAAAAAAAAAAAAAATTTTTTTGATAACTTAAGTCGTGAGCACGAGATAATGAAAACTTGCGCGTTCGAAATAGGCTAAATCGTTTAAAGAGACATGCTCAGTCGTGCAGATCTGAGGTTCAGCGGGTAAGGTGTCTGTCTCGTAATACGTAGGTAGTCGGCTCGAATCTTGGCCTTTATTTTAAAGATTTTTATTTTTCAATCTTAAAAGCCAAATTAGTTCATTCAGTTAGCTGCAACAGCGGGGCATTAAATAACCTGCCATGCTTTTTTAAAAGAAATTGCATATTTAAATACTATGTCCATATTCACTATTCATCATCTATTAGGCCTCATTTACACTGCCTTTTAACACATTTAGGGCTATTACAGACAGCTATTGTGGTCGTTACTGTCGTCAGCTGTAGCCTAACGACTGTGAACATGCACACAAAACAGGGCAATTGATGGGGTGGTGAGAATATATTTGACAATGAAGTTACATAGTGTTCCACTGGCTTTGAAATCACTAATTGAAATGTACAAAATTAATTTTAATAAATAGACTCCACTTTAAATGGAGTCACTGACACATTATATTACACCAATTGGAGTATATGTAACTAACACATTAGTAGGCTACACAGGATAATTACAACTTCAAGAATGTTCTCTAATAACGTCAGTGAACGTCAGGCTAGTAAACTAGTGAAGAGAAGTGTAGTCTAAGTAACTAGTTAGGTGAATATACAGACTCTACATTTATAGTTAACATGTTTACACTGTACCACTTTCCATTTAAGATTCCATTCTCAGAAACACGGATTTGAAACAGCCACCTATGTATTGCGAGCGCAGATGCCTTACTCACTGGACCACAAATCAACACAAACGAGTTACTCTCTTTAAACAATTTAGCCTATTTCAAGATACTTAAGTCGTGCGCATGAGATAATGAAAACTTTCGCGTTCGAAATAGGCTAAATGGTTTAAAGAGAGATACTCGTTTGTGCTCATCTGTGGTCTAGTCAGTAAGGCATAAATAACTTGTGATGTGCTTTTTTAAAGTAATCATTTAAATACTATGCCCACATTAATTATTCATAGTCTATTAGACCTCATTTACACAGCCTTTTAACACATTTAGGGCTATTACAGACAGCTATTGTGGTAGTTACTGTCGTCAGCTGTAGCCTAACGACTGTGAACATGCACACAAAACAGGGCAATTGGATTCACTGATTATATTACACGAATTAGAGTATATGCAACTAACACATTAGGAGGCTACACAGGATAATTACAACTTCAAGAATGTTCAGAACGTCGGGCTAGTAAACTAGTGAAGAGAAGTGTAGTCTAAGTAACTAGTTAGGTGAATATACAGACTCTATGCAATTTATAGTTAACATGTTTACACTGTAACACTTCACTAGTTAACTATACTGCTTTAATTGGAAATACGTTAGGCTTAAAAGGGCACTATTTGACTGTCGTGCCACTAGTCGGTACTGTGGTGCAACTTATAAGGGTTCTGGCGTAACATGTAGCCTAGAATAAAAGTGCAACTAGTGGCTCAAAATTCATGACTGGTAAGGTGCCAATCTTTGATATCTAAACGGTTTCGTTGCATGTTCACAGTCGTTATGTTAGAGCTGACGACAGTAACTGGCCTACAACTATAGCTGTCTGTAATAGGCCTAAATGTGTTAAAAGACTATAAAGACAACCTATAAATAATGAATGTGGGCATAGTATTTAAATATGCAATTACTTTAAAAGAAAAACACACACATGGCAGGTTATTTAATGCCTCGCTGTTGTAGCTAACTCAATGAGCCAATTAGCCATTTAAGATTGAAAAATGAAAACCGCAGGGACATGGATCCGAAACGACCACCTACGTATTGCAAAGAAGACGCCTTACCCAATAGACCACAAAACAGCTCAAGCGCGTAGGTCTATTTAACCGTTCTAGTCTATTTCGAACGCGCAAGTTTTCACGTGCCTAGTGCAGCTATCTAATGAATTTCCCACTGTATTTTTAACTGTATTTTTTAGTCTGCAGTAGCAGGCTATCAACAAGGCTGCAGGCGTTCCAAGCGAAGGACTTTTCACCTAGTTTTAGCCTACTACTCTTATTGAAGTGTCAATATCGCTGTGGAAATGTCGACTTTACTGGACATTGACAAGCTGTAATAAACTATTCAGGGTTAATCAGACCATTTTTAATAATATATGCTAGCTATTATTATATAACGTATATATTATACCATCATTTATGCTTTTCATACGCGGCCCAACGTGGCCTTTTCTCGGTGTTGTGCAACATGCTTTTTTCTTTCTGTGCCTCAATATGAAATTAATACAATAAATTTTACAATATGAAAACTTTGGATATAGGAATACATACAGTAGTGTTATACTATTGAACCAGGTGTTATACAGGATATAATGAGATAGCATAATGAAATGAAACAACAGTTCCTATATTGGAACATGTTTTTTTTTGCGTGTACAAACTGCATTTTATTGTCTGGCAATAAAATTTCCCTCGCACAATTTGCATTTTAATAGGCTACTACTATGATCGCATTTGCCATTTTAGACCTATGGACACAATTGTTTTGTGAGTTTTTATTGGTGTTTGCTTTTCTGTTTTAGTTTTCATAGCATTTGTGTGTTGTTTCTGTTATCCATCTCCCTTGTTACCTATCCATGTAGCCTACAATATTTCCAGTTAACCGAATTAACCAGTTTTCTATCTCATCCAAATTTGACATTGCTCATTGAGGAAATAACCCATTGCACCAACAAGACAGAAATAAAGTATTTTTTATTTGAAAAATCAAAAATTATTTTATATTATCTTATTATTCATAATTCCCGGTCCACCTTAAATCTTTTGAACTGGTTTCTTATTTGTGGCTGCTTGTTCGCAACTTCGCAGGCTGATTCAGAGTAGTCTTGGGCCGCACATCACACACATTATATCAATGCAAACAACATATACTTTGTATGAAAAGTTATTTCTGTCTGGTCCAGTACATGTTTTATGCTCAGAAACAAATTGAAAATGAGGCTGAAGTTGGTTTCTTATTCGCACCTATGGACTTAATATTATTCATAGCGAGATCGGGGCATCTATTAGAGGGTTTATTCGTTTTGGGCCAGTCACAATGTCACTCATTCTTGAAGAGAAGTTGCTTACTGATGAAGTTGCCCATTTTTAGTTAACATATCCTATTTTGAGAATAGTATATAAAATTTTATGAGACTGATTTATTACACAGTACAATAGCAATGCCTCACGATTAGGGTTAATAGAACTCGTAACCCAAACTGGTTTTACTTTAATAGACCTGGGCTGTGTCAGCGCACTTATTACTAACTACTATTGAGTATGCCAATTGAGTATACTTTTTAAAAAGATGTTAGGTACGCAACAATTCATTAAAATGGACGACCTCAGAGTTTGGTGAAAAACAGTAGTTAATAGAGCTCAACAGTCTGGTTCTGGAAGTAAAAATGCCATTCACCCTCAGCATAGAAGAATTTGATTATTAGTCATAATGCATTAACCGTAAATGGTACACTTACGATGAGCTATGTGATTGCGAAATGATGGTATATGCTCCTTTAGAAGCCATAAATCAGTCTGATTTCAACTTTGTTTTTGAGAAATCGTGTTTTAACACCTACTTTACGGTTGGTTCACAAAATCGCAAAGGTTTTTATCCAGCGAATATCTTAGTTGCAACACATTACATTACGGCATTTTTGTGGTTAGGGGTGCAGTATTTATTAAGTTTGAAAATACTAACATAGCCTAACATTAGATTTGAATGAATGACAGCCGACTGGACATCCGGTTTCCAGTAAAGTAAAATTCCAAACACTATAAGTACAACAATAAATCCAAAAACACAAAAATATATAAGAAAGCACTAAAAATGTAAATAACCTAAAATGATTGGAAAAAAGTGGTTGAAACCGGTTGAAAATGAAGGGAAAGTGATTTGATTACATCATTCACAATGCTTTATGGGATGAGTAGTTCATTCCCTTTTAAAAAACGTTAAGCACAGTCTTGTACCTTTGCATGTTTTTCCGTTTTCCGAATTTTTTTTTCTCTCTCAAAGTTTTTAATAATGTCATGATTCGTCTCGTAGCTGGATAGCTCGGTTCATGGCTTATATACAATATTGGTCCTACATATCGGCCACGTCATCCTTGATGACCGATACAGATATGGTCCAGAAATGCAAATATCGGCCCGATATATCGATTTGGCTCTAAATACTATCTACTGGAATAGTCACAAATATATACAGAAAGCACGTATCAATACTTAAATTTCTCGTGCATAAGTATTAATACCCTTTGCTTTAATGTATTTTTTAAGTATCATATTTCATATTTAGTCACATATCCTTTGCATGCTGTTACTTCCTGAAGTCTGTGACCCATCAACATCAAGACTCTCGATATCTTATTTTCAGGTACTGTTACAAGCGATACTATAACCTCACAAATATATACAGAAAGCACGTATCAATACTTAAATTTCTCGTGCATAAGTATTAATACCCTTTGCTTTAATGTATTTTTTAAGTATCATATTTCATATTTAGTCACATATCCTTTGCATGCTGTTACTTCCTGAAGTCTGTGACCCATCAACATCAAGACTCTCGATATCTTATTTTCAGGTACATAACACCACAAAGTGAAACTTATTACACATGCAACTGAGTCTGTCAGATGCAGCCAGGCAAACTGTGAGACAGTTAGGAATGCTCGGAGGCTCTGGTTGGCTGAGCTGCAGTGTTAAAGGAGCACTCCGATTGGTAGGATTAAGTTACCATGAGTAACTACCACAGAACTAGGGTAACTACAAACTGACTTAAAGGGAAAGCAGCACAATATTGGTCCTACATATCGGCCACGTCATCCTTGATGACCGATACAGATATGGTCCAGAAATGCAAATATCGGCCCGATATATCGATTTGGCTCTAAATACTATCTACTGGAATAGTCACAAATATATACAGAAAGCACGTATCAATACTTAAATTTCTCGTGCATAAGTATTAATACCCTTTGCTTTAATGTATTTTTTAAGTATCATATTTCATATTTAGTCACATATCCTTTACATGCTGTTACTTCCTGAAGTCTGTGACCCATCAACATCAAGACTCTCGATATCTTATTTTCAGGTACTGTTACAAGCGATACTATAACCTCTCTGCATTTGAATAGATCTCTATCGGAATTGGGGGGTGAGACTAGATGCTGTAAATTACACGGGTACAGTATGGAACACATGGCTGGCTAAATGGCTGTAAGTTATCAAGGGTCTGAGCTATCGAACGAGCCCCAAACCATCACTCTGTTGCCAGATATGGAGTAGATGTGGATGGATCACTGCAAGGGTTATTTCTCCTGACTCATTTTCTTATAGAACTCTATGGGGGGAAAAGTCAGGAGAAGAAACCCTTAAAGTGATCCATCCACATCTAAAAGTGAAGAGGTATGAATACTTTCAAGCACCACTGTATTTATAAATATGCACAGTGAAAATGGTGATGTTTAAATCGTGTTTAAAGTTGGACAGGAAAATCCCACCCAGACAGGTCTTTATTAGGCTAAATCACAGCTTGGTTAGGCTAGCTAGCAATTGGCAGCCATAATATCACCGTCTACATTAAACAGATAACTGTGATAACAGCACAAAATAACGTGCTACACATTTCCTGCATAGCCTATACACATACAGCAAGTATGAACACCGATAAAAATGTGTTACATGTAGACAGCGCAAATGCCTTCCGAACATGTGTCATTCCAAGAGGAGTTGAAGCTCGCAGCTTAACTATCCTGACTAGCTATGACATTGTCAAATAAGGATTACAGAATATAACATTTGCACTTAACTACAGTTTATAAAAACACTCCTGACAATAATTACTGAATAAACGGTACTTACAGTTGAATACACGAACATAACACCACAAAGTGAAACTTATTACACATGCAAGTGAGTCTGTCAGATGCAGCCAGGCAAACTGTGAGACAGTTAGGAATGCTCGGAGCCTCTGGTTGGCTGAGCTGCAGTGTTAAAGGAGCACTCCGATTGGTAGGATTAAGTTACCATGAGTAACTACCACAGAACTAGGGTAACTACAAACTGACTTAAAGGGAAAGCAGCACAATATTGGTCCTACATATCGGCCACGTCATCCTTGATGACCGATACAGATATGGTCCACAAATGCAAATATCGGCCCGATATATCGATTTGGCTCTAAATACTATCTACTGGAATAGTCACAAATATATACAGAAAGCACGTATCAATAAACAAACTGGGTGTTACAACTGTTTGCGAGAAAGACATGGGGAATTATGATGTTGAGGTAGATTGGGATTCTGTGTGGTTTAATGTATTTTCATCATCCAAAAATCCAGCACACCAGCTTATATACTAAATATTTATTCACAAAGCGTATAGAAAATGCCAAATGAAGCCGATACAGACTCCTAATTGTATTAAATGTAATAGGGATAAGGGAACCTACAGTTATGCCCATAAGTATTTGGATAGTGACACAGAATACATGCATTCGAAATAAATGCATGCAGACATTCACGTGACCGTAACGCCCTGTACTGACAAGAATGTTAACATTTGACCTATTACCGATAGTCCACAATTACATTAAAAGTGTTTGTAGATGAGCTGTATTTAATGTCTAATAAAATACAATGAACAGCACCATCTGAGCTATGGCTCATGAAGTAGCATGTAAATTAATTAACCAAGTCTATATGGAGACATGCACGCACAATAGGCTAGACACAAACACATTCTAGCTGAAAGCAGAACTCCATCGCAGTTTTTTTCCCGGTAGTGTAGCCTAACGTTATCTGCGGGAAATATTTTAGTACAGGACCATGTAGCTAGGTTTAATTCGGTTTTCTGTAGTGCAATGGATGGCTAAGACATGTTGATTCGTAGTAGCCTAGCTTGTACCTGCTTCCTGACTAGTAACCAGGGATGTAAAGTACTTGAGTAATTGTACTGTAAAGTAACGTTAAATTGATGTTGGTAACATGTAGTCTGCTAATTAATTTGCTAATTTTTGTTTCCTGGTGAGTATTGGTCGTAGTTCAGGGACTACTTGGTCTGTGTTGGGGTGCCATCACAAAAAAAAAAAAAATTTGTTTTAAACACTGAGTGTTTTGACCACCGACCACCTGCATAACAATAATCTAACTTAAGTTACATAAACAAGCATTTCCATGTTTAGCTAGCCAACCCATCCAACCAATATATCCAGAAGCTATTAAATTATTAAATTAACGTCAAACGTAACATAAATTTCCTTACCTTCCATAATATTGAAGCTGCGTGACTGCATGAGTTTCCCTGCCCTGTGACACAGGAACAGCAGTCCACAGTGCCAACACATGACACTGGGGCTGTGCAGCCTACCCATACTATTATTAGCAAAAACCCGAAAATAAGTAGCCGATATCATCTGGGGATACTAGAACACTCAATTTTTTTTAAATTGTTGCCTTTTTAAAATGTTTTTAAATTTTTTTTTAAAGGATACTCAACTGGCATAGGCTACTCAATAGTAGGCAATTCAAACACGGCCCATGTAAAAAACAAAAACAAACCTTGCCACTGTGGAGGCAGCCTACTGGTATGCCTGGTATGTTCCTCATCATATCTGGCTATATCTTCCCGTTATCTTCCCATTGATTAATAGTTTGCGGATTTGGGAAATATAGCCTACACCAATAGCAGTGAGTTTACAATGTTTGCGTCATTATGTTCCCACATTTTGATAACATTTGCAGGCTAACAGAGCTGTATCAGTTAACATGAAGTTAACATCAGTTAAATGTATCACCACCACCCACAGACTCTGCTCATATCCTCATCTCTCTGGAACACTAAAGTAGAGTAGGAGCACTCGGCAATGAGCAGTTTACTGGGACGGCGAGCGAGACAGGCCCGGCGTTAGGGGGTTAATTAGGGGGGCTTTGCCCCCCCGCCTCTGCCTCCTTGCCCCCCCATTGGCTGTTAGCCCAAATCAGAAAAACTGAGACTGCGAGAGTATTGAGTGTGGGACGAAAAGTGCGTGTGAAGAAATACTCTTTAGCTAACTTACTAGTGTGATAACTAACAAAACAACTTACAATAATGGACATAAGGAAATTCTTCCGACCACCGCCACCTGATAAAACTACCCCCAGTAGGCCTACGTCAGAGCAAGCTAGCACAGACGAACAAGCTAGCAGCACAGCGGCAGAGCAGGCACCTAGCAGCACAGAAGATCAAACTAGCACAGAGGACAATGGCGTCACAAGCAGCAGTATGGCAAGTTGTCCTTTGCCATCACCGAGCCCAAGCTACAGTGGACTTTCCAAAACACAAGGTGCCCCTCCAGATGATCTGGGAGAAGACAAGCCCGCTCAGGTCATTCTGAATAAGTTTCCCGTTCGCCTTTTCAAGGGTCAAAAACGTTCATTTGTTGGCCTATGGTACAACCGCAGAGACTGGTTAGAGTACAGTGTTAAAACTGATGCGGCATTTTGCTTTGCATGCCGAAAGTTTGGAACAGTAGATTCTGTGTTCACAAAAACAGGTTACTGTGACTATAAACACGCAGCAGAGTCAGAGAGAGGATTACGCAAGCATGCGGAGTCTAAAGAACACATGGAAAGTGTGGCAAAGTGGCGAGAGAAAGAAAGAAGGACTGATTCTGGACAGGAGATTTCCACCCTGGTGAACGAAGGGCAGCTAGCTAGGAATCGGTATTATCTTGCTGCTATTATCGACATGTTACAATTCCTGGCCATAAATCGATTGCCTTTCAGAGGAAGCGTGGAGGCATTTGATTCTCAGGAGGATGCAAGCTGCGGTCTGTTTTTATCATTGTTTGAATACACACTTAGAAAAGACTAATAAATGCAACGCAATTGCGTGTGCAACGAGAGAAGTTGTTTTGCCTCATCCTTGCAGAATCTACGTACGGCACTAAAATGCTATTATAATCTGCCACCATTGCTGATGTTTTTGTCATGTATGACAACTGGTTTTCATACGCAGTTTAAGTGAAATTTGCGCTAGTAGGTTAATAATAGGTCTGTATGTATGTATGTATGTATGTATGTATGTATGCGAGATTGCGAGACCAGTGGGAAATGCAATGCTGCCCCCCTGTGGTCATCACATGCCCCCCTTACAATAAGGTTCTAGAGCCGGGGCTGGAGCGAGAGGAGGGCGGAAACATCAAAAACCAGAAATTCAAACACAAAAAGCTCTTATGTTAAGCACTAGCCGCTATCGTAACCGGACGTTTCTCACAGAAAAGAATACTCAGCGTTCGACAATGGTGTACATTCCAAAATAGGGTGAATAGGGACCATATGTACACTGTTAGCATTAATTTAACACTGAACATTTTACTGTGTAGAGGAGAGGGGGGTCTCTTGGTGGTGTAATGGGGGGTTACAGCCCTGTTCCTGGTCGGACCTTATTTGGACAACAACACTAGGCAGGCCTAGCTCAGCCTGGACGCCTGCATGCAGCCAGTGAGGAACATGTGACAAGGCACGGCGGATATTGTTCTGGAGCACACAGGTTGGCCTTTATACCGGGGCGACGGAGTGCATCCGATTCTCAATGTGAGCGGGAGCGAGCGAGGAGGGGAAGCGAACGTAATTTAATTAGAGTGATGAGCACTATTAAAACGTTACTGCCTTCTAAAGTGCAAACATGACTCCAATGTGATGCCTACAAGTCATGTATTGTTCTACTATACTACAAATTATGTTACTATAGTTGTTATCATCAGAGTAGTCATCTAGTTTATTTTGTAGCCTACTGTATAGGGTGACCATATATTTAAAAAAAATGTAAAGAGGATGGGGCAGGCGGAGGCTATGCCATTTTGAGTATTAAAAATAGTTATAAATAGGATAGTCTCAGCTTTCTGCCAATATTATCTTTATAGTCCAAATATTAAGCGTGATAGACTCATTTAAATCTCAACTGTCACCAAACCATGTTGTTGATTTCCCCCGAGTTCATTAAAGGCTACAGAATGTAAATTCAGACATACAGACATTTCGTTAGTTATTGCTCCTCTGACATTGATTGAGTTTAAAACATGGGCAATGTCTTCCTCTGGAGAGTGTAGCTATCTGGCCTAACTTCCCTGAAGGAAACAATTGGGAGTAAAATTTCAATAGAGCTCAGAAAGCTGACGCCACAAGCGCCCATCAAACTTATCGTTACCACGTTATTGCTATCATCATGGTTGGAAAGTCCTGTTGCATTAAAAACTGTAATAGTAAATCCCATGATTATCATGGCGGAAAGCTCAACAATGGTATTAGTTTCTACCGATTTCCAGCATGGAGGAAACGGGAGGGAGAACAGGTGGACGAAATAACAAAATGGCGTCGGCTGGCCTGGGCTGGGGCTGTGAGACGGAATAACATCATGTTAGTGAATATTCCATCTTCAATGAGTGTGCTCTTGACATTTTAATTCAGGTGAGTTATGGTTACTTTTATTTGCTATTGTGTTGTTTGCTGGTGTTAGTGGACAGTTCATGGTCTAATGTTTACTTTTTTTAAAAGACTTAACTAGCGTTAGCAATACTAGGCTAGGCTAATAGCTAACGTTACTAACAATTCCTTTCACGTTAGAAGGGTACCGGTAGCTAACGTTAACGTTAGCATTATACATTGACCCATGGATGTCCACCTTACTCTGCACTACTGTAAATGAGGTTAGCTTGTTATAGCTCATTGACACAGTCATTGGTAAACTGTTTGTGCACTTCCAAGGACTTATAGCTAGTCCTGCATAGTGTAGGCACACAGGCCATAAACGTTCACGATGTCAAAGTAGGTGAGTGGAGGCAGAAAATCTGGATCCCTAGTCCAGTGATTAGCCAGCAGTTCATATGGATCGACATTGTTGACCGTGCTTATTTTTTCTATATAACATTTTTTGGAATCAACCAGCAATTTTTCTAAATATGGTATTTTATCTCTCGCTCTTTCTTTTTAAGTTTTTTTTCATTTAGCATGTTTTTCAGTTAGCTAACGTGACACTTTTTTAATATATATAAATAGCCTACATTATATATACTTGGCTAACACTATATCACACTCCCAACATGGCGGCCAGTGCAGTTGCCATAGCAACCACCCAAGCGCTTCCCGAACTCTATACCAATGAAGTCCCCCTCCCACTGGTAAAACAATATTGACTAGGCGATAACGACTACGAGAAAGATGATACATTTCAGCTAATTGACCTGTATCTTTAAACATATCCACAGTTGTTCATGCATGATTTTTGGGTCCTACAACTTGTAGGCTACCTGTAAAAGGGGACGGGAAGTTAGACAGCAAACTTTTTACTGTAATTACGAAAAATGTACGCATGCCCTTTCAACATCGGGGAAAGGGGACGGGGAGTCAGACAGCAAACCTTTTACCGTAATTGCTCTGATTTTACGTATCTGCGTAAAATCAGAGTCTGCGTATCTGTCCAAAGGGACATGCGGGGAGATTCTGCTTAACAGTTCTCCTCGTACCAGTCTTCTCGTACAAGCATTTTGGGCTTACATCAATATTCTCTTTGTGTTCCTTTTTTTTGTCTTAGTTTGTACTGTTTTCTCTTCGTATAGAATAGCGCTCTTTGATTGTCTTGTCAATAAAATGTCTTACCTTTTTCCATCATTGAGACTGCTTATCCTTGGTTATTGCCAACTGTTGTATTATGTCAGAGGACCGGATATTCATATTTTTCAGGTTTAAGTCACTTCTACATGGCGCAGAAACGGTGTTTGCAAGATTCCCGGACGAGGAGTACATTTACCTCCTAGGATAGAAGGTCTAGAGTCAAGAAAACACTTAGATGTAGTGATGTGCAAGATTGAACGAATCGTTCGAAACTAACTACTCTTTTTACTGACTCAGGAGTGACAAGTCCTCTCCTCCACTAACTCAGCAGTGTAGTACAATGGTTAAGGAACTGGGTTTGTAACCGAAAGGTTGCAGGTTCGATTCCCAGGTCGGACGCTGCCGTTGTACCCTTGAGCAAGGTACTTCACCTGCATTGCTTCAGTATATATCCAGCTGTATCAATGGATACTATGTATAAATGCAAAAAAGAAATGCTGTGTAAGTCGCTCTGGATAAGAGCGTCTGCTAAATGCCTATAATGTAATGTAATGTAACTCGTTCCCTGACTCGCCACTGACATACCTGCTACTCGCTAATGCGAACTGCGAAGACGATGCGAGACAACGTGTTACACTATTGTGCAAATTTTTTAACTGTATTGTAACTCTATTAACTGTATTTGTGGAAATGCATCAAGTAAATCACTGTATTAACCTAGCCCTGTGAGAAAGCAACCACTTTTTGGCGCTTGTTTCAACTTCGTACTCGCTCTCCCTGCCCTGAGCTGAAGATCTGGCTGCACGAATCACTCACTCACTTGCTCTCCCAGCCCGCCCGGAGCTGTCTGACTCGGGTTGCACAAAATAGCTACTCACTCGGTCAACCAGTACTCTCTCCCCCAGCCCCAGAACCCGCTCCCTGCCCTGAGCTTGTTAACTCGTGAGAGAGTACTGAGCAAGCCCCCAGAACAGCACCAGGCTTTGAAGCCAATTTTATTTAGTGGTCAAACCGTGTAATTACAACTTCCAGGTCCAAAAAGCAGTTTTCTTGCACACAATCATGGGAAAAGGAGCGGCTATAAGATGACGGATAATTTTTTTGAGCGTCACAACCCCCGCGAAATAACTCGTTTCACAATCAGAATTTGATCCATTCGTTCCGATAACATTTGGAAAGTCTCCGCACTAATAAATTACTTTATCCCATTCAGGAGGGCTAAACCGGAAGTTAGACTGACTTGATGACTCGAGTGACTCCAAAACCCGACTCTCTTTAGTGAGTGACTCATACAAACTCGAGTTAGTAAAAAGAGTCGAACCTCCCATCACTACTTAGATGAGTCTTGCCGCCGATTA
The DNA here is from genome assembly GCA_022702515.1 of Ilyophis sp. 1 JC-2022. NCBI lineage: Eukaryota > Metazoa > Chordata > Actinopteri > Anguilliformes > Synaphobranchidae > Ilyophis > Ilyophis sp. 1 JC-2022. Next base: position 2,032,503 of record CM040406.1, read on the forward strand.
TTTAATATAACCACACCCCAGTCAATGTACATATATCAGAGTTGGAGACTCGATGACTTGCAACTTACACTTAAAGACTCATGGCACAATGTTAATAAAAGGCCAATTTTCGTCAGCGTTTTGTGATATTCCTTTGCGGGACTACTGAATTGTCCTCTATATTTTTGTGATATTCCTACCCAATGTTCACAAAGCATGAGTGCTGCACGGCTACTTCGTGTTGGTTAAAATGTAGCCATGGTACGCATGTGTGTGCATAGCCTACGTGTCTGTCACAGAATTGCAGAACTGTTCTGTGGTGTTCATGCTATGATAATTTTGAGCGCCATGCAAGCGATGCAAAACACATGTTTGCGTTTGGATATAAAGACGAGACTACCAAATTACAACGAAAAAAATAATATCCGTATACAAAATGTGTGGAACAACGATCTCCGATGGAAGATGCAGAATTTCGTCTGAAACCCCACCAAGCGAGGTTAGTAAATCAGATTTCCCATTCAGAGTGATCACTGATCAGACTTGACCAGTTAACGCTATCATAGTTGGTTCGGAAGCTGAACTAAAAACAGCTCATGCTAGCTAAATAGCAAGTGGTGGTGCGTCTATGGCGCACATCTGCTGGGAAGGATTTACCGTAAACTCACCTAAAAATAGTTGGTGATCGACCTACGTCTCAGTATCGATAAGTGTAATGGGGACATGCAGCAACCAATGCAATTATGTCGTTTTGTGTGTCGCCATGTAGGTTACTGAACTGCAACATCCAATTCGGCAAAACACGACGTCCACGTCTTCCAGTGTGTTAACTTGACGTTGCTGCTCACTACCTGAATTGGATAGGCTACGGACAAGAGGAGAGTAGCAGTTCAGCACCGTGCGCGTCTTTTAATATCGCTAGTTATTAGCGCAGGGAAAATCGTATGTCTGTTTGTAAAATTATGGCTGAAATATCATTGTTTTATAAAATTTTTATTTTTGGTTTGGTGTGCGATATTACATTAGGTAACTAAACTGTGGCAGCCCTCATTTCGCCAGTTTCAGAATTAAGCCAAACTGTTTTTTACTCTCATAATAAACATGATAGCCATCCGTTTTTATACGCTTCAGCAGAGCCAACAGTCCAGAACGCATTTTGAGGAGAGAACATCGTTTGCAGTAACTATCTATTCGCCAGCTACATCAGTGTGAATGTGGTTACTGTTATGTTAGATGGATTGACTCGGACACATGCTTTAAACTCACAACAACTCTGCTTTACTTCCGTATATCACACACCCTCACAACGCACTCACGCACACTCGTGATAACGTATCTACGTCTTACGTGCCAGTCTCTTAAAGGCATAGCCTGGACATAACATTTCCTCCCCCCTCCAAAAAGAAACTAAGATAGTATGAGTGAAGAACAGTGCAAGAAACCAAGATCAACTAAACAGCAGAGCAATAGCAATGTCCCTAGAACTGTTAAACCCCTTTCCCCAACCTAGGTATGATAGGACGTAACATAGTCCTCCAGGGTAACGGGCCGAGTTCGGACCCTCACTGGCCTGGGATCCAGCATCACAGGCTCCCGATGCTGTGGTGCCACTGGCTCGTCCGGTGCGGCCCCCACCGGAGCCGGGGGTGGCCCAGGGTCCATGCCCACGCGAGCTGGCGCTGTATCTGCTGCATGATCTGGAGATGAGGGCGCTGGAACTTTCCTCAGCCTGCAGGCGTGCCAACGTGAGCCGTCATCCAATAGAAAGGTTGCAGGGCCGAGAATCCGCGTGACTTGTCTGGGCTGGGACCAGAATGACGACATCTTGTTGAGGCGATGCGGGCGCCGAGTCCTGACCCAGTCCGAGACCTGGATTGACGGTGGCCGTGCCCTGCGCCACCTGTCCACTTTCTCCTTTGTCTTCTGCTGCCGAGCAGCCACGATCTCCTGTGTGTGTGAGAGCGAGGGCCTGTTGGGCATTACAGTGGGTGCCCGGAGCCTGTGCAGTGGGAGTTCAATGTCCCGACCCAGCATCAGCAGTGATGGTGACACCTGAGTTGTGCAGTGCGGACTCGCCCTGTAGTGCAGCACTGTCTGATTGAGTGCGACGTCGAATGTACAGCCTTGTGCCATATGCGCACAGATGCCGTTTTTCAGTGTGGCGTTGAAACGCTCCACCCCTCCGTTGGCCTGAGGGTGGTAGAACGCCGTTCGGATGTGCTTGACTGATGATAGCAGTCTTGGACCAGATGCTCGATGTCCCGGTCGATAGCCGGCCACCACACCAGTTCGCAGCACCTCTGCTTGAGTTTAACCACTCCCAGGTGCCCCTCATGTGCCATCACTAGCACACGGGCGCGCAGGGTGGTCGGAATGACGGTGCAGAGTCCCCTTGAGACACACGTGTCCGCCCAGCAGGACAACTCATCTTTCACCCTGGCGAATGGTTTCAGCTCCTCTGGGATCTTGGCTGGCCAGCCGTTTCTGATGTAGATGCGCAGCCTGGACATGATTGGATCTTTGTCTGATTCTGCTTGCAGTTCTTCCAGCGTGACTGCAGGCTGCAGAGGCGTGTACAGTGTCTGGATGAGGACTGGTTCCTCGTCGTCTGTCGAGATATGCAGGTTCGGCGGTACAGAGGGCTTTGGGGCCGCGATGGAGCGTGAGAGGAGGTCAGCTACCACGTTGTCTCTTCCCGGGGTGAAGGCGAGATCATAGTGATACTGCCGGAGGCGATCGGCCCAGCGGTGAAGCCGCAGCGGCTTGTGTCCTGTGCCGGAGGTGGAGAGCACTGTAGTTAGCGCTTGGTGGTCCGTCCTGATGGTAAAGTGGCGACCATAGAGGAACATGTGCCACCGCTCACTTGCCCACACACAGGCTAGTGCTTCACGTTCACCCACCGAGTAGCGCTGCTCCGTTTCAGATAGGGCCCGAGACGCGAAAGCTATTGGCCTCTCCACGCCGTCCTGCACCTGAGACAGGACAGCCCCGACCGCAGCAGTAGAAGCATCACAGGTCAGCAGGGTAGGGCTGTCAACGTCGAAATGAGCCAGGACAGGAGGGGAGGTCAGCTGTTCCTTCAGTGTTGAGAAAGCATCAGCGCATTCTGATGACCAGGCCCAAGGCTCGTCCTTCCGCAGTAGGCGGCGCAAGGGCGCCGTCGTGTCTGAGTAGTGGGGCAGAAAGCGCAGGTAATAAGCCGTCATTCCCAGGAATGAGGCAACCTCGGGCGCAGAGGTCGGCACAGGGATGCGCTGCACCGCCTCGATGCTGGACGACAGGGGCACGATCCCCTCTGCTGAGAGGCGGAATCCAAGAAAGTCCACAGCGGGCGCCGCGAGGAGGCATTTGTCTGCATTCAGGGTGATGTGATGTTTTGACAGCGCCTCGAACACGCTGTGTAGGCGGGCATCATGGGTGGCCTGGTCCGGTGCGTGGACTACTATGTCATCAAGGTAAACTGCTGTTCCCGGAAGCCCAGCCAGGATGGTTGACATGATTTTTTGGAAGCAGCTGGGTGCTGAGCTCAGGCCAAACGGCATGCGCGTGTACCTGAACACCCCGGCGTGTGTCACGAACGCCGTCAGGTCCCGACTAGCTGGGTGGAGAGGTACTTGAAGGTAACCCTGCCGTAGATCCAGCTTCGAGAAGATTGTCGAGCCATGGAAGAGGGCTGTGAGCTCCTCCACTGTAGGCAGAGGGTACTTGTCCGGGATGATGGCCTTATTCACCTGGCGTAGGTCCACACATATCCGGAGTCCCCCCGTCTTCTTCTTAGCGATCACCAAGTATGAGACCCACGGTGATGCGTCTATGGGCTCGATGATGCCTTCCTCCAGCAAGGAGGACAGTTCAGCCGAGACGCCATCCCTGAACGCAAGCGGCACCCGCCTGAGAGGCTGAATCACTGGTGCCACTTTGGGGTCCACTTTTGGTGGGTGAATGCAGTCACACAGCCCAATCCTTCAAACAAATCTGGGCACTTGTTCTGGAGTGTCGTGGGCAGGACCTGCATTATAGCCTGGCCGCCGTTGTCCATCAGTGAGAAGCCCAGGTCTAAGAACAGGTCCAGGCCGAGCAGGTTGGCCCCCTGGCGTGCCACTGTGAATGGGAAGGAAGGCAGGTGCTTTTTTCCATAGCTGGCAGGCAGGTTAACGGTGCCCACCACATCGATCTTAGAGTTTCCGTACCCCCGCAGGGGAAGTCTGGGTCGTGGGTCAAGTGGAATGTGGGAAAAGAACATTTTGTACGTAGCCTGATTGAGCAGTGATGCTGCAGCTCCGGTATCCACAAGCAACGGAACGCCCACCTCTCCCAGCTGTACAGTGCATGTCTTGAACGATGCGCTTGTGGAGAACACATTACTAACATCACGAGAGTTAGACGTGGATTGGTCGGTCTGGGCAGGATTGTTACGTGAGAGGGCATTGGATGTGGCTGAACGACAAACTTTTGCATAATGATTGAGCTTCCCACAATTTCTACAAGTCTGGCCGCGGGCAGGGCACTGTGGTGCTCTAGATGCATGGGAGGATGAGCCACAATTAGCGCAGTTGCTCCTGCCGACCACCTGAGGGCGCTGTCTGACCATTCGTAACATAGCAACGTCAGTCCCAGTGTCGGCGGAGACTTGTGGTGTCATGTGTTGAGTCGGCGCCTGTTGCTTGTGTGCGCTATCAGCTGTGTTCAGCAGGGTAGAACACTCTAATGCCGACTCCACTTGCAAAGCAGTTTTGATAGCGTCAGCCAGTGACAGATCGTCTGGCTCCATCAACAGCTTTTCTCTTGTTTTCTCACATGACGTGCCTTCAATCAGCTGATCTCTGATCATTTGATCATGCAGCGCACCGTAGTCACAGTGTCGGGCGAGGTCACGGAGGTCCGCCACGAAAGCTTGTATGGACTCACCCGGTCGCTGGTGGCGCTTACGTAGTTTGTATCTGCGCATCAGAACTCGCTGATTCCCCGCGAAGTGACCAGTCAGTAACGCCATAGCTCCAGCAAATGTTGTTGCAGATCCGAGTGCTTCCAGGATTCGCTGTCCCTCGGTCCCGAGGCAGCGAACGAGAAGGGCCCTCTTGCGCGCATCTGTGCGTCCGTGAATCCCATTGCGTCAATATAGGCATTGAAACCTGATAACCACCGTGCCCATGGCACTGCAGGCTCCCCCGGTACCGCAAGGAATGGGTCCGGTGGAGGGAGATTAAATCCAGCCATCCTTTCGTCGCCAAATGTTATGTTAGATGGATTGACTCGGACACATGCTTTAAACTCACAACAACTCTGCTTTACTTCCGTATATCACACACCCTCACAACGCACTCACGCACACTCGTGATAACGTATCTACGTCTTACGTGCCAGTCTCTTAAAGGCATAGCCTGGACATAACAGTTACAATGGTATAAAACATTATATCCAGCATCAAGTTAGCAAAGCTGTACCTGACTGAAGCTGAATGAGATCTCTAAATCTGAGGTAGCATGCGGTGCCATATTGGACTGTGATTCCAAACTTTAAACGGCGTTGTTAACATTAGCAACGGATTCTCGTTTTTTTATAAAGCAACATTTGACCAGGAAAACATGAAATTTCAGTGCAAATTATGTCAATATGTAATTTAAATGTGTACATTAATTAAATAGTAAGTTTAACCGACTAGCATTTCTGGTGCCGACTAGCGAGGGTAGCAACGTTTAATCGGCTAGTCGACTAAACGCGCACATCCCTAGTAACGTTAGCTCCTCTTCGCTAGCATTAGCAATGCTAACAACACTAGTGCTAGTGCTAGCAGTCTCAGACTGACTGCTCTTCATTAGTGTCATCTGTACTACTACTAGCCGCCGTGAAAAATGTAGTTAGCTTTGGTAGTTTTGCCACAAACTTTTTACTTTCCTCCTGCTTCCTCCTTTTCTCAGCACCGCATGGGTAGCTTCGCTTCATTTTCACTTTTTAATAATCGCGCCGAGCTGAAACACGAATTGGCTACTGAATCTTTTCCGCAGACGGTTCATCATGGAATAGTCCAATGTAGTGGGGACTGGGGGGGGGGGGGGGGGGGCTGAATAAGACACAAATGAATTAGGCATTCTGATTCCATTTAGCGCATGAATTTTTAGAAAGACATAATTAATTACTGGGGGGGGGGTGACGTTTATGAGGCATTTAACGGGGCCCTTTGTAGTATGGGGTCAGCTTGGGGCCCCAGGCAATTGCCGACCTTTGCCTAATGGGTAAGACCGCCTCTGGGCTCAAGTGTAGAATCAAACGTCTTACAAGTTGATACAACTGCATGGGTTTATGATTGACGCGATTACTTTCTCTTTTACTCTCATGACCAGTTGTGACAAAGATTAAATAATTGTAATTAAGTTTACCCAAATTACACAATTCTGTTTCATTACCTTGTAAGTAGTCAGTAGGCCAGTAGTGTTTGAAAATGGCCTTTTGACTTATTTGGTGCGGCTAAAGTTAACTTCAAAATGAAATTTCAGGGTCCCAACCTAGGTCTACCATTACAAAGTTAACATTGGCTGCAGCAGGCATGGGACAGTTTCTGAATACGACTGGCCAATTGACGACTTAGTCACAAGGTAAGACAACTATTACAGAATTTGACTTAACTATGTCTTTACATGTTGATAAACTGGGAATGTACCTCACTGATCCCATTATCTTCTACTGTGCAATAATCACAATTACTCTACCTTTAATCTTTAAAATCTAATAATTAATGGAATTTTAAAAATTGTGACCTTAAATGATTTTTAAAAATGCTTGAGACTTGTTCTTTAAGACTTGGGACTTGACTTGGACTTGCTCAAAATGACTTGGGCACAATTCTGGCGTATATGTAAATCCGTATTTACATAAACCATCCATGTTACAGGTTCTGAAATGGAGTCAGAAAAATGTGTTTTTCTCCCTGCGACAAAATATAAATCTTTAGTTTGAGTTAGATTTTTGCCATGTATGCAAGCAGATACATATGTTATCACTTGAGAGCTGATCAAGGAACATTTTTCCCATGTCCATATCAGAACCTCACTCAATTGTCAAAACCGATACCAGATCAGCACTTTTAATCATGAGCCAATCACAGGGTAAATAGGACACTGTAAAAGGAAATGGTTATAAAATAATAATTGATTGGACTTTTTTTAATTTAAGCTCAGACGATTTTTATTACATTCAGATATCATTGCTATTTGAGTTAGGCTAATGTATTGCATTACATCCTAAAGCTAAACCAGTGACATTTTTAAATACTAAAATTAATAATATGTAACCTTAATTTATGTTATTTATTTTTAGGTTTTTGTCTGCAACACACTTTAAACAGGTTTTTGTTGGGTTTAATTTTTTGTAAGCATTACAGCAGAGATGTGAAAATAATTCTATTGTATTTTTAAACAAATTTTTTTTTTCTTAAAAAAATTGCACCGCGCACCATCGCCCAATCCCCCACAAAACCCCCAAACACCTGTCCTCGACAGATCAGAAACACTCTTCAGGAGGCAGGTGTAAATGTGTCTGTGACTACTGTCCGCAGAAAACTTCACAAACAGATACAAGCTACAAGATACAAGCCACTACTTAGCTGCAAAAACAGAATGGCCAGGTTACAGTTTTCTAAGAAGCACCTACACCTGCAGTTCTGTAAAAATGTCTTGTGGACCGATGAGACTCAATTGTATCAGAGTGGTGGAAAGAAAAAAGTGTGGAGGCCTAAAGGAACTGCCAATGATCCAAAACATACCATCTCATCTGTGAAACATATTGGTGGGGGTGTTATGGTTTGGGTATATATAGCTGCCAAAGGTATTGGCTCACTTTTCTTCATTGATGTAACTGCTGATAGCAGCAGCAGGATGAATTCTGATGTATACAGAAACATTATATCTTCTAAAGTTCAAGCAATTGTCCCAAACACTGGATGTTCATTTATAATTTAGAATCAGGCTATGGGACTGCTTTTCAGCTAGAGGGACTGGGAAGCCTGTTGCAAAGGCAAGATGGATGCAGGCAAATCCAGGCAAATTCTTGAGGAGAATCTGCAAGCAATCTTTAAGACAAATATTTATTGTTCCAACAGGACAGTGACCAAAAGCACATGGAAAATAGAAAGGAATGGATTAAAAACAAGAAGGTCAGGTGTGAATACATTTGTAAATGACAAGTTTTTCATTTAAAAAAGTTCAAGGGTTGTGAATACTTTCTGAAGGCACTGTACACTCTACCCCTGCAGCCACAATGTCACTGTACTTGCAGTTACTGAAGTGTATTGTCTTGTTTTAGATCACTAACTCCTGAATGCCCTGACACCCACCACTGTAAAGCCAGCAGGTTGTCAGAAACTTCTGTAAGTCTCTAAAGTTAAAAGAAAATGGTATATAAGCTGTAAAATGCCAGCACCTATAGACAACATGCAAATACATTGTAGTATCTATCAGAATAGCCTATCAGTGCTGGTGGCACTGGATAATTTAATGCAGAAAATAAACAGAAATTGAGTATACACATAATATGGTAGTGGTAGTTCACTCTTACCCTTGGAGAGCTGCAGGATGGCTGGCTTTTATTTTCACTTTAAAATCACCAACCAGTTCACACCCAAGAAACCAGACCAGCCTAGTTAGCTGTGTAATCAACTGGTTTAAATTATAAGTTAAATGCTGACTTTAAATTAAAAACCTGCACACCCTGCAGCTCTCCAGGGCAGAGTGTGAATACATTTGCAATAAGCTATGATGATCCACAGAGGTAGCACTGCCACCTCACAGGAAGACATTTCTGGGTTCTAATCCAGGCAGGGGCCTTTCTGTGTAGAGTTAGCATGTTCTCCCCATCTATGTTGCTTTCCTCCGGGTATTCCGGTTTCCTCCCGCAGTCCAAAGACATGCAGGTTAGGTTAATTGGAGACTCTAAATTGCCCGTAGGCATGAATGTGTGAGTGTCCAGGGGGTAATCCTGCCTCCCACCCAATGCATGCTGGGATAGGCCCCAGCCCCCTGCGACCCTGACCAGGAATAAGCGGGTTAAGATAATGGATGGATGTATGGATGGATGGATGGATGGATGGATGGATGATCCACAGAGGTCTGGTGTTATAACTAATATTTACAAATTAAACTAGATTAAGGTATGCTGAGAGAAAGGGTGCAGCACCAGTTTGGTGAAGCTGTCCTCGCAAGCATTTCGTATCCTCTCTGGGGATGTGGGGCTGTCCAGCCTGAAAGGACCACTGAGGCCAGACTCTGCCCTGGCTGCTCCGATGGCGTCTTTAATGGCATAAAACACAGAGGCTGCCAGAAATAGTGGTGGTTCACCTACAGCCTACAATAAAACAGAAGAACATAAGAATGTGTGATGCCAAGCATTTAAAATATGTCACACAGTAAATATATGAAAAAAATATTTAAGGTTTTAGTCCACAAGTCCATTGGTTTAGAAAAGATAATCTTTCAATTCAGAAAAAGTATTGCATGAATATATCTTTAATATACATTTGAAAGCTGAAAGCGTATGCTATATAGACAGCATTATATAATAAACATATTATATAGGGGTCTGCTGGGTGACTCATCCTGTTAAGGCACTGTTCTAGTGTGTGTATGGGCCCCATGGTCTGGTATTGAATCTGGACCCAGCCAGTGCCATCTGTTGTTAGCAACCCTGCAGTGTGACACATAATTGGCTATAGTATCAAGGAAGATAGGATTCTTTACTTGCCCACCACCACAAAAAAAAAGGAAGGCATTAAAATAATGGCAGTTTATTAATTATATTGTGCTGCATAAAACAAACAAAACTCCAGACAACACTAACACTTGGCTGAGGTGTGTTAAAAAAATGTAAAGCACCACAGAAACAAAGCTTGAGCTTGAGTCTGGAACTTTAGCGTTCGAGCACCTATTACACGACCACTTTTGCGGAAAAACAGCAAAGCGTAAACCTATTTGCAATCGTAAGTAAAAATGGGATACATGTAGGTAACACCCTGTACCTAGTTTTGTAGAAAAAAATTTCCTTGTTATCCACCGGAGGCTATTTCCTTCAGTACTTCTGTTTTTTTTGTTGTTTTTTTCCCCCCGTAAATCTGTTGGACGTCTGCCCGTTGTAGCATTGGCCCCGAGGGGACGTGTACCGACCACCCCTCGTGATTAGTGCCGCCGATTTTTCTCTAATTTTATGCAAGTGGAGCCACTTTAAGCTACAAAGTGTAACCTCCGCCGTTTCCTTCCAGTCCACCTCTCTTTCGTTTTCCCATTCCTCATGTTTCATGTCGTGTTTTTCAGTTCCCCCTGTCGGTCTAGTTCCGTGTTTGTTGCAGGCTGGGCGTGGTCCCCATTTTTGTTCATTGTTTTCTCCCCTCATTGACTAGCCTATCACTCTCCCTCTTTGCACACATTCCGCACGCCCCTCAGTCATTCAATCAGCCTGCTCTACTTAAGTTCCACTCATTTATCGCCAGTTTGTTTTCTCAGCTCCGTCTTGAGATTTCTCTCGGCCCGTTTTGTCTGTTCGCTTGCTAACATGTTTGTTTTCTGTTCCTCGCTCCAGCCCGCCTAGCCTGTCTTCTGTTTTGCCCGCTCCAGCCCTGACTCCTCTCTAGCCCGGAATGGAGTAAGGGAGGGGCTTAAGGACGAGTTGGTTATTCGAGACAACACCAGTACCCTGGACGGCTTAATATCCCTTGCCATTCAAATCGACAGCTGTATGCGGTCCCGGCAGAGGGAGAAGCACACAACACCGCAACACCGACCCTACTCAATTTGTTTGAACAGCCGATGCAGCTGGGCAGAACCTGACTGACCCCTGAGGAGCGTCGGCGTAGAGTTCAAGCCGGGTCCTGTTTCTACTGCGGCCAGCCCGGTCACCTGCTACTTGCCTGTCCCTATTCTCCCAAAAGGGGCGGCTCACCAGTGAAACTGGGTGTACTGGTGAGCCCTATCTCTGCCCCTGCTACTGCCCAGTCCCGATTCCTGATCGACGCCACGCTCAGCTGGAACCGCCAATCACTACCCCTGTCTGCACTGGTCAATGCAAACTTTATCGATGCCACACTAGTCCGCCAAGCAGGCATCTCCACCAAGCCGCTCCATAACCCACTCAATGCCAACTCCCTGGACGGGAAGCTCATCGTTCGGGTCACCCATTCAACCATCCTACTTCTGCTCATCCTGTCTGGCAACCACTGAGAAACCATCCCGTTCCACTTAATTAATTCTACTCAGCAACACAACCCCCATCTCAATTGGAACACTAACCAGATACAGAGTTGGAGTCTCTACTGCCACTCGACCTGTCTCCAATCAGCCCAACCTCCGTTTGGGGGCACTAAACCTGCACCCCTATCAATACCGCCTAATTTGCCCTCTGTTCCTGCTCCCTATCATTACCTCGCTGAGGTACTTAATAAATCTCTCATCCTTACCTCCTCACAGAACGTACGACTGCTGCAACGACTTAGTCTCAGGGACCACTCCCCTTACTAATCTCACCTCCACCTCTGTCCCTTTCAGTTGGTCCACAGAAGCTAACACTGCTTTTACCAGTCTCAAGTCCAGTTTCACCTCTACTCCTGTTTTAGTTCACCCGGATCCCAGTCGCCAGTTTATCGTTGAGGTAGATGCCTCCTATTCGGGAGTGGGCATAATTCTGTCTCAGAACTCGGCGGAGGACCAGAAGCTACACCCGTGTGCATTCTTCTCTCGACGGCTGTGTCCCGCGGAGCGCAACTATGACGTCGGCAACCGGAAACTGCTGGCGGTCAAACTCGCCCTGGAGGAATGGAGGCATTGGCTGGAGGGAGCAGAGCTCCCGTTTCTTGTCGGGACTGATCACAAGAATCTGTCATATATACATCTGCGAAACGCCTCACCTGCCACCAGGCCCGCTGGGCACTTTATTTTAGCCGTTTACATTTTTTCATTACTTTCAGACCCGGTTCCCGCAACACCAAACCCGATGCCCTGTCACAGCTATCATCCCTCCGTCCTACGTGGTGGCTGCGGTAACCTGGGAAATAGAGGGGATTATCAAGGCCGCACAAGTAACCCAACCAGACCCCAGAACTAACCCTAACTCTTGGCTGTTTGTCCCAAACTTTGTACACTCCCAGGTCCTGCAGTGGGCTCACTCCTCTCGCCTGTCCTGCCACCCAGGAGTCCAACACACCTTAGCCCTGGTAAGGAGGAGTTTCTGGTGGCCCACCTTAGAGACCGATACCTGTGCCTTCGTCCTCGCTTGTTCCATCTGCGCCAGGAGTAAGGCTTTCCATCAGCCCTCCGCCGGTCTTTTCCATCCTCTACCTGTCCCGGGCTGTCCTTGGAGTCACAGAGTCGATTTTGTTACCGGTCTACCACTTTCTGACGGTAGCGCAAGGATTCTAACCATTATCGATCGTTTCTCCAAGGCGGTCCATTTTGTCCCTCTACTCAAGCTTCCCTCAGACTCTGAGACGGCGGAGCTCCTGGTCCTCCATGTGGTGCGGCTGCACGGGATCCCCTCCGATATCGTGTCTGACCGCGGGCCCCAGTTCTCCTCCCAGGTGTGGAAGGCGTTCTGCCCGTTCTGCCAGTCCGTTCTTTTTAGTTTATTTTTTCTGCTTCCTTGATTTCCCGGTTTTGACTTCTGCCTGTGTTCTCGTGACCCTGAGTCTGGACTTTATTTTTGTACCTCTCCTGTGCCTTCCCGGTTGATCTCTTTGGATTCTGTTTTTTGTACCGTTGCCTTTATTAAACTTTTTTTTGTTTTGTACTCTGCCTGCTACTGGGTCCCTCTTTTCCACCCGCCATTACATCGTCAGTTAGACACGTTATTATGTGTATTTTTATGGGACGTACCTTTAATAGGTCCTCGCAAATAAATATGACATAAATATGTTGGCGCCTGAGGTGGTCGGTAATAGGTCCTCAAATGCTAAAGCGGAAAGACACTTTAAAGCAAAAAAATTGTTGTAGAAACATGTAGCACAACCCTCAAGTCTTCATCCTTCTCCTACCATATTCTACCAGATGTATGGCTTGTGGACTGAAATTTGGGACAGTACCTAGTACCCCCCCCCCCCCCATCACTTACCTTAGAGGAGAAGATAGCCTTGTCATTTTGGGCATCCCTGAGCAGGGACACTTTGAGTTCAGTTGGGATGTCACCAAAAGCAGGGATCTTGTACATGCCGGGGCCCCGAGTTAACAGGACCCCCTGAGGGGAATAGCGCAGCTCCTCCAGGGTGAAGAGGCCCACACCCTGCATGAATGCCCCCTCTACCTGCACATACCAATCACAGAACACCACTCTCATGCTCCTGCTTTTGCTTGATTTGACTCCTCCTTCATCAGTAAGGAAAAAATATTCCTTACTGCTGAAAAAGGAGCCAAAGCAAGGAGTCGAAGAAAACCATTTAAATAATTTGTCAGAAGGTTTACAGACCACAAAAACTCTTTGTGGGGTTTTGAAATTAAGTCCTATCCACACCATACCTGTCCGATGTCAATGGCTGGATTTAGACTCTTGCCAACATCCATAACAATGGAGGTATGAAGGTTCTGAGAGAGAAAAGTCACATTTTCCTTACTTTAGTAAGTTTGTCACACTGACAAACCAGTAAGCCACCTTTTTTAAAAAAATATTGAATATTGTTTTCTGATAAAAGGATTATGAACATTTATATATTTTTGAAAGATGCCCTGAATGTAAATTGGCTCCTTGGGAAGTCCGCTTACCATGTGGTCTCCAGTCAGACAGTCTATCTCCACCTCTGAGCAGGCACAACCATAGCTGAAGTAGTTAAATGGCCTTCCTTGGTTTGTCACAAAGTTATACCCCAGATCAGGAGTTCTGTTGGGAAGAATTCCAAAACACAAAGCACATCAAGGGTTTTCCTTGCCACTGTTGCCCTAAACTTGTAATTGACTGGGTTATAGGCTGGGTGTACAGCATACTTGCCAACCTTCGGACCTCAAACAGCAAGGTTTTGCAAACTAAATGCAGGGGGCCTGGGGGTCCTCTACCACAAGATTTGAGTTTCAGGGACTTTGTTTCCTGCATTCTGGTGCTTTTTTAAGTATAAAAAGCACACTGCAACAGCATTTTAAATATTTCAGTTCAAATTGAACTATTTTTAATATACAGATGAAATGCAGTGACTTACCATGGTCTAGGTGAATACTCTATTCTGATTGGAAGGTGTGCATTAAAAACTGATAACTGCACACCTATGGCAAGTAGGTCCAGTCAAACTGTCTGATCACCGTTTTAAATTCATACATTGGCAACATCATGGCTATCTTGCCTCCCCTGACATTGATACCAGCTGTCCCGCATGACGTCATGCGGCAGCTAGCTTAAAAAAAAAATCTACATCAACTTGTGATTTTGAAATGTATGATAAAGAACACTTGTTTTACAACAAGTATTGGGATGGCAGGTATGCCATCCGCCAAGTTACGGCTTGGTGGGGCATGCCCCATACCTATACAGCACCGAGAGTTTGGCACTTTTCTGGGTTTCCTACAGAAGTAACCACAATGACCACAGACTCACAGCCCTTAAAAACATTAACTTATGTATGTTCTGACCTCATGTAACCACACAGCATTAACGTTCAACTTCACACATCCACACAATAAAGCCCCAAACTTAGGTTATTTTGCGGTTCTTCTTCTTCTTCCCATTCTTCCTGCCTCCATACCCTCAAACAATAATTCTCCCCATTGGATAACAACAACGCATATCTGCTCTCCCAAGCTTATTGCCCAATAAAAACAAAAAAACATTTTTTAATGTTAATATAACTGCTTGGTTCTTTTCAAGAAGCTACTGTGGCCTAATGGTTAGAGTTGCTGTCTCTCACACAGAGGATTGGGGGTTTGAGCCCAGCATGGCACAAGTTTATTTTTGACAAAAACAATGTGCAACTGTTAAATACTTTTCATTTATTAGACTGTTATTATTTTCACAATAACAAACAAGTGTATTTTTATTTCAAAGGCAAAAGACAACTGTGCCATTGGCTAAATGTTTTTATCTCACACAAATGCAGACAAAAAAATGTGTCTGTGTGGAGCCTACGCTGTGCTCTTGTGGTCATGACTGACTCACTGTGGAAACCGAACCTCAACAATCGCTTCAGCCAACATTTCTTGTCACCTCCGCCAACATTATGTCTTCATTCATTTCTTGACTTCAGCTCTGTTCAGTTTATCCTTTTCACACATAACACAATGTCACTATAAAATTAACTACTACGAACATTACGAATTTACAATAATACATAAAAAATTGATGATCGCCTACTATAAACTGCAATCCCTTAAGAGATCGCATTTATAAACCGACAATTCCCCAAACATATCACTTTAATGGTTAGTCACATAAAAAAATTACAATCGCTTCTGATTATGGCTCTAGTCTACGCTACTCTGCAGACAATGTAGCTTACTGCAAACACTTTTAATTATAATAATAATAAGAAGAAGAATCTCTGGTATGCTACTTTCTTAGTAGTATCTATTGTTTTCTTTCTGGCTAAGATTCCTGGGAAATATGCGTTGTCCAATTAAGCTCGTTAATGTTAGCCAACGTTAGTTTTGCCCGAGAAAATTCAGTCAGCTGTTAGTCCGGAAGCAGGTACAAGCTAGGCTACCACGAAGCGAATCAACATGCCTTATATACATCCATTGCACTACAGAAAACTAGACTAAACCTAGCTACATGGTCCGGTACCAAAACATTTCCCGCAGCCAACGTTAGGCTACACTACTGGGGGAAAAAACTGAAGGAATTCGGCAGCTCATAGCCCAGACATAGAAGCTTGCAGTTACGCATCTGGCAAGCCAGTGTTGAATAGCCTAACATGCATTTCTATACAAAACTAATAGGCCTATTTTAAAACTGTATTTCCTTATTTTACTTATGAAAACTATTTAGGCTGTACTAACAAGGCTTTTTAGGATGTATGTCTTTCTTTCAGCTAGAATGTGTTTGCGTCTAGCCTATTGTGCATGCATTACTCCATATAGACTTGGTTCATTAATTTACATGCTTCTTCATGGTCAATAGCTCAGGTCGTGCTGTTCATTGTATTTCATTACACATTAAATACTGCTCATCTACAAACTATTTTATTGTAATTGTGGGTTATCGGTAATAGAATAATTCTCATTCTTGTCAGTACAGGGCGTTATGGTTACGCAAATGTCTGCATGCATTTATTTCGAACGCATGTATTCTGTAAGCATCCTTAATTCCAACTTGCAAAAACTACGCCTGCCTTTAAAAGTATTGATATCAAAATGTGGCCAACTTACAATGAACAATATTGCCTATCGTAGCTCACACTAAATTTTATTTTACGTCAAAGACGTTTTTTTAAAAATTGTTTAAAAAAAAAAATCTGATCTTAGTTACATCAGCGCTGAGAAAGCTAAGCAGTTTGGTCAAAATACAGTGCAGTGACACAGTTTTTGTCATTTTGGCTCTGTACTCCAGCACATTGGATTTGAAATTAAACGATGACATTGAGGTTAAAATGCAGACTGCCAGCTTTAATTTAAGGGTATTCATCCATATCCCGCGATCCATGTCCATATATGTGATTACAGCCATTTTTACATATAGTTTCCATATTTTAGGGGACCAAAAGTAATTCAACAAATTAACATAATAAAGTTGGTTTAAACTTGGTTTCAAATCCTTTGCATTTGATGACTGCAACCCATAGACATCATCAAATGCTGGGGATCTTCTCTGGTTATGCTCTGCCAGGCCTGCAGCCATATTCAGTTCCTGTTTGTTTCAGGGGATTTTTGCCTTCACTCTTGTCTTCAGCAAGTGAAATGCATGTTCAGTTGGATTTCGGTTGGGTGATTGACTTAGCCAGTCAAGAACACTCAAGTTTTTGGCCCTTGGTTGCTTTAGCAGTGTGTTTGGGGTCATTGTCCTGCTCCTGCTGCAATTGAAAGAGCCGTCCAATGAGTTTTGAAGCATTTAGTTGGACCTGAGCAGAAAAGATGTTTCTGTACACTTCACAATTTGTCCTGCTGCTGCCGTCAGCAGTCACATCATCAGTAAAGACAAGTGAGCCAGTTCCAGTGGCAGCCAAACATGTCCAAGCCTACTCCCACTACCATGTTTCAAAAATGAGAGGGGGTGCTTTGGAGCATTTCCTTTCTTTCTCTTAATTTTTTCTTTTTCCATCGCTTTGGTACAGGTTAGCACTCATCTCAACTGTCCATAACAGTTGGTTCCACAAGTCTAGTTTTTTTATGTACTTTTAAGCAAACTCTAACATGGCCATTCTGTTCTTAAGTCCATCCTGGAGAGTGTTCTTGATCGGTTCGACAGTTGAAAAGGGGTTTTTCTTCTGTCATCCACTCCAGTGGTATTCCGTGGCCTACCAGTTTGTTTGCTATTGCTGACCTCACAAGTGCATTTTTGCTTCTCACAATGTACCAAACAGTTTTTACACACCCAATGTTTTGGCTATGTCATTGATCGATTTATTCAGATTTTTCCACGCCATGATGGCCTTTACTGGCATTGACACTTCTTTGGACCTCATATTGAGAGAAAACAGCAACAAATATAAATTCCACACCTAGAATCAACTTTAGACCTTTTGTCAGCCATGTGCATAAAATATTGATGCAAGAACTAAGAGCTGGCTAAGAAACAGTTGAGCAGACAATTGTCCAATACATTTTGGTCTCCTAAAATGGGGGGACTATGTATAACAAGGGTTGCAATTCCTATATGGTTCACTCAATATGGATGTAAATACCAGCAAATTAAAGTGGACAGTCTGCACTTTAACTTCATATGAATCTTTATCCATTCAAATCCAACATGCTGGAGAACAGAGCCAAAACAAACATTGTGTCACTGTTCAAATATGTACGAACTGCACTATGCCATATTTATTTAATTTAGCAAGTGTCTGTGGTAGGGGGGCGTGGTTTTAGGCGCGGCCGGCAAGAAAGTGAACTCCGGTGGTTTATAGAACCGCCACAGCTGTCGGCAATCAGGCAATTGGTGACGATTGATTGTGTGATTGTTTGTATCAATTAACCAATTGCCTTGATTGTTCAACAGTGAGCCTGAGAACATTGAAAAGGAGCCTTCTGGGAGTTGAGAGGGAGGAACGACTGAGATCTGGAGGTCTTACTGTGTGTTGTGTTGGACAAGAAAGACGGAAAATAAAAAACCCATTCTCCTTACCCAAGCTTGGGCTGGACTCTGATTCATTCACGCGAGCGGTATGGCTCACTTTGCCACAGTGTCCATGAAGTATGTTATGCTATGTTGTTAGGCAATGTTGGCTCCCATCTCATCACATAGGCGCTCAATCGAATGAAGACAGCTTCGCTATGACTTTGCAACGACAGTATAGCTGTAGTATTGAAGCAAATGGAGTAGATGGCTAGCGAGCTATCCATGATAGAAAACATGTGGTGAGACCTAGCACAACGTTGGCTTGCTATTTGAATAGAAGAGGAACTAGAAGGAGTGTCTAGTTGCTAGGTCTTATCTACGGTTTGGAATATTTGTAATCATGAAATAATGTAAACTCATGTTCCATTTACCGATTTCCCAACAAGCATAATCTGTCAATCAACTTGCTTAGCTCCATCCACTAAATTCACCACGTTCCCACCCTTCCAACATAGACTACAGAAAAGTGGTTCAGAGCTGCAGACAGCATTTCTCAATGTGAGCAAATATAAATTGAGAAGTCAATTCCTCACCTTGAGAGAAATGATGGAAAGAGAAAGTTAGCTAGCTATCTGTTTTAGATTTATATTTGCATTGGATGCCAGCGAACGTTGAAGGCTACATAGAACATGGTCATGTAGCTAGCTTTCTCGGATACAAGAGCAATATACAATTTTTGCGAAATCGACTGTGAATAGTCTTCATGGAGGGTTGGAACCTGGTTGAGACTTGGAAGTTTGAACTAGGCGAAATTAGTAGGTGCTAGCTAGCTAGCTTTCTCTATCTGTCGTTTCTCTCAATATGTGAGGAATTGACGTCTCCATTAGCTAATGTAGGCTAATTGCTCACATTTTCCTAATCAAACATTTTGTGCTTATGCAAAATCGAAGAAAGCAAGCTTGCACAAATAAAAAGAAAGTTACAGGCGTGCTCAAATTTGTTAGTACCCCTGGTAAAGATGAGTAAAAAGTGTTGTAAAAAATTCACTGTTTGGTGAATTAGCTTAATCTCACACACAGAAAGATCACTTTAAAGGTTGTTTCTCCTGACAAATCTTCCTATTGAACTCAACCATTAAAGTTATCCATCCATAGCTACTGTATTTCTGGCAGCAGAGTGATGGTTTAAGGCTTGTTTGATACATCAGACCCTTGATGACCCCCCCTGAGGGGGGTCCGGGGGCATGGCCCCCCCAAACAAAATTTTTGTTAATTTCAACAGCTAAACGTATCCATTTGTTGCTCTTTGAGATTTACATTTTAAGACTAGATCCACAATTATTTGTTATTTGAACATAGGGAATGGAACATGTGAAATAAATACAATTTTGGTTAGCTGACTTTTTTGGATAGACAGCTAGCTAACATGCACAAACGTAGTCTGATGAAAAATGTTCATAAAGTTATGGTCAGCTCTATACAGAAACAACCACAATGCATGTTAACCTGTTCTACCCCCAAACCTGCAGCCCTGTGGGACTGAAGTTGAAAACTAGTCTACAATAAAAATAAATACATTTTTAAAAAAGTTCAATAAATACTTCTGAATCTGATTGGCTGGCTGTGAAATGTTTTAAACGTCTTCTCTAGGCTATGTCTTTTCTTAGTCAACAAAGTACTTTAAGAAGGTAGATCCTGTTATATGACATGGAAGCCAAACGAGTGGGGCAACGCCAGAGATGCTTAAAAACTGAGAGACTGCATGGAAGGAAAATGGGGAAACAGTGGCGCCGACAAGGGGTGGCCAGGGGGGGCCACGGCCACCCCGACACAATCGCTGGCCCCCCCACTGGGTCGCATATGCATAATATGCTGCTATCTGATATTTTACATTAGGTACTATTAATTTAAATCAATAATTATATTTTTCATAATAGTTCATGCATGTGAAAGAAAATAACAAATACATAGCCGGCCAGCCGCTTATGACTGCACAGTGCATTGCCAGGAGACTGAGCGCAAATAGGCCCCGCCCATCCCGGGGGAAAAAACACATCCCGCTCTCGCCCTCCATTGACTTGATGTGCTGGTGCCTTGTCATTTTGATCCGTTAGCTAACAGCATAAAAATGCCTAAAAGTTGTTGTTTGATGGGATGCACCAAAAATGTGGGAAGGCAAAAAACCCAGAATTGCGGTTTTATAAGATTCCAAACCGCAAAACGGAGCCCATAAGATGAGAAAAGTGGATCCGAGCAATAAGACGTGAGGCGTTGGCGGGAAGAAAGGGAAAAATGTGGGACCCTGAAACTCCACATGCTTATGTGTGCAGCAAGCATTGTTTCACAGGTAGCTTAACTCAAATAAGTTGTCCAATTGTCAATTTATGGCTAACTAATATTGCTGTAAGAAACGATAAAACATTTTGACCATATGCAAATGCTTTGTAGTGGAATGCTATAACGTTACAGTATTATATTTGCAAGTGCAAAATATTATCATCCATTAACAAAAAAGTTCTGGGCATCCAAAGAACGATAATTTTTCATCGTTGTATTCGTGTAGATTCCAAACAAACGGTGAGACAAAGAAAAAGCAGTCAGCTTTCAATGGGTAGGCTATTCTTCTCATGCAGGTTGTAACTGTTCAAGTAGGCTAAGCTAGTGAAATAGAGGTAACGCCATAAAAATAATTCTTACAGTGAGAATGGACGACTTACATTCTCGTACAAATGTTAAAGTAAATCACCACGGTGGCACTTTCGCCACAAGTCAGCAATTATATTGGGAAATGCCCTCTTTGAAAAAATTTTAATAAAAGAAAAAGGCTATGCTGTTACTGCATACCAGTTTTCGCCAAAGCTGCATCATAGCGCGGAGCTTTCAAAACCATAACGCGGAAACCCTTTAAAAAAAACAAAATAAAAACCGTAGGCTACACATAGCCTAGCCTATGATAACTGTGGACGAAACGGGCTGAGAAGAATGTACCCTAATAAAGCAGGGATATGAGTAGGTTGTGAGTAGGCTGTAATAAAATGTATATTGTTGTCCATGATTATTCTTTTTTGTTTTGTTTTTCATTTTTGGACATTTATAATATATTTTTGTTTACAAAAAGACACAGCAACAGCCAAATACAGCTGTATTGAAAAGAATTGGAGGCCTCTGTGTGGTGTTTTTAAACTCTAGTAGGCTTGTTCCTAGTAAATGTTTTGTTCCTTACAATCAATGTAGCTACTCCTTCAAATTAAAGCTGTATATTTGTCTTTTTAAGGAAAAGTACAACTACTAGCCTATTTGAAGAATAATTAATCACCTATGTATACATAACATATTAAAACTGGATTGTTGTGTAACTCAAAATGTTAACTGTACTGGTATTAGTCTGTGCACATCAGATAATTAGTAACATTAACTGTAAAATAAGAAACCAAAGTATATCAGTACTTTGTGTGCATCTTCCTTCCTGTGTAGCAAGAGCAGTTTTAACTGTCCCGCGAAAGTGTCTCACACAGCTGTTAGCCAATTGCAATCAGCTGTGTGCATTTCAAAAGACTTCTGGAAGAGCGCTCCGTCCCCGTTTATGTGTGTTCTCCCTATCCCTGTCTGCTCTCTTCCATTCAGAACCCGCTTCCAACGACGTGGCCCTCCACGGCGACGCAACCCTTCCAACCTCCGCTTCCCCTCGCTGACTCCCTGCGAGAACTTCACCGTCGCAGGGGGGCTCTCGAACTGCCAGTCTGCCACACGGAAAGCAGACTTCATCTCCGGCTATGCCTCCTTCCTGTCCCTCCAGTTTCTCGCACTCACCAAAACCTGGATCACACCGGACAGCACGGCAACCCCCACTGCCCTCTCCTCCTCCTTCTCCTTCTCTCACACCCCCCGGCCGTCTGGTCATGGAGGTGGTACTGGTTTCCCCCTCATGGTCATTCTCTGTTCTCCCCCTCTCTGATCTATCTATTACTAGTTTTGAATACCACTCTGTGTTTATCAACCACCCTATTAACCTGTACATTATAGTTCTTTATCGCCCTCCAGGTCCCCTGGGGTGCTTCCTCGATGAGCTTGACACCCTGCTCAGCTCCTTCCTAGAGGACGGCATCCCGCTGATCCTCCTGGGAGACTTCAACATCCATCTAGATGCCTCCCAGTCTGCAGCCTTCCTACCACATCTCCGCTCCTTTGACCTCACCCTCCAACCCCCCCCCCCCCCACCTACAAGGCTTGCAACCTCCTAGACCTAGTCTTCCAGAGGAACAGCCTCTGCTCTGATCTCACCGTTACCCCTCTCCCTCTGCATACCTCTGATCACCACTTCATTTAATTCTCTCTTCCTCTTGTTCCACACCGTCCCTCCCCTCCCCCCACCCCCACTGTCTCTGTTCGCTGTAACCTCTGCTCCCTCTCCCCCTCCTCTCTTGCTCCCTGTGTCACTGCTTCCCTCCCCCCTCTCAAACCCTTTTCTCAACTCCCCACCAACTCTGCATCTGACACCCTGCTCACAGCTCTCTCCACATCACTTAACTCTCTCTGCCCTCTTGTCTCTAGGCCCACACGCCCATCTCCTCCCTGCCCGTGGATGTCCGATGCCCTGCGCACCTTCGCGCAGCAGAGAGGATGTGGAGGAAATCCAGAGACGCATCAGGGCTCTGCTCCTACCAGTCTCTCCTAGCAGCGTTCTCTACAGCAGTCACAGCTACAAAGGTAATTTACTATCACACAAAAATTAGCATACAGTTCTAACCCCCGTCAATTGTTCTCCATATTCTCCTCCCTCCTCAGCAAACCCCCTCCTGCTCCTCATTCCTTGTTCACTGCAGACGACTTTGCAGATTTCTTCGATGAGAAGATCGCAGACATCCGCAGCTCCTTCGGCCCCACTCCCCCTCCCCTCACGAACACTGTTTTCCACTCTCTTCCGCTCCCTACCCCTTCTGCTCCCCCCTGTTTCTCCACCTTTTCTCACCTTTCTGATACCGATGTATCCCATCTCCTACTCTCCCATCGCCCCACTACTTGTGCCCTCGACCCTATCCCTTTATCTTTCTTCCAGGCAATCACCCCAGATATCCTCCCATTTGTGACCTCCCTGGTGAACTCCTCCCTGATCTCTGGCTGCTTCCCCTCATCTTTTAAGAGAGCCCACATCACCCCGATCCTGAAAAAACCTACGCTGGACCCCTCCAACATCCAAAACTACAGACCGGTATATCTTCTTCCTTTTCTTTCCAAAACCATTGTGCTGTTTCTAACCAACTGTCGTCTTTCTTTACCCAGAACAACCTGCTAGACCCCCACCAGTCCGGCTTCAACTTTAGTCACTCAACGGAGACCGCACTCCTCTCCGTCAGCGAGATGCTTCATGCACACTCCTCTGTGCTAATACTCCTAGACCTCTCTGACGCCTTCGACACCGTAGATCACTCCATCCACCTGTCGTCCCTGTCTGCAGCGGGGATCGGCGGCTCTGCCCTGGCCTGGATTGAGTCCTCCCTCTCGGAACGCTCCTCCCAGGTAGCCTGGGCTGGTAAAGTATCGGCACCCCGTCCCCTTACCACAGGAGTCCCCCAGGGCTCAGTCCCCTCCTTTTCTCCACCTACACCAAATCCCTTGGCCCTGTTATCACTGCTCATGGTCTTTCTTACCACTACTATGCTGACGATACTCAACTCTTTCTGTCCTTCTCACCCTCTGACACTCAGGTGTCAGCCCGCATCTCCGCTTGCCTGAGAGACATCCAGAGCTGGATGGACAACCACCATCTCAAGCTCAATCCAGGCAAGACTGAGCTCATCTACATTCCTGCTCTAACCTCTCCCCCTCTCAATCTCTCCATTTCCCTAGGGCACACTCCACTGACCCCAACGCCCTGTGCCAGGAACCTCTAAGTGGTGATGGACAACAGGCTGTCCCTCTCCGAGAACATCGCAGTGGTAACCCGGGCGTGCAGGTTCTTGCTGTACATCAGGTGAATCTGTCCCTTCCTATACTGGGAATCTGTACCCACTAAACTGTCTGTCCTGGCCCCACGGTGGTGGAATGAGCTCCCCGTGGAGGTCAGAACAACAGAAAGTCTGACCGCCTTCAAGCGCAGATTGAAGACTCACCTCTTCAAGCTGCACCTCTCTCCACCCCTCCCTACCTCCTTGTGACCTCCCTTGATTATGTGGTTGTGTGGTTAACCCCCCCCCCCTCAAAAAAAAAAAAAAAAAGATTCCCAATCATACTGACTGCGCCTGGTACTTTAATTCGTGTTGACCTTTTTAGGGTTGTTTTAACGCACTTGTTCCTAGTTCGGAAATGCACTATGTACGTCACTCTGGATTAGGGATGCAAATTTAAAGGAATTTCTTTAATCGATAGTTGTTAACCTTAACAAACAATAGTCGATTAATTGATAACATAAAAGCTAAATATAGCTTATGATATACAGCAGGCCTATTCAATTGGCGGCCCGCGGGCCACATCGGGCCCAGAAGCAACCTCCGAGTGGCCCAGCGAGCTTGAATTAAATAGGCAATTTTAATAGCAATTTTAATATTTTAAATGTAACATTATTTTATAAAAATTATTTGTTAATAGCAATGTTATCACATAGCCTAAATAGTTACAGCACTACGAGCGTGGTCTAAAATCCGTAGGCAGGAAGATTTGTTTTCCTGCGATCACGAAGCAAAACCAGCGTGACAAACATATTCCGCCAATCAGAATATCTCTCACAAATCAACGTTTTCTCATGTGACGCAATTTCGACCACACTTAGTAGCTTTTCAAAACATCTGGCTATTGACAGTCACAAGTAGGCAAGTGCTCGACTGAAAGTATGTCTATGACAACCCTGAAATGTGAAATTGACAATGAAAACCGTCGATTAAACGACCAAATGCCAAACCAACGTGTTTAATTTGCAATGAGTGCGTTGCGGTAGTTAAAAAATATAATATTCGGAGGCACTGTAAAAAAAAAAAACGAAGGACAGCACCACATTGAGAAACACCAAAGTTTCCGGACAAACTCGAGGGATCACAGGAGAGGGACGCTAAAGTGCACAGTTTGATTGCATCTTACGATCGGAGCCGTATTACCCTGGTTATTTAAAACGAACGTATTTGTTATGTTCCTTCAGTGTGCAGTAGGAGACGTTGTGCTATTTCTGTGTGTGTGTGTGTGTGTGTGTGTGTTATTGGTTACTGTTATTGCCACTTGTTACGGTTCTGTGGATTGATAGCCTGGATCAGATATGTGACCAAAAATATTTTTTTATTTAAAAAGTGAAACAATAAACATTGTTATTTTTTACTACATTCATTTGCGTTTGTTTAAAATTTGTCATTACCAAAAGCTAGAAAAGGTTTTAAATAGGCTGCTGAAAATGTCTGGCCCATCTACATTTCCTGGTTTTAAAATCTGGCCCAATTGAATTTGTAATTGAATAGCCCTGATATACAGAATACAAAATGCATGTTATATTCCTCAATCAAAGATTTATTGTAACATTTGAGAAACAGGCATTATTGTAGCGTAACAAAAATAGAATATGAAGTATAGGCTACTTCAACAGAAAATAAATTGCGCTCCGGCTCATCTGTTGCAAGCGAAACCGTTGCTCCGCTAGCCGCTCGCAGCATTAACATAATCTCTCTTGAAATGGAAAGGCGACAGTTAAACTAGTAGACCTAGCCTAGAACAGTCAACTTAAATCATAGGCTATTATGTTTTGAATAGGCTCCTCATATGCATACTAGATAGACCTACGTATTTTTATTCAAGAACATTTAAGCTACGTGGTCGGGAGCGAGTCGTGTGCGCAGCCCGTTTATTAGCTCTCGAAATCCCTCACCGTCAATGGTGCTTATTGGCATCATGTCCTTTTCAACCATCAACCTCTGAGTAATACCCTCCGCTCGTCTATCGTCACATACCCTCTTTGCCAACACTGAGGTGATTGTAGGTTGCGATCCACTTTGCCCTGACAGCACGGTTGGATGTATGCTTTTCAGGTGGCAGGCTACATTAACAAAGTAGTTATACTTCTTCTTGTGTAGGCTCAACTTCACGGCTTACACTAGGCTGAATTTGGCACCCTCGCGTGGAGACCTTAAACCATGATTTCATTTCACACAAAAACTCCCGTTGAAACAAGACCGCAGATTGTTCAGTTAATTGTTTCATTTGAAATCTTATCGATTCAATTCTTATTAGCAATTAATCGATAGTCGATTAATTGTTAACATCCCTACTCTGGATAAGAGCGTCTGCTAAATGACTATAATGTAATGTAATGTAAAATCAGTATGCAATTATTTAACTCTCATATTGACATAGTTTTCAACTAGCCTATATAGTACAACAACATAATAGAATTGCAAATGTTATTTGTGAACAGAATTTTGTGACACAAGAATGTCTAGACTATGTAGGACCACACATGTTCTATTGAATTCTTATCAAAATCAAATATTCCAAATAAATAAATACATAATAATGCATTTTATTCATGATGTGCTTTTCATAGACATAGTGTAGTAATTTGTCTTTTTAATTTCTAAGTCTAACACATGTGAATCACAGATTATTTCCACTGTAAATTAATCTCCTTTCACAGCTTGATGTGTTTCATTGACCACATTCTCTTGAGATGGTAAGATGAAAACACAGGGCCAAGTTACATTAAATAATTTAGGAAACATTGGATAGCATTGCTTTGGAATAGAGCTTGTTTAATTAGTGTGAGCTACAATAGGCAATATTGCTAGTTGTAGCATGGCCACATTTTGATATCAGTACTTCCTAGTTTTTGCAAATTGGAATTAAAGACTTACAGACAGTGCTTAGTAGGCAATGTGTGAATAACTTGGCTTTTCATTTATGTACTTATTTTTGACATTGAAAACGTTTTTTGTTGAGAACAAGTACTGTGGTCCGACTATGGATAGAAAAGAAACTAAAGTAATCTCCTACTGCAGACATTGGCGTAACCATAACGCCCTCTCCTGATGAGAATGAGAACATCTCTCCTATTACCGACAGCCCACAATGACAGTAAAATAGCAGTTTGTAACTATGGATTGAATGTCTAATAAAATACAATGAACACCACCACCTGTTGCCAACTAATAGTACTATAATAGCTGCATCATTCATTCAATACGGCTACGGATCATGATGAAGCAAATACCAAATCTATGTGGAGACATGCATGCACAATAGGCTATATGCGAACACACATACGATATGTACATTCTAGCTGAAACAAAGACATATGATGGTGCTTTGAAGGGTTGTATAGCCTACATGGTAGAAATGGCTGCTAAAGTAGCCGATATGTCGCAGATGACTAGCATAGCTAACAATAAAGGGCTTTTTACACGGGGGATGAAAATCGCTTGCGGAGTCGCCTCCCCGCTCTATGCCGTCCACCGCGCACCGTGTGAAGGGCTTTGATGGAGGAAAAGTACACAGACGGTCCAGCCGCCCCTCCCCGCTTCCCCGCTTGCATCTCATTGAAAATGAATGGAGACCAAGCGATTGTCGCGTACCGTGTAAAAAGGCCATAATACTTCAGTCTTCCAATTTCAAGCAAATTAAACAAACAAGTTTATTTTTCTTTGATATTTCAATGTGTTACTGGGACCACAAAGTATTTAGTTCTTAAGCTAGTAGGCCTAAGCAACATATGTATTTGCTACATATAACAATTTTGAGAAGTGTAAAACATCGCACTTACGTGCTCGTTACGTGAGGTTTTCCATAGTTGTTAACATTAAGCTAATCGGTAGTTGAAAGCAATTAAGCTAACTGTAT
Source organism: Ilyophis sp. 1 JC-2022 (assembly GCA_022702515.1). NCBI lineage: Eukaryota > Metazoa > Chordata > Actinopteri > Anguilliformes > Synaphobranchidae > Ilyophis > Ilyophis sp. 1 JC-2022. The sequence continues at coordinate 2,060,444 of CM040406.1, forward strand.
TTATGCACTTGATTCCTGAGAGGAATAGCTGCTATTGTGTTGTATGCCAGTGAAAATCAGTGAACATTTACCGTGGGCCTCTGAATGCTACTTAGTTAGCTATCTAATGTTACATCCCCAGCTACATTTAGCCTAATGATCCGATCTGAACAGTGAGCTCAAGTTTCGCGCCACCTTATTGTTGAAGCATGTAGTTCTTTTGTGGTGTATTCAAGTGGCCAACTCGGGAGGATCGTGTGTGATGCCTGCTGTGACGGTGGTCCCGTTTGTTATGATGAAGGTGTTCAAGTGCTCAGTGGCAAAAAAAAAAAACATGGACGCCCGTAGAAAGCTGCTGCTTGTTTGGCTGGCCTCTGAGCAGCATTTGCAGTTCCAAAGGTTTTACATAGCGTATGCAAAAATGATTGAAGATTAAAACAAACGCAGAAGCTGAAAGACTACATACGACACGCAACGGAGCGGTGTACTACGAAGCGAGATTAAGGGGATAGCGAGCTACATCAAGCTTCAACCCTGGGTTTTCTGTATCATGAAGCAGACTCACTTTTAATCGTGGTATATTGCCATGGCAATTTACTCTGTACGGCTAACCAGAGGGGTATACTACCAAGCGAGATTAAGGGGATAGCGAGCTAAATTAGGCTTCAACCCTGGGTTTTCTGTATCACGAATCCGACTCACTTTTAATCGGGGTATATTGCCACGGCAATTTACTCTGCACGGCTAACCTGGGCAGGTTATGTTCAGGATAACAGATTGAAACATATAAAAGCACCTAGGGCTGGGCGATTATGGCAAAAGTCAATATCACGATTAATTGAACACTTCACCTCGATTACGATTATTGGACGATTATTTTGATTATTCCCCCCCCGTGCCATGTTATTTTTTTTAAAAGGTCACTCACACGCACAGACAAATTGACGATTTAACATTTATTGACGTCAAATTTCACTTTTAAAGTAAAACTGAAAGCTTCTCAAAGAAGATAAAAAACAATATTAACATTGTAGCTTTCACCTTATGAAAAAGGCCACATTTTAGTTTTAAAGTAATTAAGTTCCCTTATAGAAACTAAATAAAAAGGAGAAAATGGCTCGAATCTCTTATAAACAAAACAAAACACAGCCATGTCAAACTAGAAAATCTCTTCTAAACAAATCTTATTTCAAGTAATATTATTCAAGTTTTCAACTGTGAAAAGTAGAGAATTGACATTGCTTAAAACAAAAATCACATTGTAGTTTTAAAATAACAGTAAAGTTCCACAAACATTCAAAAATAAATAACTTGCATCTCTTGCAAACAAAGGGAACTTTAAATATAACCTTACGAAAAGTAGAAAATAACATGCATCTCTTGTAAAAAAAATATATATACATATTTTAAATAATGCAATGTCATGTGCAAAAATGTCAAAACAACTGCTGATTAAGAGCAAGAGAGGTGCTTGGACAGTGCACATCTAATGGATCAGCACATTCTTTGTGCAAATTGTGTTGTGTAGATCTGAACCTATGTTCTGTAGCATGTTTTGTACATGTTAGGCAGAGCAGTTTGCGAAAAATATTTGCGCGATGGCACAGTGTATCTCTTGTCGAGAGTTTTAATCAGGCGTTTGAATCCACTGTGCTCAACTGTGGCTATGGGAGCCATGTCTTTAGCAATGTAATAGGAGATGGCGTCAGTAATTTCAGTATGTCGTTTGGACCCCTTTTCATATTGTGTAGCGTTTGTGAAAGCTTGATTCAATGATAGTTGCTTCGTAGTGACGCTTGTTGTCGGGCGCTTGTCAGCCTCTCTTTTTTTCGCTGCAATGCACTGTTCATATGCAGTAACATGTTTGTGTTCCAGGTGATTAAACAGGTTGGTGGTGTTACTTTTCGTTGCTATTACGGTTTTTCCACAATGTTTGCATATTAAATTTTTTTGTTCGACGTCGTCCTCCCTGAAGCCAAAGTGTGTCCAAACAACTGACACGGTATTTTTTTTAGCAACAAGCCGCTCGCCTTGCACAGTCGGCTCCGTGTTTGAGCTATCCTCCATTTTTTCTCCATGCAATGAAGTGGATGATGTCACGTGACTACGCAGAGGGGAGGAGGGGGGCGAATATCTGTTTCGTGAGGCAGGTCCTCTCCCTACCATCCAATGAAAAAGAGGGAGATTTTTTTTTTTTTTTTAAATAACCGAAATAACCGACATGGGCAGGATTACGTCGGTTATTGGCTCTAAAAGTCGGTTTCGATTATTTTTCGATTAATTGCCCAGCCCTAAAAGCACCCCCCTTTGGCCAATCAACTACTTGGTTTTGGAAAAAGGCGTCTCCATTCCAAAGGATTCCGTAGAGATATGTACGGATACTGAGGGAATCTCTTCGCAGGGCGAGTTTAGTGAGTTCCGCAAAACATTTTCCGGAAAATGCTTGAGACACTTTTTTATGAATGTGATGTGATTGCTTCAGCAATATTTTAAACATGCTGTATCAAGTTTAAAATTTAGGAGCTCTAGAATGTAGTAGTACAATTGTCACATTAGAAATAAACTGTATGACAATGTACTGAGAGTATAGATTTATTTGTTACAAGTGGTAAGGTGAATAACGAATTTAACCTACATGATGAGCATTTTTTATTTTTAGCAAAAGTTCCTATCTGACTTTGTTGAGGCAACGGTGTTGCTTTTTGCTCATATTCTGTCCGTATCAGTCTTTTTTTTCCCCACAGGAGAGAAATACGTTGCTCTAGTACAGCCCATGCTGCACCGCTATAGACTCGTTGTTGTAGAAGACACCGCCGCTTTTATGGGAACGCGCACGTACCTTGATTAATAAAGCCCGTGTTCACTTAGCAAGTTGATAACCACGTTCGTAGTACCGGTTAAGACAGATTGCGGTGTTTAGGCTTTCTGGAGCCAGCTAACGCAAATAAACCCTGGCTAAATGTTAAACTTCCTTCGTAGTATACCCCCCTGCTCTGGGGCAGGTTATGTTCAGGTTATCGGACTGAAACATATAAAAGCACCGCCCATTGACCAATCAACTCCTTGGCTTTGTAAAAAGGCATCTCCATTCCCAAAGATCCCAAAGAGATATGTGCGGATAGAGGGAATCTCTTCACAGGGCGAGATGATCGAGTTCCGAAAATGCTTGAAAGACCTTTTTTATGAATAAACGTTGGTGTGATTGCTTCAGCAAGATTTTAAACATGCTGTATCAAGTTTAAAGTTTAGGAGTTCTAGAATGTAGTAGTACAGTTGTCACATTAGAAATAAACTGTATGACAATGTACTGAGAGTACAGATTTATGAAGTGGGACAGACCTTAAAATAAATAAAAAACAGCTGATTTTATGAATAAAGATGGGGGGGGGAAAAGAATACGCTATTATAAATTTTTTATTAAGGTCAACAAATACCTAAATGTGTACATAAATACAGGCCAAATTGTAGCAGCAGCTCCCATCTTAAGCAAGTTAAGGGATAGAGAAAAGGGAAGTGATGGGAATAAACAAAATTTAAAAAGTGAGCAGCACACAGGTAGCAAGGGAGGAAGAAATGAGAGGAGCAATAGAAGAGTATCAAGAGCAAGTGGAGACGCCTGAGTCCTAAACTAGATTTTTGCCAAGGGCTTCGAACATCCCAAAATCCACACTCCTTGATTGAGGGAAAGGGGGAGAGATACACATTTCAGAAACTGTTGCCTTTTTTACTTACGTTTAGCCTAGTAAAGTCACCCCCATCCCCTTTCTTATACATAACAACATTATGATTATTACTCTTACATAGAAGAGTGACAGGGACGTTTTTCATGACATTTTCACTCTAAGCCTGACAACAGAGAAGGGTTTATATGAATAAACACTGGTTTTTATCACTTGCACAATAATGTGTTTTAATGATAAAATAGGCCAGTGTCCCACTTTGTCTACAAAAGTGTCCCACTCAACCTGAACGTTACACTTCAGTAAAAATGGGTGTCAGATGGTGTTTAGAGATATATAGCATTTATTTAGAAACAAATTATACTTATTTCACCATAAGAATCTTGATAAGGCCTTATTTAATTATTTTAAAAGCATTTGAGTAGGTATTGACCACTTTGACATAGTTTAAAGAACGATTTGCCAAAAAGTGTCCCACTTTTACCACAAACCACCCTAGCCTATGTAGTTTGTTTCTCAAGATTAAGTGAAGTCTCGTAATGGTGCCCAAAAACGTAGCAAAAAACAGCGAGTAGTTTATTTCTCAAGATGAAAAGACTTAGTAACATTAGGCTAGTGGTGCCCAAAAATGCCGCAAAGACATTATCAAAACAAGCTAAAATACCAAAAAATAACGTAATTATCGACTGACAATTCGAAACGCAATGACAGTGCAGTCTAGCTAACGTTACCTCTGCTGCGGTAGCTTGCAGCCTCCCGACAGATTCAGGCTGTCAGAGTTTCCTACATAGTTGATCTATTTTCGTAACGCACTGAGGCTGTAATTTAAGGAGAATAAAATGCTCAGGTCTGGCTGAACTGCTTCAAAGCACCAGTCTACCCTAGAAGCAAGGCGACGCAGCCACTAGGCAGCTACTATCTTAGTTTAATTACTAGTAACGTTAGGCTAGTAGCCTACTTTATAGCAGGACAGGAGGACAGGACTAAAGGAATCTGAAGTTGGAGTAACGTTAGGCTGATTTAATTTATTTACCTTGAACCCATACGTGTCAACCTCTGGAGAGAGCTGCCCTTATTTTCACGCCTGCAAAACTGTATAAACCAAAAACCTGATAGAACAGTATGTATCTATTAAAATCACGAGCCAGCACAGTTATTTGTCTGATTATTAAAATATAATAATTTTGTTTATTAAAATATTCCTGTATTTAGCTTTTCACATAATAACGACTGTGTAAATTCAGTTAAAACAGTTCAACAGTCACAGAGACACCCCACATACAACCCAGTGCAAGAGAGATACATATCACAATTTCCTAAATTATTCATGAGTCCTGTTGCATGAGCTTGTGCCACTTTTTTTGTTGTTGCAGTTTTCTTATCTTACTAGCCTACATAACAGCTTTGATAGCCTAGACGCTACTGCATCTTTGTGGTTCGTGCATTTTTAGATCATGCAGATCTGATGCAGCTACTTGCTTTTCCCACAGCCGAATAGCAGAGAGAGAGAAAATGTGATTTAATTAATTATGTTGGTAACGTTTTGGGGGAAAAGATTTTTCTTTCCCGTATCCAGTGGCGGACTTAGTCATTTTGGGGCCCAAGGCAAACACAGGCATGGGGCCCTCACACATCCCTTGCTCTCCCCCCTTTTCAATCCTTATTTATCTAAGAAAGATCAGTTGTGATGCATGTATCATCATCATCATCATCATTGCTGCTGAAGCAATCTAGGTTGGCACTGCCAGCAGCAGCAATGGGTAACGTTTAGGGATGTTCCTAACGACTAATTTCCCTGAAATTTGAAACCGTTAATCACATTCTTCAATAACCAAATCGTATTTAAAATGCCGTTGAAATGAGTGGCACTTTGCGCCTTGCATTATGAACATTGCACATTATCCTACAAACCATGACAACAACTCACTAAATAAAAGTTAACAAATAACATTTATTGAAAACAATATTCAACGTAACAAAACATTGTTAGGAAACGTGCCTGATTATTACAACGGCATTTTCATTGGGTGAACGCAATCGCATAGCAAATATAGTAAAAAATAATAATCGGTCATCAGAAAAGCTACCAATAATAGGAACACAAAAAAATAACAATTAGGCTGACTGATCGACGTGACATTAGATTCGTTTTATTGGGCTATTCAACAACGCGATAGGCCTACTTACCCTGCGTTCACACATCCAGCAACTTCGGTCGCCCAGTCGCCGGAAGTCCATTAATTCTCTATGAAGCTGAGCGACGGTCAGCGACCTGAGCGACTAGGAAACTGAGCGACCAAAATCGGCCGATAAATGTTGCCCGCAACTTAACTTTTGAGCGACCATCGGCCGTAACAGCCAATCAGAGTTCCACGCTTCATATTTCCCCAACCGACACGAAACCATTTCGTGAATAATTGTTCCGCCAGATTTCACTCAAATTGTAGCAATGGAGTAGCAGCTAATAATAATGGTCCAAGCCTACCATGTCCTGTTCAATGTATAACATAACCTTAAAGGATATGTGTAGCTGTTCTACCAATATCACATTGAGCCAAAAAATACATGTTGAGTTTTATACATACATCTGTGTATCTAGCGTAGATAGTAGATAAAGATCGGTAGCTCGCGACGAAGATAGATATAGGCTAGCCTATCGCTAGCTAGCGAGAACACATCATTATCAGTGTCATGACATAACTATAAAGAATAGGATGCATCGCAAATATGTCTTTGTTATACGTAGGCTATTGCCGTTGTTTCTCCTTATCAAATAATTGTAGCTGCACAAACTGACTTGGATGACACAACGGGAAGCTCTTGCCCCGCCCCCAGCCTCGTAGAATTGACCGACTCAGCGACCAGTTGCTCGCTGTGTGAACACAGGGTTACTCTTTCCACCTCGCTGGTTTAACTTGCAGGGCGAACAGGCTAATGCGTTTTGTTTTTTTCCTTCGTTTAAAAAAAAAAAATTTTTAATCCGGCGTTGTTAACATTAGTAACGGATTCTCGTTTTTTTTTATAAAGTAACATTTGACCAGGAAAACATGAAATTTCAGTGCAAATTATGTCAATATGTAATTTAAATGTGTACATTAATAAAATAGTAAGTTTAACCGACTAGTATTTCTGGTGCCGACTAGCGAGGGTAGCAACGTTTAATCGGCTAGTCGACTAAACGCGCACATCCCTAGTAACGTTAGCTCCTCTTCGCTAGCATTAGCAATGCTAACAACACTAGTGCTAGCAGTCTCAGACTGACTCTGCTCTTCATTAGTGGCATCTGTACTACTACTAGCCGCCGTGAAAAATGTAGTTAGCTTTGGTAGTTTTGCCACAAACTTTTTACTTTCCTCCTGCTTCCTCCTTTTCTCAGCACCGCTTGGGTAGCTTCGCTTCATTTTCACATAATTACTGGGGGGGGGGGGGGAAAAAATGTTTATGAGGCATTTAACGGGGCCCTTTGTAGTATGGGGTCAGCTTGGGGCCCCAGGCAATTGCCGACCTTTGCCTAATGGGTAAGACCGCCTCTGCCCGTATCATTAACCTTATATGCCCGCATAGGCTTCCTTTGAAATGGTGGAAAAGCCGTATTTTATACGGGCAAACTTTATCATGGGTTGACAGACGTGAACCTTGAGGGGGAGCCCCGACAAACTGCGCTACGCCACTGGCTAAGACTAGTAAACTGGCAGATGCTAAACAAACACATTTTAACCTGGTAATTCTCAACTAGGCTACAATGCGTTTCACTGGCTTACAATCATACTATTAAAACTATGACTGACAAGAAACACTGTCGTGAAAACAACATGTTGCGTTTTGCGATATACTTGCATCGCAAATTTGTATACACTAGATACTAGCTACAATATAGGCTACATAAAACTAGCTATATTTTAACAAAATAAAATGTATTTCGGGGACCCCTTGTCGGCTCAAGTTTCAATCGTAGCCCTACTGACAGCGAATTTCGGCAAGAGCTCCAGGTCTATGTCAAGCCATTGTTGTTCACATTCACTTCTGGAATTTTACCACCTCAGCCTAACCTCGTTCCCAGTTTTATCTCCGTCTCACGAGGAGATAAAGCCTGGAAAATAACTACTGCCGAAAGTGTCTATAGTGTAGGATTTCTGGTGTATGTACTTCCCTTGGAAGCTGTCTCCGAACGGAAGGTTTTTCGACCAATCACGACATGGTGTTCATGAAAATGAATCCCCCCCCAGAAACAACCTTGTTATCACCGTCTAGTCCAGCCTAATATCCATCGCACGATACCCGAAAAATTGAACGTTTTGCTAGTCCGCTGATAATTCCATTTTTCTTGAACAAACGTTCAGCGTTCGCTTGTTCTTCGTTCAAGATTTAATAGCGTCTGCTTCGTTCTTTGTTTTGCTGGGGAATGTAAACCGCCGCTTTCCCTCTAGCCCTGTACTTCCTGTACTTCCGTTGAGACACTTTAGGAGATATAAACCTCAGCCTCACTTTCGATTTCAAGATGGCCACCATGTGAATAGGGTCCATTGGCTCGTTGTCACAGACACTGCCCCTTTTATGAGAACGCGCACAGAGCCTGACTAATAAAGCCTGTGTTCACTGTGCAAGTTGATAACCACGTTCGTAGTACCGGTTAATCCAGATTGCCATGGTTAGGCTTTCTGAAGCCAGAAAGAAACCCCGACTATGTTAAGCTTCCTTCGTAGTATACCCCACGGGTCTCTCTAGCTCCAGATCTATCCATGTTTACAGATGCTCAGCTGTTTACCTTTGACCTCTGACACATTTTTCGTCACCTCGCTTATCTCAGGGACCTCGCTTATCTCAGGAGGTGCCCGAGTTGAATGTCGGATTTCCGAGATCGTTGTTATCAGCTTGTCACCATCTCATAGCCGGGGTGTCACGTTCAAATTATTTTTTCTTCTCACAAGTCGGAAATATTCTGCTCTCTCCTAATAGCCTGTAGCCACAGGGCTCGTCTTTTGGGATTTCTGATTGGACATGGCAAACGTGCAAAATGAAAGTCAGCGTTTTTAAAAAAAATAAATAAATTATGTATACATTGGCTGTGCAGTTCACAATGCAACTGTCCTCTTCTTCCCCTTACACTGTTGGTCTCTATGGGAGAAAATCTGAATTATTCCCCTGAAGCGGGGTGTGGCATTCACAGAAACGCTTCAGTGATGTATGACCACAGTTGTCTATTCCTAGCAATCTTTGTGTAGCCTTTGAGAAAATAAAATAATGCTATTGTAAAAGAAAGTAGCATGCAAATTATTATTATAATTAATAGTGTTCGCAATACGCTGTCTGCAGAAGTAAGCTATGACATGTTCGGAGGCTATTGTAATTTTTTAAAAGTGACAACATGAAACGGATACTTTTGTTGAATTGATGGTAGGTGTGAATGAAATTTAATTACCACTGTTCCCTGCTTGGTGAAACCCTTTGATGTAGAGTTCCTGAGTTAAAAATGGTTAGACAACTGTTTCTCTTGTCTGAAGGAACTGGCTATAAACTGCGAAGAGTACTGAAGCAGATGTTGGTTTATAACCCTAATAACCCTAGGAATAATAATCTGGCTAGGTTCCCATCGGAATTCTTCCTGTGCCCTCCATTGTAAGAATTCCTTTGATGTCTTAATTTGGTGGACAGTTTCAAGACCCCCAAAGCTGTATTTAACCAATGAGAATTATTTCCTGTGACGTCATAGGTTTGTCGATTTAATGAATTACTCAACAGAAATTGTTGTTCTGTCTGATCATCTACTTTGACCTGATAGCACCCTTCTGCAGAAGTTTTCTTAAATGAATAAACGAAAATCTTTTGTAAATGGCTTAACCTAACCTCGTGGTTGATCACTCTTATTTCTTAAATCTAAATTTAGCAAACTTAGATTCGGAAATTCCTTAACATAGGCTATATACACCAGATCCCATGAGGGCATGTAGGCTATATAATAGTAAATTATTAATATTGCTTGTAGGCTACGTAATTTTTATGGAGAAATAAAGATATAGACCAGTGGACAGGGCAGAAGTAGGCTACACATGCTTTTTGCCACAAATTAATAAAGAAATCACAACACATGTATGTTAGGCTACGCAAGATGGATGTATTTTTCAAGTAGGCTACTGTAACAGTAGGTATCAAAACTATGTCTGCTTTTGTGTAGGCCTACTGACCGTCTTTAAAACAAACGTTTGTTGAAGATTTAGCCAATGGCAGTTATTTATTGATTTTGTTTACAATATTGCAACAACGTGGTCTTAACCAGGTGAGATTTTTTGAACAGTGCTCCTCCTGTTCCTCCTCGCACAAAGGAGCAGTTAATTTTCTCTGCTGGGATATCTGTTCCCACACTGCGTAACGTTACCTGCATGCCGTGCATGTCTGTTGACTTTTAAGACTTGTGTAAGTGCAAGTGAACAGTTAATATTGTAAACATGTTTTTGCCTTTGCAATAAAAAATAAGTTATTTAATGTGGGAAAAACATTATGACATGTTAAAATACGTAAAGTATGCACATTGTTATTGTCGAAAATGAATCCAACCTTTGCTAACTGCTGAGGATTGAACCTGTAGCTTCTACATTGAAGGGCACAACTTAAACACTGAGCTACAGCAGGTCCCTAAAGACAGGAATTCTATATAGGACTTTCGGAGCAATCAGAATAAGGCCGACTACTATCAGATGCTTTGATAGGCTAAAAATGAGCATGAACAGAGGTCGTGCTAGGATTTTAAACTGCCGGCCAGAATGTCAGAGTATACATAGCTGCAGCTGCAGACTCCAAGACACGCCCTCCAAGATACGCCTCTTCAGATATACCGGTATATCTAGAGTTGAACATCCAAATATGGTTCGTAGGTTGGGCGGGTGTTTATTAAAAAACAAAACCGAGGGAATTTCATCACATCGAGTTGGCAGTTGGCAACCTTACAGCTGAACGGATCTGACAGAGAAAAGTAAGCCAATTAATAATTAAAAATTACAGATACGGACTGAGATAGTGGATGAAACTTTCACAACAGCCGTAACAATGTTATCATAGCAACATGTGTGTCCGTAAGTTAGTTTGCTGAATCGCTTTAGTTTATCTAGCAAGTGATCATGCATGTAGACAGCTAGATATAGCACATTCAGTTCCAGAAGAAAACTAACTGACGTTAGTTAGTTCAGCTGCTTATTGTCAGAGAGCAATGCAGGGCAACGTTAATGTTTAATGATGTCACGCTGTATCTATGTGGAATTGTGTATTTTTTGTTTTTCTAGATATGAAATGTAATTTCAATAGTCCCAATAAAAGCCTATTTCATCACTTAAGTTTCCTTTCATTGTATGCAAGCAGTCCTCACAATAAAGATTCTTATCTTAATGTATTTGCTTAATTTTTCAAGTTGAATGTGTACATTTCTAGACTAATAGGCTACTACCAAGCCCGGATGTGCCACATCTTCAACGGTGACAGGTGGATTCCTGTCCTAGTAAGCGGCGAAATGAGCTAAATCTGGTTCAGTTGGCTGAGGTTATTAGACTACGTAAATTATGCCGTTACCAGCCTATTCGTTAATTTTCCGCAATGTCTTGCAATTATTATGAAATACAAAGTTTGTTCAAAAACACGTCTAATCCAGTACTGAAATTAGCTACTAAAGTAATGTGTCAAAGAATGTTGTGATATCAGTCAGACACCGTCTGCCAATGCCAATTCTTCTCTGCGGAGAGGGGTATACAGTGAGCACCAGTGGCGGCTGGTGATCTAAATATAGGTTGGGGCGCTAGCATTTCTAAAAAAAAACAAATACATCTGACTTTGACTTTAAACAGAAAAAACAAGCCACCTTGTGTCTCAGTTGCATAAGACAGTTTAATTGGCAACAGTGGAGGACAGTTTTTCAAGTAAGACATCACTGATTGTTTCTAATGGCAAACTCTACAGAAAGTGGGCACATTTGATCCCATTAATTTTTCTGATAAAATCTCAAGGCAATCTAACATTTCTGTTTTATTTGGTCTTGCTTTATAATAAAAAGGATTCCCACCAACTTTTAGACCTGGCACACTCATATTTTGATTAATAAAGGGGTTAAAATTTTTGGATATGTTGCTAATGTTACGTGGACAGAATTGACTGAACTTAGTTAACTTAACAAAACAGTTAAATATCCTTGACTGTATGTTAAAATAATGGAATGTACAGACATACAGCAAATGATTACATGACCATTTCAACATATTTATGAGTTTTTTTGTGCTTCATCAACATATGGATTGGGTTTCACAGAAAACACGGGCTTTTGCTAATGTTACATGGACAGTGTCTAACGTTAGCACAGGGAATCTCCGGGTTCGCCGAATGTACACAATGTTTACATGCATTTACACACGCATTCAACGGGCATCCCAACTTTTCGTCATTTCAACACACATTTCACCTCAAATAATGTGTAGTTTTCATAATTTCGTTTCTTGAATGAGGTGTGCGTTACATGACGCTATCGTTACTTTAGTGGACAGAATATTTATTCATTAATTTCGAGAAATAAAATGAAATTTTTCTCACCCGCCGCTCCAAAATTCGTGAATCTACGATCTTAGCGCAGGCACACAAATACGATGGGAATCACTTCCGCGTTAAATAAAAGTGGATCTCGCAATGTAATACTCGCGAACGTTACTGATTGGTCACGGACAGAAATAACGTTAGCCTTACAATCGGGTTTCTATAAACCTATACAATTGGATTAGCAAAATTCTTCCCGATCATAACAACAAAGGGTTTAATTGAGTTACTTCCTGTGCATTTTAATAGTTACTAAATCCACCGAATCATGTACAGAGAGGGGTATAGCTAACGTTACTGTGATGGACAGAATGAACAGTAACATTCGCAACTGGAATTAAGCATTGTTTTGAATGTGGGATATTTTTCTGTCCACTTCCGATGTATTTTCTGAAATAAAATCCTTCTAACTTAAAAAGAACAAATCTGACAACAATGTGATTGCTTATGCAGTTACTTTATTATAATTTCTATCAAACAGAACAATATATTTTTAGAAAATGCCAGGATTTTTAAAAAAACCTTTGATTTGTTTGTAGCATACATTATGTGCCCACTTTCTGTAGAGTTTGCCTAATGCCAATTCTGTAGCCTTCATCGAGTTGTTCAGCAATGCTAAGCCTGCCAAAAAAGTTTCAAAGCTTCATACTGTTGTCAAGATGGCTGCGGCTACTTTCATGCCGTTTGCACTTTTCAGCAAGATGTTTTAGGTCTCGTACCCCCGTCGTTGTCCACAATGGTTCGGTGCCAGCACTTTGAAATAGCAAGCAGGGAAAGCAATATAACGCAATACTCACAGCACATCCAGCTAGCCAACTCCGTTTGTCATAACACGAGCGAGAGAAGCCCCGGGTATAAGAACGACCGCGATCACTTGTTTGCTGTTGAATGTGCAAATCTGGTCGCTCTGGTCCAAGTTCCTTTACTCTTTTCTTTTCTTCCACTGAACGCCTTGAGAAAGGTTCTTTTTGCAAAGAAATAACCGAATTTTCTTTGCTTTCTGTTCCACTTGAAGAAGCCATTTCGAATTATCTCTCTCGCTTGGTCTAGATCTACTTGAATGAATGCGTAGCAGCCGACTGAACCTAGCCGTAGTACTTGCGCACTCGCAGTGATATCCTGCTAGATGCCGGCTGGGCGTGATAAACATGCCTTAAATCCAATCAAATAATATCATAAACCATGAGGACTAATCAGAAAAGGGTAGGATAGTCCGGGGCGCACAGGCCTGCGCCCGGGGAACTACTTTTTTGGCCGCGAATCAGGCAGAAGAATCAGGGGGCTCGCCTGAAAATGAATGAGTGCTCTGATTCACCATAACGTTACCGGCGCCCCGCAGACCCCTGAACATGCATATGTAATGTATTAAACTTTAGACAACGCAAGGCCAACATATAACATGTTTAAGCTACTAAAAAATTAAATAATAATAAAAAATAATAATAAAAAAGAATAATTTTAAGCTACTAAAAAATTAAATAATAATAAAAAATAATATTTTTTTAAAAACTTTTTTTAAAATTTGTATGTGGGGGAGGGGGGGCGGCGCCCCAGCGCCCTCTATAGGCCGGCCGCCACTGCCAGGCTATCAATGAACAACAAACGGCACACCCAGACGGTTTTATCATCCTCGCCGGAGATTTTAATCATGCAAATCTCAAGACTGTTCTCCCAAAACTTCACCAGCATGTTGATTTCCCAACAAGGGGGGACAACATTTTAGACCTGGTCTACACTACCCATAAAGGAGCATACAAAGCCACCCCCCTCCCCCACATCGGACTCTCTGACCACATCACTGTTATGCTAATGCCAGCATACAGACAGAGAGTGAAAGTCACAAAACCGGTTCAGAAGCAGGTAAGAGTGTGGCCAGAGGGGGCCTCCTCTGCTCTTCAAGACTGCTTTGCAACAACAGACTGGGAAATGTTTCAGCAGGCAGCCACCTACAACAACCATACAGACATTGAGGAGTACACAGACACTGTGATCTCTTACATCACCAAGTGCATCGATGATGTGACCCACACAAAAAGCATCATCACTCGGGCAAACCGGAAGCCATGGCTGACGGGGGACATCCACAAGCTGCTGAGGGCCAGAGACAACGCCTTCAGAGCTGGGGATGAATCTGGCCTGAGAACAGCGAGAGCCAACCTGTCCCACGGCATCAGGAAAGCAAAACGGGAATACACAAACAAGATAACCTCCCACTTCAAAGACAGCAGAGACGCACGGAGCCTATGGCAGGGCATTCAGGCCATCACGGACTACAAGCCTGCGCCACAGAGCTGCGAGAGCAACACCTCTCTGCTAAATAACCTAAACAGCTTCTTTGCGCGCTTTGATGCACAAAACAACACGCGCCCACAGAAGACCCCACCCCCTCCCCACGATCAGACTCTGTGTCTGTCTGCCGACAGCGTGAAGAGGACACTCTGCCATCAACCCCCGCAAAGCAACAGGCCCAGACAACATCCCTGGTCGTGTGTTGAAGGACTGCGCAGAGGAGCTTAAGGACGTCTTCAGGGACATTTTTAACACTTTTCTGAGGCAAGCCATTGTTCCATCTCGTTTCAAGGCCGCCATCATCATACCTGTGCCGAAGAAATCTGCGCCATCCTGCTTCAATGACTACCGCCCTGTGGCACTGACACCCAACATCATGAAGTGCTTCGAACGACTAGTCATGTCACACATCAAATCCATCCTTCCCCCCACCCTGGACCCCTCGCAGTTCGCATATCGAGCAAAACGATCCACAGATGATGCAATCTGCTCTGCCCTTCACCCAGCCCTCACCCACCTGGATAAAAAAGACTCATATGTGAGAATGCTGTTCATAGACTTCAGTTCAGCATTCAATACCATAATACCACAACAACTCATCTGCAAACTCGACAAACTGGGACTCAACACCTCCCTCTGCAACTGGCTGCTGGACTTCCTCAGCCAGAGGCCACAAGCAGTACGTGTCGGCAACAACACCTCGAGCAGCATCACACTAAGCACAGGGGCCCCACAAGGCTGTGTGCTCAGCCCTCTGCTCTTCACCCTGCTGACACATGACTGCACAGCAACATACAGCACAAATCACATAGTGAAGTTTGCGGACGACACAACTCTGGTGGGTCTCATCACCCAGGATGATGAGACTCACTACAGGAAAGAGGTCAACCTACTGACCACGTGGTGCAGAAACAACAACCTCCTGCTGAATGTCAGCAAGACCAAGGAGATTGTTGTTGACTTCAGGAGAGGCCACACTGAACACCCGCCACTGACCATCGATGGTGCTGCTGTGGAGAGAGTGAGCAGCACCAAATTCCTGGGGGTGCACATCAGTGAAGACCTTACCTGGACCATCAACACCGCATCACTAGCGAAGAAAGCCCAGCGGCGCCTCTACTTCCTGCGCAAACTCAAACGGGCAAGTGCTCCATCACCCATCATGAGCACATTCTACAGAGGCACCATTGAGAGCATCCTTTCCAGCTGCATCACCGTGTGGGGCGGGAGCTGCACGAACTACAACAGGAAAGCCCTGCAGCGCATAGTGAACACGGCTGGAAGGATCATTGGTGCCCCACTCCCTTCCCTGCAAGACATATACACCACCCGCCTCACCCGGAAAACTATCACGATTGTGAGCGATGCAACCCACCCCGCACACAATCTGTTTAGCCCCTTGCCCTCTAGGAGGAGGTATAGGAGCCTCCGTTCCCGTACCACCAGACTCACCAACAGCTTCATCCACCAGGCTGTTAGGATGTTAAACTCTCTCCCCTCACTACCCCCAGCTCCATCCAACAGGCTGCCAGGAAACTAAAAACTAAAAACTCTCCCCCCCCTCTGCCCCCCCCCCAAAGAACACTCTGAACTCTTGACCACATTACATTACTATGCCACTTGCACTACCGCTATGCCACTTTTTTTGCTGCTATTACTGACTGTTGCACTAACTCCTAACTTATCAAACTGTGAGCACTGTGAACTCTGTTTTATTTAAGTATTGTAAATGTCTCTTCATGTCTGTCTTTTCTTGTTGTGCCGGTGCACTTGCACTTTTACTTTTACTGTTTATTTTCCTTTTTTACTGTTTTTTACCTTCTTTTGAAATGTCTTGTCTTGTCTTCACCGTAGGATAGTGAGAAACGTAATTTCGATTCCTTTGTATGTCTGGTACATGTGAAGAATTGACAATAAAACTGACTTTGACTTTGACAGAATGAACTAATAGTAGGATGTGGAAAGGAGGGAACAGTCCTCCTTTTAGGGATATCACTGCTAATAGTAGGAGTCCTTTTTCTGGCAGAAGAAGTAACCTGGGGACAGGCTGCAAAAAAGACCGATGGTATTTCCACCTCGGCTGAGGAAAGTAAGAAATCTTTAAAAAACAAAGAGTTTGCTCACAATATGCTATTGGTATCAGCTGTAATAGGAGGCTTGCTCATGGGAGGAGCACTTGGAAGTCTTATGCGAAAATGTATTGAATCTCATTTGATAGTTAATGCTGCTAGGGAAAATGAAGGACAAGTTCAATATATTTGTGCGCGCAGAGGCGTATTCGGTCAACAATTAGGACTAATAGCAGTAATATGCATACTAGGAACTGGTACATGGGCAGCACCAATAGCGGACCCATGTGGAGCTAAAGTTATCTTAAAGGTAGATAAGCATAAGGATAATACTTTCCAATTTGACATGTGTGACGTGATAGACTGCTACAGTGGGCCCCAGAGTTGGCAAGGTCGTGATATATATGTGGGAGACTGGCCTTTCGGGTTTTCTAGGTACATACCCTTCAAAACAGCATTTGCTCACACATACCCAGGGGGAATGACCTGGCAAAGGGTTTACTGGAGTACGAACCCCAAACATCAGAGTGAGGGATATATCTCAACCAAACCAGGAAAGGAAGGTCAATTTCAGCAAAAAGGTTCAATGATGAGAGGACAATTGGTGCCAGGGGGAGACAGTAGCAAGGTAAATCCCGTCATACTGAACATAGGCAAAGGAGTAACCGAAAATCCATGGTCAATGGAGGGATACGACCCAGACAAATGTGTGGGGAGAAAGAAACAGGTACCGACTGACATGAATACATTTTATATGATCATGGGTGTTGATATCAGCGGCAGGGACCCTACAGGGCAATTCCGAATTGACCTAGTGGAAACCGCGGGCGGGAGGGACATAACGGCTACTCTTCTACCATGGCCAGTAGGCTTTTGTATCAACAGGTGACTGGAGATTCAGGTGATCCTTGGACCATCACTGAGGGTCCCTACATGGAGAACTGCCCCATTGGGAATCCGTACTGCAAGCACGGAAAGGGTCCTGGAGCTGGTTGGCAGTGCTGGGATCTACCGCCCGGAAATGGAGAATCTGAGCAGAAGACTCCGGACCGATCCTGACTTCGCAGCCAAATACTATACTGATGTGTTGGGAATTGACCTACTCCCAGAGGAGACCCAGGCGATGTCCGAGTAGTGGAAAACACGTAAAGCAGACCAATAAAATTGAATTTTTCCAGGGTGTGAAGTTTTATTCAAAATACATATTTTTCTATTCCTTTTCTAGTATGTTTGTATTTAATTTTTAAGCTAAAATATAAGCTTTAAGTGCTAGAAGGGTCAGGACAATTGTAGAACTGTAAAATTTGGTGCTTTGCTTAATATTGCTCATGTGCTAGACCAAGCCCCTTGATAGTTTCATCTAGTATGCAAACGACAGGTAAATGTAATTATGCGGGGACTGGTTCGCTGTAAATGGCCGGCAGGTTTCGCTCGGAGCGGATGCTGAGTGCAACCTGAGTCACTCTCGCTGGCAGTACAGCCAAGCCAGGTCAGTGTTGTTTTGCCCCATTGGGGTTTTCCCAGCGACCGTGTAGAGCCTGCGGGGTAACATGGCTACGCTGTGCTAGAGCGCTTATTCAGAGGCCCATTTTGATAGTATTGTGTAAAAGTAGAATGTCCAGGAGAGTGGGGGAAGTTAAAGGACTACGTTAATCAAGGGCCCATATGTAACCTGCAATTTAAGCATGAAAGTCCCGTGTCAAGTCTTGTATTATTGCTCTCATAAATGTGAGCAAAGGAGGGACTTGTGGAAATATTTTTAAAAATATAGCTTGATTCTGACTTATACACTTGTAGAGCTGAGGGCCTCAATCTTGCAACACTTGCAAACGGCTAAAGGAAGTTTAACCAGATGGAGCTAAACACAAGCTTAAAAAATCAGGAAACTGTGCTAGATAATAGGAACTTGCAGGGGGGTGCCAACGGACACCTAGGCCCCTTTTGAGTTACGAAACTAACTGTCTTAAAGTTACGAGAGAACATGTGATTACGGGGGTTGTTGGGGTGTGAGGCCTTCTGATTGGAGGACTGAGATGGTGCACGGACGGCTGATTGGTTGCCCAACTACAACACCGAGTAACCAATCAGGAACCAGAGAAGTCATACAAGAATTGAACCCCACGATTGGAGGGCAGAGCGCTCTCCGGCCGACACCTGAGCACATCTGTTTGAGAGTTTGCTGAGCTGTCTGCTGTATAAACTTTACTTGCTATTTGTCTCATTAAATACTTATACTTTGAATTTGGTTTCAAGAGTCCTGTCTTCACCACCACCTTGAACAAACATGCTGAGAAGAAAATAATTTTTCCTAACAAATCCCAAATTCAGTGTCTCAGAAAATTAGAATATTACATAAGATCAATAAAAAAGGATATTTTAAACAGAAATGTCAGCCTTCTGAAAAGTATATTCATTTCTATGCACTCAATACTTGGTTGGGGCTCCTTTTGCATGAATTACTGCATCAATGCAGCGTGGCATGGAGGCGATCAGCCTGTGGCACTGCTGAGGTGTAATGGAAGCCCAGGTTGCTTTGATAGCGGCCTTCAGGTCATCTGCATTGTTGGGTCTGGTGACTCTCATCTTCCTCTTAACAAAACCCAATAGATTCTCTATGGGGTTCAGGTCAGGCGAGTTTGCTAGCCAATCAAGCACAGTAATACCATGGTCATTGAACCAGCTTTTGGTACTTTTGGCAGTGTGGGCAGGTGCCAAGTCCTTCTGGAAAATGAAATCAGCATCTCCATAAAGCTTGTCAGCAGAAGGAAGCATGAAGTGCTCTAAAATTTCCTGGTAGATGGCTGCGTTTACTGTGGACTTCAGAAAACACAGTGGACCAACACCAGCAGATGACATGGCACCCAAAATCATCACTGACTGTGGAAACTTCACACTGGACTTCAAGCAACGTGGATTCTGTGCCTCTCCACTCTTCCTCCAGACTCTGGGACCTTGATTTCCAAATGAAATGCAAAATTTACTTTAATCTGAAAAGAGGACTTTGGACCACTGAGCAACAGTCCAGTTCTTTTTCTCCTTAGCCCAGGTAAGACGCTTCTGACGTTGTCTCTGGTTCAGGAGTGGCTTGACACAAGGAATGCAACATTTGTAGCCCATGTCCTGGATTCGTCTGTGCGTGGTGGCTCTTGATGCACTGACTCCAGCCTCAGTCCACTCCTTGTGAAGCTCCCCCAAATTCTTGAATGGATTTTGCTTGACAATCCTCTCAAGGCTGCGGTTATCCCTGTTGCTTGTGTACTTTTTCCTACCACACTTTTTCCTTCCACTCAACTTTTTATGAATATGCTTGGATACAGCACTCTGTGAACAACCAGCTTCTTTAGCAATGACCTTTTGTGGCTTACCCTCCTTGTGGAGGGTGTCAATGACTGTCTTCTGGACATCTGTCAAGTCAGCAGTCTTCCCCATGATTGTGTAGCCTACTGAACCAGACTGAGACCATTTAAAGGCTCAGGAAACCTTTGCAGGTGTTTTGAGTTAATTAGCTGATTAGAGTGTGACACCATGAGTTTCCAATTTTGAACTTTTTCACAATATTCAAATTTTCTGAGACACTGAATTTGGGTTTTCATTAGCTGTAAGCCATAATCATCAAAATTACAAGAAATAAAGGCTTGAAATATTTCACTATGTGTAATGAATCTATATAATATATCGTCACCTTCTTAAAATAATCGCCTAAGTCATATTTTCAAGTTTTTCAGAAAACAGAATAAACTGAACCAAATACAGAATATATGATATTTGTTAATCATTTCACACAAAAAGGGTATATCAATAGATGACTATTGACTTACAAATAACGCTGTCTGTCAATTATGTAACATAAGAGGATTAAAGACTAAATAACTACACAACATTTATAGCCTAGCCAAATATTGTAGTAAACATTATCACTTACCATTCGGGGACGAGTCCAGAATCATGGAAATGACTTAATTTATGTTGATTTTCTTTGTGCATCTTGAAGCAGCCGCCATATTAATAACTTGTAAAAATGCCTAAGTCAAAATTTATTGTGACTTAGGCAAACATACAAACAGCCTAAGAGCACTCTTGACTTAGGCGATTACATTACCGGGGTAAAACAGCATGATCCTTTCAATTAAGGATCTAGGCAACTTTACCAGAGGTGGCCAGCATCATGAAGAGCTGATTTAAGCAAAAATCTCATGTTCCTCAAAAAATGACTTAGGCGATTATTTTAAGAAGGTGACGATATGGGTTTCACTTTCTGACATGAGTCACAAAAAATATTGAACCTTTTCACAATATTCAAATTTTTTGAGCTGCACCTGTATATACACTGCTGAAAAAAATGAAGGGCACACTTAATCATCACAGTATAACACCAAGTCAGTCAGTGTGAACCTGCTCTCATCTGTGAAGAGAACGGGGCGCCAATGGCGGACCTGCCAATTCTGGTGTTCTCTAGCAAATGCCAATCGAGCTGCACGGTGCTGGGCTGTGAGCACAGGTTCCACTACAGGATGTTGGGCCCTCATGCCACCCTCATGGAGTCGGTTTCTGACAGTTTGGTCAGAACATGTATTGTGTTTAGCTATGGAGACAATAACCACACCGGCAGCTTCGCTGATAGCCTTTACTGAACTGAACTCAAGTTCCACAACAACCAACCACAACGCAGCATCCTACACAGGTGCTGCTAAACTTAAAGGCACAGTACACTATTACTGCTAGTGCTTAACCAGACATAACATTTTCTCCCCCCTCCCCCCTTAGCATAATAGCATGACCTCCCAGTCCACAAACCCCAATGTCACTTATCACCCCGTAATGTAATCCCCGTGCCAGACGGGCGGAGCCCTCACCCTCTGAGGGCGAGCAGGCTGGGGAGCAACGCCTGGCGGTGGCGGTGGGTGACCCCCCACACGGGTTGTTTCCGGTCTGGGCTGCCAACTGAGAGCAGCAGCTGGGGACAGGGATGATGCAGGGATTGTGGGGGCTCTAACCCTGTGCAGGCGGTTTGAGTGCCAACGAGTCCCATCGTCCAGTCTGTAGGTAGCCGGTCCCAGCTGCTGTGTCACCCGAAAAGGCTCTGACCATGTTCTGGCGGTGGGCGTGCTTGATCCTGACCCAGTCCCCTGCCGACAGAGAGGGGGTCTGCACTCGGTGAGAGGCATCAAACCTCTGTTTCATCCGAGCCTGAGAGCTTCGGACCTGAGCTCTGGCTTTCTGGAGCCCTGGGCTCCCACGTGCAGGAGCTGGCTCGGCTCTCAGGCAGTCCAGCGGTTGCTTTAGTTCCCGCCCGATCATGAGCAAAGCCGGAGACACCCCCGTGGTGGAGTGCTTGGATGCTCGGACGGTCAGGAGAGTTTGGTTGAGTGCGGCGCTGAAGGTTTTTCCTTCCTCCAGACAGGCTCGGATTCCATTCTTGAGAGTTTTATTCAGTCTTTCCACCCCCCCGTTACTCTCCGGGTGGTACACTGCTGTCCTGATGTGCTTGATGGAGCGCAGTGACAGGAACTCTGAGAACTCCGCCGATGCGAATTGGGGCCCATTGTCCGACGTGATGACACTAGGCAGGCCTCAGCGCCCGAACAGCTTGTCGAGGCGGTCGATGATGGTGTGTGAGGTGATGGAGCCCAGTTCGATGGCCTCCGGCCACTTCGAGTGAAGGTCATGCACGACGAGTAGGTAGCGGGCATGTGCAGGTGCCCCATGTAGCTCCCCACAGAGGTCGATCTGGATGTGCTCCCACGGCGCGGATGGCCACAGGGTCGGAGAGAGAGGTGCTGTAGCAGGCTGGCCCGTTTTCCCACTCAGAAGACAGCAGGCGCAGTTACGCACCAGCTCTTCTGCATCAGTGTCTATGTGAGGCCACCACACTGTGTCTCGGCAGCGTTGTTTCACCTTGACCACCCCCAGGTGCCCCTCGTGTGCCATGTGCAGTACTCTGGCCCTCAGAGTCTCCGGTACAATAGCACGGTGGCCGCGGGCAAGACACACGTCCCCCCAGCAGGAGAGCTCTTCGCGGACTCGGTGGTAGGGAAGCAGACTGTCATCTACTTTGGCAGGCATGCCATCCTGGGTGTAGGCACGGAGGGTTGTGAGTGTCCCGTCCTCAGCTGAGGCCTGCTGCAGCTCGGCCAGGGTGACTACTGCACTGAGGGGCTCGTGCAGCGTGTGGACCCAGTCTTCATCACCCTCTGATTCCGGTGTCGCCCCACCCATTTCATTCGTCAAGGATACGGCCCTCGACAGGAGGTCGGCCACTGTATTGGCACGCCCAGGCATAAACTCAAGCTTGAAATTGTACTGATTCAGCCTATCAGCCCACCTCAGTAGTCTCATGGGTCTGTGCCCGGAGCCTCGGGTCGCCAGCAGTGTCGTCAGCGCCTGATGATCTGTACGGATAGTGAAGGCCCTGCCATACAGGTAGACATGCCAGCGTTCGCATGCCCACAGGCATGCAAGGGCCTCCCTCTCCCCCACTGAGTACTTTTGCTCGGCCGGGGTGAGTGCCCGTGAGGCAAAAGCCACCGGACGCTCCACCCCTTCATGGACCTGGGACGGCACTGTGCCCAGTGCCACCCCAGAAGCGTCACAGGTGACCATGGTGGATGCAGTCAGGCTGAAATGGGCCAACGTGGGCGGGGATGTGAGCTGCTGTTTGATGACACACACAGCCTCCTGGCAGGCTGGGGTCCAGTCCCATACAGCATCCTTTCGTAGCAGCCGGCGCAGGGGGGCCGTCGTGTCGGAGTAATGTGGCAGGAACCGGAGGTAGTAAGTAGCCATCCCCAGAAAGGACGACAGCTGGGACGGTGACTGCGGATCCTGCAGGGACAGAATGGCCTCGGTGTGGGACATGATCGGGGTGATACCCCCCTTGGAGAGCCTGAAGCCTAGGAACTCCACCTCCTCGGCACCAAACGCACACTTCTCGGCATTCAGTGTGACCCCGTGCTGCTGGAAGCGCTGGAAGACCTGCTCCAGACGAGCGTCGTGCAGTGCGGTGGAGGGCGCGTGTACCACCACGTCGTCCAGGTAGATGGAGACCCCTTGAATGCCAGCTAGGATGAGTGACATTACTTTCTGAAAGCAGCTTGGGGCCGATGACAGTCCGAAAGCCATGCGCTTATATCTGAAAACCCCCACATGTGTGACGAACGCGGTAAGGTCCATGCTGGCCGGTGCCAGAGGAACCTGCAGGTAGCCGTGTCGTAAATCCATCTTGCTGAAGATAGTAGAGCCATGGAAATGGCTAGTCAGCTCCTCGGCTGTGGGGAGGGGGTACTTGTCGGGGATGATGGCTTCGTTGACGTCCGTCAGATCGACGCAGAGACGCAGTCCGCCCCCCCGTTTCTTGGCTATCACCAGGTTGGATACCCAGGGTGATGCGTTGACTGGTTCGATGACGTCCTCCTTCACCAGGCGGTGTATCTCCTCCTCCACCGCATCACGGAGGGCCAGGGGGATGCGCCGTAGCGGCTGGATAACGGGGCGGACTTTTGAGTCCACAGTAGGCTGGTGCACAAATCCAGACATGCAGCCCAGTCCTTTAAAAAGTTGTGGGTAACGGTCGGGCCAGGAGGTGGCGACCTGCAGGACACGCAGGCCCCCAGCGTCAGTCAAAGTAAAGTCCAGGGCATGGAATAAGTCTAGACCCATAATGTTAGCCCCTTTCTGTGTAATGTAAAACTTGGTGTCAGGGGCGCATTGGCGATTATACTCCATGGGCAAGCAGGCTACTCCCAACGTGGAGATAGGGGCATGGCCGTAACCCGACAGGGAGTTAGCTGCTGCTCCCAGAGGCACGTGACTGAAGAGGCGGTCATATGTGGACTTATTCAGGAGTGACACTTTTGCCCCCGTATCAACAAGAAGTGGTATGTAGGCTCCGCCCACGAGGCATGTGCAGTGACTGAATGAGGCCTGCTGGCTCAGTATTGTATTGATAGGAACAGCAGCAGTATGTGAGTGTACTGGAGGGGAGCGACAAAAGCGTGCAAAGTGGTTCAACTTGTTGCAGTTACGGCAGCGCTTACCAAGGGCAGGGCATGATTGGTCCCTAGCTACATGCCTAGAGGAGCCACAGTTACTACAGCGCTTGGGCCCACTTTCCCTTGCCCCCCTGTCTGCCACTCTTTGCACATCAAGACTGTCACTGTCCATGTCCGCAGCCCATGCTGTCTCCTGGGCCACGTTCTGCACTACCGGTGGTGATGACGTCACGGACTCGTGCACAGCGCGAGAGAACTTGCGCGCCTCCATTAACGCAGTTTCCAACTGTTTCCCAATCACTACAGCATCAGTTAATGTCATTGAGTCCGGTTCTAGTAACAGTCTCTCCCTCAGCTGAGTACAGGACGTTTTCTCTATTAGCTGATCAACTATAAGTCCGTCCTCCAAACCCCCAAACTCACAATGTTTTGCTAGCTCACGTAAGGCAGATACGAACTGGGCAACAGTCTCACCAGACTTCTGGGCTCTCTGGCGAAACTCAAAACGGTACATTCGTCGGCTCCTTCCTGAGCTGAAATGCGACTTTAGGGCGGCGGTAGCCGTATCATACTTATCGTCCGACAGCGTGAGTGTAGCCAAAATCCGTTGCCCCTCCTGACCGAGGCAGTGCCGCCGAAGCGCGCACTTTCTAGCGTCCGCTAGATCTGAATGTCCCAAGGCTAGTAAATAGTCCTCAAACGACCGTAGCCATCGGTCCCAGGGAACAGCTGGGTCACCGGGAACAGGTAGGAAAGGTGGCGGTGGTGGTAAAGCGAAGTCAGCCATCCTCGTCTGCCAAATATTGTGTTTAGCTATGGAGACAATAACCACACCGGCAGCTTCGTTGATAGCCTTTACTGAACTGAACTCAAGTTCCACAACAACCAACCACAACGCAGCATCCTACACAGGTGCTGCTAAACTTAAAGGCACAGTACACTATTACTGCTAGTGCTTAACCAGACATAACAACATGCACATGCGTAGCCCACTGGAGGTCATTTTGTAGGGCTCTGGCAGTGCTCCTCATGTTCCTCCTCGCACAAAGGAGCAGATACCGGTCCCGCCGCTGGGTTGTTGCCCTTCTACGGCCCTGTCCAGCTCTCCTCGTGTAATGGCCCGTCTCCCGGTATCTCCTCCACGCTCTTGAGACTGTGCTGGGAGACACAGCAAACCTTCTTGCGACGGCACGTACGGATGTGCCATCCTGGAGGAGCTGGACTACCTGTGCAACCTGAATGGGCTGCAGGTACCGCCTCACGCTACCAGTAGTGACAAGGGCACTGGCAAAATGCATAACAGACAATTTCAATACAAACTAGTGACTTCTTCGTATATGCGTATGTTACGTGGTAAGTTAATTTATTTTTTCTTGGTTAAATTTGTTCAGTTCAAAATTATAGTTGCAACGACAAGGGTGACGTAGGAAAATAAACTAAACAAGACTTAACAGCAAAGTGCAGGCTCTTTGTGATTTATGCTAATGCTGCATTCGTTTATTCATTTTCGAATCCCGATATCCGACTAGGGAAACTGTTGGAAATGCCCTTTCAACTTAGAGTTTCATGTCGGAAATCAGGGATCGGGAAATCAACCCCAACCTCCCGACGAAGAATAACTTGACATCATATGATCATGGCAGCTCACACCGCGACCCACATTGTGAACAGTAATTATTTTTAGACGAGTTTAGCTTTTTATACACTTCAACTTTAGTTTTTCAGCATGAAACTACTACTATTGCATGTATTGTGTCCATTAAGCAGAGGTTTAAAATAAATAAAGATGTTTGCATTTTTAAAATTGATGTCAATTTATAATCTATTTTAGTAGCCTAACTCAAGTTTTTTTTTTTTTTTTTTGTAGACTTTAACTACTTTGAGCAAGAATTGGTAAAATGTAGTTATAAAATTACATTATCATTAGCTATGATAAATTACATTGATAATAATTTTTTTAACATTAACATCAGTTACATTTATGTTCATTGTTAACATCAACATTGTTTAAACATTATTTCAATGCATTGATTCAATGTAAACTCGATGAGCACCTAGATGCAGAATCAACATCAGAGATCAACAATTAATGCTTCATCTTATGTTAATTCTGTGTTGTTATGAGTTTAACAATGAATACTCCAGTTCCCAGTATGCACTGCGGTAGTGACGCGGTCATCACAGAACGGGGGGTTCAGTACACGAGGTTACTGCATGCATGTCGTTTTGGAGCTGTCCTGTTAATTACATAATAAAGGCTATAAACCTACGCCTGGTTTGTCATCAGTGAATAACAAACATAACATGGTGTCAGAGATGGAAGTCAGCATGAGAAGATGGAGCATCGAAAATTAATGACTCTAAAAACATTTTTTTTAAAACCACGAAAGATGAAAATAAACGATTACAAGTGAGTAGCTTCGGACCTGAAAATGCTAATGACAGCTAATTCAAGCGATAGCCACCAGTGTAACGTCGAGTAGCAGCGGCAGCTGTAGCAGCGAAAGTGATACTGAGGAGCAATTTGCACGCGTGGATGACATTGTTCCCGATCAAGTAAGAGAAATTCTTGTACCACGAATTCCCGTTATGGATAAACTCAGTCCACCCACGCCTATGCAGTTGAGGGGCAATCTTGCTGATAACTGGAAACGTTTCAAGCAGAGATTCAAGATATATCTGGCTGCTAGTGGAGCAGGGGGAGACGATGAGAAATTGAAAGCTTCCATTTTTCTGCATATCATTGGGGAAGATGCATTGGACATTTATAATAGCTTTCAGCTTGACGAGGAAAACTTTGCATTGACTGTGCTAATGGCAAAGTTCGAAGAATATTTTTCCCAAGTCAAAATATCACGTTTGACAGATACAAGTTTTTCACCTGTGATCGGAAACAAGGACAAGTTTTGATCAATATTTAGCTGAGCTTAACACACTGAGTAAAACGTGTGAATTTGGAACATTAAGTGACTCACTAGTCAGAGACAGAATATTCTGTGGTATTCCTGATAATGGGCTCAGAGAAAGATTACTATGTGAGCATGATTTGACACTGGACAAGACTGTTATCATGTGTAGAGCAGCAGAGACCACATGTGCACAAGCTAAGGAGCTACGTAGAGAGGAGACAGCTGTGCATGCAGTACAGAGAGAGGAGCAGAACCCAAAACGCTTTGTAAAGCAAAAGCCACAGAGAGAGAAATATCCAGACAAGCCATTACATTAGACAGTAAATGTAACAAATGCGGATACAGCTACATGGCCAGGTGCTGTCCAGCTTGTGGGAGAATGAATCATTTCTCAAAATGCTGCAAAGCAGAAGTTACAAAGAAAAAGGTTCACTCAGTCGAAGAGGATCCAGAGGAATTATTTGTAGATTGCGTGCAGATTAGAACTGCAGATTAAGCTGAGTGGATTGTGCCATTGACTGTGAACGAGAGCATAATTCCATTCAAGCTTGATACTGGAGCCCAAGTGAACTTATTGTCCATTGACGACTACAACACTCACAGTAAAGAGCAAAATCCACCCTGTTAAAATCAAAGTCAGAGGATATACTGGAGAAAACGTACCAGTCAGGGGAAGCTGCGTTGTAACTTTCAAGCATAAAGGGCAGCAGCTCAAAGCACAGCTATTGATTGTGGACAAGCGAGTACAGCCAATCCTAGGACTCACTGCGTGTGAAAAGCTCAATCTGGTGACAAGAGTGTTTGTGGTGAAATCACAGACTGAAAATGATCAGGACTCACTCATGGAGGAGTTTAAAGATGTTTTTGAGGGACTTGGATGTTTGCCTGGTGAACACAAAATACACGTGGATGAAACTGTGTCTCAAGTTGTGCATGCCTGCAGGAAGGTTCCATTCGCGTTGAGAGGAAAACTCAAGGAGGAGCTAGCACACATGGAGAAGATGAACATAATAAAGAAGATAGAGGAGCCGACAGAATGGGTGAGCTCGCTAGTGATAGTGCTAAAACAGACAGGAGCACTACGGATATGTTTAGACCCAAGGGATCTGAACAAAGCCATCAAGTGAGAGCATTTCAAGTTACCTACAAGAGAAGAGATCATGTCGCAGTTTGCTGGCGCCAAATGGTTCAGCAAGCTTGATGCATCATCAGGTTTCTGGCAAATGAAGCTGGACGAGGCGAGCTCGAGGCTATGCACCTTTAACACACCTGAGGGCAGATACAGATTTCTTCGTCTACCATATGGCATTCTGTCGGCACCAGAGGTCTACCACAAGACCATTCACATGAAGTTCGAGCACATACCTGGAGTTGAGACGATGATGGACGACATTATCGTGTGAGGGTCCACTCAGGAGTAACATGACACACGAGTGAGATAGGTGCTTGACTTGACGCGTGAAGCCAATCTGAAGCTAAACAAGGAAAAATGTGTGTTTGGTGTTAAAAAACTTACCTTTGTGGGAGACGTCATCTCTGAGGCAGGAGTAGAACCAGACCAGAGGAAGACATCAGCTATCAACAATATGGAGCGTCCCCAGAACAAAGATGAGGTGAGACGGGTCCTAGGGATGGTGACTAACCTTGCAAAATTTATTCCCCAACTGTCAACACAGTCAGCACCACTCCGATGTCTTCTCGAGCAGAAAAACGAGTGGATGTGGTCCCATGAACAGGAACAATGCTTCCAGAACCTGAAAAAGACCTTAACAGAGGAGCCAGTGCTGAAGTTCTATGACCCGCAGAGGAGCACTAGGATATCTGCAGACGCGTCACAGTATGGCCTAAGAGCAGTACTACTGCAGCAGCACGACGAGGCATGGCAGCCAGTGGCCTACACGTCTAGAGCCTTAACGAGCGCAGAATCCAGATACGCGCAAATAGAAAAAGAGCTTCTAGCCAGCACATATGCATGTGAAAGGTTTCACCAGTACGTCTACGGGCAAGCCTTCGACGTGGAAACCGACCACAAGCGACTGTTGTCGGTCATGTCCAAACCATTGAATGATTGCCCTATGAGAATACAGTGCATGTTAATCAGACTGCAGAAATATGATGTGAAGATGATCTACACACCAGGGAAGTTCATGTTCAAGACACTCTTTCTAGAGCAGTGGACAAGAATGAAAGTGCAGACAAAGTGACAAGTGCAGAAATACAGGCTTATGTCGACATGATCGTGACATCACTCCCAGTGTCTACTGAGAGAAGTGAGCAGATCAGAAAAGAGACTGAAACAGATGAGATAATGAACAAGCTCAAGGAGACAATTCTGACAGGATGGCAGAAAAATGACTGTTCAAGAAGAATCCAGGACTATTGGTCATGGAGAGCAGAGCTCACAGTCGTGGATGACATTGTTTTCAAAGGAAACAAATTTGTCATTCCTGCAGCACTACGGAAGAAAATGCTACAGAAGATAAACGAAGGACATCTAGGTGAGGAAAAATGCAAGCGCAGAGCACATGAAGTTATATATTGGCCAAGGATGAACCAGGACATAAGCCAAACCACAGCTTTATGTGAGTTATGCCTTACCTACAGACCCAAGCAGCAAGCAGAGCCACTCATGCATTACCCTGTGCCCGACAGACCCTACTACAAAGTCGGGGTTGACTTATTTGACTGTAATGGGAAGAGCAACATTGTAGTTTCAGACTACTATTCTAACTACCCAGAAGTGGCAACACTGCAAACAACATCCAGTAGAGCTGTTATTACTTACCTAAAGACAGTGTTCGCGAGGCACGGGGTTCCTTGTGAACTGTTCCAACAACGGTCCACAGTTTTCAAGCAGTGAGTTTGCCTCCTTCGCCAAGGAGTGGGGATTCCAGCACACAACCTCGAGCCCGAATTATCCTAGGTCCAATGGCCTTGCAGTCAGTCAAAATTGTTAAAGGGCAAAAAAGGCACAGGATGGAAAAGAGGATTTCCAGAGGAGCATTATGATCTACAGAAGCGCGCCTCTGCAGAACGGTCTGTCTCCAGCTCAGATCCTGATGGGACGACACATACACACCAAGCTCCCAATGCACAAGGACCTGCTGACACCTAAGGGAGCACACAAAATCAAACACGCGAAAGAGGAACAAAAGAAGAAACAAAAACAGCGACATGACAAGAGTGCAAAATACCTACCCAGTCTGAAGCCTGGAGATCAAGTCCGTCTCCGAGACTACTCCACAGGTGCATGGACACAACAGGGATGCGTGCAAAAAGAAGCCGCTCCACGTTCCTTCCAGATCCAGACAGAGCATGGAACAGCTCTGAGAAGAAACCGCGTGGATCTTCGACTTCAAGCAACACATCAAGAGACAGATACTCAACTTGACACTTCAGATAGGTCAGGAGCTACAAACAGTGAGCAGGTGGACAACAGTTCCCTGAATTACACTGACACTGGTCTACCAGCTGGAAAACTTTGTAGACCACAAAGGACTGTTAAGCCACCTGTGAGGCTTATTGAAACTTGTTCAATAGCAAATGGACTGTTGTTTCAAGACTGATGGAAAAACTGTTACGGCAATGTAGTATAATGGTTAAGGAACCGGACTTGTAACCGAAAGGTTGCAGGTTCGATTCCCAGGTAGGACACTGCCGTTGTACCCTTGAGCAAGGTACTTAATCTGAATTGCTTCAGTATATATCCAGATATACTATAATATAAATGTAAGAAGTTGTGTAAGTCGCTCTGGATAAAATGCCTATAATGTAATGTAATGTTACACTGTTTGTGTTGTTAAAAAAAAAAAATGGAAGTGGAAGTTTAAATACATAGAAAAGGTATTTTCATTTAAAGGGGGGAAGATGTGTTGTTATGAGTTTAACAATGAATACTCCAGTTCCCAGTATGCACTGCGGTAGTGACGCGGTCATCATGGAACGGGGGGTTCAGTACACGAGGTTACTGCCTGCATGCCGTTTTGGAACCGTCCTGTTAATTACATAATAAAGGCAAAAAACCTATGCCTGGTTTGTCATCAGTGAATAACACACATAACAAATTCAACATTGATTCAATACTTCCTTGCTATCTGAGTATAGGCTCCTTTCATTTGCGACGATGCTTCATTTCATGGAAGTGAGCAGCTGCTGATTTTAAAACGAATGTCTCGTAAGTTTTAGCGCAGCTTGAGATACACGTGAGTCGCATAACCTTCTCCTCCTGCAGGCGGCTTCTGAGTGCGGTTTTGATCCGGTTTTGGAGTGAGAATCCCCGCTCTGCTGGCACACATAACATGGGAATGACACAGGCCATCTTTGCCACCTTCACCCAGTTGGGATAAATGTCGGGAAATTAAGAGAAGATTGTTTAGCCATGATTGTTTAGCCCCTATTGACGTAGGCTATTATTGCCTCCATGTTGACAGTGGGCAGGGGCCGCGGTGCTGCGTGTATAGAAGTCGTGGAGGCGGAGTTTGTGTGTTGGACCGCTTGATAACACTGGACATCTTGGGACAGCGGGGGCTATTTTTAATCATGACGTTTGGCTGTAGGCTATTACACTTAATTTGTTTGATTAATGCAATGATTCTATTGAATGTTTTTGTTTGTTTGTGGAAGAGCTCCTCTTCATGCCATACAAGACCTCCCCACTACATGACCTCTCCATTACCGTTGACGGGACCATGGCTGCCTCCCGCTCTGCAAAGAACCTGGGGGTGGTCCTGGACAACCAGTTGGACTTCAAAGACCACATCAGGGCGACGGCACGGTCCTGCAGGTTCCTCCTATACAACCGCACCTGACCACCTACTCCACCCAGCTTCTTGTCCAGACTATGGTCACCTCACGCCTGGACTACTGCAACTCCCTGCTCGCGAGCCTACCAGCCTGTGCCATCCTGCCTCTTCAACTGATCCAGAACGCAGCTTGTGTTCAACCTCCCAAAATTTTCACATGTCACCCCCCTGTTGAGGTCACTCCACTGGCTGCCAGTTGCAGCCAGGATCAGGTTCAAAGTTCTGACCCTGGCCTACACTGCAGGACTGGCAGAACTATGTTCCTGCTCGACCAATTCGCTCGTCTACAGCAGGGCGACTCGCACTCCCCCCCCCGCTTTGTGTCAATGGCGCTCGCTCGTCCCGACACACTGCATGAAAAATCTTGGTCAAAATTCCTGTTGTTCAATAAAGTTATGGGTAAAAAAAACAAAAAACAGGGATCCTCAATCTTATCCAGAAACTACCGGTGTATGTGCATACTTTTGTTCAAAACCAAGCAGTTACACACAGGAGTTCTACTAATCAAACAGTGGTTAAATCCAGTGAAAAGTAGTTAATTCTGTGCTCGGGAGTGTGATGAAACTGACGGTCATTCCGTCTGTCCCTACACAGAAGTAACGATAGCGATCAGCGACAATTGAGCTGATTACATTCAAAACCGGCACAATAACTACCCTAATTTCAATTTGACACCTCGACTTTCTGTTTATACAGCTAGCTAGCTACCTGGATACACTGTCTGACGATGGTGGGCAAAACAAGACAATGCTACGTAAGAAATACGAAGCTAACATAACGTTAGCCTGCAGCAGCCTTGATATACAGTGGTGTTCAAATAAATAGCAGTGAAAAAAAAGTTAATAAAGTGCAAATATTTTTTAATAGCTTTTAGTTCCATATTTCAAATGTAGTGGAAACATTACACTTTCAATTCCAAATCAAAGCATTAACAAATTTGATCAAGTCTGCGTTATTCTTTTCCAGAAAGAAAAGAATAGAAATATTAATCTTGTCATGGATCTGACCTTTCTTCCCTTATCTCCACGTCGCTTTATTCGTTTTTATCGTTTACCGGTAATCTATGGGATTTTCCTGTGTTCCGTCACGGGTTTTGCTTTCACCTTGTCATTAGTGAGTACACCTGGCAGTTATTTCCGCTCACTATTTATACCCCGCTTCCGGCCTCTCTCGTTGCTTCCATGTTATTTCACTTGACATTCGAGCTGGTAAAAAAGGGTATAGGAAGTTGTATTGCTATCGACCGCTTTGATTAGCAACTTGGGACTTGTTAGCAGTACAACCTTAGAAAGAAAACAGTTCTAGTTTATACGCTCTTATTTCAGAGCAGGTTTCGTTTTCTTTTGTTTCTCTACTCTACCTACGAGTGTCTCACCCAAAGTTTTTGGGGTCTTTTCAGTTTGCTGTTTTTTGTTGTTTCACTCCACAAACGGGAGTTAGATAAGCGTTATTGCTTATTCCTTTGTTTTGCTCGATTAGCTATTTGCATTTGGATCTCCAACATTCCCATCTCTGTCTCTGACGGAGATCCTTCACAAATCTGTTAAAAAAAATAGCAGTATCGAAATTTTTCTTTTCAAACTCAAACACTTACTGTATAAACTGAAGACATTTTTCAAGATTTAACTTCACTTTAAATTACTGAACTAATATTTAGTTGCATAATCATTGTTTTTGCTGTGCATCTGCGTTGCATCGAGTCAACCAACTTCTGACACCTAGAAACAGGTATTTCAGCCCAGGATGAACAAACTACATTCCACAGTTCCTGTGAATTTTTGGGTTTTGCTTCAGAAACTGCATTTTTAATGTCACCCCAGAAGTTTTCAATGGGGTTGAGGACGGGGGATTGAGCTGGCCACTCCATGACCTCAATCCTTTTTGTCTGGAAGCAGATGTTGCATTACATTACATTATAGGTATTTAGCAGACGCTCTTATCCAGAGCGACTTACACAGCATTTCTTTTTGCATTTATACATAGTATCCATTGATACAGCTGGATATATACTGAAGCAATGCAGGTGAAGTACCTTGCTCAAGGGTACAACGGCAGTGTCCGACCTGGGAATCGAACCGGCAACCTTTCGGTTAC
This sequence comes from Ilyophis sp. 1 JC-2022, assembly GCA_022702515.1. Classification (NCBI taxonomy): domain Eukaryota; kingdom Metazoa; phylum Chordata; class Actinopteri; order Anguilliformes; family Synaphobranchidae; genus Ilyophis; species Ilyophis sp. 1 JC-2022. The sequence goes on from CM040406.1 coordinate 2,094,819, forward strand.
AAACCCAGTTCCTTAACCATTATACCACACTGCCGCATTATACCACACTGTTGCTCGCTTACTCGTGTGTTTGGGGTCATTGTCTTGTTGAAACACCCATTTCAGGGGCATTTCCTCTTCGACATACAGCAACATAATCTCTTCAAGTATTCTGATGTATTCAAACTGTTCCATGATCCCTGGTATACGATAAATAGGCCCAACACCGTAGTGTCCCCATACCATGATTTTTGCGCCACCATGCTTCACTGTCTTCACAGTGTACCCACAATTCAGTACCCGGGGGTCGTCTGATGTACTGTCGATGACCACTAGACCCAAAAATAACAATTTTACTCTCATCAGTCCACAGAATGTTACGCCATTTCTCTTTGGGTCAATCAATGTGTTTCTTGGCAAATTTTAACCGATTCTGCACATGCCGTTTTTTCAACAATGGTGCTTTACGGGGGCTTCTTGCTGATAGCTTAGCTTCGATCAAACATCTTCTGACTGTAACAGCACTTACAGGTAATTTTAGATCATCTTTGATCTTTCTGGAGGTGATGATTGGCTGAATCTTTGCCATTCTGACTATTCTTCGATCCGTTTTAACAGTAGTTGCTCTTTTTCTTCCACGTGTTTCAGATTTTTGTTGCCATTTTAAAGAGCATTTGAGATCTTTTTAGCTGAGCATCCTATAATTTGCTGCACTTCTTTATACGTTTTCCCCTCTCCAATCAACTTTTTAATCATATTACGTTGTTCCTCCGAACAATGTTTGGAACGGCCCATTTTACTTAGCAATTCAGAAGGAAATATATTTTATAACAATGTGTGAAACATTTGCTTCCCTTCTTCCTTAATAAAAAGACAATTAATGACACCTGTTTGTTTTTTCACAGAATGAATTAATTCTCTAATTAACCGTTTTGAACCGTCCCGCGAAAGGTTGTATCGATTTTAAGTGTTCTAGCCGCTGTTTGCTGTTTGCGTGGTTTTTAATTAGACCTCGTTGAACACTGATCAAAGTAATTGCATTGCTAGTTAGTTTGTGTTTGTTTGGCTGTTTCGATTGCTGTTTCAGATTGTTGCTGATAGTTTCTGAGTATTGTGCTTTTTGATAGAGAATATAGTATTGATGCTTTTTGATAGAGAGCTGTAATTGATTGCAATCATGTGTGCACTTGATCACCACTATTATAGCTTTATCAATCTGCACTTCTACCACTCTCAAATCACACTATTAGTCATTCTCTGTTGTCCCCCCCCCCCTGATCCTATCCATTACTAGCTTTGAATACCACGGCATCTGTGTTTATCAACCCACCCTGGGAGATTAACCTGTACATTATAGTTTATCCCTTCCAGGTCCCCTTCCCCACTTCTCCGCTCCTGATCGGCTTTTTCTTCCAGAGGAACAGGCCCTGCAATGATCTCACTGTTACTCACTGTTACCCTCTGCATGCCTCTGATCACCACTTTTTTTCTCCTCTCTCTTGTTTCCACACCGTCCCTCCCCCCCCCCCACCCCCCCCCCACTGTCTCTGTTCACCGTAACCTCTGCTCCCTCTCGCCCTCCTCTCTTGCTCCCTGTCACTGCTTCCCTCCCTCCCCCTCTCAAACCCTCTCTCAACTCTCTATCGACTCTGCACCCTGGTCTGGTCAGCTCCCTGGTCACATCACTTGACTCTCTCTGCCCTCTTGTCTCTAGGCCCACACGTCCATCTCCTCCTGCCCGTAGGATGTCGACGAGAGGATGTGAGAAAACTAGGAGAGTGCTCAGACTGCCCGTGGATGTCCGACGATGAGGGAAAACCTAAAAATCTCTCCTCCTCCTCCACCTGCCACTCGGCTCAGCGGCAGCTCACAGCACTGCTGCCAAGGTAACCTATCACACTAAAATTTGCAAACACAGTTCTAACCCCCGTCAATTGTTCTCTATCTTCTCCTCCCTCCTCAGCAAACCCCCCCCTGCTCCTCTTCCTCGTTCACTGCAGACGACTTCACAGATTTCTTAGATGAGAAAGATCGCAGACATCCGCAGCTCCTTAAGCCCCCTCCCCCTCCCCTCACAGACACTGCTTTCCACTCTTCTCTCTCCCTCTCTCTGTGCCCCCTGTGCTGTTGTCTACTTTTCTTTTCCCCCTTTCTCAGACCGATGTGTGTATCCGATGTGTGTATCCCCTTTCTCCTACTCTCCCATCGCCCCACTACTTGTGCTTGTGCCCGACCCTATCCCTTCATCTCTCCTCCAGGCAATCACCCCAGATATCCTCCCGTTTTGTGACCTCCCTTGAAACTCCCTGACCTCTGGCTGTTTCCCCTCATGTTTCAAAAGAGCCCACATCACACCCAATCCTGAAAAAACCTGAAAACACTGGACCCCTCCAACATCCAAAACGACAGACAAAACGGTCGGTAGACCGGTTTTCTTCTTTCTTTTCTTTCCAAAACTATCGAACGTGCTGTTTCTAACCAACTGTCGTCTTTCCTTACCCAGAACAACAACCTGCTAGACCCCACCAGTCCGGCTTCAAAGCTGGCCACTCAGACGGAGACCGCACTCCTCTCCGTCAGCGAGATGCTTCATGCAGCTCGGGACTCCTCTTCTCTGTGCCTACTTCTAGACCTCTGTGCTACCTCCCTCTAGACACCGTAGATCACTCCATCCTCCTGTCGTCCCTGTCTGCAGCGGGGATCGGCGGCTCGGCCTGGGCCTGGATTGAGTCCTACCTCTCTCGCGCTCTCCCCCAGGTTGCCTGGGCTAGTAAAGTATCCGGCACCCCGTCCCCACAGGAGTCTCCCAGGGTCTCCAGGGTCAGTCCTTGGTCCCCTCCTTTTCTCCACCTACACCAAATCCCTTGGCCCTGTTATCACTGCTCATGGTCTTTCGTACCACTGCTATGCTGACAATACTCAACTCTTTCTCTCCTTCTCACCGTCTGACACTCAGGTATCAGCCCGTATCTCCGCTTGCCTGACAGACATCCAGAGCTGGATGGACAACCGCCATCTCAAGCTCAATCCTGGCAAGACTGAGCTCATCTACATTCCTGCTCTAACCTCTCCTCCTCTCAATCTCTCTATTTCCCTAGGAGACACTCCACTGACCCCAACGCCCTGTGTCAGGAACCTCGGAGTCGTGATGGACAACAGACTGTCCCTCTCCGAGAACATCGCAGCAGTAACCCGGGCATGCAGGTTCTTCCTGTACAACATCAGGAGAATCCGCCCCTTCCTCACCACCCACTCAACCCAGCTCCTGGTCCAAGCTATGGTGCTGTCCCGCCTGGACTATTGCAACTCTCTCCTGGCTGGTCTGCCAGCATCGGCCATTAGACCCCTTCAGCTTATTCAGAACGCAGCAGCGCGCCTGGTCTTCAACCTCCCCCGACACTCCCATGTCACCCCCCTGCTCATTGACCTCCACTGACTACCGGTGATGGCTCGCATCAAATTCAAAACATTGGTGCTCGCCTTCCAGGCAGTCCGAGGATCTGTCCCTCCATACCTCAAAAAACTAATCAGACCCTACACACCTGCCAGATCCCTGCGTTCCACCTCCTCAGGACGACTGGTACCCCCCCCCCCCCCCCCCTGTCCTGGCCCCACGGTGGTGGAATGAGCTCCCCGTGGAGGTCAGAACAGCAGAAAGTCTGACCGCCTTCAAGCGCAGATTCAAGCGCAGATTCAAGCACCCCTCCCTACCTCCCTGTGACCATTGTTATTAAAGTTGTGTAATTACCCCCCCAAATAAAAAATAAAAATCAAATAAACCCCAATCATACTGACTGCGCCTAGTACTTAGATTCGTATTTGCCTTTTTCGGGTTGTTTTTAAACGCTCTTGTTCCTAGTTTGAAAATGCACTATGTACGTCACTCTGGATAAGAGCGTCTGCTAAATGTCTATAATGTAATGTAATGAATGAGTCAATTACTCAGAACAAGCAGCATGCATGTCATGACAGTTGGGTCTGTTGTTTTTCGATTACACTACTACATCTACAAGTAAATTATTTGCCATGCAGAAATATCACTACTACTAATAACAGTGGTTCATCAGGTTACTGATGTTGTACTGCTAGTTCTGAATTTGTAGCTCCGAGAACAAGTCCCAAGACCTCAGAGTTTCTAGCAGTAGGATCCAAGTTATTTGAGTGGATCTTCCGATCTATGCAATCTGACATGTAACAGGTTTTAAACCTCTGAGTTCCATGCACGTCTAAAAACAAGTATCCCGACCTCTGACATCAGAGCCTGAGGGAGTCAGCAGGAGGGCCAAGGCTCCGAGAAGCAGGTATACACCAAGGCATATGCAACAGGTAAACACTGGGCGCACACAGTCAGTCCTCTCAAGGCTCCATAATATCTCTCTTATAATATTTCCCTTACAGCTTGGTGCGATGAGCAGGACATCTCTTACAATGTGGTGCTGCAATGTGTGATAATCTCTCTCACCCTAAAATTCTTACAGTTTTGATGACCTCTGGCAGGGGGGTGTCTATTTTTTCTTGACCTCCTAATTTCTCCTTCACCCATGTCTATAAAATTTTCCTTACAGTTAGCACCTGCCCAACGAAGAATTACTTTTTTCTCTCTCTATTCACTCCCATGGCATGGCAAAATAGGTCTCAAAAGCACATTTTTAGCACATAAAATGAATGCAAACAACGCAGATTTTGCCGGTATAGAAAATCAAAACATCCAGAACCGAGCGTTTAAATTATAAATGATATAAATGTTGATGACATGCAAGTTATGAAAGTATGGTCATGAAATAATGTGTCTTCTCAAAACAACAGCTTTCGTGGCAGGGGTGTCATCTATAGATTTGACCTACTTGTAAAAACCATTTGCAGATAAATTCACCCGGTCAAAGTAAGCAGCTCTCACCTGAAAAAGAAACAAGAGGTTCCAAAGTTAACAAGTTAACTCCTCCTTTACTGATGATTGTGTTTCATGCAACGTCAACTGCTGTGATTAGTTTATAAAATATGTGCATTAATATAGTATACAGAATGCAATACATAAGCTATGGAACATTACTTACATTTGTAAGGCCAGGAATTATTCATTTTCGGTTGTAATCTCAGAAATCTATTTGTCTAGTGAGCCAGTTATCTTTTCGGAGGTACCTAATATTTCCATTGTAAAAGAATCAATAAACTTGTTGCCAGTAAATTATTTCCTGTAGTCTGAAAACTAAAATAAGCATCAAAAACAAAACTTGTTTCTTAATTCCTTTGACACCACCATCAATGGAGATAGTCGTTTTAACTAGCTAAATGGTAAAGCTTACACATCAGAAATAAGAGCAACATAGAATATTTGTTTAGAACCTGTACATTTACAAATTGTTGTAAGATTTGTAACATTTTCTTTCCAAACACATGCCAAAATTTGGCATAGGGATATAAACCCAGGGAACTATGCAGTAATGTGGCATGTGATGCAATACACTACTGACTTGCATGAATAGATTATAATTGAATAACTTTTATTTTCCTGATAGGGAACTTTAGTTGTAGCTACCAGCAAAGACATAGACAGTGGGGCAGACCCACAACACACAAACAAACATATAAAATAATACAGCCAAACGTCATGATTAAAAATAGCCCACGCTGTCCCGAAATGTCCAATGTCATCAACCAGTCCAACACACAAACTCCAGCCTGAAATGCACTGCAGTATGGCACTTACGCATAACAATTTCATACACAGTAAAATGTTATGTGTTATATCAACTCTTACAGAGTAAATATGGTTCCTATTGGACTCATATATAAGTCCAACTGGACATTGTAATGTGTAGAATGACAGTTTTCTGTCTAGCAGTTTTTGCCTGACCTTTTTCATCTAACTTTATAATAAGCAGCATATAAGCATTTATATATATACACACACACACACTCAAATCATATTCACAACTGCAATGATTTTTTTTTTCTTCTGGTGAACATAGCATGGGTTTTTGTTTTTGGCAAAAGAGACTGTAATTTTAGAGCAGCCAAAGCACTGACCCAGTCTTCCCAGGTGCCTTTTGGGTTCTTGGTCTTGTAAGGCTCCAGGCGTTGTAATAGAATCTGACAGGCATTCTGAGAAGCAAAAAAGCAAATCTTGCAGGACAGAACGAGCTCTCATTGTGTTACTATCAGGCTTACACTGGAAAAAAAAAAAAGACTGACCATTCCACTATATTAACAATCTTGTAAAAATATATCTGAACAAAAAACGTTTTCAACATACAAAAATGCCAAGTTACTCACGCATAGCCTACAAGACACTAAGTCATTAATTCAAACTTGCAAAAACTAGGCCTGCCATTAAAAGTATTGATGTCAAAATGAGGCCAAGTTACAGCAAACAATATTGCCTTTCATAGCTCACAGTAATTAAACTAGCTTTATTCCAAAGCAATGCCAGTTTTAATTAATGACTTACAGACAGTGCTTTGTAAGCTATGCATGAGTAACTTGGTATTTTTGTACGTTGGAAACGTTTTTTGTTCGGATATCATTTTGCAATTTGTTATGAGTAGCAAACTGATGATATATAAATGTACGAATCATATGATGATTAAATGTAGAGAGACATGCGCACACAATACATGCAAGCACACACGCATTCTAGCTGAAAGAAAAACATAGTCCGATTCTGTCCTTTACCAGAAACTACAAATAAATTAGAGCGCAATATTATATCATGTTAGCGAATAGCGAAATGCATACCCTGCATAGCCTATGCAAGACAAGGGGTTTTACATGCAACAGCATTGTAGTGATTTATTATTTGAATGAGGCAACAACTTAATTTTATGAGAAAAGGCAACGTAAATTGGCAATTAAAATTTGGTTGAGAATGTTACAGCCCGAGGCAGAATCAAAAGGACAAACAGCATTTGAAAATGTAAACTACACTAGGGACGTCCTTGTTATAGTATCATAATGCGGAAAATTATGTATTGGATTCCTTTTCAGACGGGATTAGTTTGTTCAGGATTTGAACTTCACTTCAAGTGAAGTATGTACTAAAAACATTTACATGGCTACTCTGTAAATTCATCCATCGATTTGGGCGGCCTGTGCCATGATCACTATGTTTTTGTCTTATTTTTACCTGCCCCTCTCTTCTCCAAAAACAGAGCAAAAGCACAGAAAATATGCATTGTTTTGGACGGCGGCTCGGAATGTAACGTTGGCCTACTAAGCTATGTAGGCCTACAATATGCATATGTTATTAATATAAAGATGTCCCGACTAGTGTAGGGATGATAATTAAATTTTGTGTCACGATAATTGTGTGAAAAATTATCACGATAATAGGACAATAATCACATTTTAAGCGAAATATCCCTTAAAAATACCATGGGCACATTTGAAATGTAAACAATTGTATTTAATGTTGAAAATACATTAGAATTGTTTTTGGTTGACTAGCTCAGTCACAATTATAGATTAAGGCTGGCTGATAAATTATTAATTATTTGTAAGCTACATTGCTCATGAAATAGTATTATATTGAGGTGGCCACTCACTCACTCACTCACTCACAGGGCAATTAGCAGTTTTAAGTAGTTATAATTCACGGCAATCTCCCATGTTTATATGCGCATTATGTTCTGTTCTCCCTACCGTTGGTAGGTTGCATTTAACTACATTTCCCATGCACGCCTAACGTGACTGCTTGGTTCGCGCAAGGAAATCTCCGCGGATGACACCAAATACTATTGTGGTCGCATCTCTCAGTACGTCCACTGCAGCAAGATTGGTAGGTCTGCTTGAGCGTCCCTCGGAGCAAAACAAAATTACCTTGATAAAAATTACGTACCATAAAAAACAAAACGTTATCTTCATTATTGTCAAAGACGTTATTGACAATAATATATCTTTATCGACAATCGTGCCAACACTAGTCCCGACTCATTCACTGGGCTAGGAATTTGCTAGCTGGCTAGTTAGATAGCAAGTATTGGTACAGGCAAAGTTTAACCATACTAACTTTTGCTAATAAGCATCTTACAAAACATCCCTATGCTACTGCCTTGACACTTTCGCTCTCAAACACTCAAAAGCTAATTTACAGAGGGCGAATGCACATTCAATATCCATACGTAGCTAATTTATGATGCCAAGCATACAAAAAATGCGTAACTTAAACCCCAAGATTGCGATAATGTGGACATCATAAAAAAGTAATGTCGCTACATCCCATTTCTTATCCGTAGTAAGTAGAAGGAGAGGCGCCAGAGATTGTTTCTTACTATCTATAGTATCTATCAGATATTCCCATGCATATCATGATGTGAATATGAAATGTATTTCCTTAGCCTAAGTTAGGCTGGAAGATCCAACGACGACCCAGTTTTAGTTTCCTGGCAGAAGCAGCCAGATTCAGATTTAAAATTTCCTGGTATTTCCTCGAGTTTATGATGCCATGTACCCTAACACGGTTCCTAGGGCCTTTGGAGGAAAAACAGTCCCACAACATCACGGAACCTCCACCATACTTAACAGTGGGGATCAGGTTATTTTTGGTATAGTCATCCTTCTTTTTACGCCAAACCCACCTTGAGTGTTGGTTGCCGAAAAGCTAAATTTTCGTTTCATCTGACCATAGAACACAGTTCCAGTAGTGTTTAGCAAACTTTTTTCTGGCATGCCTTCCAAATAATTTGTTGGCATGGAGGTGACGTCTAATGGTAGTTTTGGAAACTTGATGACCCCAAGATGCTCCTTTCTTCTGTAATTCTCCAACAGTCATGCTTTGACTTGGGTTTTGAATTTGGGTTTTCATTAGCTGTAAACCATAATCATCAAAATTACAAGAAATAAAGGCTTGAAATATTTCACTCTATGTGTAATGAATCTATATAATATACGGATGTCCGACGCCCTGCGCACCTCAAGGGCCGGTCTCCGCACAGCAGAGAGGATGTGGAGAAAATCCAGACACGCATCAGACCTCTCCTCCTACCAGACTCTCCTAGCGGCGTTCTCTACTATCAAGGTAACCTACTATCACACAAAAATTTGCAAACACAGTTCTAACCCCCGTCAATTGTTCTCTATCTTCTCCTCCCCCCTCAGCAGACCCCCTCCTGCTCCTCATTCCTCGTTCACTGCAGACGACTTCACAGATTTCTTAGATGAGAAGATCGCAGACATCCGCAGCTCCTTAAGCCCCACTCCCCCTCCCCTCACAGACACTGCTTTCCACTCTCTTCCTCTCTCTACCCCTTCTGTGCCCCCCTGTTTCTCTACCTTTTCTCCCCTTTCTCAGACCGATGTGTGTATCCCATCTCCTACTCTCCCATCGCCCCACTACTTGTGCCCTCGACCCTATCCCTTCATCTCTCCTCCAGGCAATCACCCCAGATATCCTCCCGTTTGTGACCTCCCTGGTGAACTCCTCCCTGACCTCTGGCTGTTTCCCCTCATGTTTCAAAAGAGCCCACATCACCCCAATCCTGAAAAAACCTACACTGGACCCCTCCAACATCCAAAACGACAGACCGGTATCTCTTCTTTCTTTTCTTTCCAAAACTATCGAACGTGCTGTTTCTAACCAACTGTCGTCTTTCCTTACCCAGTACATCCTGCTAGACCCCCACCAGTCCGGCTTCAAACCTGGCCACTCAACGGAGACCGCACTCCTCTCCGTCAGAGAGATGCTTCATGCAGCTCGGGCAGCCTCCCTCTCCTCTGTGCTAATACTTCTAGACCTCTCTGCCGCCTTCGACACCGTAGATCACTCCATCCTCCTGTCGTCCCTGTCTGCAGCGGGGATCGGCGGCTCGGCCCTGGCCTGGATTGAGTCCTACCTCTCGGAACGCTCCTCCCAGGTTGCCTGGGCTGGTAAAGTATCAGCACCCCATCCCCTTAACACAGGAGTCCCCCAGGGCTCAGTCCTTAGTCCCCTCCTTTTCTCCACCTACACCAAATCCCTTAGCCCTGTTATCACTGCTCATGGTCTTTCTTACCACTGCTATGCTGACGATACTCAACTCTTTCTCTCCTTCTCACCCTCTGACACTCAGGTATCAGCGCGCATCTCCGCTTGCCTGAGAGATATCCAGAGCTGGATGGACAACCGCCATCTCAAGCTCAATCCTGGCAAGACTGAGCTCATCTACATTCCTGCTCTAACCTCTCCTCCTCTCAATCTCTCTATTTCCCTAGGAGACACTGCACTGACCCCAACGCCCTGTGCCAGGAACCTCGGAGTCGTGATGGACAACAGGCTGTCCCTCTCCGAGAACATCGCAGCAGTAACCCGGGCATGCAGGTTCTTCCTGTACAACATCAGGAGAATCCGCCCCTTCCTCACCACCCACTCAACCCAGCTCCTGGTCCAAGCGATGGCGCTGTCCCGCCTGGACTATTGCAACTCTCTCCTGGCTGGCCTGCCAGCATCGGCCATTAGACCCCTTCAGCTTATCCAGAACGCAGCAGCACGCCTGGTCTTCAACCTCCCCCGACACTCCCACGTCACCCCCCTGCTCATTGATCTCCACTGGCTACCGGTGATGGCTCGCATCAAATTCAAAACATTGGTGCTCGCCTTCCAGGCAGTCCGAGGATCTGCCCCTCCATACCTCCAAAAACTAATCAGACCATACACACCTGCCAGATCCCTACGTTCCGCCTCCTCAGGACGACTGGAACCCCCCCCCCCCCCCTCTTCATACTAGCACCCGGTCTCGACGTCTGTCTGTCCTGGCCCCACGGTGGTGGAATGAGCTCCCCGTGGAGGTCAGAACAGCAGAAAGTCTGACCACCATCAAGCGCAGATTGAAGACTCACCTCTTCAAGCTGCACCTCTCTCCACCCTTCCCTACCTCCCTGTGACTTATTAATGTTGTGTAATTACCCCCCCCCAAAAAAAAAAAAAAAAAAAACCCCACTCATACTGACTGCGCCTAGTACTTAGATTCGTATTTGCCTTTTTAGGGTTGTTTGTAACGCTCTTGTTCCTAGTTTGAAAATGCACTATGTACGTCGCTCTGGATAAGAGCGTCTGCTAAATGTCTATAATGTAATGTAAAAGTTTCACTTTCTGACATGTGACAAAAAATATTGAACTTTTTCACGATATTCAAATTTTTTGAGCTGCACCTGTAAGTATTTCTTGATGAGGGATTTCTTTTTCTCAGAATAAATTTACTTCAATTAAAGGTTGGATTTTTTCAGTGTGAGATTAAGCTAATTCACCAAAAGGTGAATTTTTTATAACCCATGCCAATAATGGGAGGGCACTGTATATAATCATTGTTGGTAACCATAGTGTGGTAGGGGGGTCGGTTTTAGGTGCTGCTGGCAAGAGAGAGAGTGAACTTGGGTGGTTTATGGAACCGGCACAGCTGTCGGTAATCAGGCAATTGGTGACGATTGATTGTTTATTGTTTGTTTCAATTAACCAATTGCCTTTATTGTTCAACAGTGAGCCTGAGAACATTGAAAAGGAGCCTTCTGGGGGCTCGAGGTAGAAGCGGAGGATTGTATGTCTGTTTGTTTGGTGTAAAGCAACAAAACAAGTGAGAATCAAAAATAAAAAACGGTTCTCTTTATAAACACGTCTGGTTCCTGTCTCTGCACACGAGCACTACGGCTCACTTCGCCACACATAGTAAAAGTGCAATAACCTACTCTGAGGTGTGCATTACATGGTTCAATCATACATATGAATTCTGGGCTTGGGCCAGGGCCCCTCTCCTGCTCCGGGCCCCATGAATCGTCATCACCAGTATTCCCTATATTACAGCCCTGCCATCCAGCACGCACCAATCCAGCAAGCAGCATCAAATGCACGCTTTTCAACTGAAAAATAAATATACACAACACATTAATACAACATTCACAAGCAGATCATTCGCATCACATCAAGCAGTCAAGACCTAGACATACATTTATTTTAATTATACCATGGCTTGGATAACTACTCTATTCTGATTGGCTGGAGAGTGGGCATTACATTTGTATATACCGCCCGGCTATGAAGTAGCGCTGGCAACATTTTAATCACTGTTCTAAATGAATATGCCGTCTTCGTTAGCCTATCTGCTGCCAGAGTCATAGAGTCGACTCTTTGATGAATGGTAACCATAGCAACACCAACAGCTTATTAATAAAGCCGATAAATAACGCTAAATCTGCCGATTAAAAAGTTTGCATTGGCCAAATATCTTAGTTACAACAATGTTGGGACAAATGAACTACAACTTCCATCAAGAATCCTTTACGGGGGATTCTTGTGCCTATGTCATCAATGACGAATTCAGCACCGCCTCCAAGAGAACTTTTAATGTACAGGTGCAGCTAAAGAAATTAGAATATCGTGAAAAAGTTCAATATTTTTTGTCACTCATTTCAGAAAGTGAAACTCATATATTATATAGATTCATTACACATAGAGTGAAATATTTCAAGACTTTATTTCTTGTAATTTTGATGATTATGGCTTACAGCTAATGAAAACCCAAATTCAGTGACTCAGAAAATTAGAATATTGTGAAAAAGTTCAATATTGGAAACTCATGGTGTCACACTCTAATCAGCTAATTAACTCAAAATACCTGCAAAGCTTTCCTGAGCCTTTAAATGGTCTCTCAGTCTGGTTCAGTAGGCTACACAATCATGGGGAAGACTGCTGACTTGACAGATGTCCAGAAGACAGTCATTGACACCCTCCACAAGGAGGGTAAGCCGCAAAAGGTCATTGCTAAAGAAGCTGGTTGTTCACAGAGTGCTGTATCCAAGCATATTCATAGAAAGTTGAGTGGAAGGAAAAAGTGTGGTAGGGAAAAGGTGCACAAGCAACAGGGATAACCGCAGCCTTGAGAGGATTGTCAAGCAAAATCCATTCAAGAATTTGGGGGAGCTTCACAAGGAGTGGACTGAGGCTGGAGTCAGTGCATCAAGAGCCACCACGCACAGACGAATCCAGGACATGGGCTACAAATGTTGCATTCCTCGTGTCAAGCCACTCCTGAACCAGAGACAACGTCAGAAGCGTCTTACCTGGGCTAAGGTCACATGATTTACGAAACACAAGTTGAGAGGTGTTTGTGTGCGGATGGCAAACACATACTTGTGGATTATTTTTACGAAACACAAATTGAGAGGTGTTTGCATGTGGATGGCAAAAACACATTTGTGTATTATATCTACGAACACAAATTGAGAGGTGTGTGTGTGTGTGTGGATGGTAAATACAATTGTGGATTATACTTTTGTGTTTGTTTATTTTTGATAGAAATCTACCTCCATATTCGGCTGGTCACTCACGTAGCATACCTAGCCTGGCAACCCACTGGACTGGCGATTTAGACCGAGATTTGGATTTGTAAAAAGGAAGTTTACCACTGGGCTACCGAGAAAGATGCCTATTCTGTGGAATAGGCCTATCATATGTTATATGCTCGATCGGTTTTGCTCATTCTAATTTTTAAACAGATTTTCAAAGTGGAAATGCAATCAGTGGACTTCATCTTCATCAGTGGAGTTCATCTTAGGCTATTACAGTTCACCAATTTCCAGCAAAGTTGACATTTCCACAGCGACCACCTATCGCACTTGCTTCTGTAGGCTAATACATTTCTGTTGTTGTAAAACATAGGCCTACCTTTAAACGTAGGCCTTTTTTTAGCCTACGTAGCTATATACAAACATTATATTTTTATCGGTTTCCTATATTATACAGCCTATATCTAGGCTACTGTATGTGACGATTCTGACATAACCTACATTTATTCTGTTGTTTCTGAATGGTAGCCTCTTCAGTTCAAACTTTAAAACATGGATGTGCAGTAGGGGTGGGACGATTCAATCCCATAACGATTCGATTCGATTACGATTCTTTAGGCAAAGGTTCGATGCATCATAACATCTTACATTTGACCACAATTCGATAAGATTCGGTTCGATTAATTTTGATCCTTTAAAAAAATGTAATAGCTATGCTAATGTGATTTGATACCGATACAGTCAGCAGTAATTAAATATTCAGTTAGAACCTTACACCAAGTTCACAGAATTATGTTTATTGTTAAGGCATGCCATACATTTTGCAGCTGTCTGCAGCAAATAATGCAGCAATAAACATGACTAACAGTGTATTTTCTAAAGTTGCCCTATTTAGGTTATTGTTTTTCAAACAGTGTCAGACATGGTACCCTAATACATTTCCTTTATTTACAAAATGAAAATGGCAAAATGTATAACAATTACTAAACTGGGCCAAGAAAAATTTAAAAGCCTATAGGTTAGTGTCATGTTTTTTGTCTCTAACGTCTACTTGATTTTGAATAGAAAATGGTTTAAATTTAAATATCAGAAAACACTTTACAATTAACTGTCTGGACACGGTATGTGTATAAAAACTAATAAAAACAATTAGTAAAAAAAAATAGAACTGTTTGGCCATTTCTCCAGGAAACTCAGGGGAAGTGTCAATGACTCCAGAGTTTAGCTTGCTAACCCGCTTGCTGTCCTTCACGTCAATGGTTTATCGTCGGCTCAAATGGTTTATAATGTTTGTGGTGTTGCCTATCTGATTTCTACTTGGCAGATCTTGCATATTGCAGCGGTTTTGTCAAGTACACCCTCCTTCTTTCTAAACCCGAAATGCTTCCATACCACTGATTTTCTGTTCGGAAAATTTGTAAGTTTCTGTCTCTTTTGTCGCACTCAACGAGCACGCAGCTAGCCATTTCGCTCAGATCTGTCCGCTTGATTCCCGCCTGTCCTTGCTTTCAACTCACGCTTACGTGGGGGTTGGAGCAGAAACATGGATTTAAGCTGGTCAAAACAATTTTAAAAGTAGTCGTGTCTCAGAAATATATATTTTAAATAATTAAATGAATTCTTTTTTTGAATAAATGAATACATGTGCACATTAATTTAAAATGCGATATTAATCGATGCTTATCAATTCTAATCTTACAGATCGATGCAGTTGTATTTACACATTCAGATCGATGCATCGCGATGCATCGGTGCATTGTCCCACCCCTAATGTGCAGTGAATAGATTTTGAGATATGACACTTAACTAGTAGGGCCTAGATGAAAATTGCTTCTCGTGGGCTAAATTTAATAGGGTTAACTGATTTTGTAAATCCTTCACTTGAGTTGAACAACTGTTGCCTTGTGGATACCACAGACTCAAACTGCAAATGAGACAAGTTAAGTCAGAGTTAAGTTAACAAAAAATAAATAATAAATCACCAATTCAGTGGGTTGCAAGGCTAGGTAGCCTACGTGAGTAACCAGCTAGTGACCAGGCAATTCAGTTACGAATCCACTGGGTAGCTATGCTAGGCACAGTTACCAGCATCGGCGAATCAAGCCGGCTTCTCATTCACCACCGCCGGACTCTCATTTACATTAGTTTTAATAGGATACATCATAAAATAAAAATTTTTAAAAACCTTATAGGCATACAACATGAATCTCAAGTAGACTAATCGATTCACTTACAAGATAGCTTCGGCCACCCACACACAATAAACCGAGGATGATGGACTTCTTCGCACTGTTTCGTCCCCACGCCTCACCCCGCCCCACGGACTATGATTGGACAGTTGATTGCATTTATCGATGTGCTCCGCCTTCAAATAAATACAATCACGAGTATTGCTTTGAATTTTGTCACGTCCTGTGCGGCACGCAGTGGCCACAGAGCAAAATGCAATCGGCCCCCGATTACATTTAAATTTTGGCACGGAAACCGCGCAGCTGGTGTTGAAATACAATGACAGATCACTCTGCAGGTCAATAAATATAATCATGAGGATTGCTTTGAATTGTGTCAGGGGTAGTGTAGGAACGAAGGACCAGACGCGACAGTAGGGGTTCAAAAAGTGCTTGACTGAACACCAAAAAGCGGAGGGGAAAACCCGCAAACAGGGAATGATAATAGTACCGTAAAATAATAACTCTCCTCACAAAGAGAGATACCGCTACCAACTCAAAGCGACCCGAATAGAGCGAAAAACTCTTAACTAGATATTAATACAAACGACAAAGAAAAACCCTATAGTTCACAACGAGGGAGCCGAAAAACATAAACAAGAGGTAACAGAGACGGCGAAGACAATCTGTCAAAGACAGGAGACAGAGCTGAAAAAGAGACAGGATAGAAACGAATAACCTAATCTAAGTTTCTAGCAAACTCTAAAACACACGCAACAAGTCCCGTGGAACCACAACAAGTTGAGGTGATACGGTCGAAGCGAAATGTCCGGACTACACCGTAAATTTCCGGCTTTCCTTGTCAAAAATATTGGCAATATGGAAGCGTCTAACAACGGTGACGCGAGGTTTAAATAATGACAGGAAACACAGAACAGGTGATACACACTGAGCTGAAAACCCAAATACACAAAACGGACAAGGAAAACAAAGAGAAGAGACGCAACACGAGCGCTCCCCAGGGAAGTGGTCAATAAGAGAAGAGCAGGCTGAGAAACCATGACAGAATTGTGTCACGTTCCGTGCGCCACGCTATGCTGACAAAGCTAAATGCAATGGGCTCGTTGCATTTAAATTTTGGCATGAAAATCGCGCAGCTGGCGTTGAAAAGTAATACACCCCGTATTGTACAGACGTGCTCAAATTTGTTCATACCCCTGGTGAAGATGAGTAAAAAGGGTTATAAAAAATTCACCGTTTGGTGAATTAGCTTAATCTCACACTGAATTTTAAAAAAAAATCCATCCTTTTATTTACATTAATTTATTATGAGAAAAAAAAACCCTCATCAATAAAAAATTTTTTTTAACAAAACCATGTTGGCCACAATCATTGGCACCCCTGCCAGATCTAGATTTAGCTGTAAATTCAAGTTCAAGTTCTTTTTATTGTCACTTTACAGTTTACACAGGTATAGACAGAGAGTGAAAAACTTTATGTGCAAACGCCCGACAATGAACAGCAGTTATAAAAAAATATGTTAAAAATCTAAGTTAAAAAGCTATGTCAATTAAAATATACAATGTACAAAACAATAAGTATATATAAAATTAAAATTTAAATAAAAAAAGTAAAAAATAAATTGAAAGGAGCAATATATATATATAAATCAATGTAATAAATTATGCATTGTTATATAATTACAGTTACAGTTACAATACAGTGCAATAAGGTGTGCAAAACAAGTTATCGAAATTATTAGTTTAATTATTTAAGTATTTAAGTGTTTAAGTGGGGCAGGGATCAGCAGCTTGTTCAGCAGCCTGATGGCCTGACTGTGGAAGCTGTCTCTGAGTCTGCTCGTGTGGGTCTTGATACTGCGGTATCGCTTACGTGACGGTAGAAGTACGTACAGTTTGTTGCTGGGCTGGTTATTGTCTTTCGAAATACGTTTAGCCTTGGCCACGCACCGCCTGTTGTATATGTCCTGGAGGGAGGGAAGCTCACGCCGAGGAACTTGAAACTGCTGACCCTCTCTACGGCAATAGAAGTATGGAGATGGGGGCGTGCTCCCCTCTCCGCTTCCTGTAATCCACGATCAGCTCCTTGGTCTTCTTGACGTTGAGGGCGAGGTTGTTCTCCTGGCACCACCGTGCCAGTGATCCCACCTCCTCCCTGTAGGCTGTCTCGTCGTCGTCGGCGATCAGGCCCAACACTGTCGTGTCGTCAGCAAACTTGATGAAGACGTTGGAGCTGTGCATAGCCATGCAGTCGTGGGTGTACAAGGAGTAGAGGAGAGGGCTCAACACGCATCCTTGAGGGGATCCAGTGTTGAGGGTCAGTGGCTCTGAGGTGGTGCTACCCATCCTCACCACCTGGCGGCGGCCCGACAGGAAGTCAAGTATCCAGCTGCACATGGTCGAGTGCAGGCCTAGACCCCTGAGCTTGGTGTCAAGCTTAGTGGGAACTATCGTGTTAAATGCTGAGCTAAAGTCCACAAACAGCATTCGCACATAACAGTTCTTCCCCTCCAGGTGAGAAAGGGCAGTGTGAAGTGCCATGGCAATTGCGTCGTCGGTGGATCTGTTCTGACGATACGCAAATTGCCATGGGTCCAGCGTGGCAGGCAACATGGAACAAATGAAGTCCTTAACCAACCTCTCGAAGCATTTACTGATAATCGAGATGAGGGCTACGGGTCTCCAGTCATTCAGGCAGGTTACCTTGGAGTGTTTAGGGACAGGCACAATGGTGGACATCTTGAAGCATGCGGGAACAACAGCCTGGGACAGGGAGAGGTTGAAGATGTTTGCAAAGACCCCTGCGAACTGATCTGCGCATGCTCTGAGGACGCGCCCCGGGATGCCGTCGGGGCCTGCCGTCTTCCGGATGTCCACCCGCTTGAAGGCTCTACGCACGTCGGCCTCTGAGATGTACAGCAGGCTGGGCTCCTCAGGCAGCGCTGACTTCGGCGGGCTGGCGTTCATGTCAAAATGAGCGAAGAATGAATTTAGCTTGCCTGGGAGGGAGGTAGAGGAGTTCTCTACACAGCTGGTTCTCCCTCTGAAATCTGTGATTATCTGTAATCCCTTCCACATACCCCTCATGTCATGGCTCTTGAATTTGTCCTCCACTCTGATTTTATACTCCCACTTGGCAGTGCCGATGGTCTTACGGAGGTCGTAGCAGGCTCTCGTATAATCCGCCATATTCCTGGAGTTGAAGGCGGTGTTACGCGCGTGGAGTGCAGCGCGAACATCGCCATTAATCCATGGTTTCTGGTTGGGATATATCCGGACCGACTTGGTAGGAACAACGTCATCTATGCATTTCTTGATGAACCCGGTGACTGAAGACGCGTACTCGCTGATGTTATTGTCCGAGGGTACGCGGAACATGTCCCAGTCAACGTGATCAAAACAATCCTAAATTACACTGGAACAGTATGGAACACATGGTTGGCTAAATGGCTCTAAGTTATCAAGAGTCTGATGTATCAAACAAGCCTTAAACCATCACTCTGCTGCCAGAAATACAGTAGATATGGATGAATGGTTTCTTCTCCTGACTTATTTTTCCATAGAGTTCAATAGAAACATTTGTCAGGAAAAACAACCCTTAAAGTGATCCATCCATATCTACTGCATATCCGGCAGCAGAGTGATAGTTTGAGGCTTGTTTGATATGTCAGACCCTTGATGACTTGGTAAAGTACTTGGTAAATCTGTTCCAAATTCTGTCTGGGATCTCTATGTCGGAAATATTGGAAATATATGTTCCATCCAGAGGAAATATTGGAGGTCCAGATGCGATAGCTGCGGAATCTTAAAGTGTTCAAAAGAACACCACTGAGACGGACAATAATCCGTAGTGGAATAGGAGAAAATAAAGAGAACACAAATAACCTCGCGATAAAAACGAGGAACTCGCTAACAGAGCAAAACCAAGAAATAAGCAGTAACGCTTATCTAACTCCCGTTTGTGGAGCGAACAAAAGAATAGAAAAGAGAAACTCAAAAAGACCCCTAAGACAGAGGGTAAGAGCACTCGTAGGTAATGAGTGGAAAACAAAAGAAACTAACAAAAAACTTCTGCTCTGAACTCAGAGCCAAAAGATCACTTTGCTTCTTTCTAAATTGTACCGCTAACAAGTCCCGCGTTGATAAGCAAAGCGGTCGATAGCAGCACAACTTCCTATACCCTTTTTACCGGCTCGAATGTTACGTGAAATAACATGGAAGCAACGAGAAAGGCAGGAAGCGGGGTATAAGTAGTGAGCGGAAATAAATGACAGGTGAACTCACTAATCACCAAGGCGAAAGCAAAACCCGTAGCGGAACACAGGAAAATCCGATAGATTACCGGTAAACGACAAAAAGAATTAAAAAAACACGGAGATAAGGGAAGGAAGGCATGATCCATGACAGATTCAAGTTAGATGCCAAGTTTATTAGGCTGTTTCCAAACTATTTCCATTAATCAGCTCTTTTGAAATTAGCCAGATGTCATGTCATTTGTGCATTTCGGTGGACATAATGGGCCGACTTGGAAAAAACAGCACCTGTTCCTCTTTTATCCTATAAATAAATCAAGCACTGAATATTGCTGGAAGTTTAAGTAAATGCAAAATTCTGTAGGCTACCGTTTTCACTGTGTTGATTGTGGTCTGCTGTTGCAGGTAGCCGTACTATGCAAGGAAATATTAGACTGGCTGATTGGATGACATGGTGCATCTCGAGCACAGCTGGGCACAACTCACACACTGCAACACTTGAAACAAGTCTATTTATCACGTTGTTTAACCAAACCTTGATCATGTAAATGGAGACTACATTACATGCTGAAAGCATATAAGTTAGTAATCTTAGCTATTGCTCTGCACAGTTCATTTTTATAAAATAATTCTAAATTTTGTAATTCTGCTCAGTTCATTCTATAGCCATCAACCTCCAGTGGTCGCGGCCCCAGAGTAAGGGTGAGGGGCAGTCGTGTTCGTGGTGGGTGAGGGGCAGGGTTAGGGGAAGACGGATATATATATACGCTTTCGCCACTGTGGAATGTTGCAGCGATACGTCTGCACGTCCGCCACATTGAGAGGGGCAAGATCCGCTTCTAAACTACGGGCGTTTATGGAGAGATGCAGACTTCCTCTGATGAAATCTACTAGAACTCACTTAATTCTTATCCAATTTTTGTGAGGTTTGGCTTGTTATAAAACGTGAGAAATTTCTACATAACACTTGATTTCTCAGAACAGCTATTTGTAAAACGTAATTTTAGCTATTGTACATCTGTTGTCAAAATGTTGTCATGCTGATTGCTTGTAGCTGCTAAGAAAGCATTCGAGGGCGGTTCTTATAAACTTATTAGGTGGATAGCTCTGATTATTATCACCGTATTAGGTTATAGCTGCACATCATGGACGTTGTAGATACTAGTTTTAATACATTGAGAATACACCACTTATCAGGGTACGAAATAAACTTTTTCTTTCACAGGGCTTTTTTTGCCCCCCTTAACTGATTTTCAAGGGCATTTTTAAAAAATTTTTGGGGGCACTGACCATTATGATGAAAAAGGTTATTAAACATCCCAATCGTTTAAAAACAAAATACAACTCAATCAATGGCATCCAAAATACTTTATTTCATTTAATTTAATCATTAAATTTACATGTAGGCTACAAACGTGCAGGATATGCAACTTCATTTAGGATATGCAACCAAATATTAAATATGACAAAGTTAATTTGTCCAATTACTTTCCATGACCCTAAAATGGAGGGGGGGGGGGGTGGGGGGCGCTGTGTATAAAAAGGGCTACAATTGCTACACAGTTCACCCAATATGGATGTAAAAATCCTCAAATTAAAGATGAAAGTCTGCACTTTAACATCATAGGCACTGTTCCATTTCAAATCCATTGTTCTGGAGTACAGATCCAAAACAACAAAAAATGTGTCACTGCCCAACAGGCACATGCAGAGGATGTTAGAGGGGCAGGGGCCCAAATTCATAAAAGGGCATGCCTGCGATTTTTGCATATAATTAAATAAATATATGCCTGGATTTAAGGGATATTGAAATGTATGTATTCAAGACTTTTTCCCGGCAGAGAAATGGGTTTTGGTGGTACGTATGCTTTACCAACGCAAGCATTGCGTGAGCAGAAAATTTTGTTGCATTCATTTTACGGTAAATACAGTTTTTGGAGTACAAAGAGCCCATGTAGGCTTTGGTTGTAAAGTACCAGTAGGGTTGTGTTTAGGAGTTAGGTTTTAGAAATCAAAGGTCCTTGAAGCTCTATGAATATTTGAATATTACACCATGTGTACAAATAGAAAAATAAATAAACAACACTCTAAAACACAAATAAAAAATAAATAAATACAAAAAATAAAACATACAAAAGCACCGTGTGTTTTTACATAGTCTACGTTGCTGTTGTTATTTCAACCCTAAATGCGATAGGTCACTGTGGAAATGTCGACCGTACGGGACTTTGGCGAAACGTAACAAGATAAACTCTTCAGGGTTAATCATAACACAATGGTAGCTGCATATAGCCGACAGGTAAGATATTTGGTTTCATTAACATATTTATAGCTATGAGAGATTTTGGAGAAAAAAAATTAGGCGTCTTCTAGACCGAAAGTGCATCAGGTAGCCAGTAGCCTACAGCAAGCAATGGAAAACGCCAAATGCTTAGGTCTATTTGTTCAACGTTTAAAAAAAATATTATTGTTTCTAGTGTAGTATAAATAAAACAATCCTTTCACCGCCCTGTCGGGAGGGGTCAGGAACATTCCACTACACGTAATTCAAACTTTCTTCCAAATAGACACTTCATTCCAGAGTCTGATATAACTTGATTTATTGTAAGATTTGCATGAATATACGTACCCAGGCTGATCGGCTAAGCATACATATGTTAAAAACACTGTTACACGGTCTCAATCACACGGTCCAGTCTAAGTCCGTAAATTTTATGCTCATCCACGAGGTCCGTTAATGACAGAAACAAAACATAACAGCAGCAGCAGCAGCAGCAGCCATGAAAGTTCAGATAACCCCCCTTTTATGCTTTTCTCAACCCCACCCAGTGTGGGCCTAAAAGTTGGGCTCCGCTCCCCCAGGGAGATATTTTTCATGGTCAACATCGGCCTCTGCTGGTTTTATTTAAGCATTACATCTGATGCTGGTTTTACTTAATCATTACATATGACCCTTACTTTATATGGTAGTCTTGATGAAATGCCATGATTTTATTATATCAGAAACAGCCTGGCCATGGTTTGACCATAGTAAGTTCAATACATAATAGTACAATGCTCTGATGGGTTAAATAATACTAACTATAAGTTTTTCCAATGCTATTTTCCACATTAAATCAATATTAACGAATTCATATATATGTAATTAAAATGACAAATATATAAAAAATAAATGTTTGATGCTTCTGCAAGAGATGTAGAGATGTGTATGGCGCACTGGCTCAGCTGTGCAGTAAAAGTACTCAAGGTGGACATTCAAGGCTAGGAATACACTTTCACCACTGTCGCAAATATATCCTCATGAACAAATGCAAATTATTTGTTTGTTTTCTTTTATTTTCAGTGAATAGTTTATGTGTCTTTATCGTCACGTTTCTTAAATGAAACTGCTTTGGGTGCGACAATGCGCTGTTTAGTGAACAAACTTGTTAAAGCTCACATACTTTTGGTGGACTTAATAAAACTTTGTAGACTAATCCCTTAAAAGCGCCTTTTATTTTAAAGTTTTGACAGTATCCAAGCGATCTTAAAGCTGGTAGTTTAACACTCTTAATTGTAGATGCGGATTTATTGATTATAAATGCTTCGGAAATATTAATATAACTCTGTTGTACTTGACTATGTTAAGGTGATGCAACGCCCGGTTATACTGCGTTTCTGTCTAAATGTATAGTTTCTAGAGCCATGGCGTCATAATGATGGTATTAAGAGGTGGAATAATTCAGGTAGGACTGTGTAGGACATCACTGAAGGCCTAGGTGTGAAATGCACGGCCCGCCACTGGTGGCAAGACAGGGTCGTAAGCGCTTTGGGCTATTAATAGCACCCTATTATTGTATTGCACTGCAGTATCAATCGTGCAGGTTTTCTTAAAGCTGTAGCCTAGTTTATAATTCAAGACAAACATGAATATTGTAATTGGGACCGATATGTCTACCACTATAGTATGGGGCGCCAACGTGGATCGGGTTAAAGCTTTTCAGAAGTTAGGGCTTAAAATGTAGCCTAATTCAAAATATGAGCGTGTTCCATCCAATTCGCTGCACACGCCTATGTCTTTCTACCGAGTCGCTCTAAAAATTTAGGTCACTCTGCCACAGAATAGCTGAGCCACATTTCTATACAGTCTATGGCAGGGGTTCCCAAACTTTTCCATGCCAAGAACCCCAAAATAGTCGTAGCCTCTGGCTGGGGCCCCCCTATTGCGAAATGGCTTTTTTTTTAACTTTTAAATTACACTAGCAAATTTAAAAAAATCTAACATACAGCTTCTTAATACACAACACAATACTTTTGACCCTATTTTGATTCCATAATCGGGCCGTTAGCAGCTCAACGTAACGCTTTGACTGACAGGCAGACGGTTAGTTTTTGGCTGCGATTGAAAGAAGGGCATGGCAAAGACCTAATTTCGATATGAAAGGATTTATAACAATTTATATCTTATTTTAAACCGGCACAGTAATCTTATGAATTTAATTGAAATTAATTTTTAAAATAAATGTAATTTATTTTATTTTTTTTGCATTTTCCATTTTCCTCTCCCTTCCAATTGGCCCCCCTGGCGCCCCCTGGCGGCCCCCCGTTGGGCCGCGGCCCCCACTTTGAAAACCCCTGGTCTATGGTTCTATGCTTCTTCTACTGGTCTCCTAGTACTGACAATCTTGAAGGCGACTAGAACAATATATATATATACAAAGACCATATTGCACCCAAAAATTTGTATTAAATTAATTCGGATAGGACTTTACTTGCCATTTTCTCAATTATTGTCATTTTGGCGGTTGCGATTTCCCTTTGGCGGTCCGTGAAATCATTTATTTAAAATAAAACCATGACTGAGGTTGGTTCAAACACTGCTACATGACAGTTAATTAATGATACATGCAAAGAAATTAAGTGTATTTCAGTAAGTGCTCCTCACATGTTATGCATTATGCAAATTAGCGAACTGGCTTTCGAGACAATAAGACAACGTTACAACTGCTGTGGTGCGATGGGACCATTCTTTTATGTTCAGTGGATGGGCCACAAGAACTCGACCAGATTCCACTGATTCCCACATTACTAGCAAAAGGTATCAACGCTAACGATAGCTAACATTAGTTGGCACATTTGAGCTGCTAAATAGTTCAAGCATAGAGAACCTACTTGCCAAATAGTGTCAAGCAATTCCTAAAGAGCATCAATATAAAATTAAAATTAACAGTATATTTATACTTTGTTTGGCCACATACCTGCTGTCTGCCTCAAAATAACTCATCACACTGACTGACTCACGACTGTCGAGTGCCTATGCATGCGTATGCGTGCGTTCTTTCACCATAGAAAGGCTCGGTGCCCACACAGTGCTCGACGCTGTGGCAGGAAACCAGAAGGGAGGGAGGGAGGGTAGAGGGCATTGCCCGGGAGCACCAATCTCCCGACCTGATATTTTGATTCAATCAATATATCTGTTCGGCATGGCAGGCTGTGCGCAAACAGGAATTTATTATTATTATATATTTTAAATAAACAAAAAAAGGGCACTTCTCTACAGGAGGCCAAACTGCAGGTGCTCAAGCAAGTTAACGTAACAAAATCAAAGTTGTCTAGACACATAGCTAGCTAGATCTAACGTTATCCCGCTCAAACAACATCTTAGCCGTCCTGCAAACATTACTGTATGCATCTGTTTTTGGTAACGTTGTCATAAAATGTTTTCTTACCGTGAAAATAGCTGACCTGTTTACAATTTGGGACAGATGTTAAGGTAAATCTATCACCACGGTGGCACTTTCGCCACAAGTCAGCAATTATACCGGGAAATGCCCTTTTTGAAAACAAAAAACGAATGAAAATAAAAAGGCTATGCCGTTACTGCATACCAGTTTTTGCCAAAGTTGCATCATAGCTATGATAATGCAGAGCTGTTTTTTTGTAAATATAAACTTTGACTTTTTTTAAATTTTTATTATTGTTTATTTATATATGTATTTTAGTAAATTCCAAAATATGCCTTTCTGAAGTGTATATCTGTGGCTCAGTGAGTAGGTCGTCTGCTCCGGAATCTTTGCCACCCGCGACATTGTATGTTTGAATCTGACCTTGACCATGACTCGCTCTCATTCCTCTTGTCTGTAGCCTAGGCCTACACGTTTTTGTATTTTTAAAATGTACTTGGTAGGCCTATTTAGACTAGTCTGTAGCGATTTGAGTACCTATACTATGCCCTGTTGGGATTCTCTCCTGGTTTCTATGACCTAGTGATGCTGGGGTGTCTTTCATGATATCAATTTATAGCTGGCTAACCTACTAGCTACTTGATAAAGCAATAGTTTGAGGGAACAATGTGGACCCTACAAAGGTTTATAAGTAGCCTAGATAGAGTATACTTAAAATAAGTGTAAAATCTTTTCTGATTTATTTGACAGCCTGGAGACAAGAGGAATGGGAGCGAGTCATACAGCAAAAGGTCAGATTCAAACATACAACATCGCGAGTAGCAATAATCACGGAGCAGCAACCTACTCACTGAGCCACAGACACCCCGGATAGCACAGATCCTCCCCAGATCCTCTATCTGAATCAGAGCAGCACTCCGCCGGGAGTTTTTCTACTGGGGGGCGTCTAGAGATGTACCGCTATTTAACAGCTGAATAATTTCTGCTGGTGAGTCGGCAGCGATCTCCTAGCGGAATGGCGCTTGACCTCCTACAGACCTGAAACAACGGTGCTCCTGTTTTATAGTTTTAAGTTTTTAGCAAACTAGCTACCTAGCTTAACGTTACATTAATCTTTCAGTTTTGCGATTACAAACAAGGGTTTAAACTTTAAAGTGCATGTCACTATGATTAATAGCAAGTTAGTATAGCAAGCTATGTCGATGGTTAGCAAACTAGCTAGCTAGCCAGAATAAGCTTTAGGCTAATGGCCAGGTCTACATTAACAATTATTAATTTACTATTTATGCTTTAGATGATCCAAAAACTAGGGCTTTAGCCTATCTATTTCACCTGTGTCTTAGCGCAACTTTACTGACCTTAGATTATTAGGGAAATTATCATTACATTTCCAAAGGATTTGTGAGTGCTAGCCCAAAAAAGTGCTCTTACGTTACTGGGTGTGTTTTGCTTCAGGTTCTGGAGCAGAGCAGATGCAGCGTGCAGCTCCACAAAACTCATCTCGTTTTTAGAAATCATTGACGAAGTAATCAGACTAAACAACAATCTAGCAAACTAACCATCTAAATTAGCTACTAATCCGACTAGTAGGCCTAGTTTATCCAGCAAACTATGTCGCTGTATGATTAAGATAGCAATAGCAAGCTATGTCAATGGTTAGCTTGCAAGGTAGCTAGCCAGAATAAGCTTTTAGCGCATTCTGCTTCAAGGAGCAGAGCAGACACGGTCGAAGGAGGGCAGCCAGAGGCTGGGCGCAGCTCCACACAACTCATCTTGTGTTTAGAAATAATTGACTAAGTAATCAGACTAAACGACAATTTATCCAGCAAATTAACCATCCAAGTTAGCTAGCAATCCGTATAGTTTAGACACAGTCGCTCACGATCAACAAAGTGACAGTCTTCATTGTCCATCAGGAGATAAATAATCCATGGCATCATGTCACTTTGTCCTCCTTGTTTGGGTTATCCACTTTGTTGCGCGATCAGATGACATAAAATACAATAAAACGTGATCTGACACGCCCACTAAAACACGTCTCAATACCCGCTCTGTTATTAGTACTCCTGTCCACCACATTAACTCAAATTAAAATGACTGCGTACTGTATACTGCATACTACATGAGCATATATACTGTACATACTACATTTTGGTCAAATCAGTACGTACTGCTTCCTTTGCTACTAGTATAGTATGCGGTTTAGAACACAGCCATTATGTGTTTGGATATCGTTAATTTACTTCCTACTTCCTCTTTAGTCCACTCGTCATCATCCAGATGCAAAAGCACCTGGATAGGCATGAATCCCATCTCCACCAACATATTCTCCATATTCTGTTAGATCTGTGAACCAGAAGACTACATTATCTGGATCAGGGATGGGCAAGGTGGGCCGTATCTGTTTCTGGATTTCAGACCAACTTATTCGCTTAATTATTTAATTAGCCCAATCATTTATATGGCCTGTTATTTTATCTACATTCCGTGATAGAAACAGCAGCCGATGAATGTTCCTGTGCATGTATTGTATCATTTTATTGTGGTTTAATTAAGGGAGACTAATGTATTATTTATCCCTCTTAGGGGCTGTACGGAAGAACCCTGTTACAAAGGGAATGACTGAGGAGGCTCCGCAGCAGGAAATTAGCAAGTTCCTAAAGGGGGCGTCAGACAGGGATGGTGGCTGGAGGCAGCGGAAGAGGATTGAAGGGCCTGAACAATAGGCAGATTCGTTAGGCACACATTTTATTATTTGGTTTATTATTTGTTTGGATATCTTTTTTTCTATATTGTTGTTCTGTATTTTCTTGTAGGTTAATTGTGAAACCACACCTTTTGTTACTCTCCATACTGCTTTTTGAGAGCCTACCCCATTTACAACATCACCACCAACACCATTCATACCTCCTATTATACCTTTATACATCCTACTTTTTACCTTAATACCATATACACTTTTTCAGATAATTGACATTTTATCAGCAAAAAAATGAATTGGAGTCAATGGGCACATTTTGAAAATCTATGCAATAGAATGTGGATGATATAACATCTTACACTGCTTATGACATCACAATGCCTTCCTCTACAACACTATCATGCTATCATGACTGGGTATAAAAGGATATCAAAAGACTATTGATATATTATTTTCAGGTACTCTTACAAGCGATACTATAACCTCTCTGCATTTGAATGGATCTCTATGGGAATTGGGGGGTGGGACTAGATAAAGCTGTAAATTACACGGGAATAGTATGGAACCCATGGTTGGCTAAATGGCTGTAAGTCATCAGGGATCTGCTTTATCAAACGAACCTCAGTAGATTTGGATGGATCACTTGAAGGGTTGTTTCTCCTGACTCATTTTCCTATTGAAAATAAGTCAATAATAATAATATCCTCTTATACTCAGTCATGATAGCATCACCTGTTTACCTGTGGAATGTTCCAAACAGGTGTTTTTCTTAACTTTCCAGTCTTTTTTTGCCCCTGTCCCAACTTTTTTGGAACATTTTGCAGGCATCACTTTCGGAATTAGCGTATATTTACAAAAATCAATAAAGTTGATAAGGTAAAATATTAAATATCTTTTCTTTGTACTGTTTTCAATTAAATATATGTAAAAGAGAATTTACAAATCACTGCTTTCTGCTTGTATGTGCATTTTGCATACTGTCCCAACTTTTTTGAAATTGGGGTTTGTAATTTTATGAAATTGTTATGTTTTATATATTTTATGAAAATGTTCTATATTTTTGTTCTATATTTTTGTTCTATATTTTTGTTCTATATTTTTGTTCTATATTTTTGTTCTATATTTTTATTATATTTGAATGTAATTTAATGTGTTCTGCTAAATTTGAAAGCAAACAAATCATTAACAAATCTGCGCAAATTTGTCGTTGGATGTTATTGTAGTTATGTTGCGTTAAAAAAAATGTTGACCAAAAATTTAGCAATAGAAATCCAGAACATAAGCCTAAGCCAATATAGACCTAAGATATAGACTATAAACTACACGGTGGAGCAAAAGCGGGAGCATTTCAGATTACTAGCGGACCGCTGTCCATGACGCTGCTAATCCGCCGGAGGTCCACTGGCCATTAGATGTGCAAACGGCTAGGAATCCACCAGTGGATTCCGCCGGAGGTCCGCCAACTCCTCCATTGGGCACCCGCCGTAGGGCAGAAAGCTTTGTGTTATCTGGGACACTTCAGACAGGCATATTTCGGCGTGTACTAAAATACATATATAAATAAACAATAATTTTTTTTTAAAACGTTGAAGTTTATACTTACAAAAAAAAGCGTATTAAAAATAGTGAACTAGTAGACTTAGTCTAGGCCCTAGACTAAGTCTACTAGTTCACTATTTTTAATACGCTTTTTTGGCCCTAGACTCTAGGGTAAGCTACTTGTGCTCACTGGATATCTTTAGCTTACTTTTGAGTTTTATGAAATAAAAAGTGGCCTGTTTAGTCCAGTTATCAAAGCCATAGGCTAGGCTTTGTGTATTTTATTTAATTTTTTTAAAAGGGTTTCCGCAGTGTTGAACAGGTATGCAGTAACAGACTAGCTGTCATGATCCCACTTGTTTGTGCACATTTGTTCATGTTCTCTGCGATCTCGCATTCTCTCTCTTTCTTTCTGTCTCCAGCTTTGTTTCCTTTTTGATTATTGTTAACTAATCTACTAATTTACTAACTAATTTACTTTACTAGTCAGATAATTACTAACACACTAACCATGTCTCATGTGATTTACTAATTAACTAATTTACTAACGCTAGGATGGGATAATTATTAACTGACCAATTGACTAATGATCTCGTTTTCCCAAGCTGTTCCTAATTTCTCTCTGTTCTCAAGCTAAGCGTTTGCACCTGTCTACACCTGCATTTACGCCAGTGTTTCCCTATCTTCCTCGCAAAATTGTTGCCTTGACTTGTCTTGCACTTTTGAGCGTTTATTTCCAAGCCTGATTCTTGTTATTATCCATGCCTGTACCCTGACTACTGTTTACTGCCTGCCTGTGTATTTTTGACTACTGCCTGCCTGACCTACGATAATTGCCTGCTGTCTACGGTACTTCTGCTCCACGGTAGAACTTCGGTTCTGACCCACACCCGAACATTGACTCCGAGCCTGCCTGCTGTTTGTCTGTACCTTTGCCCTCACTGACAGCTTTCCCTGGATTTCGACCATTGCCTGTGACACCGTTTATGAGACTGCCTTCTCAATTCGGTACCTGTGCTTTGATTGGGGATTTCCTGTGTATGACCATTGCTTGGATATTGATTACGAACTTGAACGCTCCTACTAATAAAGACCCTTGCGGGTTATTTATTATATTCCACGTTTCTGAGTCGTGCATTTTGGGTCCAAACCACCTTGTTCTGTCACACTAGCCTTTTTATTTTCATTCGTTTTTTGTTTTCAAATTCCATTTCCCGGAATAATTCCTGACTTGTTACCCCTTTAAATGCAAGCAAATGGACTTTGGGGAATTTTCTTCTATTGAATATCTTGCTCCGATTCTATGTTTTGATTCTCCTGTGCTGGTGATCCTCCAAGGCAAAACTCAGCATTTTTTCCTGAATTTGCTGAATTCATGTCCATTATATCAACTTATCATAAGAACGTTCTTTTGGTAGGTGATTTTAACTTGCATGTGGTAATGTGTCAGATTCGAAGGCCATGGATTTAAAAAACTTACTACTCGCTCTTGATTTTAATCAGCATGTTGCTGATCCAACTCATTGCTATACTCTAGATTTGGTAATTTCTAGAGGGCTAAGCATTTAAATTTCCTCTGTTGTTGATCTCGCTATATCAGATCATGTCTGTGTATTCTTTCATGTCATGTTGTTAAAGGGAAAGAAAAAAGCTGATTGCATTATAAAGAGGTGTATTTTAAACTCTGCAGCAGCTGATAGGTTTGCAGAACTTGTAAATCTTACATGTGTAGCATTGAACCCGCTAGCTACTGATGAGTTAGTGTATAGTTTAAAAAAAATATTTAGAGCTACACGCGACATTGTTGCCCCAGAGAAAATAAAAAAGGTCATTTCAAATCATGAGATACCCTGGAAAAACAGTGAAATTCTTAAACTAAAGAGGAAAGCAGAGTGTAAATGGAGAAAGACAAAACTATAGGTAGATCTTGACATCCTTAAAAAAATTTAAATTATAATAGAACAATAAGAAACACAAGACCGATTTATTTTTCCAAGATTATTTCTGACAATAAGAATAATCCCAAAATGCTTTTTTCAACAATTGATCGCTTGATAAATCCAAGTCCAGCTGCTGGTTTTGGCAGTGAGCTCATCTCCTCAAATAAATGTGAAGAGTTCGCCATTTATTTAAAAAAAAAAAGATCAGCACTATTAGGTTGCACATAAACTCATAAATTGTTTCCAAAAAAAATGTTTTGGTCGATCATATCTCTGTTGTCACTGTATTATTAGCATTGTATCATATATCATTGGAAAGCCTGTTCATTTCCCTTTACAATGGTGTAAGGATCATGCATTTGTGTGATGAGCAGCACAGCTGATTATGTGGGTGGGGTCCCAAGTGAAATGTGCCAAATTTCCCTTCCAATGTCAAACAGTGTATTCTCCTGTTGGTATTGACTCTATTGTTTTGAGTTTGGGGGATTGGATCCCACCCCACCCGCTACTGAGGCCCCTGACTGTTTGTTCAATGAATAAAGCGTAACATTACCAATATGTCTTGTTTGTTCCTTGTTACTGAAAGAGAGTTCAATCATCCAATCCCCCAAACAACTCAAAACAATAGAGTCAATACCAACAGGAGAATACACTGTTTGACATTGGCAGGGAAATTTGGCACATTTCACTTGGGACCCCACCCACATAATCAGCTCATCCCACAAATGCATGATCCTTACAAATGGGACATCGTTGTAAAGGGAAATGAACAGGCTTTCCAATGAATGATATATGATATATACAATGCTAATAATACAGTGACAACAGAGATATGATTGATCAAACACAAATTTTCAAACACAAACATTATTTTGTTTATATTATTTTAAACAAGTCTTAAATTCTTAATGACCTTTTAATCTTTCTTTTTAATCCTCTAAGTTTAAAAGGAAAATATGCCGTCGCCACTTCCAACACTGTGCATCCAGTGTCCATCCTTAAGGGCAAAAATAAACGATCTGGAAGGCCGGGTTTCGAAGTTATACTCCATTAGGGAAGACGAGATCCTCATACTCGCTTCTGCAGCCTCCCAAATCATGGAAGCGACTGACCCCCCCCCCCCCCGCCACTGACAGAGACTGGTGGACTGAATTAGGCGCAAAGCCAAAATCTCTGGCTTGCAGCACTCCAATAGTGTCTGCGCCATGGTCCACCGTTCCGACTGGGAGGCGTAGAGGAAGACGGACAGGCCGACCGATACCTCGAGAGAAGCTGAGCCTGGAAAACAGGTACCAGGTACTGGACGAGCTCTCTCGACCGGAGCAGGCTACCCCTTCGCAACCCAGGTCGCGCGGCTCGGCCGTGCATCGAGGGACTATCCGGGAGGTCTCGTTATGGACATAAACTCATCTATCACATCCGCGCTACGCGGACATCCGATGGCCTCCAACGCTATTGTTCATATTGGATCGAACGACATTAAACTCAAACAATCCGAGAAACTGGTAGACGATTTTAAAACCCTCATACATACCGCGCTTGATACTGGCAAACAATGTGTTATTTCAGGTCCAATTCCTTCCCCCTGCTTTGGAGATATGAAGTTTAGCCGACTTCGCCAGCTGCACATTTGGTTGAAAGGTTACTGTAGTGCATTGAACATTCCATATGTGGATAACTTTGTAGCTTTCTGGAAAAGACATGACCTATTTGGTCGAGATCGTCGACATTTAAACAGACGGGGCACGGACTTGCTAGCCTGTAACATGGACCTCACGCTGCAATCCTTTCGGACTATGAACAATTGACGGGGTAAGTTACATCAGTCCGAAGCCTGCAAACTTTTACCACTGTTGTGTTTGTATAACACCTGTACCTAGTAAATTAATTAAGCACACCCCCTACGCAGAACGCAGTAATTTACTATTGGCCCGGACAATCCCTGTTGTTGTTTCATGGCCCAGACCCTCCAGTGGCCATGGGAGATTTAGGACAACAGCTGCAAATGTCAACGTCAGTAATTTGATTTCAGTACAAATGTCTGATGCTAACATATCCATGTGCAATGTCAAAGCCACTTTTAGCTTACTGAATATCCGATCTCTGTCAAGCAAAACTTTTATTGTTAATGATTTCATTACGTCTCTTAATCTTGATTTCTTAATGCTTACTGAAACCTGGCTGAAGAAAAACGAATACAGTCAACTCATTGAATCATGCCCCAATAATTATAGATATATTAGTAAAGAACAGTAATTTCAAATGCTCATTGGCCACAGTTGGGGAATTTTCTTCTTTCGAAGTGCTTGTGTTCACCATTCACAGTCAATCCCCGATCATTGGTGTAGTGGTTTATCGCCCTCCTAAACTGAGCAATGGCTTCATGTTAGAATTTCCAGAATTACTATCCACTCTTGTCCTGAAACACAATTCATATTGACATCCCCTCAAATCCTCTCACCTCAGAATTTTTAAATATTATGGAGTCTTTCAACTTTGAACAACATGTATCAGGACCCACTCATAATAAGGGACACACTCTTGACCTCGTATTTACTCTTGGTGTGAACCTTAAATAGTATGATGATGAAGGATATCTGTGTCTCCGATCACCTTAGTATTAGTTTTGCTCTTCAACTTCCCTCTATTGAAAAAAATGACAAACGCTTTTTTCGTTCTCGCATTATTAATGGTCAAACAGCTGAACGGTTCTCTTCAGCTTTTGAAAATTATAAAGTAAATCTAACTTGGATATTAGACACTGAGAAATTAGTAAACGACTTCAATAGCACATGCCTGACCATACTTGAAGCTATTTCTCCGTTCAAAAGTAGGTCAAAGTCGTCCTCAAAAAACATGCCGCGGCTCAACGATGACCACATACTCAAATTAAAAAGGGAACAACAAAAAGCGGAACGGAAATGGAAAGCATCTAAACTACAAGTTCATTATCTCCTAATGAAGGACCTGTTTCAAAATTATAATCTGGCAGTTAAAAATGCGAGAACAAAATACTTTTCCAATCTGATTTCTGAAAATAATCAGAATTCAAGACTTCTATTTAAAACCATTGATCATATTCTAAATCCCTCCCCAAATGTTCCATCTGAAGCCTCTGTTGAACATAGTGAGAAGTTCCTGACTTTTTTTGTGGAAAAAATAGAAAACATCAGGGCAAAAATCACTCCCCCTGCTCATACTATCGGCGAAACCATGGGAATTCTAAGTATATTTGAGCCCATCTCAGAAGATGACCTCAACGATATTATTTCCCATATGAAAATGTCATCCAGTCTTGTTGATATAATTCCTACTACACTTCTAAAAAATGTACTAACAATGATTGGTCCAGTTTTACTCTCCATTATAAATAACTCCCTTGCCTCATGATACGTTCCCTCTTATTTAAAATGTGCTATAATTCAACCTCTTCTTAAAAAAACTAATCTTGACACCTCAGTTTTAAACAATTACAGACCTATCTCAAAGCTTCCTTTTTTGTCTAAAGTCCTGGAAAAAATAGTCTCTAAACAACTAACATCAGCAATGAACAATAACAACCTTTTTGAAAAATTCCAATCTGGCTTCCGCCCGCATCATAGCACGGACAGCACTTTGAAAAGTAGTAAATTATTTACTTCTAAATGCAGATTCAGGTGAAAGCTCAATTCTAGTCCTTCTTGATCTTAGCGCAGCATTTGATACAATTGACCACTCTATACTAATCAACAGACTTGAAAATTGGATTGGCATTTCCGTTACTGCCCGGAACTGGTTTGCTTCTTACCTGGCAAACAGAACTTTTTCCATCTCAATAGGTGAATTCATGTCCTCATCAGTAACACTAAAATGTGGTATTCCCCAAGGCTCGATCCTTGGTCCAATCCTGTTTTCCATCTATATGCTTCCTCTTGGCTAAGTTATTCAAAACCACAATATATCTTTTCATTTCTACACTGATGACACGCAGTTATACCTGTCTATCAAACCAAATGAATTAAACAAATTAGCTCAATTGCAGGACTGTCTGAATGATGTTCATTGCTGGCAATCTCAAAATTTCCTCCAGCTCAACGGAGGTTTTAATCATAGGCCCGAAACATGTCTCTGATTTTATTCAGTCTAATTTAGGCTCTCACTAAATGTAAAATTTGTTTCTAGAAATCTTGGTGTGATTTTTGATCAACATCTTAACTTTGAGTGTCACATAAAGAAATCAGTCCAGACATGCTTCTACCAACTGAGGAACATCTCCAAAATCAGAAAAATATTGTCTTTTGAAGATACAGAGAAAATTGTACATGCGTTTGTGAATCAGAATCAGAATCCCTTTATTCGCCAAGTATATATATACATACAAGGAATTTACTGTGGTTTATTGGTGCGTACATAAACCAACATAAAACATAAAATAAAATAATATAATATAAAACATAAAGCATAAAACATAAAACATAAAACAAAACAAAACACAAAAACAAGTAGTGCAAGTAGTAGTGCAGTGCAAGTAGTAGTGCAAATTTTTATATGCAAGATAAAAATAAAATAAAAAATATATAAGTAAAAATAAAAATATAAATAAACAAAAAGTACAGTGGGAAGTAGGTAAGTGTAAAGTGTCTATGAGGCGGGATAGAGTCTGTGTCTGTGTCGGAGGGGGTCCCGGGCCTTGTTGATAAGGCTAACTGCAGAAGGAAAGAAACTGTTTTTATGGCGAGAGGTTTTGGTCCTGATGGACCGCAGCCTCCTGCCAGAGGGAAGTGTTACAAACAGACTGTGACCGGGGTGAGAGGGGTCGGCCACAATCTTGCCTGCACGCCTCCGGGTCCTGGAGGCATACAGGTCCTGGAGAGATGGCAGGTTGCAGCCAATCACCCTCTCCGCAGAGCGGATGATACGCTGCAGTCTGCCCTTGTCCTTGGCGGTGGCAGCAGCGTACCAGATGGTGATGGAGAAGGTGAGGATGGTCTCGATGATGGCAGAGTAGAAGTGGACCATCATCGTCTTTGGCAGGTTGAACTTCTTCAGCTGCCGCAGGAAGAACAACCTCTGCTGGGCTTTTCCAGTGATGGAGCTGATGTTCAGCTCCCACTTGAGGTCCTGGGAGATGAAGGTTCCCAGGAAGCGGCAGGACTCCACAATGTCAACTGTGGAGTCTCTCAGGGAGATGGGGATGAGTGGGGCTGGGTTATTCCTGAAGTCCACCACTATCTCCACTGTCTTTGCAGCATTTAGCTCCAGGTTGTTCTGACTGCACCAGTCCGCCAGATGGTCGATCTCCCTCCTGTAGGCGGACTCATCCCCACCAGAGATGAGTCCGATGAGGGTGGTGTCGTCCGCGAACTTCAGGAGCTTGACAGACTGGTGACTGGAGGTGCAGTTGTTGGTGTACAGGGAGTATAGCGCAGGGGAAATAACGCAGCCTTGGGGGGAACCGGTGCTGATGGTCCGGGAGTCAGAAATGTGTTTCCCCAGCCTCACGCGCTGCCTCCTGTCAGACAGGAAGTCTGTGATCCACCTGCAGGTGGAGTCAGGCACGCCCATCTGAAAGAGCTTGTCCTGTAGCAGAGATGGGATAATTGTATTGAAGGCAGAGCTGAAGTCCACAAACAGGATCCTGGCATAGGTTCCTGCAGAGTCCAGGTGCTGGAGGATGAAGTGGAGGGCCAAGTTTACTGCATCGTCTACAGATCTGTTGGCTCTGTAGGCGAACTGCAGGGGGTCCAGGAGAGGGCCTGTGATGGATTTGAGGTGGGACAGCACAAGGCGCTCAAAAGACTTCATCACCACAGAGGTCAGGGCAACGGGTCTGTAGTCATTAAGTCCTGTGATCTTTGGCTTTTTAGGGACAGGGATGATAGTGGAGGACTTGAAGCAGTCAGGTACATGGCAAGTCTCCAGAGAGGTGTTAAAAATGTCTGTGAACACCGGAGCCAGCTGATCAGCACAGTGCTTCAGGGTGGATGGGGAGACAGAGTCCGGCCCTGCTGCTTTGCGGGTGTTAATCTTCTTGAACACCCTGTTCACATCTCTCTCCAGTAAGGACAGAGGTGTCGCTGAGGTGGGGGTGGTGGGCTGAGGCTGGTGGATGGTGTCACGGGGGATGGTGTCACGGGGGATGGTGTCAGGACTGTCCCATTGTCTTTCAAAGCGACAGTAGAACTCATTCAGGTCGTTGGCCAGGCGTGAGTTATTCATGGAGTGGGGGGTTTTTGCTTTGTAGTTTGTGATCTGTCTGAACCCCTTCCAGACAGAAGCAGAGTCATTGGCTGAGAACTGATCTTGGAGTTTCTCTGAGTACAGTCGTTTAGCTGCTCGCACCTCCTTGCCAAACCTGTACTTTGCCTCTTTAAATATGACTTTGTCCCCACTCCTAAATGCATCTTCCTTCTCTGACCTTAACTGTCTGAGTTTGGCTGTGAACCAGGGTTTGTCATTATTATAACTCACCCTGGTGCATGATGGTACACAGCTGTCCTCACAGAAGCTGATGTAAGAAGTCACAGCCTCTGTGTGCTCGTCCAGATTATTGGAAGCAGTCCTGAAAACATCCCAGTCAGTGCAGTCCAAACACGCCTGAAGATCCTCTACAGCTTCCCTGGTCCACTTCTTTGATGTCCTCACAACAGGTTTAGACAGCTTTAATTTCTGCCTGTATGCAGGAATCAGGTGGACCATGACGTGGTCAGAGTGTCCCAGTGCAGCGCGGGGGACGGCGTGGTAGGCACTGCTTACTGTGGTGTAACAGTGATCCAGAATGTTCTCCTCTCTGGTCGGGCATTTAATAAATTGTCTGTATTTGGGGAGTTCGTGGGTGAGATTTCCTTTGTTAAAATCACCGAGGACAATAACTAAAGAATCCGGGTTTGTCCGCTCTACACTCAATATCTGGTCGGCGAGCGTGCGCTCTGCCTCTTGCACGTTGGCCCGCGGTGGAATGTAAACACCGACCAGAATGAATGATACGAACTCACGGGGCGAATAAAAGGGTTTGCAATTAATAAAAAAAGATTCCAGATCAGGAGAACAGTGTTGTAGGATCACTGTCACGTCGTTACACCAACCACTGTTAGTGTAGAAACACAAACCTCCGCCTTTTGTTTTTCCGGAAAGTTCTGTGTCGCGATCCGCTCTGAAAAGTTGGAAGCCTGCCAACTGTAGCGCGGAGTCCGGTATCGTTTCACACAGCCACGTCTCCGTGAAACACAAAACAGAGGATGAAGAGAAGTCTCTTTTTCTCCCCAACAGTAGCTGAAGTTCATCCAGTTTGTTTCCCAGCGAACGCACGTTAGAGAGAAATATTCCAGGTAACGCTGTGCGATGTCCGCGTCGGCGGAGACGCACTAGCACACCGGCTCGTCTTCCTCTCCTCCGGCGTTTCGCTGCATGAACAAAGGTGAGCACACCTTTGACTAGAATGTCCAGTAATTTCGCAGATGTGGCGATGAAAGTGGGAAATAAATCCGCAGGCATTGTAGCCCTGATGGTTATGAGCTCTTCTCTGTTGTACGAGCATACGGTATTATCACAAAACACTGAATTAACGAACAAAACAAGACAAAACAACGCGCACCAACGCACCGAGGCGACCGTCAATGGCGCCATCTTGGTAGGACTACCAAGTAGGACTACTTGGTAGGACTACTATCTTGTGTCATCACGCATAGACTATTGCAACTCACTGTATAGTTGCCTGGGACGCAAAACTATGGTACGGCTCCAAGTGGTGCAGAACGCAGCCGCCAGGCTATTAACTGGGACAAATAGGAGAGAACATATTACCCCTATTCTAGCATCCTTACACTGGCTCCCAGTTGCTTTTAGAGTTGATTTTAAATTTTTACTAATTACTTTTAAAGCATTAAATTGTTTAGCACCTGCCTATATAGTTGAGCTTCTTACCCCTTACTTACCAAACCGGACACTCAGATCTGCTAATCAGAATCTGTTGGTTGTTCCAGATTCTAGGCTAAAGATGAAGGGTGACTGTGCCTTCTCAGTGGTTGCGCCTAGACTCTGGAACAGCCTCCCACTTAAGAACTGCAAACTCAGTATGCACTTTCAAAAATAACCTGAAAACTCACCTTTATAAACTAGCTTTTACTTAAAAGTATTATTTTATTTATTTATTCATTTATTCTTCTCTCTTTTTTATTATCTTGTATTTCTGTATACTTATTGTTCTTGTTCTTCTGTTTGTTATATATTTATTCATTTTCCTTTGCCTGTCAAAGCACCTTGTATCCTTGCATTAGAAAGGTGCTATACAAATAAAGTTATTATTATATTATTATAATTTCAATGTCAAAGATTTTGATATTGTGTAATGTTCTGTAGCTTTTCAACACCTTGTGTCTAGGATGACCCGGCACCAGGTACGCTTGTTAAATAGAGCCAATAACACATGCATTGCGAGGGGTGAGGTTCTGTACTGAAGATGCTTCAAAGCATTTTTCTTTATTACAAAAGGGCAGTACAGTCATGGTTTTCACCACAGTTATCAGTAGTTTTGCCAGCTAACTGTTATACATTTATTACACTAGGTAGTTATCTAGTTAGAAATAGCTAGGGAATGCAAATTTCTCTGCCTTTTATTCTCCAATATCACTATGACTTCTATTCAATTCAGACAACACATTGGTCCATTCTGGCAATTATATGGTGATAAAGTGATAAAGCTAGCTATATCAGTTTCAAGTTTTAAGTTGGTAGTCACACCATACTCACATATTCAAATGCAGAATTACAATGAGAAAATAAAGTACATAATTTGCATGTTGTTGATGTCCCATGTTTATTTGAACATAAAATTACTGTAATTAACTCGCTTGACTGCCTGTTGTTAAGCAAATGTACAGTCAAACATCGGTAGTATGTTGATGGGTAGCTACCTGCATTACCTTCCTTCGCTTGTTCTCTAACGTTACCTCCTCCGGGAAAAAATCTTCATATGTCCATATCTGCGCTGCTGTTGCGCTAGTGACAATCTGTGCCGTGCGTGCGGTCCTAATCAGCTGGTGTATACAATACCAGTCAAGAGCAGAATGCAAAACGGATCTATATTTGACTCAATCTCGCAATCGGTCGAAAAAATCAAAAAAAGGGACACATTTTTAAACTCGCATTTTCTTTCGTATATTAATGCTAAATCTGTCGAGAGCTTATATTTTGCTTAATCATTTTACTGTGGCACAGAAAAGCTTTACTGGGGAATGTGCCGCAGTAAATGGGGTCTAGTGACACCACTGGGTACAACCCCAAACTTGGACAATTCAGATGCCCTGTACAAAGCTGACATGCATGCATTTGGCCTGATTGATGGACAAATGCTCAATGAAATTGTCCAGCCATTAAAACAGTCTACCTGTGTATTTGATAGCATCCCCGCAAGATTTTTCAAAACTCAATGGCTCCAAGTCATCAATCTAGTCCCACTCCCACCCCCCAATTCCCATCGAGATCCATTCAAATGCTGAGATGTTGTAGTATCGCTTGTTAGAGTACCAGAAAAAATTATTTCTCTTAATTTATGTATGTAGTTCATTATTATTACTTTCCAAGTGTGAAGCACTTTGGGCTGGTACTTGTTGTATGAAAGGTGCTATATAAATAAAGTTTATTATCATTATTATTTTCCTACGTAGCACTGCTTCATCGCAGTGGTCACAGTCGCAGATGCTACTACTCGCTAGCTAATAAGACTTACACGTTGCTGATGCGCCCACCCACTCAAAACAACGCTACTCAGGGTGACGATGTGTGTTTAGCTGACATAGGAATGGGTCACCGGCAGGGGCGTAAATATAGACAGTGCAGGCAGTGTAGTTGCACTGGGGCCCATGGGGCGGGGGGCCCGTAGAGAGAGCGGGCCCTCCAACAATGTATTTGGCAGAGAATGGGCCCTTGTGAATGATTCAGCTTGCCACCTCAAAAGTACACCTGTGTTCAAAGAATAACTCACATAAATTATAGCCGGTGCCACTTGTTATATATGCCGTCAAAAAGGCAAACCTATCTCCGTCATGGTTTTCATTTTTTTTGGTAAAATAGTCTGTAGCAATTTATAACAAAATTATATGCTTATTCTACATAAACTATAAATAAACTATAAAAAACTATTCAATTAAATTAATTATTTCTTATTT
This sequence comes from Ilyophis sp. 1 JC-2022, assembly GCA_022702515.1. Taxonomy (NCBI): domain Eukaryota; kingdom Metazoa; phylum Chordata; class Actinopteri; order Anguilliformes; family Synaphobranchidae; genus Ilyophis; species Ilyophis sp. 1 JC-2022. The sequence goes on from CM040406.1 coordinate 2,136,475, forward strand.
TCTTTGGTATTTTTGTCATATACAGATATACAATGATGATTGCTGGGTAATATGTATGTTGTTGTCCAATGTCAAGTCTCTATTTGATCATGTGACGAGACGATACGATATAGCTAGTTTAGGCGCAAAATCTGAACGTCAAGACTGAGAAGCTGAGGACATCTGCAAGTCGAGCGAGCAGTCATCATGCCTTTCAAACATAAAAGTGGCAGTAAGAAAAGACAATAGAGAAAAGAACAGGAGGAGAAGGTAGCAAAGCTCTCTAAATTAGATTCATTTTTTATAAACAGTCGCCAGCACACGGAAGACCCCCCTCCAAGCAGCAATGCAACAGTTTGGCTGGCATCAGCATCGCTGCCCTCAGTGGTGTGGCAATGATAGCAAGCTAGATATAATGTTAGGCTATTGTTAGATATAAATTTCAAGACAAGTTATACAGACATCATGGTAGGCTTACTACGCTACAAGTTCGGTAAATTACGGCTGCTACCGGGTGGATAGCCAGCCTATAAATTATGGTAAGCTAGCTAATAGCCTAGTAGATGCTAGGTAGGCTATTCCTAGCATTAGATAACCCTTTTGCGCGTACAGTCATACGAGTGTCAAGCACGGTTTACGTTAGCAAGCTAGCTAGCTGTTCATAATGATCAGTGCTGTAATAATATCTTACACTATATAAAAAATACATAGCTAACAAGCTATTGCTAGCTAGCTTGTACTTCACAATCTAGCAAATTTATAAGGTGTATCGATACGAGGCTGAATCTATGGCTGGCTATCCTGTCCATTGAAAGCATTAGAGCCCGGGTTGAACAATGAACATTAAGGACATTGTCAAGGATTTTGCTCAGCAAGGCTCGTCGAATGCCATTCAAATAGGTGAGTACAAGTGCCTTTTAAAGGGGATTTGGGGTATCTGATGGGCTGCCGTGCCCCTATTTAACAGGTTGTTATCATTTCGGAGTCAGGTCACAGGCCGAGCGCCTGTTTCATAGTGGTGTATGTGCTTTTCAGATGTGGGTAAAGCCACTGTGTGTCCCGCCGTACCAAACCATGCCTTTCATCAGTGTTTTAAGAATATTAGCTACACATTTTTATTTATAATTATTATTATTTTTACATAAGATAATTAATTATTTTGCTTGGAGCTTGTAAATTGTACAGGTAGACTATGGGGAGTATAATGTTACGGCAGCATGTCCGATAACTATGTCCGATAACTAAACCTTATAAGCGACTAAAGAGATTTTAACAGGAAGCTAGATAAAAGCCACAGGGACTACCTGTATCTGACGATACGGTGTCGCTATTTACCCTTTGAATGTGTAATAGGCTAGTAATAACACATAAGGCATGTAGACATATTCTTTTTGCGAACTTCACTCAAAAAACACAGAATATATTTCAAATCTTTCTCTCTCTCACACTCACACACACACACACACACACACACACAGTCTGATTGACAGTCCACTTTCCCTCCGGCAATTATTGCATGATTATGAAAGCAACCTTGAACAAATTACTTCTTCATTACTGTACTCGAAATACTGTACAAATGATTTACACCACGACATGACAAATGTGCAATAAAGGAATGGCAGTAATGACACATCAGTGCATGTTTTGATGGTTACTTTTTTGAAAGTTTACATCGCCAGCAACAACGATTTCAATCATGGAGATCAGCTCCGTTCTGTGAAGCCGACAGCAACAAGCAACTGGTTAAACTGACTGCAGAAACAGTTAATCGGTGTCAAAAATGAACTTAGTTAGCTCTTGTGTAGCTATACATATTTACAGTAGTTTATAGGCTAGTTATCTAGCAACTCGCCTGCAGATGTGTTTTTGTTTTGTTTTTTTTATCTACATAATTTCCCAATAACAGCTATAGTTATGTAAATATTCCAGCTATAGTTGGTTGATTAGTTGACTTGATTTGATTGACCATCTGTTTACGTTACCGTGTGTCAGAGCGCTAGATGGTTCTGATAGCTTTCTCTTTGACCTCTCTACTTTCCCAATACAATAGCCTAAGTAACTCATTCGACAGTAAAATCCAACACATTGTTGGTAAAATATATATACGCCTAATGGTGTGTGTGTGCTTCATAACTAGTAATTAGCATGCACTAGGGCCCGTCATAATAGCTTGCACTGGGGCCCGTCGTAACTACCTTACGCCACTGGTCACCGGTGAAATCAACCGAAAATGGTAGTTAGTAGGTGTTGGTTAATGTTAATTTGTTCAACGTTATACAGAAATAATTTATATATTGGCTCAACGTTAGATGTCCAATAACAAATATCGCGTCAACATCAGGCGCACCTATACCTTGCAAACTGTAACAGAACCATGACGGTAATAAAGTTAACCTTTTCATGTAGCTATGCTTACTGTTCATAGTAAATAACAAAGAAACATGGACAGGCAGTTGTGAATGCGATAAAGCTTAAGATTTAATCAAACCTTCACGACATTGTATAACAGGGGTTCCCAATTAATTTTCTACCCGGTCCATTTTCTAAGATTCAAATGACTTGGCGGGCCGACCACCTCTCCCCTCCCTCACTAGTGATGGGCAGTTCGGCTCTTTTTTCTGAGTCGGCTCTTTCCGTACCGTTCGGTTTGAAGAGTCGGGTCGGAGTTGCACGTTTTTGGTACTTCCGGTTAATACAGTAGCTACCGTTCGTTTGGTTGATTCTTTCTAACTATCCGAGCCGCATGTTTTTCTCCCTGCAGCGCAAGCTGGAATTTGAAGCTGTTTCAGACAGCAGAGGCTAACTGGTAGCAAATGAAGTTAGTAAACAAGCTTTGATATTTTATTCATACCTAAATCACCTGATTGATGCTCATTTTTAATAGCCTATGCTCAATGTTTTCTGTTCGCTACCACTTACTTTTCAAGCTAGTTTTCAATCCAGTTTGAATCCAGTTTACATTTATTTACGACTTTTCCATCTCCGTTATTCTAGCAGAAGTGTAAAATATCGCTGTCGGTCATTGATTGTAACGTTAGATATTACATGTAAGAATAGACATTGAATGGTTAGCCTATATTTGCATCGGCTATAGCTATTTTATTAGATGCAAATATAAATCTTATTTTTTATCAGATCCTAGAATCCAATAGCCTACTGAAAATGTGGTGGATGGATGGCTGTGTAAGAGAGATTGCCAGCCAAATCCGACAAACAAGCCAGATCTTGATGCGTGTGTGTACAGGAGCCCGTTTTGTTTATTAGTTTTAAATAGTAGATTTGGTAAAAAAATTATTTGGACACCATAAAGTATGTTTATTTGAACCATTGGCTATTTATTTTGCCTATTCTATTATACTAAATTGTAGTTATCTGTTCACTATTGTGTTGGTCACAAGTTCGAAAATAAAAATGCCACCACTTTAAATAAGTAGCCTATTTGCTGAACACAATCGCATATTAATTCTGTTTTATACTGCAATTCGGTTGCAAACAGCCACATGTAATAATTTCATCATTAAAAGTAGGCGTCTCGGACTATCATTTGATATAACAGAATACTTTTGTCAATGTTTCTGGTTAATCCGACGCTGAGTAGGCTAAACCCGATTATTAATCGTGTAGGCTGCAGCATTTGCTCTTTGTTAAAACTCGAAAGGACGTTGGTTTGTGTCACGGCTCAGGAGCCGTGGTATATTGCCGTGGTTCATGGCTCTGAGTCGCGTTGATTTCATGCTGATCAGAGTTGGGAGGCGACTGTAGGTACATTTTTTAACCATTAGCAGTAGTAATAATCACTTTTGGAACGAGCTGGGGCGATTATCTAATTCACAAAAAGGTGTGCAATATTGTTAGATCAAATTAAAATTTATTCTTAAATGATTATTATAAAACAGATTCGTGAGACCTATTTTTTTGGGCGCATCACTACTGCTGCTCAACCTAGGTTACAACTAGTGACACGGCTCCCGGCTGTAGTAGAAAGCAGGCAGAGTCAGAGCCAGAGTTAAGAGCCAGAGCCGTGGGTAAGCATGATTCCCTCAGTTGCATGGAATGCATTCCTTGCAAGTCCAAATGTAACATTCAATAGCCATTTTAGTTTTTTTATATGAAGGAGCATCAAATTTGCGCAAATATAGCCTAATGCTGGAGACATTTTAACGCAGGCCTAAACTTTCATGAAATAAAAAATGTAATAAAAGTGCAACACTCGTAACATAGCCTAAATAAAACAATCAGCCTATTGAAAACATCAAAACAAGTCTAACAACCAAAATGCTCTTTTAAAAAGAATAGGCTATAATAATATTGTTGCATGTGCGTTTAGTGCGTTTAGGCCGATAGGAGAAACATAGTATTAGCTTTTTTCGAGTTTGATTCATAGAGCCGGGCCAAATTAAAATGCCTCATGGGCCTGATGTGGCCCGCGTGCCGCCTATTGGGAATCCCTGTTGTATAAGTTGACTTACTCACAAGCAGGCATCTACTGAGTCCTAATGCTTATTTTATTATATGTGAAATAATCAGAATGGAAAATTAAGGCAGATAAATCTGTTTTGGTTCAGTGGAGCAAACGGAGCATTAAGTGTATCATGATAATTGATATCGAGCAATATTAAAAATATTATCGTGATACTTTTTTCCGATATCGTCCAGCCCTAGTTCAAAGTACCCAAAGATTGTACCCTGGAAACTCACAATCCGACGACGGAAACCGTTCAAGTAATGCTGTCGCACTGGGCATAGCATATAGTTAGAAACAGCAACTTTTGTGATGTAATGTAACACACAACTGTGCTATTTAACATTTTGTTATCAAGGGCTCGAAGCTTTTAGTTTAGTTTAGTTAATATACATAACGCACAGAAAAGATCTTGCATGTGATTTATCTTAAATACTAACGGGTCATAACATGGCATGATGATCTCGACGCACACGCACCGATAACCTCATGGTTATCCTTTATCTGTTTAGCACGCTTCATGCGCCACTGTTCACTAGCTCCAGGTAGTTTCAAACCTCCCTCTATGTTAGTTTCTTTGTTCTCTTTGAAAATGTGTCCGAGGCATGCACACGCAAAGCAACCCCCACACGCAGGAGAACATACAAACCTCTCACTTGCTTTCGCGCACACGCGCCAACGTTAACACATGCATGCACACACACTCACACATAGTTTGTTGTACATTATAGTAGTGAATCGTGATACTTTGTGTTCAATAAAATGTATTACATTTTCCTAGATTGTCTGTATTAATGTTGTTCTTCACCTCTGTTGGAACTTTAAGTGTTCAGTTGACATTTTAAGCACTTGCAGTTAAATATTTGAATACTGATTTAAGTTAACCTAAAGAATTTACATAGATACCTTTAGATATGCATAACTGCCTAATTTCATTTGACTTGTTTGATTTATTTAAGTTATTCATGATCCAGTGAGTAATGAGTGAAACTGTAACTACATTTCCCATAGTGCATTGCGAGTTGCCTTGTTTCCTGTGGTGGGTTTTTACCGGAAAAGAAATGTGATGCGAATGCTACTTGTAATGAAAACGAATTTCCTCGGAGTAAAAGTTTCAAAGTTTATTTCAGTTGTCGACCTCCATTTATTTGCACGACTAGTTAGATTATTAGAACATTGTTTGGTGCCGAAACCCGGGAAACCTAGTCTGCAAAACTACGAAAGAAAATGGAAGAAGAACGACTAGACCGATTGAAGAAAAGACGCGGAGCAGTGCGCGGAGCTACAACCAGACTCCTGCAAAGTCTCGACATGGAGCTACAGGAGGACAATGCAGATGTCGGACGTTTACGTGAGTTATTGGCGAACTTATCCGCTAAGGAAGCAACATTGCTGGATTTAGACCATGGAATCGGAGAGAAAATTGTTACGGATGATTTGGAAGACGAAATAACGAACACCGAGGAATACAAGGAACGAGTCATCACAATGAGGACACGAGCACAGCGAGCTATACAGGCTCGTGAAAACGTGAGTAGCCCGAGGAGAGGGCCAGTGGAGAGAACTCCAATTCAGAACTCTGTTAAATTACCCAGGCTAACTATTGATAAATTTAATGGAGATGTAAGTTTATGGAGGGACTTCTGTAACCAGTTTGAGACGGCTATTGACCAGAATGAGACTCTGAGCAAAACGGAAAAGTTCGCATATCTGAAATCGTACCTCTCTGGCGCTGCAGCTAAAACAGTAGCAGGACTGATGTTAACGGACAGCAACTACGACCATGCATTGGAAATACTACGTGACAGATATGGCAGAAAAGACATTGTAGTGAATGCGCACATGACAAGGTTGCTGAACCTAACCCCTGTAAAGAGAGCGTCAGATGTGGTTGCTTTGAGACAGCTCTATGACGAATGTGAGGTCCAGACACGCAGTTTGGAGTCACTGGGTGTTGTATCAGATACGTATGGCAGTTTGCTCTGCCCAATCCTGCTGCAGTTGATACCCGAGGAGATAGTTCTGCAGTACAATCGGAAAAGGGGAACGAGCGATGAATGGCAAGTTGAAGATGTGATGAAATTTCTCCAAAATGAGATCCTCAGCCGAGAGAGAACCATGCAGCTGACCAGAGGTAACAAGGAAAGGGATAACCAGAGCCACCATACGCCATTTAAAAGAACTGACACAACCTTTGAGCTGAAACAGAAAAGGCCAAGCCTGCCATCAGCTGTTGCGTTGCACACTGCCAGCCAGAGAACACAGAATTGTGTATTTTGTGACAGCGCAGAGCATAAACCTGAACAGTGTCCCACACACAACGTGACTGAGCGGCGGGATATTTTGAAAAGAATGGGAAGATGCTACGTATGCCTAGGACAACGGCACATAGCAAAAAACTGCAGAAATAAAAATGTCTCATGTAACCAATGTGGAAGAAGACACCACAGTGCAGTATGCTTGAACGATCAACAGCCTACGCCAATCACCAGTGACAAAGGAGAAGAGGTGGTCTCTTCATTCACCACTCAGTCCATGAAGGTGAGACCCAAAGGTCAGAATACGGTGCTGCTACAGACTGCCCAAGCACATGCAGTGGGTCCAGGTGGACGGACAGTAGTGAGCTGTCTGCTAGATGGCGGAAGTCAGAGGAGCTTTGTGTGTGAAAAACAGTCAAGGGCCCTGAAGCTACCGGTGATAAGACAAGAGACCATCACTCTCCACACATTCGGCGCCGCTGTTCCTGTGACAACCAAACGCAACACTGTAAAACTGGTTCTGGAGAACCTGTGGGATAATGGACAGAAAATAGAAGTTGAAGCAATTGAAACGCCACAAGTATGCACTGCTGTGATGAAAGTTCCAGGTGAGGAGATCCAGAATGAACTGAAAAGAAGAGGACTGCAGTTCGCCCATGCATCAGATGACAGCGCTGATGACCCAGAGTTGTCAGTGCTAATCGGAGCGGACTACTACTGGAGCACGGTGTCAGGCCGTGTAGAGAGACTTACCGACACACTCGTCGCACTTGAGAGTGTGTTTGGATGGTCTGTCCAGGGTCCAGTGACAATGTCCAGTGTTACTGAAGCAACATGCATGCACATTCGCATTGAAGAGGAGACACTAGTTTCCAGACAGCTGAAGGCTTTCTGGGAAATCGAATCTCTTGGCATTCTGAAGGAAGAACCAAGTGCTCCAGATGAAGAAGAGGCGCTTCGAAGGTTTGAAAAAACAACACAATTCAAGAACGGGCGATATGAAGTGGAGTTGCCATGGCGGCGTGAGAAACCAGAACTCCCAGACAACTATAGAATCGCGAAAAGAAGATTTGAAGGACTCCAACGGAGGCTCCGAGCAGACGTAGTCTTCTCCCAGAGATATAACGAAGTGATAGAGGATTATCTTCAACAGGGCATTGTCGAAGAGGTGATTGAGGGTGAGTGCTCAACATCAAACATCAAATACTACCTACCTCACCACGCTGTGTTCCGAGAGGACAAACAGACGACTAAGCTGAGAGTGGTGTTTGATGCCTCGTCACATGAAGAGAACTGCCCCTCCCTGAACAACTGTCTGCTGACAGGTCCAAATCTCAATCCTGACCTGCTCGGAATATTGATCAGATTCAGACTGCATGAAATTGCATTCATGGCAGATATCAAGAAGGCATTTTTGCAGATTTCTCTTGCTGAGAAAGACCGAGATGCAGTGAGATTTCTGTGGTCCGCTGCCCCACAGAAGGAAGACACAGATGAGAAGCTGCGCGTGCTGAGGATGGCTAGGGTGGTGTTTGGTGTGTCCCCAAGCCCCTTCCTATTGGCAGCTACAGTGAGAAAACATCTGCAGCAGTATGGAGAACAGCACACTGCACAGCTCATCAAAGAGTCGCTGTATGTGGATGACTTTGTGGCCAGTGTCTGTGATGTCGAAGAGGCCGTTTCTGTGACAACAGGAGCAAAGGACATCATGGCTGCTGCAGGCATGGACCTATGTAAGTGGAGAACGAACTCGTCCACACTGAAAGAAAGGTGGGAAGAGACACCCATTGGCCCCACTGAAGAGCCGGAGTCCCACGGGACAGTGTTGAAGGTACTAGGCCTAGTGTGGAGAACACAGACTGACGACTTTGTGTTTGACTTTCGACCCTTGCTAGAGAAGCTGACACACAACAGCACAAAGAGAAGCGTCCTGCAATACTCTGCCAGCATCTTTGATCCCCTCGGCTTTCTGACACCCTTTACCATACGGGTGAAATGCCTGCTGCAACAGATGTGGGAGAGAGGGCTGAGCTGGGATGAGGACTTGCCAGCCGACCTGAATCAGCAATGGAACAGCTGGCGCTCCGAACTCCCTCTGATTCACCAGATCTCTATACCGCGCTGGTATGGAAAAAATTATGAGCAGAGCAGCAAGCCATCAAGACTCCATGTGTTCTGTGACGCCAGCGAGAAGGCGTACAGTGCCGTGGCTTACCTGCAGTGGGAAGCAAGGGACAAAGGGATGGCTGTTAGCCTGGTTGCGTCAAAGTCCAGAGTGGCACCGCTAAAGAAATTGTCACTGCCACGTCTGGAGCTGATGGGAGCGTTAATAGGAGCGAGGCTAGGAAGAAACCTGATAAATCTGCTGAAAATGGAAGCACATCAACTTCACATGTGGACAGACTCGATGATCGTAGTTCACTGGATCCGCAGCTCAGCGCACAAGTGGAAGCAGTTTGTAGCCAACCGAGTGACAGAAATCCAGAACCTCACAGACCCAGCCTCCTGGTCTCACGTTAAGGGTAAAGAAAATCCTGCTGATCTACCTACTCGTGGCCAGACTGTGGTGAGCCTGAGTCAGAGTCACCTGTGGTGGAAGGGGCCTGCATTCCTGACCTCGTCTGAACATGAAGAGGAGTCTGACGACCAATCAACAGAAGACGACATGGCTGAAGAGGAAATGAAAGTAAGTGAACTTGTAACAGTACAACTCACCACTGAAGAGCATGAAGCAGTTGAACAGGTGCTCGACCTACAAAGATACAGTAAGCTGATGACAGTATTGCGAATAACAGCCTGGATAAAGAGATTCACAGACAACACACGCTCAACGACAAAGGGAAGCGGAGAGCTGACAGCAGAGGAGTTGCTTCAAGCAGAGAAGTATTGGATCAAGTCAACGCAACACCGGAGCTTCAGTCAAGACGTCGCTCTCCTGAAAGCTGAGAAAACATTGAACAAGGATTCAAAGATCAGAGAGTTGAGGCCTTTCCTGGATGAGGATGGATTGATGTGTGTTGGAGGCAGGCTACAACAATCAGACTTCAGCTTCCGACAACAGCACCCATGGATTTTGCCTGCAAAGAACAGATACTGTGAGTTGTTAGTACAACATAACCATAAAAACCTGATGCATGCAGGCGTGCGAGACACACTGGTGCAATTAAGAGAAAGATACTGGCTAATGAGAGGAAGACAGCTAGTGAAGAGTGTTCTGTCAAAGTGTCATGTGTGCAGAAGATTCAAGGCGAAGCCTGCCCAGCAGATTACTGCCCCCCTGCCCCGTGACAGAATCACAGAATCACCTCCATTTGAAGTGACGGGTGTGGACTTTGCTGGGCCACTATATGTCAAGGTTGGTGGTGCACTTACCAAGGCCTACATCGCATTGTTCACCTGCGCTGTGACCAGGGCAGTCCATCTGGAGCTCGTCTCCAGTCAGTCGACAGAGCATTTCCTGTTGGCTTTGAAAAGATTCATTGCTAGAAGGGGACTGTGTAAGGTGATTTATTCAGATAACGCAAAGACCTTCAAGCGTGCTGAACAAGATCTGAAAGAACTGTGGAGAAGCATCAAAGATCCACAGCTCCTAGAATACTTCTCTGCAAGGGGTATAAGCTGGCGATTTATCGCTGAACGAGCCGCCTGGTGGGGTGGCTTCTGGGAACGACTCGTCCGGTCAGTGAAAATCTGCCTGAGAAAGGTGCTAGGACGAGCCTCCCTAAGTTTTGAAGAGATGACCACTATCCTCACGGAGGTGGAAGCCACCTTGAACTCCAGACCACTTACCTTTGTCAACAATGACCTGGATGAGCCGCAGCCACTGACACCTGCCCATTTCCTTGTGGGAAAAAGACTCACCTCCTTGCCACCGAAGCAGCTTCTAGCTGCCAACGGAAACCCAACCTTGAACCGAGAGGAGATGACCAGGAGATGGCGCTACCGTCAGCGCCTCATGATGCGGTTCTGGAGCAGCTGGCGAAAGGACTACCTCTTGGACCTGAAGTCAGCCCATTGTTGTGACACCCTGCAACCTACCTTATTGAAGGTGGGCGACATTGTCCTCCTTGGAGACGACAACATGCCACGACAGACCTGGAAGCTGGGAAGAGTTAATGAACTGTTTCCAGGCCGTGATGGGAAAGTGAGGTCCTGTGCAGTCCGCACAGCATCAGGGACTTTACTGAGAAGACCAGTTCAATTACTATATCCTTTAGAGACTGAGTGACTGAGTAATGAACTATAGTTCATCGGGGGGAGGGTGTTGGAACTTTAAGTGTTCAGTTGACATTTTAAGCACTTGCAGTTAAATATTTGAATACTGATTTAAGTTAACCTAAAGAATTTACATAGATACCTTTAGATATGCATAACTGCCTAATTTCATTTGACTTGTTTGATTTATTTAAGTTATTCATGATCCAGTGAGTAATGAGTGAAACTGTAACTACATTTCCCATAGTGCATTGCGAGTTGCCTTGTTTCCTGTGGTGGGTTTTTTACCGGAAAAGAAATGTGATGCGAATGCTACTTGTAATGAAAACGAATTTCCTCGGAGTAAAAGTTTCAAAGTTTATTTCAGTTGTCGACCTCCATTTATTTGCACGACTAGTTAGATTATTAGAACAACCTCTTAGCAGAATAATTTATATTAATTCGGTATCAACTGAGTATATAATATTGTGATTTTGTTAAGGTTAACTATTAATGTGTAATTTTATTGATAACTAGTTTCATTATTAATTGAAGTTGCTCATTTTTAGTAAGTATATTCTGGTATATAAAAGTTAATAAGACTGATTTATTATACAAAAATTATGGCAGCAGTTGTAAAAGGATGGTATTGCCGTGCCCCCTACACAGCTGTGGATTTCCCATGCTGAGAGGCCCTGCAGAAGAGCTGGGACCTGTCTTGTAGATGGCAATAGAGTGAAGCGTCTCTTACATGAACCGCCATGCCATTGAGGTCAGAGGAGGCGGACGCAGCAGTTGGACTGGTGTTGGGCACTGTGTTGGTGCTGGTTTCTGAGATGTAAATCTTAGAGCTGGGGATACCAAGAGTCTTACTTGCCACCTGCAGCACACACAGTACATAAGCATGTTAAAGCACATTTAGACTACTGAATCATCTGTCAATAAAAACCTAAACATAATAGCATACCAATTACAGCATTTCACATTGGTAATATACAGTGCAGGTTTTTACATCCATATCAGGTGAACCATTTAGCAATTCTAGTCGTTTTTTTATACATAGTCCCCCCATATTATGGCCCTGTCACACTATTGCGTATCGTACTAGCGTATGCCAGCGTATGAAAAATATCACTCATACGCTGACATACGCTAGGGGTACGTTAGGCATAGGTTGTATACGTTTCAAGCACGGTGGCATACGCTGGCATACGCTGGCATACGGCAAGGCACAAAAAGTTTTCTAAGCATGCTTAAAAATTTTGTGCGTATTCGGACATATGGTTTATACGCTAAGCATACGCTAGGCATAAGCTAGCCATACGCTATTTTCAAGGGCTTTTTGTGCGTATGAAAATTATTTTATGAATTTACATACGCAACTCATACGTTTCTCTCATACGCAATAGTGTGACAGGGCCATTAGGGGACCAAAAGTAAGTGGACAAATTAACATCAACTTAAATAACGTAATCATATTTAATATTTGGTTGCATGCCATTTCATATATCCTTTGCATGCCAAGCAATACTCGTACAAGCAATACTGTAACCTCTATGCATTTGGATGGATTTCTATGGGAATTGGAGGGTGGGACTAAATTAAGATGTAAATTACACGGGAATAGTATGGAACATGGTTGGCTAAATGGCTGTAAGTCATCAATCAGCTTAATCTTGTTTCTCCTGACTTATTTTTCCATAGATTTCAATAGGAAAATGAGTCAGGAGAAACAACCCTTAAAGTGATCCGTCCATATCTACTGCATATCTGGCAGCAGCGTGATGGTTTGAGGCTCGTTTGATACCTCAGTCCCTTGATGACTTACAGCCATTTAGCCAACCATGTGCTCCATACTATCCTGTGTAATTTACAGCTTAAAGGGATTGCCAACTCAAATCGAAGATTCAGTTAAATGGTTTATTGTTGTCATCCTGGGGTGGAATAAACATAACCCAAATATCAGTACTAAGTGATATGCCTAAATTGAGATATGGCTTCTTTTTTTCACCATTGCCTGTAATTGATCAGGTAAGGTTTTGATGGGGCAGGATTAAAACGCAACCAGTACACGTCATCAAGTCCTCTCAGCCAAAAGAGAACCGCGGTCATACGTCACTGAAGCGTTTATGTGAATGCCACGCCCCACTTTGGGGGAATAATTCAGACTCTCTTCCATAGAAAACAACGGTGCACCCGACTTGCATTTTGCACGTTTGCCATGTCCAATCAGAAATCCCAAAAGACGAGCCCTCTTGCGAGAGAGCAGGTGTAAGGAAACTATATGGTGTCCTGCATCTCCACATTATGTCTGCGGAAAGCACTTTTTAACAGGTAGGCTAAATAAACGTCACATAATATGGATAGTTAGAACTACAGGCTTCAACAATAACTGTCGCCCGAAACTTGAGCTGACTGTTCCGATCGGGTCAGTTCACTTAATCAGCCCTTATTAAGCTAAATGTAGCTGGAGATATAGCTAACGTTTGTTAACTAGGAAACATCCAGAGGCCAAAGGTAAATTTTACATATTTTATATAACTGGCATGCAACACAATACCAGCTATTCCTCTCAGGAATCAAACACAGAAATACAGTTTTGCTGTTCAAGGTAAGCTACCGATTAGCTTAATTCTAATGACTACGGAACACCCCATAGCTAACGAAAAAAAGCAAGTAAGTGAGACCTGTTTTACACTTCTCAAAATTGTTATATGTAGCAAATACATATCTAGCGTAAGAAATAACAACTCTGTGGTCTCAGTAACGTTAACGTTACTACACTGAAATGTCAAAGAAAAAGAAAATTGTTGATGTTTATTTCGCTGGAACTTGGAAGACTGAAGCCAGAGCCATGTCACCAGATCAAGTCAAATTTAACATTGTATGTTGCCCGCTCAATGCTGGGTAGTGATGTAATAGAATCGGTTGAATCGCATGCTACGCTGTACCGGTAACAATACTATTTGAAAGACGTGGGTCTCTGAGATTAACAGTAGTATTATTATGTGAACGGATCTTCTTTAGTTCAGCGGCTCAAACATATGGTACAGTTTCACCACGCACTTTCTTTTTTATATAGCTATTGTTTGTTTTGCTAAACTGTTTTTGCATTTCCCAGTCTGCGCGTAACTTGCCTCAAGGCTCTTGGGCGTGGCCTGCATATTAACTAGCTTTCACGCCCACTCAGGCCTGAGAACGGCATAATTGGCAGAAAGTGACACTATTCAATCTTATATTTTTTTCAGCTGTAGATGTTTTTAAAGGCTGAAATCTTGGTGGATGATTATTTTAATATGAGGAGTAGTGTCAAATAAAGAAAACCATGTTTTGATCTCAGTTGGCAATCCCTTTAATCTAGTCCCACCCCCCAATTCCCATAGAGATCAAATGCAGAGAGCTTATAGTATCGCTTGTAAGAGTACCTGGGTCACATACACCAGGAAGTATGTAACCAAATATTAAATATGATCAGTTTATTCAAGTTTATGTTAATCTGTCCAATTACTTTTGGTCCCCTAAAATGAGGCGGGCTATGTATAAAAATGGCAACAAATGCTACACGGTTCACCTGATATGAATGTAAAAACCCTCAAATTAAATCTGAAAGTCCAAACTTTAACCTCATAGTCACTGTCCCATTTCAAATACAATGTGCTGGAATACAGAGCCAAAACAACAAAAATTGTGTGTCTAAGTTATGTTCACTCAGAATAAATAAGTGTTATCCAAATTCCCACCTGGACCATTTTGGTGTGCAGTCCCTGTCCCATCTCTGTTCCCCCGTGAGTGAGCAGGACAGAGCCATCAGTGTACACGTGGACCAGAGCCCCCGCCTGTGCCATACACAGTAAAAACGCCATACACACAAACAAAGACTTCTCTGTTAATTCACATTCAACACCACTGCAATGCTCACACTGATGACAAAGACCAACCCAAATGAGTACCACTAGGCCAAATTTAAGGTCTCTACACTATCAGGGATTTCCAGTAGTCTATTTTTTTATATTTGACTGCTATACAGTTCTGTAGCTATGTTGGTGTACTGTATTTCAAACAACATGTACTCATCACTGGGCAGATTGGTTCAAACCTTCTCTCAAAGAGCCTAATTCATACTCTTAGTGTGCTGCCACCCATGATAGTGACCTGTACAAAAATACTTTGTATTCCCCTACTGCAGTTTTGTGTAGGTTATTTCTCTATTCCTCTTATGCCTCATACCAATATTGACAGCTAACTTTTGATAATATTGGTAGGTAGCTTTTGAAAGGTGGATCTAAATCTTTCAGCCTGCTGACATTTCAAATCCTATTTAGAACTTTTCTAAAGTTCTATATGAGTAGATAATTGTATGCTGTGACTGCAGTAGGCTATTCAATGTTTACGTTCACCTATTGTTTTTATTTCTACCGTGTGAACTCCATGTATGACAACTAGGCCTACATGTTACGTTATGAGTGAAATCTTATAGACTGCTACTCTGTATGCCAAGAGTGTATGGTTTAATATATTTCATACTATTTAGGTGTACATGAGTGATCTTCATGGGTGGTGGTATAAGCCTAGGCCACATCTCCAATGTGACCCATCAAAGGCATTAGTCCATGTCATGCCCAACATATCGCCTATGATTACTTTAGCGACTAGAGTTTGTGGGGGAAAAAAGCAAGTTATAGAAGTTATTATTTAAAAAAAATTATATTGGGGAACGGTCATGCTTAGTTGGTAGCAATCATAGAAAGAACTTGTTCTGAGAGAAATTCAGCACCAAATTCAGCATGCCGAATTTGTTTATACCCTCAAATTCTGCATTCTAAAACCAGTGATTCAGCCCAAATTTTGTTTAAAAAAAATGGCTTATGGCCATAGACCGTAGAATCAATCGAAGAGATTTATGCTGAGAACCAATCCTGCAATCGTTTCGACTAGCACATTCACAACAAGGTCTGTGGAAGAAGTGGAGATGCGGGGTGTGTCTCTTTCTCTGTGGGCAGGGTCAATGGATGTTGTTTCACAACAAATGTGAAAAGTTGCATACTATAGCTTTAATGCAATTTTTTTCACATATTGAGAAAGGCATATATGTGAAATATGGGAAAGATTTGTTGTATGGCGAGATATTGCTGAGATTGTTGATCTGCCAAGTGGCTTGGTAATTGGTGCTAAAACGGCAGAGATATTGACGGCTGAAATTTGGGTTTTAACATGCAAGTTGCAACCAAAACCAAACTTATATAATACACACATCAGTCTGATCAATGTACACAGCAGAACACCAAGTGTGATCCCTGACAGTGGAACAAGAAACTAAAACAAACAAATATACATATTTTTGCATCGTTTGAGTGTGCGGCTTGAACATTGGAGCTTGACATTGAAAACATTTTCCAACATATCTTCATCTTGCCGTAACCAGCACCTCTTTGATAGACACGTTTGTGCACAAGGCTTTCTTTATATATATATATAAGTGCGTGCGTGCGTGCGTGTGTGTGTGTAAAAAACACTATCACACACAAAAACTATTATTATGTATAATGATAATTACCAGCTAGCTGGTAAGACTAATTGGATTCACACTATTTTGCACATTACAAACTAGTATGACACACAACTCCTGTTTGATTTGGGCAAATCAGTACTAACCTGATTGAGGAAAACAGCTGTGAAGCTAATCCCAAACTTGGTGGGAATTATGCTAATTCCTCGCTTCTTCCAGCGGTGCTGTCTGCAAACAAAACAAATCAGTTAATACTCTCACATAATGATTGAGTGCATGTACAGAATAAGTGGGAAAACGGATACCATGGCAGGTTTGTATGCTTGTATGCTATGTTTTGTTGCTTAAATAAGAAAAATATCGGTAACACTTTATTTGACAGTGGTCGTCATGGCATGGAAATGGCAGTGTCATTACCATGACATAATACCTGTCATGAAGCGTCATGTCCATTCATAACTATGACATAGTGTTGTTATTACACAATCTGCCATTTGAAAATGACTATGTCCATTATTAGTTGAAAGCAATGTCACTATGTGCCAGCTTGCCAAATAGTCATACCTCATACAAAAACACATTGTCATTAGTTTATATTATTTTCGTTGGGATGAGTTCATCTTGATAATGTACCAATGTTAATTTGCTTTGAAACATGGAAAACCTCTGGAAAAGTCATAAAGTCATCCCTGCAATGACCCCGGTGGATATGTTCCCATAAAGACAGTTTTGTCACTGTGCTGATCATGTTATTATTTTTTTAATTTGCATTGTCCTTGGAAATGGTGTGTCCACCAAATGGACTCATTTTATGTTGTGGTTGTGAGGTGCATTACAGTGTCATGACATTGTTTAGACCATGTCAAATAAAATGATAGCATTTTAACTTGTCATTAGTATGTCATTAGGAGTTATGATAGTGAATACCATGTCATTACATTATTTCTGAAACAAAGAACATTTTCAATTGTTGTAGACAAGTAAGGGGGTTGGACTAGATTTAGCTGTAAATTACACTGGAACAGTATGGAACACATGGTTAGTGAAATGGCTGTAAGTCATCAAGGGTATCAAATGAGCCTCAAACCATCACTCTGCTGCCAGATATGCAGTAGATATGGATGGATCACGTTAAGGGTTGTTTCTCCTGACAAATTTTCCTATTGAACTCTATGGAAAAATAAGTCAGGAGACGAAACCCTTCAAGTTATCCATCCATATCTACTGCATATCTGGCAGCAGAGTGATGGTTTAAGGCTCGTTTGATACCTCAGACCCTTGATGACCTACAGCCATTTAGCCATCCATGTGTTCCATACTGTTCCAGTGTAATTTACAGATAAATCTAGTCCCACCCCCCAATTCCCATAGAGATCCATTGAAATGCAGAGAGGTTATGGTATCGCTTGTAGGAGTACCAGAATATATCAAGAGTCTTTTGATATTGTTGGGTCACAGACATCAGGAAGTCATGGCATGCAAAAGATATGTGACCAAATATTTAAAATGATTACATTATTCTACATTTTGTTAAACTGTCCAATATTTTCCAATATTTTTGTCGCCCCAGCACAATATAGGTGCCAAAAGCTCACAATATGGTAATCAATAGAAGCAGGCAATCACATTTAATATTTTTTGTGGGACAATTTTTTTTCTAGACAGAAAAGAGAAAGCTCATTGTTGAGTAGGCGCACTGAACTCTGATTGGTTAAGAACAAACCGAGATTTGGATCATAGTCACGCCATAATCCTAGTTACGTTCACGTGAGGAGGCCTATTCACATTTTTGTCTCAAATCCCATCTCCACTGTCACTGAACTATGGGTAGCTTGGAAGGAGCATACATAACATAACATTATGATGAGAACAGGCCATTCAGCACCAGATCAAGTCTGGTCTTGAAAACACCTGAAACACTTGTTCTACTACATGACCTGGCAAGCTATTCCACACAGCGACTACTCTCTGTGTGAAGAAGTACTTCCTAATGTCGAAATTTACCTTTTGCTAATTTCCATCTATGCCCCCTCGTTCTACTGACAGAACTCAACCTGAAGAATCTCCTAGTTCACTTTATTAATACCTTTTATGAATTTAAAAGCCTCTATCAAATCACCCCTACGTCTCGTTTTACTAAGCTTAAAGAGATTAAGTATCCTAAATCTTTCCTCGTAACTATTATCTTTCATTCCAGGAACCAACTTAGTAGTTTCTTTGGACTTTTTCCAGAGCCTCTATATCTTTTTTTTGTAATACGGTGCCCAGAACTGCACACAGTACTCTTAAGTGTGGTCTGAAAAAGGTATTTTATAACATAAGCATGACTTCCTTGGATTCATACTCATTAGATTTGGCTATATATCCCAGCATCCTGTTAGGCTTTTTACTGCTACAGCACAATGCCTAGAACCTGAAAGGCTTTGATCAACTGCTACTGCTAAGTCTTTTTCAAATTGAGCACATACCAATTTTGTTTCCTTATCTCTGCGTTTTGTATTCCTTTTGTCTTTTACCGGTAATCTATCTGATTTTTCTGTGTTCCGCGACGGGTTTTGCTTTCGTCTCAGTAATTAGTGAGTTCACTTGTCCTGCATTTCCGCTCACTATTTATACCCCGCTTCCATGTTATTTCACGTGCCATTCGAGCCGGTAAAAAGGTATAGGAAGTTGTGCTGCTATCGACCGCTTTGCTTCTCAACGCAGGACTTGTTAGCAGTACAATTTAGAAAAAGCAAAGTGATCTTTTTTGCTCTTATCTCAGACCTTAGGGTTTTCGTTTCTTTGTTTTACACTCATACCTACGAGTGCTCTCACCCAAGTCTTAGGGGTCTTGAGTTTCTCTTCTTTCTGTTTGTTTGCTCCACAAACGGGATTTAGATAAGCGTGACAGCTTATTTCTTTTGTTTTGCTCGGATATTGAGTTCCTCGTTTTTATCGCGAGGTTAATTGTGTTCTCCTTTTCCCTTTCCTCTACGGATTATTGTCCGTTTCAGTGGTGTTCATTAGAACACTTTAAGATTCCTTATCTCTCGCACCTGGACCTCCAATATTTCCTCCGTGTCTCTGGCATAGAGAACCCTTACATCATCAGCAAATTTAACTAATGTACTTTTGATGTCCCTGTCAAGATCATTTATGTAAATAAGGACGAGCAGAGGCCGCAACACCGATCCTTGTGGGACTCCACTTCCCACAGTACCTAGCTCAGATAAGATCCCCACTACTCTGTATTCTACCCTGTAACCAGTTCTGAACCCATTCTGAAATGCTTCCTATAATTCCTACTGTCTTCATTTTGATAATGAGTCTCTCATGTGGTACCTTATCAAATGTTTTTTTGTAAATCTAGGTATATAATATCATAAGCCTTGTTACAATCAAAACACTTGGTAGCTTCCTCAAAGAATGCTAAAAGGTTTGTCTGGCATGATCTTCCCCTGCGAAAATCATGTTATCGCTATCTCTTAAGATGTTATTTTCAAGAAATAATTCCAATTTCTCTCAAATGATAGATTCCAGTATTTTACATGTGATGCAGGTTAAACTGCAGGCCTATAGTTTTCTGGATCAGTCCAGTCTCCTTTCTTATATATTGGTATTCTCCAGTTTCTAAAGACCATCTAAAAATACCTGCCAGTGGTTTATAGACGATCTCACTTAACTCTTTCAGTAGCCTTGGGTATATACCATCAGGGCCTGCTGCCTTATTTGTCTTTAATTTATGTAATTTATCTAGCACTTCTCTATCCCCTATCTCAGTATCTGCAAGGACATTCTGAGTACTGAATATTCCTTCCAGCCTATTAGTAACCTCCTCTCTGGTAAAACTCTCAATAAGTAATTGTTTAAGGCGTCAGCAATATCCTCATTCTTATAAAGCAGTAACCCTTCCGTATTCTTAATGCACTTAACCGCCTCCTTAAATTTCCTTTTCCTACTGCAGTATTAAAAGAAACGTTTAGGATCTTGAGCAATTTGTCTACCCTTAATTATTTTTTAACCTTATCATGCATATTACAATATGCATTATTACTCTCAGTATTATCTTTTTTACATATCATATAAAGTTTATTCTTTTCCCTCAAACTCTTCCGTATAGCTTTATTCATCCACTGTGGAGACAGCTTTTTCAGCTTACTTTTCGTTACCTTTGGAATTAATTTACATTGTGCATCAAGAATAATCCTTTTGAACCTGCCCCATTTTTCATTCACAATCTTGCAGTCAAGAAGTTGTGCCCAGTCTGTATTACTTAAATACGCTCGCATCTTGTTAAAGTTAGCATGCCTAAAATTAAAAATCCTGGGCTTAGAGGATGCCCTCTTAATTAGCCAAAGTACCTCAAAACTAACTGCACAGTGGTCACTTGTCCCAAGTGGCTCCATTACCTACTCATTACAGGGTGGGAAATTTACTTTCTGACCTACCAGCCACAGTGGCTGGTAGATGCTCAATTTTACCAGCCACCCCAAAATTTTACCAGACACCTTTTTTAAATTGTATTTTTTTAAATACATTGCACTAGAATGACGTTTCAGAATGCACTCATAATAAAGTAGCTCTAATAAAATAGTGTTGATTATATCATGTATTACAGGTCAAACAGTCAAACATTGTGTATAGATTTATGACATACATTTCATATAATCTATTATCTAATACGTTTTTCTGAACGAACAGATGCCAGTAGGCCTAACGTAAGAGTGAGCTATCCGGAGATATCACTTTTACCTTAGAGCGTATTGGCAAAGGTATATTGGTCAGTTTTTTGTTTTTCTGTGTGACGCTTGTTAAAATAGTTTTATGGTAAATCGCCTATCAGTTGCACTGGAAAAAAATGCAATGTTTCTTTGATAACAACTTGTAAACAATCTTATTTTCCAGAAAACTAATAAAATGATGTTAACAGACAATATTAAATGACACCCGTTTTCATTCTGAAAGGTTTGTTGTTATGTTCTGAGTTCTGTCTGTTCTGTAGTTTTATTTTTCATTTTCATTCATGTATTTATTATCCTCCATATTATCATTGCATCCCCCTCTGTTCATGGGTTGTCCGAGTCTCATCTGTTTGTCTTTGTTTCGTGTTCCCCCGAGATTCCACTCCCTGTCTTTGTCATTGCACTATTCGGGTGATTTTGGTACAATCGGGTTTCCTCTGTATTTTGTATCTTGTTTTCTTCCTTCCGACCTAATTAATATTTATATATTATACTAACATATTAATCGTACTTACTGTTAGATTAGATTTAATACTAACCTACTAACAAACTAAACAACTAACTTACTGACATTAGAGATTTAGAATTTTCAACTAACATTACTAATTAATCTTGCGTTTCTACCTGCAGCTGTCATTCTCCCTCGTTATCCTCTCCCTGTATCGATCTGATTTTGCGTTCTTTGCACATGTGTCCACTTCCACGTTCCTCCCCTTCGAGTTGTGCACGCGTTACCTGTTAACTCCGGGTCGATTGTTATCATTGTGTTACATGATATCCAGTCCGTGTCTTACGTCTACCCTCGTTTTTGTTTTATTGATCCTTGTTACCCTCATTGTTCTCACCTGTGAGCTATCTGCCCTCCCCGCCTCTGCACACCTTATTCCCATTATGTCTGTCTCCCTCTGTGTATGTAACCCAGTCTTCCCAGTCATTCTTCGCAAGTTCCTCACCATTGTTAGCAACATTGTTTTTTGCCTCTTTGTTTTCAAGTCTCTTTCTGAGTATGTTTTTTTCCCCAGAGTCATCTGTTCCGAGTTTCTGTTAGTTTTGTATTTGTTTTCCTTGTCTGTTCCTCATTGTTTATTTTTCTGTTTCCTTGAGATGACCTGGTTTTGACTTCTCAAGGTAAACAACTAAAGACGGATATACAACTGCAGAAGGCCCAGCTGCTGTACTACCAAGGCGGGTGAGGGGGAAAACAAAACAGAAGAGGCCGCGGACACAGGCAAGGAGGCCGTGGACAAAGCGGACAGCGGGGTGGGGGACAACAGAGTAACACCGGATGGCAAACTTCTAGTGTTGGATGCACACTAAATTTATAGAAAATTTTGTTTTTTTAAGGTTTGTTCTATTAAATTGATGCCATGTTCAATAAATATATGAAGGTTTATGCAGTTTGATGTACTAAACTCTTTATTTATTTTATTGCCTTTGTGTTGAGTCTGTGGGGGGTTAATGTAGAGAGTATCTCACTTGTTGAACTGCTCGACTTGCACCAGGCGCTGGTGGTAGTCAGAGATGCTGAGGCATTCATCCCAGCAGCGGCCGATGGTGAACTGCTCCAGGCGTTGGTTGAAGGGTGTCATATCGCCTTCTTTGTACATGTTAATCCTGCGCACCTGTAGGGATGTCACAATGTGTCACATTATGTTTTTGGCAAATGGTCCTGCAGTATGCTCAGTAAATACAAGCTGGAGAAGGTTAAAAAAATGTCTTGGTACTTGCTGGAGTTCAGGATTCTATTGACCTTAACAAGGACCCCAGGACAAATTCAGTGTTTTCCAGAATTATTTGCAACTTCAATTATGTGAACAACAATAACTGTATGAAATATTTTTAAAAAAAATTTTTAATATTTTTTTAATATATATATTTTTATATACATTTGGTGTCCAAAGTGGGGCTGGGCATGTCCAATTCCCACCCTAATTTGGAATAACATCTGCAACTGTAGCAATGTTCATGCGCGAACCCCACTGCCAATTCACAGACATTCACGTTCTCCAAAACACGTGGTGTAGCCAGCTGCTTCATTTCATACTGAAGACAACAGCTATGATAGCATAAAATTTAGTTGGAAGAAGACCCTTTCTATGTGGATTTGACATGCACTCCACGGGTGCCCGATCGACCAGCGGGGAGTGATGAACTGTCGAGTCTTCTACTAAAAAGTGGGACAACACATGGCAAGGGATCTGAAACAATTCTCCAAGCACAATATCTCCAGTTCTTTGGTCTTCATCTGTGAACTCTCCTCTTCAGCTCACCCCATAGGTTTTCAAACAGTTTAGGTCAGGGGACTGGGACCTTTTGTGGTCAGTTAACCTTTTTGAGGATTTGGAAGAATGCTTTGGATCCTTGTCCTGCTATACGATTCAGCCATGCATGACCCAGTATTAGCCTCCTGGCAGAGGCATCAAGATTTTAAGAAATGAATGCAGTCCATGATGCCATGTATCCTAGCATAAAACCCCCTCAAACCCCCAAATTCCCATAGAGGTCTATGCAATCGCAGAGAGATTATCGTATCGCTTGTAAGAGTACCAGAAAATAAGATAAAGACAATTTTTTATGTTGCTAGGTCACAGACATCAGAAAGTCATGGCATGCAAAGGATATTCAATGGATATGGATCTAAAAACTGTCAAATTAAAGCTGAAAGTCTTCACTTTAACCTCACAGTCAAAATTAAATGATCACGAATGACTCCTGGGCCTGGGTGCCAGGCACGAACCCCATCCTGAAATTATTAGGTCCACCCTGGTATGCCTGAGAGCACCATAATTCATTGGAGAGTGACACATTTTTTGTTATTTTGGTTCTGTACTCTAGCACTTTCAGTCACATAGAATGACATTTTGAGATTTGAGAGTGTAGAAATTCCACAACCAGATAACCCGCGTTCTCTGGCTTCACAGGTGGTGATGGAATGGTCGGTTTCAAGATACTAAGTTTCCATGTAATAATAAACCACACTTCTTAACTTTGTCATAACGTTTGTTTCTTCCAATAAAGATGTGGGTATTGCTGCTAGTTGACGTTGAGTAGCTCGAATGTTGAGTGGCATGGAATTGTTTGGTTGGTTACCCTGGCAACTAAAGTTCCACTAAAGCAGGGGTGTCAAACTCATTTTCACCCCGGGCCACATCAGCATTATAGTTGCCCTCAAAGGGCCGGTTGATTTTCGCGGACCTCGATTGTAATTGTTGGGGGGGGGGGGGGGGGTTTTCGCGGACCTCGATTGTAATTGTTGACGGGGGGGGGGGGTGCAATCACCTTTTTTTTAATTTTTTTTTAATACAAACTTTATTTAACGGTTTATTTAACGTATGTACCGCGGGTGTGCGTCCGCGTCTGCGTTTGTCTGTTATATCGTCAAAGTAAATCCCGGTTAACCAGCCACGTAGATACACGCATCAGATAATTTTTTTTTTTTTTTATTTTTTTTTATTTTTTTTTTACGCGTCAGATAATTAAGTTCTCGCGGGCCACATAAAATGACATGGCGGGCCACATCTGGCCCGCGGGCCTTGAGTTTGACACCTATGCACTAAAGTGTTAAAAAAAATCAACTGCGTTGTACCCAGCATATGTGATGCTATTAGCTAACGTTAGTGCTACACGGCCAACGTTAGCCAAGATACGCGTAACATTACTGAAAGTCGTACCTAAATCCACAGGGCTAGCTAACACACTGGCCGTGTTCAAATAAGGCATTAATGCGGGAACGCATTAGTTTTTACAAATGCTGGTGGGAGGGACAAGCGACATAAGCCTTGTGATTGATTTGGGATTCGTGACATCACTATTCCCACTTATAATACCGCCCAACTTCAATCCAAAAATGAGGGTAAAAGTATCCAGTATCTCTGGAATTCAGAAAGCAATTATTTCCAATACAAGTATATGCATATTGTATGTCCACAAGACCCAAATTAACCTAATTAGAAGAAAATCTGATATTTGTTCCCTGGGGCTTTAACATAATGCTCGTTTGATACCTCAGACCCTCAATGACTTACAGCCATTTCGCCATTTTAAGTAAACAAATAAATCTACTATTAAGTAGCCTATGTGTGACATCTTCAACTTAACCAGTTGTAGTCACACATACTTAATAGCCTATTACATGCAACCACTGTCAAACAATACATGAGTCAATCTGTCACACGCTGGAAGGATGTAGCCAGGAAGGAGAGAGAGATTGTAACCTGGAGCACTGGTAAACTGCGGGGAGTTTATTTGCGCTTCCTAAACATTTTGGAGCAGCTGAGCTGACAAGTACACAGTCGTCTCTCTGTCAAACAAATATAATCTAGACACTGTCTAGCATTTAATCCATCTAATATTTGTCTGGTCAATCATACTTTTACATATTCTTTCTTTTTATGACAGCTCTTTGATAATTGCAAGTGAGCATGTTCAAATAACATGCACTCATTCTAATATCCATTTATGCAAAAGATGCTTTATTTTTCATAATAATCTATTGGTGGTGCTAGACATAAACCACAGTTTTTTCCAAACAGAAAGAAATTATTAAATAAAAACTCTGAATCTGTGTATCTTGCAGACACACCTTGTTTTCATCAAATCTCCAGCCTGCGCACATATATGGGAGAGACGCTTATATGATGTAAATCTGCAACCAGAAAACAGAATTTATGAATAATTTTTTATAATTTGAAATTGCATATAAACCTTTGAAATTTAATTTGATTGCATTGAATTTGTATTTCATAATTTGAATTTGTATGTAAGGTTTTAAAACAGAATGATTTTCAGTATTCAGTTTTAGTTAAGTTAGAATAGCAAGCTAGCATTTCAAATTCAATTCTCAAAAATTCTGATTCAGATTGTGAGCACCTAAGGAAAAGCAGTTTTTGGCAAATATCAATCTGTTGGAGCGAGCGCGTCACTCGCTTCTCATTTGGTTCTGTCAACTTCTGTGGGTCAGCTGTGTAATGTTGTGATTAACTTACATAGTTAAACGTTATTGGGACAAATTATTCTCATACTCACGTTATCTAACGCAAAGCAGTCATCAGAGCTACTGCATTGATATTTTAACTACTTGTCAGACTACTGTCTGTCTACTGTCTACGTAAGTTATACTTCATTATTGTAACATTAGCAATCAGCAGCAAGGTAGCTAATGTTACCAGCAATAAGTGGCTATCTACAGTGGCACTGAAGATAAGTCGACAGATAATGTTACCTTAGATATCCAGCTAGCTGAATCATTTGCTAAGTAACGTTTAGACTAGGTATTTAAAATCATGAAGGTTTTTAAATTAATTTGCTAGCTAACATTGCAGACAGATGATATTGTAGCTATGGCTGCAACGCTAACCAGCGCCGGCGCTAATGTACTTTGGGCCCGGGTGCAAGATGTTGTAAATGGTCCCCCACAAGAAAACTATTTCAATATTAGCCTACTGACAGTTAACTATGGTGTCAATATTCCTTTAAATAAGATTTACCGTATCTCCGCTTTGACGTTATAGCCTATTTACCAGAACGCTTTACAAACTAGTCTGTATGCAATCATCATAGGCTACGTAGTTGCTACAATATTTCTGTTCAATGTGAATCATTATTGAAGAATTTGATGACACATAAGCTGTGCAAATTAAAACACAAATATGAAAAACACAAACACCATCACAGCTGGGCGAGGCGAACTTTGGCTGCATTACACTGTCTCCTGAAGTAGCCTAATGTCATTGTTCTCAAGGACGGGGATGGCAGTAGGTTTTTTTTAGAAATAATGCTGCATTTTCCCACACGCTCTATGCCCCGCTCCAGCGCTCCTTGGAGCTATCCTATAACATTACTGTATTTCTAACGGCAATGACAAATTACGTGAATACCCTACATATTTCTCCATTTTTAAAATCAATATTAGCTACAGCAAGACAGCAAGCACAACAAGAAGAACACAGGCTTAACAAACCCAAACTAACAATGCAACACCCCTCCCTTTAGCGTGCGTCCGCTGGGGACAGGCACAGCTTATTATCTCGAATTAAGAGAAAATAACTGAATTAAAATCGGATGGCTGATCTGTAGGCCTACACAAAAAAGTTGAGGGAAAAACAAGACCATCACACTTAAAACCCCATACCATCAAGCATCAATAAAGCAAGCCCTGGCACAGGCAGAAACACATCAGCTATACAATTTTAAGGCCAACAGTTTTGTAAAACTTGATTCATTTATTTATTTACTTACTTACAACACCTCTACAAGTGATAAGTGATATGAACAACCTTTTAACTTCCAAGACAACACCTTTAGTGACCACATTATAGTAACATTGCCACAGCGGGCATGAAAAATGTAGCTTAGCTATAATTCTACTTTTGCTGGCTTGTTGCAGAGGAAGTGCCAAGTCAAGTTGTTTAGTTGCGCTATTCATTGATGACCGGAGACTAGTTTTGCCATGACTCTTAATAGTGAATTTAAACTCTGGAAAACGTAGTGACGGCAACCGTCCAGTGGCCTAAGCTACATCCATTATGGAAGAACATAACAGTTTCCTGATTAAATTTTGCGGTTCAACTGCTCAATGAAAACTGTAAATTCAGCATCAGGCATTGATATACCATACGGCTCGCAGGGGGCCTTCAGCTGTTCTTTTCGGCCAAAAGTTTGCGAATCTTTGAGAAAGGAGACTGCCGCTGGCAAAAGACCACATGTGTCTTCTTGAGATCTTGTATTCTGTTCTGCGATCCGTGTGTCCGGAATGCTATTCCACATTTGCTTTAAATCGCTGGTGTTCTTGATGCTTGACATTTTCCCTAAAGTAGGCTGTGTTGTAATTACAGAATCGGTCAATTTTGCCGGTAGTTTCCGCTGCCGTGAAGCAGTGTCATTCTAGTTGGTGATGTCGTGTTTGTTCATCAGCTCCTCAGTTATCTGTGAATTTATTAAATGATAACTCACTAATTTTGGAATCCACAGACGACAGCCTTGCCACATATAGGCTAGCCTTTTTTTTTTTGACCTAGTAACTTTTTTATGTTTCAGAGTTTTAATTAGTCACAATACAATGATGACACGTACGGAAAACAAATAAAAGTCATTATCTTCAAAAAAAGATAATGTAATAAATATGTTTTCTGCCATTTTATTGGGCCATGGCTACGCCAATTTGCGCATATAGACTATCCAATGCATTTACCCTATATCAACGGGCCCCTGTCAAGCTAGGGCCCTGGTGCAATTGCAGACGTTGCATACCCCCTAGCGGCCCTGACGCTAACGTACAATATTAAAGTGTTCTAACATTTTACTTAATTGTTTATCGCTAGGCTAGCTATATACACAGTATGTATACGCCTTAACTAGCCAATTCATTTAAAAGCCTTCCCTATTTTAACCCCTTTGTGCAGATGGTCAATTCTCACCTATTTAGGGGGTGCTCTGTTTAAGGTTTTATAACTCCAGGTGTGAGCATCACAGCAACATCCAAAACATGTCAAACAATTAATAAAATTTGTTTTGTCCATTATAAAGCATATACATTTGCCCCTTCTGATGGTTTAAGATAAAAACATTCACTTTCCGAGGATCGGGGTTCATGCCCCGGTCCCGCCAAATCCGAGCATGGCCGGTGTCCTGTGAGAGCGGCAATTGACGGCTGCTTCCGGGTGAGGGGCTCGGAAAAAATTGTTGCACATAAGACAGCCCTGGGAGAGCTGGACTCACGGTTAAGAGCTCGAGGAGTCACGCCCTGAATGAAGCGCATCGCTGTGCTGAAGGAATCCTCCAAACTGAAAGAGGTTTTTGATTCTACAATCAACGTCGATCACTCCGTAGACCACTTCCCTCCACTGGATCGGACTGGAGGATTTAGCCGGTCTTTGACTGATCCACCTGTTCTACACCCCGTGCTCCTGAAACTCAGTGGAAGCAGGTCAGCAGATGCCATTGCCATCTTGTCCTGAACTGCGACTGTCAAACCAATTTAAGGTTTTGTCCTCCCTGACATCACCTCTCAATCGGTCGCCATCTGCCCACGAATCTACGTCTACCGTCATGATTGGGGATTCTATTGTCCGGGACATCTCTTTATCTCACCCTATGCTTGGTCCTACTAAAGTGCACTGCCTTCCTGGCGACCGAGTGTTGGACATTAATAGACGCCTTCCCTCGCTGTTGGAGAACTGCACTGATGTGAGTAACATTATCATGCATGTTGGTTCTAATGATACTGCCTCTCAACAGTCGGAGATCATGAAAGAGGATTAACACTCTTCTGGAGAATGTACAAACTAGCGCAAAGAAAGTGTTTATATCTGGGCCTCTCCCATGTTGCAAGCGCGCCATTGGCAAATTAAGCCGACTTTTCTATCTTAACAGCTGGTTACAGTCTCTTTGCAAGTCCAAGGTTTTTATCAATAACTTTGACTTATTTTTTTTAAAATGGGATGGTCTACACCCAAACCGGAGAGGTGCCCAGATGCTCTCCAACAATATTGAGAACTGCATATGTAGCTTAGACAAAGCTTAGACTGCCTGGGAACGTACTGTTCTTTAAAAAAAAAAAATAATAATAAAAAAAAATCTTAGCACCTTTTAACTTTTTTTTAACGTTTTATT
The DNA here is from genome assembly GCA_022702515.1 of Ilyophis sp. 1 JC-2022. Lineage (NCBI taxonomy): Eukaryota > Metazoa > Chordata > Actinopteri > Anguilliformes > Synaphobranchidae > Ilyophis > Ilyophis sp. 1 JC-2022. Next base: position 2,166,211 of record CM040406.1, read on the forward strand.
TTAATCTGTACTGTAGCACTTTGAGATTTGTTTTAATGTAAAGTGCAATACAAATCAAATGTATTATTATTATTATTATTATTATTAATACCGAATATGGTATTCAGTCTATTATCTCTCATCGTACTCCTACTACTACAAGGAAACCATCGGGTGGTTCAAATGTGAATAACATGATACCCATTACAGTGAATATGCCTTCGAGTCAGTCCCTCTATGCAGAAAATATTTCAATGGCAATTCTGAATATCAGGCAAAACGTATATGTGAATGTAAATTAGACTATGTTGTTGTTGTTTTTTTGTTGTTTTTTTTCAACACTTTGTTTATTGATTTTTCAAGTTTAAATAAACAATTACATAACCCCTCTATCCCTCCCTCCCTCCCTCCCTCATCAACCCAAGGTTCTCGGTAAAGAAAAATCACTAAAATTGACAATTAAGGTAAATAATTAAATTAAATAAAAAATTAAATCATATAAAATTACATTAATATATATGCCTACACTTGTAGCTTTCGCACACACATACACATTTTAACACGTCCTCACATTCACATCCATGGACATACAGTGCATATGTATACACAAACATCACAACTCACAAAAAAATAAAATACAAATAAAATAAAATAAATAAATAAATAAATAATAATAATAATAATTTCAGAAATCAGAAGTATACAGTTCGGTCATCATCCTCTTCTCTCTACTCATTCACAACCATAATCTTCTAGCTGGGGGGACAACTTATAAACCATCTGGGGATGATTATGGTGGTGGCACCAGTCCTTGTCCAGTCCCCGGCACTTGTACATTCAGATCTTTCATGAAGTGTAAGAAGGGAGTCCATACTTTATAGAAATCCTCAACTTTACCTTTTACAATATATATATGTTTTTCCAATGCCAGACTGTAAGACATCTCTTTAAGCCATAGGCTAGAACTAGGTCTCTGAACTTCCTTCCATTTTAAAGCAATTAAACGTTTAGCTTGCAAAAGACAGAAATTAATTAGTTTACGTTGCTTTATGTTTGCTGGGAAGTCTTCAGGGTATATGTGTAGCAGACACATTTTAGCTTCAATGGGAATAACAATTCCAGTCAAGTTAGAAATCAACTTAAGTACCTCTTTCCAGAATATCTGAAGTTCTCTACATCCCCACATACAGTGTAACAAAGTACCAATTTCTTCAGTGCATTTAATACAAATATCAGGAATATTGGGATTGAAATGATGCAGTTTGACAGGTGTAATATAAGTCCTGAACAACCATTTATACTGTAACAGCTTGCATCTGGTATTAATAGTTTGCGTTTGGGCCAGAAGACAAGCCTTGTCCCAGTCCTCTACTGAAATGTCCAGCTGTAGATCTTTTTCCCATGCAGATAAATAAGAAAGGGAATTTTCTTTGGAGCCTGCTAGTAATATGCGATAAAGCATGGACAATTGGCCTCTACCATATAAATGTTGTACTGGCTTGTGTTTAACCTCCCGAAATTTTCACATGTCACCCCCCTGTTGAGGTCACTCCACTGGCTGCCAGTTGCAGCTAGGATCAGGTTCAAAGTTCTGACCCTGGCCCACACTGCAGCTAATAGGACAGGCCCCGTCTACCTGCAGGACCTGATCCAGACCTATGTTCCTGCTCGACCGCTTCGCTCATCTACAGCAGGGCGCCTCACACTTCCCCCCCTCCGTGTCAATGGCGCTCGCTCCTCCCGACTGCGGAGCTTTTCCACCCTAGCTCCCCAGTGGTGGAACGAACTTCCCATTCCCCTACGCTCAATACCAACCCTGCCTGCTTTCCGTCGTGGCCTGAAAACACACCTTTTCAGGCTCCACCTGGACTAATACTTATCTAGGACCTCATGGTATGTCTTCTTGTTGAACTGTGTACTCAAGTTTATACTATTTAGAAAATAATTGTAGTAGAGATGATTTACCCAGTTCACTGTGAACTGCACTGTGTTCGTTACTAGGGATAGCTGATACTGTATGGGAAGAATGTGCTTTCTTATCTGTTCTGTAGTTACTTCGATGACCTTTCTATATGCACTTACTGTACGTCGCTTTGGATAAAAGCGTCTGCTAAATGACTGTAATGTAATGTAATGTACTGTAAATTGTTCAATGGTAGATAGTGTGGGTTCTGAAGTAGTTTTCGTTTGAGAATATATACAACTCCTAATTTGCAAGTACTTAAAAAAGTGCTTCTTAGGGAGGTCATGCTTGTCTACTAATTGTTGGAATGACATTAAGGTACCTTCGTTATACAGATCTTTTATTTTGCTTAACCCTCTCTCCATCCAGTGTTTGAATCCCATATCATGACTCCCTGGTCTAAAATTATCATTTCCCCAAATAGGTGTAAAACCCGAAAGTTTGGGAGTGTCGTTTAAGAAAATGTGGGCCTCTTGCCAAATTAACATAGTATTTTTGAGGAATGGATTGTGTGTACGTTTTCTGAGTATTTTGGTTTGAGGTGAATAGAGGTATAAGTACAGTGGTAGTTCTAATGAGTCATTCTCTATCTTTACCCAAGCCGGAACGTCTGCAGTGAAAAAGTAGTACATGGCAGCTCATAGTTGGGCTGCCCAATAATAAAGTTTCATGTTAGGCAGTCTAAGCCCTCCCCGGTCATATGGTAAGTAGAGGAGAGAAAGGCGTAATCTAGGGCGCTTATTGTTCCATATAAAACGTGTTAAAGTTTTCTTGAGAGTGGAGAAAAAGGATGCTGGTAGGGGGAGCGGAATAGACTGAAATAAATATAAAAATTTGGGCAAGATTGACATCTTGATAATATTTATGCGGCCTATCATAGAGATAGGCATTAAGCTCCACCTTTCTAATGATTCTCCTATTTCCTTCACCAGTGGGTCATAATTAATTGATAGAATGCTTTCAACGTCAGGGGCTATTTTAATTCCTAAATAAGTAAATCCTTTTGGGGCTGTAGTAAACTGTGTATGAATCGGGAGGCCTTCTCTCTCTTCTCTATTTAATAACAGTAAGGCACTTTTATGACTGTTGGTTTTATAGCCAGAGAACCGTCCGAATATCTCCAGAAGATGACAGAGTGCCTTAATTGAAGTTCCTAGTTTTGTCAAAAATAAAACAATATCATCCGCAAAAAGAGATAAACGATGTTCTGTCTTGCCTACCGTCATACCTGTAATGTCAGATGACTGGCGGATTGCCATCGCCAAGGGTTCGATGGCAAACAAAAATAATAACGGGGACATAGGACAACCTTGGCGTGTAGATCTACACAAATTAAAAGGCTTTGAAATTTGATTGTTTGTTGTGACTTCTGCTACCGGTTCAGTATATAATACGCCTACGCGTGTTATGAAATGCTTGCCTGCCCTGTACAAATCCATTTTGATCACTAGCAATCAGGTTGGGGACGACCGATTCTATCCGCCTAGCCAGGGCCTTGCAAAGTATTTTTGTGTCGCATGACATTAAAGAAATAGGACGGTATGAGGCTCTTTCTGAGGGAGATTTGCCCGGTTTTAACAAAAGAGAAATTACAGCAGATCTTAGCGATGGGGGTAGTATTCCTTTTTCACAGGATTCATTAAACACCTCAAGAAGGTGTGGCAACAGTTTATCTGAGAATCTTTTATATATTTCTATGGGCAGGCCATCGGGCCCAGGTGTCTTTCCACTACTCATATTCTGTAACGCTTCTGACAGTTCTTTGATGCATAGATTTTGATCAAGCTTAGTTTTAGCCTCTTCATTTAAAGTTGGGAATTTAAGTTGGTCCAAAAACTCATTTTGTTTCTCTGAGCTATCCGGGTATTCAGATTTATACAGCTCTTCATAGTATTTTTTAAATGCATTATTTATTTCAACCGGGTCCACTAAGTTTTTCCCATCTTCCGATTTAATGGAGGTAATAGCTCTATTTGTCTGTATCTTCTTGATTCTCCATGCTAGCAGCTTTCCAGCTTTCTCTCCCTGGTCATAGTATGATTGTTTTAACCATAACAAGCTGGAAGCTATTTTATTGGCAGTCAGCTCATTGTATTGGGCTTTCAGTAGTAGAAGCTCTTGTTGTTTTTTCGGGATATCATTATGATAAAGTTCTTGTTCTAATTCTCTGACTTTTTGTTCCAGAGTGTTCATCTGTATATAATGTGTTTTGGATTTGTGTTTAGTGTAACTAATTATTTCGCCCCTCAAGTACGCCTTGAATGCTTCCCATTTTATTGAAGCGCTGGTTTGTGTTGTGTTTATAGTGAAGTATTCATCTATTTTTCCTTCAAGAAATTTAACAAAATCAGGGTGTTGGAGCCATTTAGACTGGAAACGAAATCTGGGAGGTGAGAAGATTATGTTAGGAATTTGCACTGTTAAGGAGATCGGAGCATGGTCTGACAACAATATACTATCATACCAGCATTTCCCAATTTTTGATAATAGGCCGTTAGAAATTAAAAAATAATCTATCCTAGAGTATGTTTTGTATGTACTTGAAAAGCAGGAATAGTCCTTTTTATTGGGGTTAAGATATCTCCAAATATCAATTAAGTTTAAATCGACCATGCATTTTAAAATTATCTTTCTTGTTTGTAGGTGAGAAGTGTCAGTGCCAGTAGAACGATCCAGCACGGGGTCCAATACACAATTGAAATCACCACCGATTATATATTGACCAGGGTAGGATGATATGGAGAGAAAAAGGTTCTGGTAGAAGGAGGGATCATCACCATTAGGAGCGTATACACTTATTAAATTGACCTGGTTGGATATTATGGTGCCGTTAAGTAAGACGTACCTCCCTGATGGGTCTATGTATTTGTTTTTAAGCTGAAACGGGATTGATTTATGAATTAATATCATGACCCCTCTGGCATGAGAAGTAAAGAAAGCAGAATAAACTTGACCTGGCCATCTATTTTTAACTCTGTTGATATCATTCTGAACCAAGTGGGTTTCCTGTAGGAAAACTATATTGGATTTCATTTGCTTAATTCTACTCAGTACCTGTTTAAGTTTTACCAATTTATTCAGTCCTCTTGTGTTCCAGCTAGAGATTTTTAGTTCTAATCCATTCAACATGGCGTTCATAAAATAGTTTTTAGATTATGGTTACAGGATAATTGAAACCAAACACAGTAGTGACTCTTGTTGTTTTGATTTCCCATTAGGATGACATGACCAAAAAAATAAACATAAAAATTAGAAACAAACCACCGAGATCCAATCCCCTCATCATACACTTCCCCAAACGAAGCGTATGTAAATACCGCACAGAATAATTAACTCTGGCTATGTTAAACGATCGATCCACACTGTGAGGAGCGACGTGATCCATGTACTGACATTTTAGGCTCGCTAACATACAGAAAACCGACTGCAAGGTCAATCAAAAGGAGAAAAGAGAGTATTAAAAAATATATCTACTTATAAACCAGTCCACATTAGCCACTCGCATTGCCGCACATCGTGGTGTTTTTCTATTACAGCTATCTTGTGCAGAAAACGCTTTTAATGCTTCTTGTCTGTTAAGTTCAGTTAGGCTTGTGTAGTTAAAACTGAAGACATCCTTTTAAATGTCCACTGTGAAAGTTCACATAACATAACAAAAAACGCCCATATAACAAATGGGGAAAAACCTGCATTCACCTGCAGATTGTCTCAAGTCAGGGCTCCATCTATCACAGTAGTGACGGTCCCACATAGCCTACCTTGTTTTCACCTGAGATAGTGTCGAGAGAGAGAAAAAAATCAAGTGAGCATATTTTCGCCTTCGGGTCGCGGGGATTCTCGTGAGCTAGTTTCCATCCTTCGAAGGTAGTTCTCACAGGGGCGTGTCTAGAACATTTTGAATGGGGGGGCCAGGCTGGGGCACAGACCCAGAGGAGGGGGGCCAGCCATCAAGGCTTACCTTTTTTTTTTTTTGCCGCGTACAGCAGACACACGTGTATTTATCCGACCAAACCTTAGCCCTAGCCTTAACCCTAGCCTAACCTTTTTTTTTTATACCTGCCCCAGATTCTAGGTAATCATATACAGTGCTTTCGTATGAACACTCTTTCAAATTTTGCTGTTTGACAGCTCAAATTAAGATATGTTTCAATGGGCTTTTTGTTACTCATCTACACAAAGTGCTCTATAATGTCAAAGTGGAGTAAAATGTTTTGATTATTTCACTATTGGATACACCAGAGCTTATTTTTAAGCCTTTACAGCAATGGGTGTATTTTTTTCTCTACTTTGACATTATTAAAATAAACTTGTCGTAGTCTATACAGTGTAGCAACTCATGAAGAGTTCTCTCCAAAAGTAAATACATGTTCCAGCCATGGGGAGTTCCAGATAGTGCAGTTAACGGTTATCCATCAAACGTAACTCCGTACCTCCTGCTTCAATCCTCAGGCCAGTAAGATCGACAACGCAGTAGCTATCAAACCTAACGTTATAGCTTATACGCAAAAGGCAGTGAAATATCACCGGCCAGTTAACTATGGTTAACGATACGAAAACAACTCAAGTAAATATCTTTGAGGCTACAAGATAACCATCACGTTAGCAAGCCAACGAGACGCCGTAGGCTGCATTTAATTTAACTTACCGCATTTGGAGGGACAGAAATATCAGTCGGGCTTGGTAACGTTACCGCATTCCTTTGGCTGGCATACCCCAATTCAACCTGGGCATAGTGTAACTGTTAACGTTAATCCGCTGATGCTCTTGCACCCAGAGAAAGCACACTTGCGACCCATCAGTCATTGCTTGTAAATTGAATAGCTTACTTTTGAGTTTTATGAAATAAACGTTCGACTGGCAAGTTACGACATAACATTAGCTACCAAAGTGTATAACGTTAACGTCAGCTGTCCAGCTAGTGGGCTGCTAAATTATTAAATAAAACGTAACTTGTTAACTTAGCAAAACATTTAACGACAAATAACGTTACCTTTCAGAATGGTTGAAAATGCTTACCTGTAAAGACGGAAGGTAGGACTTAAATGTTGGTTTTAATGGTTTGACGGAAAACATCACAAGCAGAAGTGGCTGGCGAGCAAGCTTGCCAACTCGCCAGCTCACAATTACTAGCTAACTTAACTCAACAGGTGTCGACGTTAGTGAACTTAGGTTAAACAATCAACTCGCCAGCTCGCATTAGCTAAACTATTGACTTTAACTTACATGACTGAAAACGTTATAGCAATTCAGTGTTTCTTCCTTGTCTGCAGAGGAAAGTTCTTGTATTTTATTACTCACATTAACGTTACTCTTGTTGTCCATTTAGACAGTGAGCAAAGAAGCCTGCTTGTTACTTAGCTAGCCAGCTATCGCTACATGACGAGTTATCTCTGCTTGCTATGCTACGAGCAGATATTCCAGATAACATAACGTTAAGCTAGCGGTAACATTTTGTTAGCACGCTATCGTTGGAGATCACAATGGTGAACGAAGTTGCGTTCAACTTTCTCCATCTCTCGCTTCTGATGGTCCCGAATGAAGTGACAACAGATACGTTTTTATCTCTTTACAGATCAGCTATCTATGCCATACAGCATTCAACTTAGCCAGCTAGACTAGATGACTAGATAGTTAACGTATAACGTTATGACTCTAATAGAAGACATCATAACTACCGTACAGGCCAACTATGATAAATCAATCTGAAGCTGTTTACAGCTAGAGAAAGCAGGTAGAAAGATACCAAGTTCGCTAACAAAACAGCTATAAAACCCCTGACACTTCGCGTTAAAATTACGCGGCATAATGAGCAATGAATGCGGCAGCGAATGCCACTGGTCCGGCAGGCAAGATAGGCTAACGTTAGCTAACTCGCAGGCACGAAGCTTGTTTATGCACAACCACGATTTTCTACAACAAAAATATGTTTATGATGTACATATAGACTAATATATATATTTCATACGTAGCCTACAGCCTCCAACTTAGCCAGCTAACGTTAACGTTACACCAAGTACGTTAACGTTAACCATGCAGACAGTTAACGTTATACTTAACGTTATGACTCGTAACATATCTAGAAGACAGCATAACTATCGTAACGTTATACCATGGTAAATAAATCTGAATTAAAACACCTACATGAATCACTAACGCCACGCTTATTCAGGAACGTCTGCCTAAATTAAATTGCACATACATTTTTTTAACCGTGTCTGCAGCACCACAGACCACAGTTAAGTAGCGCTTATGAGTTGAGTGCGCGTTCGCGCTTTAAAAACTATTTTGGGAAACGCGTGTTGACGCAACAATAGGCCTGTGGGCTGACGCAATTTATGTCCATTCCCATTGGGCTACAGAGGCTTCTTTCATCGATACTGACAAGACAATGGCCTATCATATTCCGGTTCTGGTAGGGGGGGCACCAGGGGTGGCCAATCAGATTCCAGTGGGGGCCAGTGCCACCCCTGGCCCCCTACTGGCCCCGCCCCTGAGTTCTCAGCCTCCTCGACGGACTTAAAAATCAGACGCTGGCTGTTATGAGTGATGACCAGATGAGCTGGGTAGAGCAGCCCGTAGCGGATGTTCATGTTCCGAAACCGGGCCTTAACTCCGTCAAACAGCCGCTGCCGCTGACGGGTCTCAGCCGAAAGATCCGGGAAGAAGCTGATTCGTTGATTTTCGTACCGCACTTCCTTCTGCTTTCTGGCTGCTCTCAGTGTCTTCTCGCGGTCTTTATAGTTAAGAAATTTCATTACAATCGGCCTGGGTGCCGAGGACCGGCTCGAGTTAACTTGGCCTACCCGATGTGCGCGTTCAATGACCGGGGCGGGGGTGAGGGCCTCACCCAGCATGTTGGGAAGCCAGTTTTCCAGAAAGTTGCACATATCTGGACCTTCAGTTTTCTCAGGGAGGCCAACTAGTCTCAGGTTCGAGCGTCTTCCTCTGTCCTCCTGGTCTTGGATTTTGTTGCTTAATAGCGCCGTTGTTCCCTCGAGTTGTTTAACTCTTTGCTGGAGAGCGCCTATATCCTCCTCCGCCTGGGCGACTCTCTCTTCCGCTTCCCCAATTCTCCTCGAGTGAGACAGTAAATCTCCTTTAATACCGTTAATGGCTTCCAGCATTTCGGCAGATTGCTTGGTAAAGTCTTCCTTGAGTGAGCGAATAGCACCCAGAATATCGTTATTTGAAGGCCCGCTAGCATTAGCTTCGTCCTGATCTTTATTAGCATCATTGCTAGCGGCGGTGCTCGCCTTGTCATTTTGTGCCAGAATCTCAGAAAAATAATGATCAGACTTAGGGCTTTTTCGTGGCATAGTTTAACGAAGTTCTCCCAAACTTAAAAATAAAGTTCTTGTACGACACTTCAGTCGTTTTTCAGGGATTTTTCAGAAAGTTAGCTGTAAGCCAAATTACTGCGACTTGTCAGCAGCACACCATAACCGGAAGTCTCGACTATGTTTTTAACTGAAACCTGGTTAAACATTAATGGGTCAGCAGCTCTTATTGAAGCTTCCCCTCCCAACTGTAGTTTTTTTCAGTCCATTAGAAGTGGAAAAAAGGGGGAGGAACAGCCACCATAGCTACGGATGCATTGAGTTGCAGGAGCGTTCCTTTGATGAATTTACCTCTTTCGAATATCATGCTATAGTTCTAAAGTGTCAGCCTCTAGTTCTGGCAGTAACTGTGTATAGGCCACCCAAGCAATGTCCTACCTTCTGAACAGATTTTTCAGAACTCCTGTCCATTATCCATACAAATTATGATAAGATTATTATCATTGGCGATTTTAACCTGCATGCGGATAATGAGGCTGACTCGAAGGCCAGGGATTTTATCAAACTCTTGAATTCAATGGACTTTACGCAACATGTTACTGAGCCGTGGCCACACCCTTGACCTTGTGATTACAAAGGGTCTTACAACTGTTATATCTTCTATTAGTGATCTTGCCATTTCCAACCACATTTGTATTTTATTTACAGCATTGATACCCAAAGTTAAAAATAGCACAGAATGCTTTGTTAAGAAATGTTATCTTGACTCTGTAGCAGTTGAGAATTAGAGTAGATCCCTGAGGTCCTCTGGCACTGAACTCTTAACAGTTCCAAAAGCCAGGACTATGAGGCATGGAAAGCTTTCAGTTGTTATGCCCCCAGCCTCTGGAACACCCTGCCAGAGAACCTCAGAATAGCTGAAACTGTGGAAACTTTAAAGCTTTTTAAGATCTTATGACATACCTTTTTCATTTAGCTTTTATCAGGTAGATTTTTTGTATTATGTTTGTATTATATTTAAAACTTACTATTTTAATTATGTATTGTCTTTTTTAAAATTATGTATTGTCTGTTTAAAATTTTTCCATTATTCTGTAAAGCACTGTGAATTGCATTTAGTTGTATGAACATGTGCTATACAAATAAACCTGACTTGACTTTTACCTAGGTGTATTGTTGGGAATTCCATTGGTTAATCTCCTATAAACTGATATGTATTGCTTATATTGAAATATGTATTGGAATATATCATGTGACAATCCTATAAACTGATATGTATTACTTATATTGAAATATGCATTGGAATATATCATGTGACAATATATATTGATTGTATCTGAATATGTATCTATGAAATGTATCATGTGCACCAAAACACAATAAAATATATAAGGTATAATGTTAGAAACACATAATACACTTTCACAGCAGGTATAATGTGAGCACAAAAGCACATAATGTTAGATCAAATGGAAGCACGCTTTCACAGCAGCACAGCACCTGGTATTTTTTAAGGGCCGGTTGGGAGGTGTGGGAATGCGAGAGCACCTGATATTTTTTAAGGGTCGAGTGGGAGGCTTGGGAAAGCCTGATGCTGAACCACTATGAAGCATGAAAAGGCAGACTAATTAAAATGCACAGTCACACAAAAACACATAAAAAATAATGAGGAGAGTTTACAAAAAAAGAGAGCAATCATAATGACATGAAGGTATTATTCATTTTCGGTGCTTTCCAGAGTTCAGTTTAAGGTTTCCATCCACTATGGTTTAAAACCAAAAGGTCAAGAAAGCAAACAGAGACTGGGCATGCGCGGACATGCGCATTGAGGAAACCATCTTGGCTTGAGAAGAGATACCTGATGGACAATCTGATAAGAAACTGTATAAAATGGACTGTACCTAATGAATTGTTGAGCATCTCTGCAGAGGGGCTACGACTTTGATTTTGTGGTATACGGAATAAAGTCTGACATTCTCTGAGACGACTGCTTCATCCTCTTCATTTGAACACTTAGAGAAATTTGAGAGCAAAAGTTGAGAACTCTGAATTTTCTTGAGAACTCTGAAAATCTTGTCGCTTGGAAACCACGACAAACTTGGCGTCACGAGAACAAGATAGGACCAAGGCCGGTTGCGGTGCAGACGGGAGGAGGAGACAGGGGAGGGTCCTTCCAGCCGGCTAATTGACAGAAACCAAGGTAAGCGAAGTTAATCTTATATCGCTTGAGAATACCTTGTTGAAATATATGTATAGATATAGTGGGGGGAAAAAAGTCTCTCACTCTCTCTCTCCCTTTCCCTGCTAAAAAAACAGTGACCAGACACCTTGCCTATTAAAAAATCCTGTGCAAAAGTAAAGATAAAGTTTGATAAAAATTGTGTAAAAGAGGACGGCGGTAATCTGAGAGAATCATTGCGCAAGCGATATTTTGTATGAAAGTGAGTGAAAGAGTAACACCTGGGCAGAGGTTGTTATATTAAACGCTAACTGCAGGTGTTGGAGTGAATGGAAGTTTGGGTGGTCAGAGCTACAAACTTGAAGTCAGCAATAAAACGTACGGAGTGAGAGAAGAGGGGGTCCACTGAGAGACCAGAGAAGAGTGTTGTGTAAGAAGAGGGGGTCCACTGAGAGACCAAAGAAGAGTGTTGTGTAAGAGGAGGTCCACTGAGAGACCAGAGAAGAGTGATGTGCATGGTGTGAAATAAAATAAAAGCGTGCGTGCTGATAAAGAACGAATGATGATGTAATAAATTACTGTTTTTAAATTTGTTGATACAAGATATGCATTTTGAGGTTTTGACGTATCATGAAAACGGGAAAATAACTGAAAGACATATACACGAAGAAGGTTGTGAATTGGTAAAAAATAATAAGTATATAATAGAAAGAAAAATCAAAGGAGAAATAGAACTTGCATTTGAAATTAGGAGAAGTGAGTGGCATGAAGCTAAATTAACGGCAATGTTACACGGACGGTTTGTGCAAAAATTTGAAGTAATAGAGTTATAAACATTAATAAAGAAAAAGAAAATAGTAGAACAAATTAATAACTTAATCTGTTGTGTGGATAAAATTGGGGAAATAAGGTGCATAATAAAAAGTGATAAGCTAATAAACGGGAAAAACTAGAACTTGTATAGGGAAAATACACAGCGTGAGTAACACGCAGAAAAGTTTAAGGCTATATTACAAGGAAAGCTTGTTCAGAAAATTTGAATAACAGAGAGTGATAAAGAATAATAAGGAATAAATAAGGTAAAAAGAATAAATGGGATAATATGAACATTTATTTGATATCTGAACAAACATATGGTGTCTGAATAAGAAAAGTATTTTAAGCATTTCAAGTGTGTTAAAAAAGAACTCGGATAATTTGGAAAAAGTTGCGCGAATGAATACGTGACATAGAATATAAAAAAATTAAATAAGAAAGGGTGATAAAATACTGCATTTACATTAGTGCGAGTGAGAAATAATTTAGGAAATAATCTAAGTGATAAAAGAAAGTAAAACAATAAAATAAGTAACAACGGAACAAATATACAAAAGGTATAATAATTTATAGAATAAGTTAAGAATTATCGGTTGCCTGAACAAAACATATGGTGTTTAAATAAATAGGAAAAAGTGTTAACAATAGTTTAAAGTAAATTTTAAAAGATTGAAAGAGTTCTAGAAATAAAACTGTGACTAAAGTATGAGAATTAAAATATAAAAGAAGCATAAGACTACTGCATTTAAAGATAAATAACGAAGTGAGGAATAAAAAATTATATGAACTAGTTGAAGTTAAAAAGACAAGAGTAATTAAAAGAAACGAGGAATGATAACTATAAATACGCATTGGTTAATAGAAAGAAGAGGTGGTTTATTTTGTGAGAAACACTCAATACGCTGGGAGTCAAAAACGGACCACGAATTACCGAGTAATGAGAATGCAGTAAGAGACCAGTGGATGGTGCGAACAATAAACAGTTATACTGAGTTCAGAAGAACTCTGAAAGTATACACTGAATATAAATTAAACCAAGAAAAGTGGGAGGAATTTCGAGCTAAATATTGGAGCAGGATAGTCAAAGAAGAAGATTAAGAATCCTGTAATAAATTGTTAAAAGGCTGAATAGAAATAAAAATTAAATAATGGGTACACCAGTAGAGAAACTGGGGAAGCGTTGTCCAGCCCTAGAAAAAGATATAGTAAAAATATCTGCAAAATGGGAAAAAATAACTAAAAAAGGAATCACACGTTGGCCAAAAGAAGGAACATTTGATCTGGCAGTGTGTGAAGAAATGATTGGGATGGTGATGAATTACAGAGCAAAATATAAGTCAAAGAAGAGGACTGAAAAAAGAAAGAAAGAATTGGAAGTGTTGAAAATGTTTAAAGATGCAGGAATGGAGCTGTGCCGAGCCTACAGGGGAAAAGGAGGAAAGACAACGACCCAGACCAAGCTGCCCCTGGAAGATCCAAACCAGCCACCGCCATATTCAGGAAGAGACAACCAGCAAAAGGAGGAAAAAGGTATTTACCCAATAATAAAAGGAGTACTGACTGTAGCAGGGCCATTGGAATTAGAACCAACAGAAGACGAGAAAAAAGAGAAAGCAGATAAAAAGAAAGAGAAAGATGAAATATGGAAACAAATGGTGGAAAGGGAAAGAATAATAAATGAAAGGGAACAGAGGGTAGAGACTGGTATGGAGACGGAGAGGGAAAGAATAAACAAGCAGCGGAAAGACATAGAAAGAGATGAAGAACAGAGACAGAGAATGTGGCTGAATATGGAAAAAGAAAAACAGAAAATAGAACAGGAAATAAAAGACGAACGAAAGGAGATGATAAAACAGGCACGACAGAGAGAAGCAGATCTCAAGTTAAGAGAAGAGCAGGTGGAAAAAAGGGAGAGATTAGGGCCAATAGAAAGGGAGGATGAGGAAAGGAGCTATGAGAGGAAAAAAGAAGCAGAGAAAAGGAGAAAGTGGCAGGCAATCAGGCAGTATAGGGAAAGAAAAGGAGAGGAGGTAGGATACTCCTGGACAATACCTGCGCAGATAGATTCAGATGATGAAGAAGAGAAAGGTGAGGAAGAAGAAGGAGAGGGAGTGCAAGAGAGGAGGCAGCGAGAGGAGGAAGAAGAGGAAGGAATAAGACAGATAGAGGAGGAAGAATTAATACGGATACAAGAGGGAGAAATACTGCAGCCGCGTAGAAGCGAGAGGGAAAGAAAGCAGACAAAGAAATATGGAGCGTGGAAAATAAATCCACTGTTGGTTAAGGGACAGCAGCGACAATATATTCCCTGGGGTTCTCAAGACCTCCAAAATCTGATCACATCCCTGCCAGAAATACAGGATGGAGCGGCCATTTGGATAAGGAAGCTGGAGGAGGAAATGGTGGGAAAGATGTTGGCGCTGGGAGATGTAAAGGCCCTACTCGGAAAGGTAGTGGGGAGAGAAAAAATGCTGGATATAATGCAGCAGGCAGGATTTCATGTGCAAGGGGCCAGAGGAGTGGGACTCGCTGGTGTGGATGGAAATCCATTCGACCCATACAGAAAACAGGTGTGGGATGCCCTGAGGAAGGCCTACCCCACAAGACCGAGCACAGCAATGCTGAAGGGAGTGGCCATGACAGAGGGGGAGTCTCCAGCAGCCTATGTGGAGAACCAATACAGAAACTGGAGAATGACACTGGATAAAGACATTCAGGGAGATCCCATTATGACAGCAATGTTTCGCACAGCTATCCTAGAAGGGCTGCCACAACATGCCAAAAGCCGCCTGGAGGAGGTAGTGGGACTGCCTTCCATGCAGCACAGAGAGTTTGTGGACCATGTGATCCATGCGGTGGAAAGATGTCGCCTGGAAGAAAAGAAACAAAGTAACCAGGAACGAGAGGTGCAGAGAAAACTTTTCCAGATGCAGCTGGAAGATCTGAAAAGCAGAGAAAAGAGCAGGAATAAAGAAAAAGAAAAAGACAAAGACACAAAGAAAATAGCACCAATCATGGCAGATTTCACATGGGAAGAGCCAGAACCCCCATTCTCTGAAAGAGGAAGAGGCCCGAGCGGACCCCAGCCGACCGTCATCTATAATTTCGCTGGAGTTCCTCCGCCAGCATTCCCGACACCAATGTGCGTTCAAGGAGCAATACAGGGAGCCCCGCCACAGAATTGGGGGCAGGGGAACAAAGGAGGAACTGGACAGAACTCAGGGAATAAAGGACAAGGGAATCAGAATAGAGGACAAGGTCAAGGAGGTTATGTGCAGAATCAACAGGGACCCCCTCAGGGTCCACCAGTGTGCTGGGGGTGTGGGCAAGCAGGGCATCTAAAGAGAAACTGCCGTAATGGCCCCCCACAGCAGCAGTATCAGCAACAGCCACAACAGCAGTATTTTCAGGCAGGACCAAGTCAGCAGCTGCCACAGCAGCAGGTACGGCAGTATCAGGGAGGACTCCAAGGGCCTTGGATTCCAGCACAAGCGCAGGGTCCTGTAAATTATGTAGGTAACCAATAGGGGTGCCCAGAGAACCCAGGTAAAGTGGGACAGCATGTGTTGATAACTAATAATGCAGATCAGGAACCCATGATAAATGTAGAAATAGCAGGTAGAATAGTACCCATGATGATAGATACAGGGGCTACTGTTACATGTATTCAAAGAAAATATGCAACCCACTTACCACTGTCAGGCCAATATGTAAAGACTGTAGGGTTCTCGGGGAAAACACAGTTAATTCCATTGACAGTACCAGTGCCAGTAAAAATAGGTAAGAAAGAGACTACTATACCATTAGTAGTATGTACTAACACTCCAGTGAATTTATTAGGTAGAGATGCTATTTTAGATTTAGAGCTGCAAATACACTGCGGAAAAAAAGGAATTAATCTAACAGGGATGTATGGAGTGCAGAAAGAAGAAGATAACGAGTGGGCAAATGTCTACTGGTTGGGAGAGATAGAAGAGCAAGTGAGGGCACAGGCCTGGAAGAAATGGGGAAAGTATGTAGAAGTGCAAATACCTGAAGCAACATGGCCTGAATTAAAAATGCATTGTACTATGAGATTTGATCCCACTCATGATACTAAATTAGAACAGAAATGGGCCTTGGAAAAAGGAGATGAACAATGTATTAGGTCCACAGCACTTATCATTGGACCCGAGGGAGCTGCCCTAAGGGTGGAGGAAACAGAATGGACACAAATGTGGTTTAACATAAAAGGAGCAGTACCCCATGTGACATTAAAAGTAAATCCTGACTACAGATCAAAAGACTTAGGAATAATGGTAAAAAGAGCAGAAAACATGCAGTTCTATCGCACAGAAAACATGAGAATTTGGATGTCTGAAGACCAGACGATGATGAAAATAACAACTGAAACACACATGACAGGAAAACCAGAAGAAGTGAAAATTCAAATTAAAGGATCCAAATGATGGGTTCAAGAA
Organism: Ilyophis sp. 1 JC-2022; assembly: GCA_022702515.1. NCBI lineage: Eukaryota > Metazoa > Chordata > Actinopteri > Anguilliformes > Synaphobranchidae > Ilyophis > Ilyophis sp. 1 JC-2022. Next base: position 2,182,885 of record CM040406.1, read on the forward strand.
CAAAAAGAAGAACGGCTAAATACACTCCCAGAAAAATGATGGTCACAGCATGACACCGACGTGGGTAGGGTGAGATCAGCTAACCCAGTTGAGATAAAACTTAAAGAGGGATGTAGGGGTCCATATAGACCCCAGTATCCCTTAAAAAAGGAAGCAATAGAAGGAATCAAGGAAACCATTGAAGGTTTGTTAGAAGCAGGTGTGTTAAGAAAAACAGTGAGCTCATGTAACACTCCTCTGCTACCAGTACGAAAAGCAGATGGAGTAAAATGGAGATTAGTGCATGACCTAAGAGCAGTGAATGATGCAGTACAGGATACATTGGCAGAAGTGCCAAACCCGCATACGTTATTAACTAATATTCCGACTACAGCGAAATGGTTTACTGTGATAGATCTGTGTTCAGCGTTCTTTAGTGTGCCGTTAGAAGCAAGAAGTCAGGAGTTATTTGCGTTTACTTATGCAGGACAGCAGTATACATATACTAGGATGCCGCAGGGGTACAAACATTCGCCGCATGTTTTTAATCAAGTATTAAGAGCAGATCTACAGGGTTTAGAACTAAAAAGTGTAGTTCTACAATATGTAGATGACTTATTAGTATGTTCAAATTCACGAGAACAGTGTGAAATAGACAGCTTAAGGCTCTTAGAGAACACAAGGTGTCCAGGAAAAAGTTACAATACTGTCAAACAGAAGTAGAATACTTAGGAAGAAAAATAGCATTTGGATGTAAAAGTATAGCTGAAAAACAAGTGGAAGCTATAGTGGCTGTGCCAAAGCCAGAAACAGTAGGCCAAATGATGACATTCCTAGGTATGACTGGATTTAGTGCAGATTGGATAGCAGATTATGCAGAGAAAACACACCCACTGAGGAAAATAATGAAAGAAGTAGGGCAAGACAATTTGAGAAATAAATTAAAGTGGGATGTGGATGCCGACACAGCGTTTGAAAGCATCAAAAAGGAGCTAATACAGGCTCCAGCCCTAGCCTTACCAAATTATGACAAGCTATTTGAACTATATGTGTCAACAAAAACAGGAGGAATTTCTACAGCAATGTTACTGCAGGAAACTTGTAAAGGAAGGAAAAAACAGCCTATAGCTTATTACAGCACTAAGCTAGATGAGGTGGGTTTCGGCTATCCACCCTGCTATCAGGACTTAGCAGGAGTGTGGTGGGCCTATGAAAAAGCAGTAGCAGTAACAACAGGGTATCCAATAACGATATACACCCATCACAGAGTGGCAGAGCATTGATGATCTGTTGTCTGTTATCTGTTTTGAGGTCTTTTCTCACCAGAATTGTGGGTGCATATCCTCTGGTGGCTAAAGCGACCCAGACCACAGAGGATCATCAGCTGGTAATTAACCTGGCCGCAGACAAACAGCAGCTTGGACTGATGAAACACCACAAAAGGGGAACTGAAATGTATCGGGTCAAGCTAATGAAATATGAGAATGTGCAAACTCTTCATTATGAGCAACCAGAGTATTGTGTTTGTTATGAATAAGAGAAAGATTTCAGAGTTGTAAGAGGAGTGCAACCTTTTTCTCCTTCCTAGACAAAAGTGGGAGGTTTTTTGGTTGTGCGTCTCAGGGCCCTTAGTCACCTCTGGAACGGGCGATAGAGAGCTATATTTACTTATATTTAGAAAAGTTAGGATACATATTCATACTTAATATGGGTGCCTCTTGACACCTGCTCCAGATATGACAGAGGATAGGGTACTATTAAACTGTAAGTATGAGAGGGGGGAGTGGCTGTATACCGCGATTGGTGGCGTATCTCCGCGTTCCCCTGTAGCACTGCAGAATTAAAATAACGCCTGGAACACTGGTATGCTATACAAATACCAGTCACCCCCTTTGTGGAAGAACATACATGCATTCTAATAATTGAGACATTGTTTAAATGTGTCCATGGGCTTCTATATAAACGTTTTTTACTCATATATTTTTTCAGTGCTGCATGGATTGAAGCGGGATGGACGGCCGGGAAGTGTCAGTGCATCAGAGATAAACGGAAGGCAGAGTGGTACTACTGCCTTTGAAACTGTGTGCAGACCCCTCGGCTGTCCGACTGCTGAATGTCCTACAGTCCAAAATTGTTGTGTTAAACATATTTTACTCTTATAATCTTAAAACATGTATACAAGCGCCAGATCAGATAAAAGCGGCTAGGCAGGGGACTAGGCCCCCCGAACCTAGCCGCTAACAGGCGGCGGCGGAATTGCAAAGTTCCGAGGGCACGTTAAAAACTATCTATAGTGCAGGGGAGAAGACTGAAGGCCCCCGTGTCTGATGAAGTATGAATAGACATACTGCCGTGGTACCGTCTAGTCGGCGTGGCTGTCGCATGTAAGTGTGCAGGCAGTACGTGGTACGTGGATGACAGTCCACACCTAGCAGAGGGGCGTAAGAGACGACCTCTGTGAACAGGCAAGGCTGGTGAAAACGGTCAAAGTTTCTATACCCATAGCAAAGTGGGATAGGGATCAGACCGTCGGTTCCTAAACGGGTGGTTAATAGCTTCTACGGGGTCCTGATTAGATGCAGGACTGGGGATCGCTATCGACTGGGTCACCGGCCGGTCGGGTCGCATACAGCAGTAAGACCAAGAGTGGCTTCCCTGTGGTGGAGCACCTGGGTGGCTTCCCTGTGGTGGAGCGCCTGAGTGGCTTCCCTGTGGTGGAGCGCCTGGGTTGCATCCCTGTAGTGGAGCACCTGAGTGGCTTCCCTGTAGTGGAGCACCTGAGTGACTTCCCTGTAGTGGAGCGCATGGGTTGCATCCCTGTAGTGGAGCACCTGGGTGATGTCCCTGTAGTGGAGCCCATGGCCGCTGCGCTCGGCTCAATGTACAGTCAGGCCACTATAAGCTGAAACCGAATGAGTTAGTAAGCGAGTAGTGCTTTCTGTGATCAGTGTTTTTGAAAAGAAAGCATTGGGAAGCAGGAAAGCTGAATTTCCTTTCACTCAGAGGAGTTTGGGGAAAGGAATTCAGCGGAAAGGGATCTAGCCTGGAGCTGCGCCCCAGACAGCGGGAGGCTCGAAGGATCTAAGTGTACAAGCAGAATGACTTGGCAGAACAGACAAGCACTTGACTGGCTGTTAGCGGAAAAGGGGGGAGTGTGTGTTCTGTTCAAAGATGAATGTTGCACCTTTATTCCAAACAATACTGGTGATGGGGGAACATTTACCCAGGCTATGACTAAATTGAAAGGATTGAGACAAGAAGTGACAGACAATGCAGGATATGGGCATGAGGTCTGGGACTGGTTAGATAACTGTTTTGGAAAATGGGGAGCATGGTTTGCTAAAGTGGGAGTTATAATTCTAGTAACAATTATTTGTGTGGCATTGTTGTTATGTTGCCTATTACCTGTTTTGAGATCTTTTCTCACCAGGGTTGTGGGAGCGTATCCTCTGGTGATCAAGACAACTCAAACCACAGAGGAATCTCCACTGGTACTATATTCGGTGACAAGGCAACAACTATTTGGCCAAGGAAACAACCACAAAATAGACACTGAGATGACCACGATTAGAATGACACAATATGAAAATGTGCAGTCACCTTACTATGATCAGCCAGAATATTACGCATAGAGTTGTAAGAGAAGTGCGACCTTTTTTGCCTTCCTAGCGAAAAAAGGGGAAGGTTTTTTGGCTGTACGTCTCAGGGCTCTTAGTCACCTCTGGAACAGGCAAAAGGGGCTATATTTACTTATATATTAGGAAAAGTAGCACACTGCACTATATAGCAGAACACTTAGCGTAGTTGCCACTTGACACCTGCTCCAGATATGACCGAGAACAAGGCAGAAATTAAATGTATATATGGGGGAGTAGGGTGTCCAGGTGATCACAAACCTGACAGGGATTCACAATATTGGAGAGCGAGTTGTGTTGCAGACGGATATAAAAGAAAGTTGGTTTATACACTATCCTTTCTCTGACAGGTTCCGGTGATGAGTTGTGGATTAGCTCCCAGTGGTTATGTACTCTGGATAACTCCTGGACCACTGGTGTGTTATGCAAGTATCAGTCGCCCCTCTTGTGGGACTGGGACTGGGAACAATATACTCAACATTTTTTAAGTCTCATATTTACTTTTATAAATCTTTAAAAAAAAATGTATACTAGCGCCAGATCAGTCAAAAGCGGCGGCCAGGCATCGAGGACTACTGACTGCGAGATAGTTGATCTCATTTTGCAGTATACATAACATAATCACTTTCTTATACTATATACTTTTAATTTTTACTTTTAGCCGCTGCAGGGGTACAGCAGTGTACCTGTAGGCTGAGACACTCTGCAGTGGAACTATAACCATATGTAAACCTCAGATAAGGTATGTATTTTAATACATAACTTATGGGAATATGACAGTGACAGAAAGGTGCTTAGTGTGGCTGCAAATATGTACCTTGAGTACGCTTGTTGCTGCCATACACCTAGAGTAAGTCGTGGAAGGATGATTAAAAGCCGGTGAGTTAAAAAAGGAAACATTGGTAAAGAGGGGGTCGGATATATGAACGCTCCCCTACAGCACTGTATATCTATACTGGAATTGGTGATGGTGAGGCTATGAAGCCTCAAAGGGGGGATTTGTTGGGAATTCCATTGGTTAATCTCCTATAAACTGATATGTATTGCTTATATTGAAATATGTATTGGAATATATCATGTGACAATCCTATAAACTGATATGTATTACTTATATTGAAATATGCATTGGAATATATCATGTGACAATATATATTGATTGTATCTGAATATGTATCTATGAAATGTATCATGTGCACCAAAACACAATAAAATATATAAGGTATAATGTTAGAAACACATAATACACTTTCACAGCAGGTATAATGTGAGCACAAAAGCACATAATGTTAGATCAAATGGAAGCACGCTTTCACAGCAGCACAGCACCTGGTATTTTTTAAGGGCCGGTTGGGAGGTGTGGGAATGCGAGAGCACCTGATATTTTTTAAGGGTCGAGTGGGAGGCTTGGGAAAGCCTGATGCTGAACCACTATGAAGCATGAAAAGGCAGACTAATTAAAATGCACAGTCACACAAAAACACATAAAAAATAATGAGGAGAGTTTACAAAAAAAGAGAGCAATCATAATGACATGAAGGTATTATTCATTTTCGGTGCTTTCCAGAGTTCAGTTTAAGGTTTCCATCCACTATGGTTTAAAACCAAAAGGTCAAGAAAGCAAACAGAGACTGGGCATGCGCGGACATGCGCATTGAGGAAACCATCTTGGCTTGAGAAGAGATACCTGATGGACAATCTGATAAGAAACTGTATAAAATGGACTGTACCTAATGAATTGTTGAGCATCTCTGCAGAGGGGCTACGACTTTGATTTTGTGGTATACGGAATAAAGTCTGACATTCTCTGAGACAACTGCTTCATCCTCTTCATTTGAACACTTAGAGAAATTTGAGAGCAAAAGTTGAGAACTCTGAATTTTCTTGAGAACTCTGAAAATCTTGTCGCTTGGAAACCACGACAGTATTCCTGTTTATTGCTACTACAGGTGAAAGCGACATTTATGCATGATATCTGCTGCCTCCCCTTGACATATTGTCTCAATGATATGGGGGTGTTTTGAAAATGCACTCCTTCCTTATTCATACTCTCTTAAAATGATACATGAATGCTATGTATATTTCATTTTCATAACAATAGGCAATTAATCATGCCCACTTCATCACACCACAATTAAAACCATGCCACATACTGAATTAAAATACACATAATTGTGATAGGAAAAACTATATATTACATCTAGACTTAGAACACCCCAACTGTTAATTATGTTAATTATGACAAAAGGTCTTGGAATCAATGACATATTCTTTGAAAACTAAGTGCTTTTGGTATTTCAGATTTAGTCTTTAATTTAAAAAACTTTAAATACAAATTCTAATTATGAAATACAAATTCAGTGCAATCAAATTCTATTTCAAAACTTTATATACAATTTCAAATTATGAAATACAAATTGAGATTTACAAAATCTCAAATTCAGTTTTCTGGTGGCACTAGATTTACACCATATGCTTAGAACAGCTGATACGTCATAAATAGCTTAATAAGTGTAAGATAAGTAGAATTTGTGAGTAAGTGCCATTTGCGTGTGATTATCTCAACTCTGATTCTGGCCCTTGGTGACCCCAGGATGCAACCAACTTCTGCAATTCTGCACCTGTGATGCTTGGTGACATTTTGGTCAATTCTCACTTATCTAGGGGGTGTTGTGTTTAAGGCTTTATAACTCCAGGTTTAAGCACCACAGAAACTTGGTAAATATATTAAATGAAACAAGACAGTTGTACCATTTACAATACTTACTATATTAGGGCTGGGACGATTCGTCGACGTTGTCGACGTCATCGATTATGCAAATTCGTCGACGCGAAATTTATGCGTCGATGACGTCGGTTCTAATGTGACAAGTTCAAAAGTACACAATGCTAACTGATGCTACACAATGCGCACTCGTTTTTGTACAGTTTGCATCGCACCATCTCCTTGGGCTCGTCTTGGGTGAAGTATTCCCACACAATCTAAAGTCCAGGTCGGGCCCACCTCTCCACCCCACCCTCATCCTGTCTGTTCTCAAGTCCTTTTATCACTGGCGCTCAACACATTAGCTACCTAGTTAGCTAGTGCTACCTGTAATTACACGGGCCGCCACAGTAAATACTGGAGGCAGTATCGCTTTGATTCTGCCGCAACTGTGAATTTAAGACCAAGAAGAAAGTATCAACAAGGAGCAACGCGGTTGTCAAGTCAACCAGAGAAGAGCCTCGTGGGAAATACAGTAGGTAACGTTAATGATGAGCGCTGGTGACAAAACGACGAATGCCGAACATACAGAAAATGAGGGTGGAGAAGTGGAGAAAAGGGCACGACCCAGGGTATCTAAAGTGTGGGAGCACTTCACTGAGAATAAAACACAAAAGACAGTACGATGCAAACTGTGCAAAAGCCAGTTAGCATATCACGGCAGCACCACCGCAATGCAGGAGCACCTAAAGAGGAAACATACGGGGGCTATTTGTTCGGAGGATGGGTGAGTTTAGTTATGCCTCTTTATCTTTCAAACATTACTAGCTGAGCTTAATGTACTGTACGGCAGGCTGCAGATAGTAGGCTATGTTGTTATATGTCTCAGTAGCTCTGCAGCTGAGTGTCCATTCCAAGCCAGCTGCAGAGAGTAACGTTACAGCAGCAACGGGTAGCTAACTAGCCAACGTATCGTAACGTAACGCATACATAGGCCTTTTAGTTGTGTATTATTATGGTCTGGTCTGGTGTATTATTCATTTTATTTAGCCAGATATCATACAGACTAGTTACACTCCTTAAAGGACAATGCTCGTTTTTGACAACCTGGACCTTATTTACGGCATATTATAAGACGTTTGACTCACCGAGATAACTTTGGTGTAATTCGGAGGCCTGTAGAAGAAATGTAAAATCCAGCGCGAGCCAAGTATATCCATGTAATGGCTGCGGACGGGGCACTGAGAATGCAGCTTCTAAAAAATCTATTTAATTTTTTTTATACAAATTTGTATAATGATGCAGCATTGCAGACAAAAATATATTGTTAAAAAAATATATATAATGTTTCATGTCATTATTTTAAATTGGCATGAGAAGTATCTTGAAGGCAGAGATTGGACAACAGGGTGACATTTCCAGAGGTACAGACTTCAGTGGGTGAGTTAAAACATGCACTAGAGGCCGAAAGAGGAGCAGTGCCTACAGAAAGCAGAGATTCAAGGCATGACCGGAACAAATGACTAATCGTGACTAATCGAAAAAATAATCGTTAGATTAGTCGATTACCAAAATAATCATTTATCCCAGCCCTATACTATATTAGTTTAGTTTTATACTTTAGGTCAAAATAAAGTGCCATAAATTCAAATAAACGTGGGAAAAATGCAAAAAAATTTAATTATTTAGTTTGCAATGAAAGACTGAGAGCTTACATATATGAAACAGGTAAAACTATACATTTCTTGGATCATAATCTTCATGTCCACAAATTAGCTAAATCTGAGGGTGATATGCAGAACTACTAAAGATCTACAGAATATAGGCAGGTACCCTGCTGTCCCTTATTGTCTGCAAACCTATCCAAAATGGCTAAATTGTGCATCATAACGTAATGATATATTTAACTACAAATCAACTGTTTTGGCTCATAAAACTTTTGCATCATTATCAAGTGGGAATTACCATCTTTTCATCAGTATAGGGGGGTATGATCCAAAAAGTCATAAAATTTATAAAATATATTTTGTACAATATAAAGCATATACATTTGCCTCTTCTGATGGTTTCAGATGTAAACATTGATATCACATTGGTACACACACTTAAATATGTAGCCTAATCATTCACTCTTGTACCTCAAAACATTGTACTTTACAGTATGTAATCTTTTGCTGTACGCCCTGGGATCAACTCCGTAGTGTTTTAAAAAAATGTTCCCATTCATAATGACTCCAAGGATTAGCATCCATTTAGCACATATTAGGGCTGTCACTTTACCCAAAAAAGCATATTCAATATTCGGAGCAAACGTATAGATTAGTTTGAATTGTATTCGGCCGGTAGCCTAACTATGCTTACACGTTTTTCCTTTTGTATACACAAGAAGGCAGAGGAATTCAACAGATGCAGTAATCTGTCGGTAGAATTTCTTAGTGCAAACTGCAAAATACGAAGACATAGCCTATATAATATTGTGCTATATTTTCAAAAACAATTAGCATGAAGGTTTCTCATAAATGCATTAATGATAAAGGATATGTTAATAAGAAATCCTCACGGTGATTGGGCTCCTTCAGGGATACTATGACAATTTGGGATGGCTACTTTTCAATGACAAACAAACTAAACAAAGAAATGAGTACTGTAGGCTACAATGCAAATTTGTAAATGTGAGACCAATTCTACTGGGTCACATCGTTTGGATGCGTGAGCAGAATGGATGGAAGAAAAAAACTTTATTCTTTTCATAATATATCAGCTGGCAGAGGCTAGAATAGCTACAAGCCTAACAAATAACAAACAAAACACCCTTCAAAAATGTCTTGTTGTGCTGTTGGTTGTCAACATCGGCACAGCCAGAAAGGTTGTCTTCACTTTTACAGATGCCATTTCATGTCTATAAAGGGACCATTTGAAGCAAATAGAAGAGTTTTGGACGGATGAAATCATTCATACTGTCATGGATCATGCCTTTCTTTCCTTATCTCCGCGTTTTGCATTCCTTTTCTCATCTACCTGTAAATCTACCTGATTTTTCTGTGTTCCACTACAGGTTTTGCGTTCACCTCGGTGATTAGTGAGTTCACCTGTACTCCATTTCTTCTCGCTATTTATACCCCGCTTCCTCCTGTTCTCGTTGCTTCCATGTTATTTCACGTAACATTCGAGCCGGTAAAACAGGTATAGGAACTTGTGCTGCTATCGACCGCTTTGCTTCTCAACGCGGGACTTGTTAGCAGTACAATTTAGAAAGAAAGCAAAGTTATCTTTTCGCTCTTATTTCAGAGCAGAGGGTTTTCGTCCTGTACATAAATACCACATCTGTGAGCAACATAAGGTTACAAATACTTTGGATGATAGTTATAGGGTTAATATAAAGATTGCTGGCGCTTCTCCCACAGATCTTGTAAAAGGTTTTTTTTTTCACTCTGATGAAGGAGCTTGACTCCGAAATGCATCAGTCTTTGTTTTATTCAATAAAAAATCCTAAAGGCAGAGTGCCGTCCTGAACCTTCATTTTGGATAGTTATAATGTGTTAGCATTTGCTAGCTAATGTATAATGGGAAACGCCATTGACCGGTGTTAGCATCGTTAGCATGTCAAGAGTTACATTATCGCCAGGCACACGCTAAACAAAGCTAGAATGTTGCAGTTTTTGCTACCAGTCTGCATGCGTATTATCTAGCTGCAACATTGTTTGTAAACAATAGAATTGTTCTATAGGCCGAGCCTATGACAAATTAGTTTCCAGGAATATAAGCCGATCAAGGCGTTCAGTGTCCAGAGCCAAGCGCTTTTTGTTAACAACATTCCCAGCAGTCGAGAAGACACGCTCCAACCACACTGATGTCCCTGGAAGAGACAGGCCATTATTAGAGACAGGCGTTTATAACATATATAGGGCATTGAGATTGACCATGATATAATAGAAAACTACCAAAACTGCGGACTCAATTTCAGAAATAATCATACTAAACTATGGCATACTGTATCAAAAATAATTAAATGTATAAGCGGCACCATTTAATTTCATATAGATCATACAAAACGTATGCCTACGCAAAATGAATGATTAACGCATGCATAGTCAAATAAATAGGCCTAGCCTACAGCATGTGAATAGCTTGTCAAAAACAAACAAAAAACTAAGCTATCTTCTAGTCTCTAGCTGCTCCTTCAGTTTTTTCCCCCCTCTCGTAGGCTACTTTCTTCGGATCGACCCCAAAGTGCCTGGCTGTTTCTTCGCCTGAATTCCGCATATTCTAATACTGTCCATTTAAAACGAATTTCGAATTTCTTTTTTGGCGCCATGTTGGTTATGCTAGCTGGATACGACAACTATAAATTTCTCCAGAAAGCCTTCACATTAAACTGCGTAGCGATGGCAACCATATAAACAATCAACGAGTTGCGTTCAAATTGGCAACATACTGAACGTTTGCCAACGATTGCCAAAAAATAGAATAGAATAACTTATTTTCCTGTGAGAAGACAGGGTGCAGTGAAAATAAATTGCATCAGATGCATTCGGGTGCAAACATTGTGTGTTCAGTCGAGCTGTGTGCTTCGGGTATAGAACAACTCACAGTGAACATGTTTGCTAAATAAAACGCAGCTCACATTTTTAAAAGTTGCGCGATTTTGATTGTTATGGCAACTAGATAAACAATTTTGACCTAGCGTTTATTGGAGACCGGCGTTTATTCGTTTGATTATGTCACGCTTCCCGGCGTTTATTGGAGACAGGCTATTATTAGAGACTCTGCCAACAACATCAAAAGGCTTTTGATATCTTATTTGCTGGTACTCTTACAAGCGATACTATAACAGCTCTGCATTTGAATGGATCTCTATGGGAATTGGGGGTGAGACAAGATTTAGCTGTAAATTACACTGGAACAATATAGCCAACACATGGTTGGCTAAGTGGCTCTAAGTCATCAAGTCATCAGTCTGATGTATTAAACAAGCCTTTAACCATCACTCTGCTGCCAGAAATACAGTAGATATGGAAGGATCACTTTACGGGTTGTTTCTCCTGACAGATTTTCCTATTGAACCTATTAGAGCCACTTAGCCAACCATGTGTTCTATACTGTTCCAGTGTAATTTACAGCTAAATCTTGTCTCACCCCCCAATTCCCTTAGTATCGCTTGTAAGAGTACCAGCAAATAAGATATCAAGAGCCTGTTGATGTTGTTGGGTCACAGACATCAAAAAGTCATGGCATGCAAAGGATATGCAACCAAATATAAAAAATATGGCTTTTCTACCACATTTAATTTAGCGTGTTCAATACTTTTTTCCTGTGTCATTTCACTTTATTGCACATAACTTTTTTAAAGAATTGGAACGTTACAATTTCTTTAGCTGTGTAGTTTTATTGAGTTAATACCAATGTCTGGTCAAAATCTCATGTGAATAGCTACATTGGAAATATGTTTGATAATAAAATTGTTGACGTGTCCAATACTTATTTCCCCCATTGTATAAACATCAAACAAAAAGTTCGGAAATTTGTGTTTGGTAGATTATTTCTCTGTTGTAACAATGCTTTTTGGCAATAAATTGTATACCGTTGGAAAGCCTGTTTATTTCCCTTTTAAATGGTGCCCCAGTTGTAAGGAACATGCATTTGTGGGATGAGCAGCGCAGCTGAGTATGTGGGTTGCGCCCATGTAAAATTTGTCAAATCTTCTCTGCCAATGCCAAACAGCGTATTCTGCTGTTGCTAGTGACTCTTGTTTGGTGGATTGGATGATTGAAGTCTATCAGTAACAAGGAAGAAACAAGAAATATTGGCAATTTTACAATTTATTAATTTAACAAACAGTCAGGAGCCTCAGTAGCGTGTGGAAGAACCATACACAGCCACAACAGCCTGGCACCTCCTCCTCATGCTGGTCACCAGCGTGGTCACACACTGCTGTGGGATGGCATTCCACTCCTCAACCAGGATTTGTCGCAAGTCAGCCAACGTGGTTGTGTTGGTCACTCTAGCACGAACAGCACGCCCGAGCTGATCCCACAAGTGTTCAATTGGGTTGAGGTCAGGACTGTTGGCAGGCCATTCCATTCTCTCTACTCCCAAATTCTGGAGGTAGTCTCTGATAAACCCCGCTCTGTGGGGGCGAGCGTTGTCATCTTGGAGGATGGAGTTCGGTCCCAGACTGTGGAGATATGGGATTGCCACTGGTTGCAGAATCTCATCTCGATATCTCTCTGCATTGAGATTGCCTCCAATGATGACAAGCCTCGTTTTTCCAGTGATGGAGATGCCGCCCCACACCATCACACTGCCTCCACCAAAAGGCGTTACTCTATCGGTGCAGCAATCAGCATAGCGTTCTCCCCGTCTTCTCCACACTTTGACCCTACGATCCAACTTCCGTAGGCAGAATCTGGACTCATCGCTGAACATAACGTTCCTCCACATATTCAGGTTCCAGTGCAGGTGTTGCCGACACCAGCGCAAACGGGCCTGACGGTGAAGGGCAGTCATGGCAGGCCTCCTGGCAGCCCTATGAGCCCGGAGATTGGCTGCGTGCAGTCTGTTCTGGATTGTTTGGGCCGAGAGCCGTGTGCCATATCGTCCTGCAAACCTTTTTTTTTTGTGATCAATTTTTTATTTATTTATTCATTATTTACAAAATAGAAGAGGAGCAACTTTACTGCCAAAAATACAAAAAACAGAATAATTATTTTCACAATGGAGGAGAGGCATCTATAAATCCATAAAAATAACAAAGGCACAGTGAAATATCACTTATTCTAATGCCCGCCCCCCTCTCCTCCCCACATTTTGTTCCCTCCAGTCCACCCAATCTGTCCCCACCCTCTAAACCCTAACCTGATGAAATCAAGGTATTGAACAATGGGGGAAAAAAACACAAAACACACACACACACACCACTTCCAACCCTTTCTCCCTGCCACCCAGGAATCTCATGTCCCTTGCATCCATAAAATGAACATCTTTCAGACATAGAAGTATTGGATAAATGCTAATTTCCTCCATCATCCATGTTGATATCCGCAGAAATGGCATAGAATATACATAAAATATATGTATACATATGAAATAACCAAATGATGTACATATAATATACTATGTACATGTGCAATATGTACATAACATTCGGAACATAAAACTGGACAAAGTGTATGCAAACATAGCTGAGAAAGACAGTTAAACCATTAATATTCACAACATATCATTAATTTTCTCTAATAACATTGACCAGCAGTTAATATTAGATGTTTTGGCATAATGTAGACATGCCGTAGAAAGCTCCAGCTGCGCAATATCCCGATAAGAAAAAAGCCATTCCCTCACCGACAATGCATGCGGTGGTTTCCAACGACAAGCTATCATTCTTTTAGCAGCTGTGAGACCAGCTAGCAAGAGACGCTTATTATTTATAGTTAGCTTTAAAGATGTGGTGTCATTAAGTAGAAGCAAACATTGTGAGTGAGGGATGGCCCTTCCAATGATATTAGACATATTGCACGAAACAATACCCCAAAATCTATTGACTTCTGGACACTGCCAAACCATATGATAAAAAGTAGCAATGGTATTGTCCGGACAAAAGTCACAATACGGATTATCTCTGAGTTTCATTTGCTGTAATCTTCGAGGAGTTAAATAAGACCTGTGAATAAATTTATAATGTATCATTTGATGGTTAGGATTTCTGGACGACAGGGATATATTTGACCATATAGTGTGCCAGTCTAGATCCGAGGAGATATTAATATCTGTCTTCCAGAGTCTGTTAAGTGATAGAGGTTTGTATGAGGCTTTAGTAATAAATTTATATAGGTCAGAAACAGTACCATTGTTTTTACCCTTGGTGTCAAGAATGACATGAAGAGGATGATTTCCGAACTCAGTGCCCCAAGGAACACCTTGAGCACGCATTGCTGCACGTAACTGTAAATAAAAATAAAAAGTGCCCGGTAGGTTGTAAGACCTCTCTAAGTCATGGAATTCACGGAGACCTTGTTTCCCTATGATGTCCTTAAAAACACAGACACCTCTATCCCTCCATTTTGGAAATAAAATTGGTTTCTTCTCGATTAAAAGAGAGTAGTTACGAAAAATAGGAGATTGAGCAAAAAATCAATTGCGAATTTTGGCAAATCGCTGGACTTTATGCCATACAGTGAAAAGATATGAAATTATTGGCCCGAAATCTCGTTTTACTGTCCTATGGGGTATATTAGAATATATCAAATTAGATAGGCTATGTGGATATGTTAAATGTTCTTCAATGGGACGCCATGACACCAGAGTCTCTGAGTTCAACCAAGTGATAAGTGGACGCAGAACAAAGCACCATGAATACCATTCGAAATTGGGCAAATTAACACCTCCTGATGATCTATGTCTTTGCAGAGTAGAAGCTTTGATTCTGTTTTTTTTTTTATTCCATATAAAAGTGCTGATACTAGAATACAGCTTCTTCCAGTAACCACCCGGTGGAGCTAGAGGGATCATAGAACTGATGAAATTAATGCGAGGCAATATATTCATTTTGGTGACTGAGAGTCTGGACTGAAAGGAAGTAGGGAGCATACCCCATCTTTTCAAGTCATCATCAATATCCTTTAGAACTTTATTATAGTTATCAATCGTTAGTAAGTTAAGAGAGGGATGGATGGACACTCCTAAGTATTTAAATTTACAAACAACTGGAATATTAAAGAGAGGTGTCTGATCACCCGATCCACCCAATAACATTAAAGCCGATTTTGTCCAGTTTATTTTATAACCTGAGATTCTGCTAAAAACCTCAAAAATTTTAAGAAGATGTGGGACGGATTTAGAGGGATTTTTTGTAAAGATCAAAATATCATCCGCGTACAGAGAAATGTGATATGGTGTGTTGTGAATGGTGATTGGTTCATGAACCTCCGACTGTCGTATTGCCTGGGCAACAGGTTCCAAAGACAGAGAGAATAAAAGTGGAGATAAAGGGCAGCCCTGACGAGCGGATCTGGAAACTGGAAACCTAGATGAGCAAGTGCTGCCTGTTATAACGACTGCAGAAGGGTTAACATACAGTAACTTAATCATAGAAATGAAGCTATCACTGAAACCCATATGTTGAAGAACAGACCATAAGTAACACCATTCCAGCCGGTCAAAGGCCTTCTCGGCATCTAATGAGATAATGGCACTTTGTTCTTCAGAACCTGAGGCTGAATTTATGATATGGAGCAAGCGACGGACGTTATCAGATGCTAGTCTGGTTTTAATAAACCCAGTTTGGTCGTGGTGGACCAAATAGGGCATGTAGCGCTCTAGACGAGTAGCTAAAATCTTAGCGTACAGCTTAACTTCACAATTCAAAAGACTTAGAGGCCTATAAGAGGAGCAGTCATTAGATGGCTTGTCCTTTTTTAGTAGAAGAGAAATTATTGCAATATTTGAACTGATAGAAAAGGAGCCTCTATTGATGGAGAAGTTAAACATATTCAGCAACAGAGGACCGAGCTGAGGCCAGAAAGCATCAAATAATTCTGGTGGTAATCCGTCCAGGCCGGTAGATCTGCCTCTGTTCATTGCTTTGATGGCCATCCTTAATTCTTCTAAATTGATAGGTGCCTCTAACGGACAGATAGCCTCCGGGGGCAGCTTAGGTAGTTGTAATGATTTAAGAAAATCAGAGCAAATTTTGTCATCATGAAGCACCTCTGACTTATACAGATTTTGGTAGAATAGTTTAAAGGTATTATTAATATTTATAGGGTCAGATGTTATGTCCCCCTCTTTAGTCCTTATAGCTGATATATTTGCTAGGCTATCATTTTTCCTTAATTTAAGGGCAAGCAAACGGCTGGGTCGAGCGCTATTCAAATAATAATTCTGCCTCGTGCGATGAATAGTAAATTCTGCTTCCCTTCTTAACAGGTTGTTGAGCTCACCAAGTAATTTCTGTCTCTTACAGATGTTTTCAGGAGAAATGTTATTTAACATATCTTGCTCTAGCGCTGCAATTTCAGATTCCAGAGAGTCAATACGAAGTTTTTTGGATTTATTAAGATTTGATGCAAAAGATATAGTTTTATTTCTAATGCAGCCTTTAACCGCATCCCATAACACTCTAGGATCATCAACTGAGGGACTATTTATTTTAATGAATTCATTTAATTCAGCCTCAAGCTCTCGTCTAAAAGTGTCATTCTGGAGTAAAGACGTATTAAAACGCCAACGGACAGCCCTAGATTGACCAGCTCTTAATGAAAAAGTACATAAAACTGCCCTATGATCAGATAATGAAATTGGAGTCATTTCAGTACAGCGGATATCACTGAAGAGAGTTTTGGATGCCAAAATATAGTCAATTCTTGAAAAAGTCTTATGTCGAGCAGAAAAAAAGGAAAATTCTCTAGCAGAAGGATTCATCATACGCCAAGTATCAATCAAACCATAATTATTAGAACATTTCTGTAGAGCAATAGATGCCAATTGTTGATCTCTGCTTTCTGTTACCCCTGTTCTATCAATATCATGACGCCACACAGCATTGAAATCACCCCCTATCAAAAGCTGATACCCGGGAAGATCTGTTAATATAGAGGCCAGTGAATCATAGAAAAGCTGGTCGAAACAATTTGGAGCATAAACGCAAATCAGAGCAATTTTAATACCATTATAATCTATTTTACAAAAGGTGATTCGACCATCATCAGATCCCCCTGTGCCCAAATTAGTATAATTTTGGTTACGTTTTGCAGCTATAAAAACACCTTTGCTCTTTTTGGTATGACAGGAGGAGGCAATCACATGATAGTATTTACTCTCAAATCTGTGTACATCAACTTCAAGAAAATGTGACTCCTGTATGAAAGCAAAGTGGATATTCTTCCTATGAAGGAGCTTCAGAGTACTTATTCGCTTCTGGGGGGAATTAAGGCCGCGTGAATTCCATGACAGAATATTAATATTATTCATATTTATTTAAATTGGAGTTTAATATACAGATATATAAAAGCAAAACAAAAGACAGTTTGGTAGGATTGATGCCTGGGCCAGCACCCCGCTCCCCCCCTCCCCACGAAAAGCACACACACACATCCACACACACGAACAAAAAAGAAACACGAAGGACAGGGAAAAAAATTATAATAAAATAAAATACAAATAAGAAGAATAGAATGCGACAATCTGCCTTGACCATCAAAAGTCCTCTCCAAAAAAAGGAAGAAGACAACCCACCCCCCAAAAAAAGATATACCAGTCATCATGGAAGAACAGTCACAGCCCCTCCACCCTCCATCGAAATAAAATAAGGGTTGCATTTAAACTGTGGGACAGTAAACCATGCATAACCACAAACAATACCAAGTATCATAAGGAGTACAAATCATAGATCGGTAGTCTGAACGGTTCAAGAAGAATTTGATTTTTGTAAAACTTAGTCTTAGTTCAGTCCTACCATTTTCGGTGCTTATTCACCAGCCGACGCTTTTAATCCTTCTCCAGGGAAGCAATGAAATGCTCAGCCTCGCTCAGCTCCTGAAAGGTGTAGGTATTGCTCCCCCGGGAGAGCTTGATTGTAGCGGGGTAGAGAAGGAAAGCCTCGTATCCGTGAGTGCGGGCCTCGTACATGAGCTTGTAGCAAGGTCTCCGACGCCTTGTTGTAGCCTCGCTGTAGTCTGCAATGAACTTCAGCAGGATGCCATCTACCTCAGGTGGATTTTTCCTTGCTTCGTTAAGTAAGCGGTCTCTATCAGTGTAGCGAAGGCAATTAATAATCAGCGGGCGCGGGCGTTGTACCTTGCCGGGACCAGACTTGGATAGGTGCCCAAGACGGTGGCACCTCATCAGCTCCGGCGGTGCGGGTCCGAAGGCAGGGAACCATTCAGCGATCTTCTCCGTCAGGTAAGCACGAGCATTCGTGCTTTCAGCTCCCTCTTTGAGGTTAAATATGAGCAGGTTATCCCTGCGTGCCCTGTCCTCCATTTCAATGAATTTGGCTTCATGTGATTGTAGGTTTTTCAGACATAAAGCTGTTGATTTTTCCACGTTAGCGGCGCGCTCCTGAAGATTTACTGTTTCGGTGCGAATAGTTCTTATCTCTTCAGTGTGCCGTGACAGAGTAGAATGCATACTATCAATTCGTTTCTCAAGTCTGTTGAAACGAGCTTCCGATTTCTCATCGGCCTCTTTGAAGTATCTGGCCATTGTTTCCTCCATTACTTTCGCCAGAGCCGCATTTTCCTCACCGAGCTCTTTGTGAAATTGAGCCGTCATGTCTTGCTTAGCGGCAATAGCTTGTCTTGTTTTTCTCATTTAGTTTGACTATAGTTTGTAAAGTTAAAATTAATAAACAAAAAGTGGGAAACTGACCACACAGAAGTTAATTTTTCTCAACGTTTGTGGAGGGTGGACGCAGAGGATCACTATGCTGCCGCCATGACGTCCTGCAAACCTTGACTGCAAATCTGTAGAAGACAGCCTACGGTTCCTAAGTGCTGAAAAGGTTGAGGAACCGGTCTTCTTTGGGTGTCGTCTTCTTGGGACGCCCACTTCGCGGTCTGTCTCTGACATCCCCCGTTTGGAACTTGGCCTTCAGTTTGGAGATGGTACTAGGGCTCACTCCAAATAATGCCGCAACTTGCTTTTGCAGAACACCAGCTTGAAGTTGCCCTATCGCACGGGCCTTATCGAGATCAGACAAACGTGGCATGCCGATTCTTGGAGCAGACACCAATTGACCACTGTAGCAGGGCCCATGCTCACAGGTGCTGCCAATCAGGTGCCAATCAGGCATCTGATTGTCAGCACCTGGGGGTACCGGAAGCTCAAAACAAGAGTCAATAGCAACAGCAGAATAAGCTGTTTGGCATTGGCAGAGAAGATTTGGCAAATTTTTCATGGGCGCAACCCCCATACTCAGCTGTGCTGCTCATCCCACAAATGCATGTTCCTTACAAATGGGGCACCATTTAAAAGGGAAATAAACAGACTTTCCAACGGTATAAAATGTATTGCCAAGAAGCATTGTTACAACAGAGAAATAATCTACCAAACACAAATTTCCGAACTTTTTGTTCGATGTTTATATATATATATAAATAAAAAACATAAAAAACAACATCCCGACACTGCCATAAAGTTTCAATCATTTATTAGAAGGTACATCAAAACAACTGCTACTGACCTTCAAGTAGGCCTACAATTTCAACACTGGCCTGAATGTCTGGAGAAAAAAAAAGCCTGATTCATGGAGACTGTGTGTGTGTGTGTGTGTGTGTGTGTGTGTGTGTGTGTGTGTGTGTGTGTGTGTGTGTGTGTGTGTGTCTGTCTGTCTGTGTGTGTTAAAGGTAGGATAACAATAACCAAATGACAAGGCATCTGCAATTAGTTTATTCCAAAAGCATGGTAGGTCCTACGTACTTCTTGTGTCAGTACTTTGTTTTTTCTCACAACTGCCCCTCTCTCTCTCTCTCTCTCACATGCACACTATTTTATTTTGCCCCCCACCCCCCTCTCTCTCACTCCCACTCTTACAGGAATGTATGCTAATGGTTTTAGGAGCTGTAGTAACTAGGCTACTGCTGGCCATCGATGACAGATAGCTAGCATTAGATATGGCTGATACATTGATTTACATGATTTAGAAGACAAGATTAGGCTACCAACTGCCTAGCTATGGAAGACCAAAGTGGTAGTCGTTGATGTCCCGATTATAGTAGCCTATTCATATTTCTCTGAAATTATAAATTAATTTACAACTGTAACATTTTTTTTTTTTTAAACGACATTTTAACAACTCCTGTAGGCTAGAATAGTTAAAAGTGCATTTTTACAAATAGGCTAGCTGTTCTGGGAAATTTTAAAATAAGGTAACCTGTGTTATGCAGATATGACTTGCATTTGTAACAATTCAAATTAAACTAACAAAAATCAGTTCAGAATTAAGCGAGTTATAACATAATTTATCAGGAGAAGTCTGCATCTGTCAATACACTACCAAAATACACTGATCTTCATCGCCTTAATATGGCGGCTGCTCAGAAATGTGAGCTGTACCGTTATCTAGGTTTTCAACTAATGTCAAGGATCATATGACTGACAGCCTTCTCCTCAGGAGTCGTTTTGAAATACGCCTTGAAATACATATGAGAGGGGAAAAAACGCCATGATATAAATAAAAAAAACATTAAATAATAAATAGATATTTATTTATTTAATTGCTTATTTATTTCATTTCGTCACATTTAGTCTTCCATACCTAGCCAGTGGGTGCAATGATTGCGTTACCGCACTGACTGTATCAAGGGCTCATTAATTAACTTGCAAAGTTACTTAGCTGTTAGCTACCGAAGCACTAGTTCACTAACTATAACATTATTAGCCTCAACTTACTGTTCTTTGTGGATCTTCAAATTCTGAACGAAGTTCGAACTTAGAAATTTTTGACCCGCGTGTTTGGCATATTGCAATCGTTTTTTGTTTTTTTAACAATGTAATTTTTAATTTGGGGAAGGTATCAAGTCTTTTCGAGTCAAAGGGCTCAAGTCCAAGTGAAGTCACGAGTCATTGGTGTTAAAGTCAAAGTCGAGTTGCAAGTCTTTTTGATTTTGTCGAGTCGAGTCTAAAGTCATCAAATTTGTGACTCAAGTCTGACTCGAGTCCAAGTCATGTGACTCGAGTCCACACCTCTGGTATTTTGTGCTACCCAATGTCTTCCCCCATTCATTACTGGAAATTCTTGTTCACGCCTATTGTTAGCTTGTTTGCAAATCATCATACTTTTTTTTTCTTTTTAAATATCGAATTTCCCTATTCATCTTCTAAACCGGCATTGATATACAAATTTTAAAATGTAATTATATATTCAAATATTGAGAACATATCAGTGCACAGTAAATTGGAATGAGTATTTTCCATGCCCTAAGTGACAAGTATAGCCCAGGAAGGGACCAAAATGTCATAGTCTATATTATGTACTATAGCTTCAAATGTTCTAGCTTCACGGCACATCGGTGCAAAACAAGAACGCTTACACTACAGTATGTGAAATGAACTCAAAATTATAAAAGTATAAATGTAAAACTATGGCACAAGACAGTGGAGAGTGGAGAAACTAATGTACACATTTGAAATGTCACAAGCAGTAATACTTGCATATCGAGGAGGAAAATGTCATGTTCAGAGGCATATTCTCCGATAGAATCAATACGATGGTATCTTCTTCTTTCCCACTCTCCAACAGTTTAAGAACAACGTTTCTCAACGCACGATTGCAAGGAATTTAGGGATTTCACCATCTACAGTCCATAATATTATGAAAAGATTCAGAAAATCTGGAGAAATCTTTGTCCGTAAAGAACAAGGCCAGAAACCAATATTGAATGCCTGTGACCTTCAATCCCTCAGATGGCACTGCATTATAAACCAAGTCATTTGAATATTAGAAAATGGACTGGGTAGAAAATTCATTGGGAACCCCTGTTATACAATGTCGTTATACAAAGGTTTGATTAAATCTTAAGCTTTAACGCATTCACAACTGCCCGTCCACGTTTCTTTGTTATTTACTATGACCAGTAAGCATCGCTACATGAACAGTAAGAAAAGTTTGGGAGATTTTTTCTGGCTTCAGAAGGGCTGTCTGCAGCAAGTGTAGGCAGCTATGATAGCTAGCGTTAGCGAAGTTAACTTTATTACCGTCATGGTTCTGTTACCAATAAAAGCACAAGCTAGGAGAAATATAACTTTCAGCCGTACTGACGGTTTGCAAGGTAGGTGCGCCTGATGTTGACGCATTATTCGTTATTGGACATCTAACGTTGAGCCAATATATAAATAATTTCTGTATAACGTTGAACAAGTTAACATTAACCAACGCCTACTAACTACCGTTTTCGGTTGATTTCGCCGGTGACCCATTTCTATGTCAGCTAAACACACGTGGTCACCCTGAGTCGCAGGTTTTGAGTGGGTGGGCGCATCAGCAACGTGTAAGTCTAGTTCTGATTGGCTGTTCGTGTTGTATTTGGGTAAGCAGAAGAAACGGACGCAAATGATAGTTTTATACATTTATCATGGCAAATATTATCGCGATAATTATCGACATTGTTTTATCGCCCAGCCCTATGTATATTCATAAAAAACAATAAAGTTGATTAGTTAAAACATGAAATATATTGGGCTCTATCTTGGTGATCTTAGCACTTGGTCTATACGCATGGCGTTAAGTGCATTTAGGGCGTGTCCAAGTCCACTTTTGCTATTTAGACAGTGTGTCTTTGGTTCGCTAAGCACAGCACAACGTGCAAATGGGCTGAACTTAGTCTCTTCATGAATTATAGGTGTGTCCTGGGTGTACCATTAAATAAACCAATCAAAATGTCATATGCCATACCCTTTAAAAAGCCTACTTTTCCACCTTGGCGGATTGCTTATATGATGGCGAAACAGACATACTCGTGCATTTGTAGTGCGAGGAAGTAATAGGCTATTTGGATCAATAGTATAATCAATATTATTTGGACTAACCATTATGATGCGTTTTGATATATACAATAATCATCTTTAACACACAGGTTCTCGGTAATTCCCGTGCTGTTATTTTAGAAAATATAGCCTATGCGGTTAAATTTTGTTAAAAGCACCTGCCACAACTGAGAATAAGCTACCAGAATGGCTTTCGTCTCACCTTAGAAAACACCCAATTATTTGTTTAATGAATTTCGTTTGATTATACAATGAAGCAATGACAAACATCAATTCCCTGAGGCTGTTCTCGTGAAGTTCTCAAAGTTCAAGCATCATCCAAAGTTCATTATGTGCATTATAATATTGATTAATAACATAAATACTGCCTCAATGATGACACTAGTAAATACACTAAAGCTGTCAGGTTGGGAACCCATAGTTTCAGGCATATTTTCCCTTGTTTTAGAATGTCCTGCTTATGTAGTGGTTCGTGGTTGTTTATTTTCTTTTCTTTTGCGGCTCTCGTCCTGCCTTCACGATTTGGGAATCTATCAGATTTTTTCCACGACCTCCTGATATTAAACTCTGTTTATGTTCAGGAGGGACTTGCTATAGCTACTTAATCGGGTATAGGATTGTTTTCCTCCTGGTGGCGTTTTGTGCCATCTATTTTGTTTCTTTGCTGTTCTCTCGAGAGTTTTTCTTTGTTCTTTCATTTTGGTTTTGCACTCTTCCGGCTTTGAGCTATTGTAGCCGAGAGTGTTCTTTTGTTTTACGAAGTTTCCCGTTATTAGCTCATTACGTGAGCTCGGGAGATTCCGTTTATATTCTACTAGTTTAGTAGTTCACCCGGTTTTGTGGGTTGATTTTTGTTTTGGCTGTTAGCCTTAGGTTCCTGTCTTTTCTTTCTTCCATTATTATTTTCTTTCCCTAATTATTGGTCCTCACTGCTGTGAGCTGACCAAGCACACATGCAGAAAATGGCATTAAAAAAAATTCTTAATTAATTGTTTGCAAATTTGTTTTCGTTTCTAATTAGACTCTTAGTTCTCTTTAAAATTGTTTCAGCAGGGTTTTAATAAGATGAGAGTATGGAAACCTGGTCACTGTAATTAAAAAAATATGAAGAATAAGGTTACAATTCAGTTAATATGGTGGAATTAAAATGAATCTCCGTTTTTTAACCGTAGGCTATTGAAAAAATCTAATGCACAGCGAATCCTGGGGACTGTAGTCTAGCCTAGGCTATTTGAAAAATAATCCACTGGACAAGGTTTTGAACTTTTTTCAGTCAAAACCATTCTATGGTTTGAAGTGAGCTGTATTGTAATGACATCTGAAGCGCTTTTTCAGAACTGAAATTAGGTGTAAATGATCATTTGCGCATTAGTCTTGATATAGGTGTTATCAGCAAAGTTTTTAATGGATAGCCATTGTCCCGTAACAGAAAATTGTCCCTCCAGAAGATTACAGGAATTATTGGCAAATATAGGCTAAATCATAGCTTGATCCAGGATAATTGCGAATAGTCTATATCGCCTGGATGTTGATGGAGTGGGCTGAAAGCAATTCTCCCTCGCTTAGGGACAGGTTTGTTTCTTTGACCTATGGACCCTTTTATTATTATGCATTTTTTGATATAACCTATACACAATAATAATATTTCACATTGTAATCTTGATATTTTTAGTCATGCTTGTGCGCGCCTGTGTGTGTAACAGACAGGAGTGTGTACGCGCGTTATGCACATGCCTATGTAAACGCACTTATATGCGCCGTTAAAATAACATATAAACAACTGCGACATGACATTAGGCCAGGTCTGTGGTGGTTTTAGCGCAAGCGCTTTCTGCTGGCTCAAGATAGCAATACGCCAAAAATTATCATGGCCACTCCTCATCCTCAGACCAACCCGCCTAGTTCACTTGCAATGGGCGCAAGATGACGTGAGCGCTAGGCGCTATTATGAACCCTCCGCCGGGTGTAAGATAGCAAAGACAATTGCGTTTGGGTTAACGCCGGGTGCAAGATAGGGCCCCTTGTCTTTGAACTGTTTTCAACTGAATACAGGTCAAAAAGGATTTGCAAATCATTGCTTTCTGTTTTTAATTACATTTTATACACTGTGCCAACTTTTTTGGAATTATGGTTTGTAATAAAACTAAAAATGCTGTTACACCCAGCTGTAATTTATTGTTCAAAGCATCCAAAAAGACATTGCAAGCACCGTTGCAAATGTTATGATGTCCTCTATTGGATTAAAAAGATGTCAATCAAACCAGAATGAACTGGAATACACAACAGCTGCACGAACAGGTAGTGGGGTTTTCAGAAGGTGTACTAGCGTTTTAGGTGTGTATTTCTCAAATGGATTGCCCAAGACAATAAATTACCACTCAATCTTGAAACTGACATCTCTATGTGTAAAACCAATGGTAGGATTGTATAATTAGCTTGCTTATTTTGCCATTGAGTGAACAGAACTTTTCACAGCTGTATTGGCATACGTTTGGGATACTGTTGACTTTATGTTGTTGCTACGACGGAATACAAATTTTTGCTGGTGAATAAAAAAAAACTTACAGATAGACACTTTTGTTCACTGTGTCACACATGGGTTGTTATAGATGCAGGTGAGACTGGTTGGGGGGTTGCTTGTTAAATGGACTAGTTACTTGACAATAGTTCCACTTAAAATCTCTGTATTTGGTATAGTTGTCACAAATCATAAACTAATGAAGCTACAACACAGAATTAGTTTTTTCCACTCATAGTTTGGTTGCAGGAGCAATCTCTCAAATGAGCACTCTCACCGCACTGGCAGCATTGTCACTAGGGGGTCTGTGCAAAGAGGTTAAACATCTATTCATCACAAAAGCCTGTTTTAAGTGAAATGTTTGCATTTGCCAAAAGCCTCAAAAGACAGGAAATTAAATTGATCAGCCCCAACGCTAATATCATCTTGCTCTTTATCAAGATGCATCAGCACAGAACTTTGACAACTGCTACAACCCTGTATACATCTGCTGTTCTTCAAACACTCACCACTGGGCAGATTGCTTAAGATTCAAACCTCTAAAAGAAGGTTCAAAATGGAAATGTGGAAATTGTGACTCCAAAGGCCGTAGTTCAGTGCATTCCTGGTACTAGAGCGACCAACAGAAGCAAATTTTAAAATGCTGGCTAAAGCTAATTTTTTCAGCATTGTTATTCACGTCGACGCAAATGAAGCAAAGCGGATGAAGCCAGTTGAAACAATCGGAGATAAAACCTTTTTTTTTTCTTTTTAAAAAAAATCGGTATGTGAAGTAGCAAAACGGATGTCTAGCGCAGTTATTTGCTCTGGCCCCATCCCTTCTAGGCGTGGTGACGAAACATATAGCAGACTGATGTCACTAAATTGTTGGCTGTCAGAGCGGTGCCCTTCTAATAACGTCGGCTATATTGGCACACTTTTTGGGGGAGGCCTAATCTGAGACTGAGACTGCACTTGCCTTAGTAATGAATGACTTGTTTCTCTAGCTGTATTTTTATTCTTGTTTTACTTGACCTAAGCGCTGCCTTTGATACTATAGACCATCATATTCTCCTCAGTAGGCTAGAAAATTCAGTTGGTCTCACCGGGCAAGCTCTGATGTGGTTTAAATCCTATCTCTATGATAGATCCCAGTTTGTTAGAGTAAACAATCAGTCCTCTGAATTTTCTAGGGTGAACTTTGGAGTACCACGAGGATCAGTTTTGGGTCCTTTGCTCTTTTCTCTGTACATGCTCCCTCTTGGGAACATTATAAGCAGACTGGTGTTAAACTGTTACGCAGATGACACGCAACTTTATATATCAGTTAAACCAGGTAAAGTTGACCAGTTGTCTAAACTAGAGACCTGTCTTAAAGATATTAAGGCCTGGATGACCCAAAATTTCCTCTTATTGAACTCAGATAAGACTGAGATATTAGTATTAGGCCCCAAATCTCTTCGTGGTAAATTATTACAGTTTTCTTTAAATTTAGATGGCTTCTCTGTCTCCGCCAACAAAGTTGTTAAAAACCTTGGTGTAACTATTTATTCAGACCTCTCCTTTCAGCCCCATATTAACAATATCACAAGAACGGCCTTCTTCCACCTGAGGAATATATCTAAATGAAAGAAGGTGTTGTCCTTGGAGGATGCTGAAGAAATGGTTCATGCTTTTGTAACCTCTCGACTAGATTACTGTAATGCTTTATTGTCTGGTTGCACTGGCTCAGCCCTGAATCATCTCCAACTTGTACAGAATGCAGCTGATAGGGTTCTTACTTGAACTAAGAAATGAGAGGATATCAGCCCGGTGCTCAAAACTCTTCATTGGCTGCAGTGGCGGAACTAGAGTTTTATACATGGGGTGGCCAGGGGGTGGCCAAGGCTACTTCAGGGGGTCCATAGACCATGAGAAAACATTAGTGTGTAACGCTGTGTTCACACAGCGATCGACTGGTCGCTGAGTCGGTCAATTCTACTAGGCTGGGGGCGGGGCAAGAGCTTCCCGTTGTGTCATCCAAGTCAGTTCGTGCTGCTACAATTTTTTGATACAGATAAACAACGGCAGTAGCCTACGTATAACAAAGACATATTTGCGATGCATCCTATTCTTTATAGTTATGCCATGACACTGATAATTATGTGTTCTCGCTAGCTAGCGATAGGCTAGCCTTTATCTATTTTCGTCGCGAGCTAGTGATCTTTATCTATCTATATGTATAAAACTCAACATGTAGTTTGGGCTCAATGTGATATTGGTAGAACTGCCACATATATAATTTAAGGTTATGTTATGACACTGATAATTATACAATGATAATATATAAATTATTTACTGTTGATACCGCTGCTAACCCTATTTCGCCTAGCTTAGTTTGATAGGCAATATTACGTAGATTACGTTCATGAAATGATATTAAACTTCCAATTAGATTCTTTCCCTCCTTTATTTGAACGTTTTGGAGGGATATTTTTTACTATAAATTGAGTCTTCAGCTTCATGATTACCACTTTGGAAAATGAATCGGGAAAAAAAACTGCTAGCTGTCGCCCTAATTTATTTACACCGGAGGAAGCGCCGGAGGCTCTGGGTGCATAGCACCGTACAACGCCGCCGGCAGCTCGGAGAATTTCACCGGCTGGTGCAGGAACTCCGCCTGGACGGGGACCGCTTCCAGCATTATTTTCGGCTGGATTGTGAGCAGTTCGACCGGCTGCTGGCAACAGTGGGACCCCTTTTCACGAAATGGTTTCGTATCGGTTGGAGAAATATGAAGCGCGGAACTCTGATTGGCTGCTACGGCCGATGGTCGCTCAAAAGTTAAGTTTCGGGCAACATTTATTGGCCGATTTTGGTCGCTCAGTTTTCTAGTCGCTCAGGTCGCTGACCGTCGCTCAGCTTCATAGAGAATGAATGGACTTCCGGCGACTGGGCGACCGAAGTTGCTGGATGTGTGAACGCAGCGTAACCCTAACCTGGCATCAAAGAAGCATGATTGAATCCTATGATTGCTGATTAGAGGTAGAAGTGATAAAGTCACTTAACCCAGAGTTCTTCACTGTGGCAGATAGTGTGGTCCACTAGGGTTACTTCACCAGAATTATTTACATATATTTCTATATATTATGCAAATTGTGGTAATCTTTTGAGTAACGTTACCAGATTGATAATAACAATTGTTCGTTTTGAGTTACGAAGTACGAAAATCTAATTGAGTTAATGGATTTCAAATTGCTAAATGTTAACTCGCTGAACATTAACAGCTGTACTTGTTACCCCACATAAGCTAAACACTCGTATACGGCACTGCACTGGATATGCGTGGCGTGTATTACTAGCACAGATGTAAATATAATGTTAGGCTAAATTGGGAACCGATCTCTCTTATCTTATTAACTATCTGTTATGGAGCCAAATTGCCAATATGCATCTACAAAGGGTGGGAAATTAACAAGCAGGGGCAAGGCCCCAGAACAGTGCCGGGCTTTGAAGCCAATTTTATTTAGTGGTCAAACAGTGTAATTACAACTTCCAGGTCCGAAAATCAGTTTTCTCGCACGCAATCATGGGAAAAGGAGCGGCTATAAAACGATGGATACATTTTTTTGAGCGTCACAACCCCCACGAAATAACTAATTTCACTATAAGAATTTGATTAATTCATTCCGATAACATTTGGAAAGTCTCAAAGTCGCTGCACTATTCAATTATTTTATCCCATTCAGGAGGGCTAAACCGGAAGTTAAACTGACTTGATGACTCGAGTGACTCCAAAACCCGGATCTCTGGTGAGTGACTCATACAAACTCGAGTTAGTAAAAAGAGTCGAACTTCCCATCTCTACTTCAGACAGAATCTCAGTGGAACAGGACGGTTTTATTCGCCTCAAACTATGGGAGGAGTTATGTAATGAGATCAATGTACGTATTGGTTGAGTTTTGACGTCTACGTCACCATGGACCATTTCGACTCCACCCTTTTTTTCAGCATACAGGAATAAAAAGATAGATAGACTCAAATGTAACGAGATTGCAATGGAATTTATTCCTCGCGCTTTATTGGAGCTCAATACATATATTAATAGCCATAAATAACGTGGTTATAAGCATATTACGGATTTTCCTTGACCGTCATTTTAAACAACCTTAACACTTCACAGAATGCACATATGAGCTAACATACTATAGATCAGTATCAGGGCGACGGCACGGTCCTGCAGGTTCCTCCTGTACAACATCAGGAGGATTCGACCGTACCTGACCACCTATTCCACCCAGCTTTTGGTCCAGACCATGGTCACCTCACGCCTGGACTACTGTAACTCCCTGCTCGCAAGCCTACCGGCCTGCGCCATCCTGCCTCTCCAACTGATCCAGAACGCAGCTGCCCGGCTTGTGTTCAACCTCCCGAAATTTTCACATGTCACCCCCCTGTTGAGGTCACTCCACTGGCTGCCAGTTGCAGCCAGGATCAGGTTCAAAGTTCTGACCCTGGCCTACACTGCAGCCAATAGGACAGGCCCTGTCTACCTGCAGGACTTGATCCAGAACTATGTTCCTGCTCGACCGCTTCGCTCATCTACTGCAGGGCGACTTGCACTTCCCCCCCTCCGTGTAAATGGCACTCGCTCGTCCCGACTGCGGAGCTTTTCCACCCTAGCTCCCCAGTGGTGGAACGAACTTCCCACTCCCCTACGTTCCATGCCAACCCTGCCTACTTTCCGTCGTGGCCTGAAAACGCACCTTTTCAGACTCCACCTGGACTAATACTTATCTAGGACCTCATGGTTTGTGCTCTTGTTGAACTGTGTACTCAAGATAGTCAAGTTTATAATAGTTAGAATAGAATTGTATTAGAGCTGATTTACCCAGTTCACTTTGAACTGCATTGTGTTCATTACTAGGGATAGCTGCTACTGTATGGGAAGAATGTGCTTTCTTATCTGTTCTGTAGTTACTTCGATGACCTTTCTGTATGCACTTACTGTACGTCGCTTTGGATAAAAGCGTCTGCTAAATGAATGTAATGTAATGTAATGTAATGTACACTAAAAAAAAATCCAAATTATACAGGAAAAAACTGTATATTTTCTACAGTATTTTCATGTTTTAAACATGAAAGGTCTGGGAAGATTGGCTTAAATACACAGAGGAAGACAGACATAATGGGAATAAGGTGTGCAGAGGCGAGGAGGGGAGATAGCTCACAGGTGAGAACAATGAGAGTAACAAGGACCAATAGAACAAAAACGAGGGTAGACGTAAGACATGGACTGGATATCATGTAACACAATGATAACAATCGACCCGGAGTTAACAGGTAACACGTGCACAGCTCGAAGGGGAGGAACGCAGAAGTGGACACATGTGCAGAGAATGCAAAATCACAGATAAATACAGGGATAGGATAACGAGGGAGAATGACAGCTGCAGGTAGAAACTCAAGATAAATTATTAATTAGTAATGTTTGTTGAGAATTCTAAATCCCTAATGTTAGTAAGTTAGTTGTTTAGTATTATGTACATGTTAGTTTGTTAGTAGGTTAGTATTAAATCTAATCTAACAGTTAGTACGATTAATATGTTAGTAATATATATATATAAATATTAATTAAGTCGGAAGGAAGAAAACGAGATACGAAATAGAGGAAACCGAATCTACCAAAATCACCCGAATAGTGCAATGACAAAGACATGGAGTGGAATCTCG
This sequence comes from Ilyophis sp. 1 JC-2022, assembly GCA_022702515.1. Classification (NCBI taxonomy): domain Eukaryota; kingdom Metazoa; phylum Chordata; class Actinopteri; order Anguilliformes; family Synaphobranchidae; genus Ilyophis; species Ilyophis sp. 1 JC-2022. Next base: position 2,213,891 of record CM040406.1, read on the forward strand.
GGGAACACGAAACAAAGGCAAACAGATGAGACTCGGACAACCCACGAACAGAGGGGGATGCAATGATAATATGGAGGATAATAAATACATTAATGAAAATGAAAAATAAAACTACAGAACAGACAGAACTCAGAACATAACAGTGTCTCTCTGTATTTGGGTCCCTATTCTGCATTGTGTCAAGCTGAACCCCTCCCCCATTTCAGTATTCATGTAGTCAGTTTAATATTTAGTTTGTATATCACTTGCATGCCGTGACTTCTTCATGTCTGTGACCCTACAACATCAAAAGACTCTATATATCTTATTTTCTGGTATAGACCTACAAGCGAAACTATACCCATTGGACAACCGACGTCCGTGGATGGTTTTAATTAAGTCCGTCCATCGGGACCTAATAAAGACCCCCAGAAAGATGTCCCAAAGTGGGCTAAATGCAGTCCTTTTCACGTTCAAACTAGACTGAAATCAGACTTGTATCTGTATAATTATATTAAATAAAATAAATAATTGTATTTGGTAAACTTAAAAAAAGACCGAGCGTAACTACATCGCCACCTTTCCTCCTCGGTTAAACAGCAGAAAACATATTTTAATCCTGTTAAAATACAGGAATAGGAAACCAAACCACCGCAAGTCTCGACTGCTGGTAAAGTTAGCAGTCTTCTGAACGTACATTATCATAAAATCTGATCAATCTCATTTTATTGTTATTGATATTATTATTATATATTGATATTATGAATAATGTGCTGGTACTGATTGTGAATGAGTAACATTAGCTAACTAGCAGTCTGCAAATTCAGGGCGATGGGCAGAGTTTGAGCAGTCCGTAAGCTCAGGGTGAGGGGCAGAGCTTAATTAAGATGGATAGCTAACGTCCTGAGTTAGCTAACGAGGTACAGCCAAAACTTATTTTTGTAGCTAATTAGGTAACGTAGTTTAACATTCGTTTTGACGAGATTATACATAATGTTACTACTAGAGATAACCGTTAACGCTATTGAACTTATCTGCACTTAAATATTAATGTTGGAGTTATGAATTTTCACTATTTATAGGTCTATATCACAATGACAATGTAAACACGGTCCCTCACGCTCAATCAGCGGCTGGGGGAGAGATGGCTAACGTTAGACACAAAGAAATCACGCACCTCACTGCTGATGGGAAAAAAACGTTAGCTAACGTTACTTTGACAAAGTAAGTTAGCTCTAGACTGTGATTCGTATTTTCTGCCTTCAAACAAGCTGCTGGTCTGACTTAGTTCCGCTGAAAACCTACCAAAATGTGCTTTTGGTGACCAGCTTGTTTCACAAAAAGGATTTCCACTCGCAGATCGCAATTTCTTGTCAAGGCGCATTTCATGAAAATGCATCGCTCGCAAATCGCAAATGAAAGTGCAACGACTACAGCAGAGGTTCCCAAACTGTTTTTAACCAAGGCACCCCTGAAGCTTTCCCCCTTCTCCAAGGCACCCCAACTCTTCGAAGATTTAAAAAATGCCTCGGAGCTTTAACTAAAAACAATACACGATGAATTGGTTTGAAAATGTGTGTTTAAAACTGCTAAGTGAGTTGCTACAATTGCAATCAGAGTTCAAATCCATTGAACAAATTGTAAAACTGAAATAACAAGACTAAGCCATGAAACTTCAACATCATTCAATTTAATTATTGGTGAAGAGAAGGAGAGCATGTTGTAGACAAAACAAACTTTACATAAGTAAAAACGGACACATAATAAGCCCGGTTCAATATTTTGCCAATGTAATTTAAGCATGCTCTGTTTTTAACGTTCTGGTAGAGGGAAAAAAATACACTTTCGTTCCGTGATGGACCGAACGGATAACCATGTCGTCATCGCTTGACGAAGAGTAATCAATTTTTATTCGCACGGATTTTCAAACGCGAAAAAGAACGCGAGTTTTTTGTTTTTTCACATTGTTGCAGATGTGTCAGGTTTTTACGCGAAATATTCGCCGAGGAATTTTTCGCACTTTCGCCTCGCTTATTCGTTACGTCCCCGATGTGTCACGGCCTTTAAATTAATATCTTTCAAATCTGAGCAATATATCTTTTATTTGCTTATGAACTCCATTGCACATGTAATAAACAGTGAATAACAAAATAATAAGGCAGCGTTTTGTCCAGTAATACGGAAAGAAAACAAGCATTTTAAAAAAAAAATTTACAAGCAGATCTGGCGGCACCCCTGGACACGTGCCGCGGCACCCACTTTGGGAACCTCTGGACTACAGGCCACTCGCACATAGGCAATTATTTTGTTCTTCGCGAAACACTCCAAAAAATTCAGGAGAAATCACTCGCAGATCGCAGCTCGCACGTAGAACTTTTCGTGAAACAGCCCCTGATCCACAATCTATCTCTCTTGAGTCTGTTGTGACAAATTATAGATTATTCATTATTTATATATAATTATATATCATACTGTAGGACCAACTATATGAAAATGTAGTGTTAATATGAATATGTTTTTCTGTGGTAGGATGAATTGCACAAAAGGCCCATATGTGCACAACAGCACATATTCAAGGCCTCAGATTCAAGGGCAGACAATCACGCCGGAAAAGAAGCTCGTTATTTGTATCGAAGTGTGGTCAATGAACAATTGTCCCAAGCTAGGCACATAGTATGAGCTCATCTCAACACCTGTAAATCAAGGACATATACACACACCCACATGCAGGGAAATTGAAGAAAAACTTGCTCTCAGCGGAAACAGCCATATTGCAATACACTCCCCAAAATTTCCCATGGCGAGTTTTTTTGTTATCTCAAAAAGCAGGCAATGGACCCATTCATTCACACACACACACACACACGCACACGCACACGCACACACGCACACATACACACACAGGCAATTAAATGTTCCTAGCCCGTCTGAAGAGATAAGCATGAATTACTCCCTACACATTCTTTGGGGCCTGATTGTCGAGAAGAACGTCCAGCACCCTAGCCTTGGAAATGTATGTGTGTGTGCAGTTTGAGGAACTGATAGAGTTTATTAAATCCAAAGAAAACATTTATCTTCTATCTTTACAAACATTGGTATAAAAACTATGTATTGAACTACTATTGTCAAACCGTGACTAGGATGTTTCTGATATAATTAAATCATGGCATTTCATCAAAACTACCATATAAATAAGGGTCATATGTAATGCTTAATTAAAACGGGCAGAGACCGCTGCAGACCATGGAAAAAGTAATCGCCCAGGTAATGGGAAAACCCAAAAAAAGGGAGTCGCAATAACATATAAGATGTCAGCTGAACTTCATGGTGCTGTAAGACTGAAAAAGGTGTTATCAGTCCTAAACCCTTGCAGCTGGTGGTGACTTCCTTGAGGGTGCAATAAAACAATTTACCTGGTGGCCTGAGAACCTTTTCCTCTGACCTCTCATGGCCTCGTAAACTACAGCTGGGGTTGAGCCTACAACTGGACATCAGAAGGAAACGGCATCCGAATGATGCTGGGAACTCAGGCCTGCTCACAGGTCTTTTACGGCCTAGATTCTGGACTGAATGGGGAACACATTAAAGAAAGCTGTATATGTATATTGAATCATATGTATGTGCATGTAAATTGGTAATTGTGGAAGTATAAAGTAATTGTGGATAATATGATAAATGTGGTGAACCTGGATAATACTAATTGAAGTGTGTGGTATGTGAAAGTATAGGAGGGGGAGAAATAAAGAATGTGAAAGGAGGATTGTATAGGTTATCAGGGATGCGCTTGTCCATATAAGTGTCTGGAACCTAGAGTGGCCATCACCGGGACCTCACCTGATATCTAGATATGATAGAGAAGATCATAAGATCACGCGCCGTCGTTCAAAGAGTCTTATTACTGTCACTAGATTGGGAGAGGTAGACTCTGTTTCTTTCCCTGGATGGGGGTCCCTGGGTGGTGAAACTTCTCTTCCTGCCAGACCTTATTTGGACAAACAAAGTGACTTGTGGAGTGTGCATACCGGCGCTGTACTGCATTTAAGGACATCCCAAAGGGATATTCGAGGAGAATCTTCTTAACAGGTCTCCTGGTGCTGTAGTGGCACCATAGTCATTTTCATATAGGAGAATCTGCTTAACAGGTCTCCTGGTGCTGTAGTGGCACCATAGTCATTTTCATATAGGAGAATCTGCTTAACAGGTCTCCTGGTGCTGTAGTGCCACCATAGTCATTTTAATATAGGATAATCTGCTTAACAGGTCTCCTGGTGCTGTAGTGGCACCATAGTCATTTTCATATGGGAGAATCTGCTTAACAGTTCTCCTGGTACCATAGTCACACCGTACGGAATCACTTGGTGATATACTTTGTTTGTGAACTTGTTCATGTGTATGTGTCTTAGCAGCATGTTATCCTGTGTTTAGTTATAGGCATTGAATGTGTTCGTGTTTGCTCACACAGTTTTAACCAGTGATTATTTGTCATTAATAAATTACCATGTTTTCACATCAACTGCATCTTTCTTTTAATCCCTTTTTCCAGCTTCAATTGCCTGCATGATCTGAGCTGCAGCGTTTCAAGCGCTGTGGTGTGTATGCTTGAGTCTCAGAGTCAGAACTCCTGCATCTCACTCAGGGCTAATTCTAAGCTAATCACCTCCCTGCCTGTTATCCAATTCTTTTTATATTTAACGTGCGTGGCTCTCATCCATCTTATACCCTTTTCAGCCTAAATTACGACTGAAGACTCAGGGGGACAATTCTGACCCAGGACCGACTGATCAGCGGCCTGGTACAGACGTGGCGTTCTCAAGTTGGGTATAGGCAGTCAAGTGACGGCCCACAACCACGGTTGGGTAGTGCATGGTTCTGGTGATTTGATGTGAAGAGAACCCATGGGCGTTTTACGCCGGTTCTTGTCAAATCTGCCTTAAGGAGCCTTTTAAATGCACTCAGACCTGGGCTCGCAACTATCTATGATAAATGAATATCATGTATTGTGTTGGCTAGACCCCCAACCTCTGCGTTCGCCACCGAACTGAGCTTCAGCAATAATGTTGATTCCGGCAAACATATATTGAAGTAATGATGGTACCTAAGGGCGAGTTGAGTGTAACCACTCCGAGCTCCACGCATGTTTAACCAAAATTCTAAATTATAATTATAAATGGAGTCAGATAAATGAGTAAATAAAATAATAATATTTCTAAATAACTTTTACCTTTTCCCACAGCAATAGTGGAATACATCACGTTTAAACCTTCGCTCCGAGCTATTCCCTCATTGGTCTAGTAATTGCGGATTCTACAGTGCGCCTGTTATGTTTTGCTTCTGTCATGAACGGACCTGTTTTACGTCTTGTGGGTGAGCATGAAATTGACTGACTTAGACTGGACCGTGTGATTGAGAGTGTTTTTAACATATGTATGTTTAGCCGATCAGCCTGGGTATGTATATTCGTGCAAATCTTTTTATAATAAATTACGTTATACCAGACTCTAGAATGTAGTGTCTATTTGGAAGAAAGTTTAAGTTACGTGTAGTGGAATGGTCCTGACCCCTCCCGACAGGGCGGTGAAAGGATTGTTCGATTTATTATACTTCAAGTCCCTGACCTGAATGCTTACAAAAGGACGGATGCTGATGGGTTTAACGTTATAACCTCAAACTGCACCATCTGTAACAGTTAGCCTACTCAAAAACATGTGCATTGTCATAGGAAGGGTAAGTAAACGGACAATTGTATTCGTTTGCTGGCCGTCATAAAAAGTTTATTTTTCCCTTTCGGTTATTAACGTTACCACATAACGTTAGCTAGCTAGCTACTGGCAATCTCTTAGCTGGCTAGCTAGGAAGATATATGTTACGTATGTTGGCTAGCTAAACCAGAAAGAGAAAAAAACTATTTTTATGACAGCCAGCATGCAAATATCATTGTCCATTCCTATGACAAAGCACATGTTTTGACTCATCAAATGCTCTTCCGTCATGTGTTCCTCGTGGGCTTGCGCCGCGTACTGCTGACTGCAAATACATTTTTATTAACAAAACATACTTGCCACTTTACAGGACAGAACCATGGTTGAAAAGAGGAGGGAGGTTGCAATACAGTGCCTGATCTTATACATGGGCGAACAACAGGATGCTCTCATTAAAGAATTCCTGGTAAGCCATGTTTGTCTTGTTTTATGTGTCAGATAAATATTTTGATGAAGATCTTCTCATATTGGGATAGGTTTTAGATCTCCTGTGTGTTTTCTATAATGCCCATGGTTCTCCTTTGGGAAACTGTACAAAGCCTGCATTTAGTGTTTCCCATTGGTTTAAAAGTTGCATACCCTGGATGAAACATACATTTTGAACGTAATTTTAACATCACACTCTTCTATGCACACCAGTCGTATTAGTGGTAAACAGTTTTATACATAATCAAAGGCCAATATTAGACTCTCTCTCACACACATACAGTGCCCTCCACTATTATTGGCACCCCTGGTAAAGATGAGTAAAAAGAGTTATAAAAAATTAGCCGTTTGGTAAATTAGCTTAAACTGAAAAAATGAAAAAATGAGAGAAGAAATTAGAGAAATCCAACCTTCAATTTAAGTAAATTATTATGAGAAAAAAATGTTTTTCCAATAAATAATTATTTTTAACAAAACCATGTGTGCCACAATTATTGACACCCTGCATTTATATATAAATAAAGTAATCATTTTTAATATTTGATCACATATCCTTTGCATGCCATGATGTCCTGATGTCTGTGACCAAACAACTTCAAAATACTCTTGATATCTTATTTTCTGGTACACTTACAAGCGATACTATAATCTCTAATTCAGATTAAGCTAATTCACCAAACGGTGAATTTTTTATAACCTTTTTACTCATAGCCTGGAAAGTGAGATGGGATAATGCATTAGGTAACACAGTGTAATCAGGGTAAGAAATTCTAATGTTATTGTCATTCATTAAATGTAGGCGTACGTGTCAGGTGGGTTTATGTTTGTGGTCAATTTACATTGAACTAAGTTTTTGTAATTACGATCTGGCCCGCCGAACATCTGCTGAAAAACATTTGGCCCGGGGATAAATGTACTTGCCTACCCCTGCCTTAGAATAACAAATGCAGGCAGACAAGCACAGATTCGCCAAGTGTGCAAAAAGGCAGAGATTGGCAGTGCAACATAGATATGACTGTTGGTTATTTAATAATATTTTCAAGGTAGAAATCCTGCATAGTATGCCTTTAATACTTACATACTGTATGGTTCAGATTGTGAATATCAAAACGGTGTAATGTGTGTCTAAATATGTTCTTTTAATTGTTTGAGTAATTATTTGATCTTGTAAAATGACATTTGAATACTGCAAATAAAAGTTTTTTTGAAATCACTTGTATAGTACTCTAATTCAACCCCTACTTTAAAGTGAAAATGTATGTTATTAAAGTGGACTGTTCTATATAAGTAATCAGCAATACGTTAAATATACATGAACATTTCGTCAATATAGAAAACTTTCTACAATGTTTTCAATTAATTTAGGGTATTTCACCGTAATTTTACAGTTTGCTTTTAATGAGTATTTTATTTAACAGATTTCTACTATAAATCTACAGTAATTTAAGAATTAAATATTGTATTTATATTTAATTTCTTAAATTATTTCACATATTTAAACACTACAAATAATCAGAAAAACTGTAAACAAAGTTTTTTACACAGCATTTTTACAGACTATTTTAGTTTTTTTCCAAAGTAAAACCATTATTTTACAGTCTTTGGAATGTGTTATTACTTTCAATCACTGTTTACTGAAGGTATTTGAGTTTAATAAATCAGGAAATATCTGTAAATTAACAGTGATTGTCAGTTTAACTCAGCTGTACTTTTATTGTTTTTCCACTTTAGTTGAACTAGGGTATTTTACTTTATTTTATTGTTTTTGTTTGGCAGCTGTTGCTGCCAGTCCTTTGACCTTTTTCTTTACAATTATTTTTACAGTAGCACATACAATCTTTCCCTGGTGATGATTGTCATGCATTTAAAAGGGCCCTCTTTAACACAAAAAAACTGAAAGGTAAGTCTAAACTTTCCCTTGATATGTAGTTTTTCTTACATTTACACCTGGATTATGTGCAAGAGTGTTGTCCCTACATTGTCTAGCTTTTACTGATACATTTTCTGAACTTTGTTGCAACTTAGTAACACCGGTATTATTTAGTTTCTTCTAATTCCACTCATTCTTCTGATCATTCCCAATTTATCAGATAGCTGTGTTTCTCTCCCTATCTTATGACAATATTTCCGCCAATATGCACGTTTAGTTGTTCTTATAGGTCTTCCGAACTACTGCCTGTGACTTTTTGTCCTACAATTTTCATCCCACCATGGTACACTCTTTTTAACTCTGCTCCCTGCACCCTTTGGTATTGTTTCCTCTGCTGACTGCATAATGACTGCAACTAACTTATTATTGAATTCATCCCCATCTGTTATATCTTCTCTAAGTACACTGCTCAAAAAAATTTAATGGAACACTTAATCAACACAGTATAACACCAAATCAATGAAACTTCTAGGATATCGATAGTAAATCAAAAAGTTTGTTCAAAGAAACACTAATACCATGTACTACATGTGCAATAGTCTTTGTGAAAGGATTTTAATAATTAAGCATCAAATTTGGTAGTTTGCTATTTGAAAGGGGAAAACCGCAATGGGTACCATAGTGGAAGTCAAATAACCTGATCAAATCAAAAAGTTTGTCCATATGAACACAATTACCATGTACTATATGTGCAATAGTCTTTGTACAGTGAATCACAGAAAAAGTTGTTGTGGGGATCTTTAATAATTAAGCATTAAAGTTGGTACAGTGCTATTTGAAGGGGGAAAACCGCTATGGGTACCATAGTGGAAGCCCAATAACTTGATCAAATCAAAATGTTTGTTCAAATGAATTCTATCACCACAAACTAGATGTGCGATAGTCTATGTACAGTGAATCACAGAAAAAAGTTGTTGTGGGGATCTTTAATAATTAGGCATCAAAGTTGGTAGTTCGCTATTTGAAGGGGAAAAACCGCTATGGGTACCTTATTGGAGGCCCTATAACTTGATCAAATCAAAAAGTTTGTTTAAAAAAACAATAATACTATATACTAGATGTGCTATAGTCTATGAACAGTGAATCACAGAAAAGGTTGTTATGGGAATTTGTAATAATTAAGCATAAAATTTGGTACAGTTTGCTATTTGAAAGGGGAAAACCGCTATGGGTACCATATTAGAGGCCTTATAACTTGATCAAATCAAAGATTTTGTCCATATGAACACTATTACCACATACTATATGTGCAATAGTCTTTGTACAGTGAATCACAGAAAAAGTTGTTGTGGGGATTTTTAATAATTAAGCATCAAATTTGGTACAGTTTGCTATTTGAAGGGGGAAAACCGCTATGGGTACCATAGTGGAAGCCCAATAACTTGATCAAATCAAAAGGTTTGTTCAAAGAAACACGTTCACTATATACTAGATGTGCTATAGTATATGTACAGTGAATCACAGAAAAGGTTGTTGTGGGGATTTTTAATAATTAAGCATCAAATTCGGTAGTTTGCTTTTTGAAAGGGGAAAACGGCTATGGGTACCATATTAGAGGCCTTGTAACTTGATCAAATCAAAAAATTGTGTCCATATGAACACTATTGCCATATACTATATGTGCAATAGTCTTTGTACAGTGAATCACAGAAAAACTTGTTCTGGGGATCTTTAATAATTAAGCATCAAAGTTGGTACAGTTTGCTATTTGAAAGGGGGAAACCGCTATGGGTACCATAGTGGAAGCCCAATAACTTGATCAAATCAAAAGGTTTGTTCAAAGAAACACGTTCACTATATACTAGATGTGCTATAGTATATGTACAGTGAATCACAGAAAAGGTTGTTGTGGGGATTTTTAATAATTAAGCATCAAATTCGGTACAGTTTGCCATTTGAAAGGGGAAAACGGCTATGGGTACCATATTAGAGGCCCTATAACTTGATCAAATCAAAAAGTTTGTCCAAATGCATACTATCCCCATATACTAGATGTGCTATGATCTATGTACAGCGAATCACAGAAAAAGTTGTTTTGGGGATCTTAAAATAATTAAGCATCAAAGTTGGTTGTTCGATATTTGAAAGGGGAAAACCGCTCTGGGTACCATAGTGGAAGCCCAATAACTTGATCAAATCAAAATGTTTGTTCAAAGAAACACGTTCACTATATACTAGATGTGCTACAGTCCATGTAAAGTGAATCACAGAAAAAGTTGTTGTGGGGATTTATAATAATTAAGCATCAAATTTGGTACAGTTTGCTATTTGAAAGGGGAAAACCGCTATGGGTACCATATTAGAGGCCTTATAACTTGATCAAATCAAAATGTTTGTTCAAATGAATTCTATCACCACATACTAGATGTGCGATAGTCTATGTACAGCGAATCACAGAAAAAAGTTGTTGAGGGGATCTTTAATAATTAGGCATCAAATTTGGTAGTTCGCTATTTGAAGGGGAAAAACCGCTATGGGTACCTTATTGGAGGCCCTATAACTTGATCAAATCAAAAAGTTTGTTTAAAAAAACACTAATACTATATACTAGATGTGCTATAGTCTATGAACAGTGAATCACAGAAAAAGTTGTTGTGGGGATCTTTAATAATTAAGCATTAAAGTTGGTACAGTTTGCTATTTGAAGGGGGAAAACCGCTATGGGTACCATAGTGGAAGCCCAATAACTTGATCAAATCAAAATGTTTGTTCAAATGAATTCTATCACCACATACTAGATGTGCGATAGTCTATGTACAGTGAATCACAGAAAAAAGTTGTTGTGGGGATCTTTAATAATTAGGCATCAAAGTCGGTAGTTCGCTATTTGAAGGGGGAAAAACCGCTATGGGTACCTTATTGGAGGCCCTATAACTTGATCAAATCAAAAAGTTTGTTTAAAAAAACAATAATACTATATACTAGATGTGCTATAGTCTATGAACAGTGAATCACAGAAAAGGTTGTTATGGGAATTTTTAATAATTAAGCATAAAATTTGGTACAGTTTGCTATTTGAAAGGGGAAAACCGCTATGGGTACCATATTAGAGGCCTTATAACTTGATCAAATCAAAGATTTTGTCCATATGAACACTATTACCACATACTATATGTGCAATAGTCTTTGTACAGTGAATCACAGAAAAAGTTGTTGTGGGGATTTTTAATAATTAAGCATCAAATTTGGTACAGTTTGCTATTTGAAGGTGGAAAACCGCTATGGGTACCATAGTGGAAGCCCAATAACTTGATCAAATCAAAAGGTTTGTTCAAAGAAACACGTTCACTATATACTAGATGTGCTATAGTATATGTACAGTGAATCACAGAAAAGGTTGTTGTGGGGATTTTTAATAATTAAGCATCAAATTCGGTACAGTTTGCTTTTTGAAAGGGGAAAACGGCTATGGGTACCATATTAGAGGCCTTATAACTTGATCAAATCAAAAAGTTTGTCCAAATGCATACTATCCCCATATACTAGATGTGCTATGATCTATGTACAGCGAATCACAGAAAAAGTTGTTTTGGGGATCTTAAAATAATTAAGCATCAAAGTTGGTTGTTCGATATTTGAAAGGGGAAAACCGCTCTGGGTACCATAGTGGAAGCCCAATAACTTGATCAAATCAAAATGTTTGTTCAAAGAAACACGTTCACTATATACTAGATGTGCTATAGTATATGTACAGTGAATCACAGAAAAGGTTGTTGTGGGGATTTTTAATAATTAAGCATCAAATTCGGTAGTTTGCTTTTTGAAAGGGGAAAACGGCTATGGGTACCATATTAGAGGCCTTGTAACTTGATCAAATCTAAAAAATTTGTCCATATGAACACTATTGCCATATACTATATGTGCAATAGTCTTTGTACAGTGAATCACAGAAAAACTTGTTCTGGGGATCTTTAATAATTAAGCATCAAAGTTGGTACAGTTTGCTATTTGAAAGGGGGAAACCGCTATGGGTACCATAGTGGAAGCCCAATAACTTGATCAAATCAAAAGGTTTGTTCAAAGAAACACGTTCACTATATACTAGATGTGCTATAGTATATGTACAGTGAATCACAGAAAAGGTTGTTGTGGGGATTTTTAATAATTAAGCATCAAATTCGGTACAGTTTGCCATTTGAAAGGGGAAAACGGCTATGGGTACCATATTAGAGGCCCTATAACTTGATCAAATCAAAAAGTTTGTCCAAATGCATACTATCCCCATATACTAGATGTGCTATGATCTATGTACAGCGAATCACAGAAAAAGTTGTTTTGGGGATCTTAAAATAATTAAGCATCAAAGTTGGTTGTTCGATATTTGAAAGGGGAAAACCGCTCTGGGTACCATAGTGGAAGCCCAATAACTTGATCAAATCAAAATGTTTGTTCAAAGAAACATGTTCACTATATACTAGATGTGCTATAGTATATGTACAGTGAATCACAGAAAAGGTTGTTGTGGGGATTTTTAATAATTAAGCATCAAATTCGGTAGTTTGCTTTTTGAAAGGGGAAAACGGCTATGGGTACCATATTAGAGGCCTTGTAACTTGATCAAATCTAAAAATTTTGTCCATATGAACACTATTGCCATATACTATATGTGCAATAGTCTTTGTACAGTGAATCACAGAAAAACTTGTTCTGGGGATCTTTAATAATTAAGCATCAAATTTGGTACAGTTTGCTATTTGAAAGGGGGAAACCGCTATGGGTACCATAGTGGAAGCCCAATAACTTGATCAAATCAAAAGGTTTGTTCAAAGAAACACGCTCACTATATACTAGATGTGCTATAGTATATGTACAGTCAATCACAGAAAAGGTGGTTGTGGGGATTTTTAATAATTAAGCATCAAATTCGGTAGTTTGCTTTTTGAAAGGGGAAAACGGCTATGGGTACCATATTAGAGGCCTTATAACTTGATCAAATCTAAAAATTTTGTCCATATGAACACTATTGCCATATACTATATGTGCAATAGTCTTTGTACAGTGAATCACAGAAAAACTTGTTCTGGGGATCTTTAATAATTAAGCATCAAAGTTGGTACAGTTTGCTATTTGAAAGGGGGAAACCGCTATGGGTACCATAGTGGAAGCCCAATAACTTGATCAAATCAAAAGGTTTGTTCAAAGAAACACGTTCACTATATACTAGATGTGCTATAGTATATGTACAGTGAATCACAGAAAAGGTTGTTGTGGGGATTTTTAATAATTAAGCATCAAATTCGGTACAGTTTGCCATTTGAAAGGGGAAAACGGCTATGGGTACCATATTAGAGGCCCTATAACTTGATCAAATCAAAAAGTTTGTCCAAATGCATACTATCCCCATATACTAGATGTGCTATGATCTATGTACAGCGAATCACAGAAAAAGTTGTTTTGGGGATCTTAAAATAATTAAGCATCAAAGTTGGTTGTTCGATATTTGAAAGGGGAAAACCGCTCTGGGTACCATAGTGGAAGCCCAATAACTTGATCAAATCAAAATGTTTGTTCAAAGAAACACGTTCACTATATACTAGATGTGCTACAGTCCATGTAAAGTGAATCACAGAAAAAGTTGTTATGGGAATTTTTAATAATTAAGCATAAAATTTGGTACAGTTTGCTATTTGAAAGGGGAAAACCGCTATGGGTACCATATTAGAGGCCTTATAACTTGATCAAATCAAAGATTTTGTCCATATGAACACTATTACCACATACTATATGTGCAATAGTCTTTGTACAGTGAATCACAGAAAAAGTTGTTGTGGGGATTTTTAATAATTAAGCATCAAATTTGGTACAGTTTGCTATTTGAAGGTGGAAAACCGCTATGGGTACCATAGTGGAAGCCCAATAACTTGATCAAATCAAAAGGTTTGTTCAAAGAAACACGTTCACTATATACTAGATGTGCTATAGTATATGTACAGTGAATCACAGAAAAGGTTGTTGTGGGGATTTTTAATAATTAAGCATCAAATTCGGTAGTTTGCTTTTTGAAAGGGGAAAACGGCTATGGGTACCATATTAGAGGCCTTATAACTTGATCAAATCTAAAAATTTTGTCCATATGAACACTATTGCCATATACTATATGTGCAATAGTCTTTGTACAGTGAATCACAGAAAAACTTGTTCTGGGGATCTTTAATAATTAAGCATCAAATTTGGTACAGTTTGCTATTTGAAGGGGGAAAAACCGCTATGGGTACCATAGTGGAAGCCCAATAACTTGATCAAATCAAAAGGTTTGTTCAAAGAAACACGCTCACTATATACTAGATGTGCTATAGTATATGTACAGTCAATCACAGAAAAGGTGGTTGTGGGGATTTTTAATAATTAAGCATCAAATTCGGTAGTTTGCTTTTTGAAAGGGGAAAACGGCTATGGGTACCATATTAGAGGCCTTATAACTTGATCAAATCTAAAAATTTTGTCCATATGAACACTATTGCCATATACTATATGTGCAATAGTCTTTGTACAGTGAATCACAGAAAAACTTGTTCTGGGGATCTTTAATAATTAAGCATCAAAGTTGGTACAGTTTGCTATTTGAAAGGGGGAAACCGCTATGGGTACCATAGTGGAAGCCCAATAACTTGATCAAATCAAAAGGTTTGTTCAAAGAAACACGTTCACTATATACTAGATGTGCTATAGTATATGTACAGTGAATCACAGAAAAGGTTGTTGTGGGGATTTTTAATAATTAAGCATCAAATTCGGTACAGTTTGCCATTTGAAAGGGGAAAACGGCTATGGGTACCATATTAGAGGCCCTATAACTTGATCAAATCAAAAAGTTTGTCCAAATGCATACTATCCCCATATACTAGATGTGCTATGATCTATGTACAGCGAATCACAGAAAAAGTTGTTTTGGGGATCTTAAAATAATTAAGCATCAAAGTTGGTTGTTCGATATTTGAAAGGGGAAAACCGCTCTGGGTACCATAGTGGAAGCCCAATAACTTGATCAAATCAAAATGTTTGTTCAAAGAAACACGTTCACTATATACTAGATGTGCTACAGTCCATGTAAAGTGAATCACAGAAAAAGTTGTTGTGGGGATTTATAATAATTAAGCATCAAATTTGGTACAGTTTGCTATTTGAAAGGGGAAAACCGCTATGGGTACCATATTAGAGGCCTTATAACTTGATCAAATCAAAATGTTTGTTCAAATGAATTCTATCACCACATACTAGATGTGCGATAGTCTATGTACAGCGAATCACAGAAAAAAGTTGTTGAGGGGATCTTTAATAATTAGGCATCAAATTTGGTAGTTCGCTATTTGAAGGGGAAAAACCGCTATGGGTACCTTATTGGAGGCCCTATAACTTGATCAAATCAAAAAGTTTGTTTAAAAAAACACTAATACTATATACTAGATGTGCTATAGTCTATGAACAGTGAATCACAGAAAAAGTTGTTGTGGGGATCTTTAATAATTAAGCATTAAAGTTGGTACAGTTTGCTATTTGAAGGGGAAAACCGCTATGGGTACCATAGTGGAAGCCCAATAACTTGATCAAATCAAAATGTTTGTTCAAATGAATTCTATCACCACATACTAGATGTGCGATAGTCTATGTACAGTGAATCACAGAAAAAAGTTGTTGTGGGGATCTTTAATAATTAGGCATCAAAGTCGGTAGTTCGCTATTTGAAGGGGAAAAAACCGCTATGGGTACCTTATTGGAGGCCCTATAACTTGATCAAATCAAAAAGTTTGTTTAAAAAAACAATAATACTATATACTAGATGTGCTATAGTCTATGAACAGTGAATCACAGAAAAGGTTGTTATGGGAATTTTTAATAATTAAGCATAAAATTTGGTACAGTTTGCTATTTGAAAGGGGAAAACCGCTATGGGTACCATATTAGAGGCCTTATAACTTGATCAAATCAAAGATTTTGTCCATATGAACACTATTACCACATACTATATGTGCAATAGTCTTTGTACAGTGAATCACAGAAAAAGTTGTTGTGGGGATTTTTAATAATTAAGCATCAAATTTGGTACAGTTTGCTATTTGAAGGTGGAAAACCGCTATGGGTACCATAGTGGAAGCCCAATAACTTGATCAAATCAAAAGGTTTGTTCAAAGAAACACGTTCACTATATACTAGATGTGCTATAGTATATGTACAGTGAATCACAGAAAAGGTTGTTGTGGGGATTTTTAATAATTAAGCATCAAATTCGGTAGTTTGCTTTTTGAAAGGGGAAAACGGCTATGGGTACCATATTAGAGGCCTTATAACTTGATCAAATCTAAAAATTTTGTCCATATGAACACTATTGCCATATACTATATGTGCAATAGTCTTTGTACAGTGAATCACAGAAAAACTTGTTCTGGGGATCTTTAATAATTAAGCATCAAATTTGGTACAGTTTGCTATTTGAAGGGGGAAAACCGCTATGGGTACCATAGTGGAAGCCCAATAACTTGATCAAATCAAAAGGTTTGTTCAAAGAAACACGCTCACTATATACTAGATGTGCTATAGTATATGTACAGTCAATCACAGAAAAGGTGGTTGTGGGGATTTTTAATAATTAAGCATCAAATTCGGTAGTTTGCTTTTTGAAAGGGGAAAACGGCTATGGGTACCATATTAGAGGCCTTATAACTTGATCAAATCTAAAAATTTTGTCCATATGAACACTATTGCCATATACTATATGTGCAATAGTCTTTGTACAGTGAATCACAGAAAAACTTGTTCTGGGGATCTTTAATAATTAAGCATCAAAGTTGGTACAGTTTGCTATTTGAAAGGGGGAAACCGCTATGGGTACCATAGTGGAAGCCCAATAACTTGATCAAATCAAAAGGTTTGTTCAAAGAAACACGTTCACTATATACTAGATGTGCTATAGTATATGTACAGTGAATCACAGAAAAGGTTGTTGTGGGGATTTTTAATAATTAAGCATCAAATTCGGTACAGTTTGCCATTTGAAAGGGGAAAACGGCTATGGGTACCATATTAGAGGCCCTATAACTTGATCAAATCAAAAAGTTTGTCCAAATGCATACTATCCCCATATACTAGATGTGCTATGATCTATGTACAGCGAATCACAGAAAAAGTTGTTTTGGGGATCTTAAAATAATTAAGCATCAAAGTTGGTTGTTCGATATTTGAAAGGGGAAAACCGCTCTGGGTACCATAGTGGAAGCCCAATAACTTGATCAAATCAAAATGTTTGTTCAAAGAAACACGTTCACTATATACTAGATGTGCTACAGTCCATGTAAAGTGAATCACAGAAAAAGTTGTTGTGGGGATTTATAATAATTAAGCATCAAATTTGGTACAGTTTGCTATTTGAAAGGGGAAAACCGCTATGGGTACCATATTAGAGGCCTTATAACTTGATCAAATCAAAATGTTTGTTCAAAGAAACATGTTCACTATATACTAGATGTGCTACAGTCCATGTAAAGTGAACCACAGAAAAAGTTGTTGTGGGGACTTATAATAATTAAGCATCAAATTTGGTACAGTTTGCTATTTGAAAGTGGAAAACCGCTATGGGTACCATATTAGAGGCCTTATAACTTGATCAAATCAAAATGTTTGTTCAAATGAATTCTATCACCACATACTAGATGTGCGATAGTCTATGTACAGCGAATCACAGAAAAAAGTTGTTGAGGGGATCTTTAATAATTAGGCATCAAATTTGGTAGTTCGCTATTTGAAGGGGAAAAACCGCTATGGGTACCTTATTGGAGGCCCTATAACTTGATCAAATCAAAAAGTTTGTTTAAAAAAACACTAATACTATATACTAGATGTGCTATAGTCTATGAACAGTGAATCACAGAAAAAGTTGTTGTGGGGATCTTTAATAATTAAGCATTAAAGTTGGTACAGTTTGCTATTTGAAGGGGGAAAACCGCTATGGGTACCATAGTGGAAGCCCAATAACTTGATCAAATCAAAAGGTTTGTTCAAAGAAACACGTTCACTATATACTAGATGTGCTATAGTATATGTACAGTGAATCACAGAAAAGGTTGTTGTGGGGATTTTTAATAATTAAGCATCAAATTCGGTAGTTTGCTTTTTGAAAGGGGAAAACGGCTATGGGTACCATATTAGAGGCCTTATAACTTGATCAAATCTAAAAATTTTGTCCATATGAACACTATTGCCATATACTATATGTGCAATAGTCTTTGTACAGTGAATCACAGAAAAACTTGTTCTGGGGATCTTTAATAATTAAGCATCAAATTTGGTACAGTTTGCTATTTGAAAGTGGAAAACCGCTATGGGTACCATATTAGAGGCCTTATAACTTGATCAAATCAAAATGTTTGTTCAAATGAATTCTATCACCACATACTAGATGTGCGATAGTCTATGTACAGCGAATCACAGAAAAAAGTTGTTGAGGGGATCTTTAATAATTAGGCATCAAATTTGGTAGTTCGCTATTTGAAGGGGAAAAACCGCTATGGGTACCTTATTGGAGGCCCTATAACTTGATCAAATCAAAAAGTTTGTTTAAAAAAACACTAATACTATATACTAGATGTGCTATAGTCTATGAACAGTGAATCACAGAAAAAGTTGTTGTGGGGATCTTTAATAATTAAGCATTAAAGTTGGTACAGTTTGCTATTTGAAGGGGGAAAACCGCTATGGGTACCATAGTGGAAGCCCAATAACTTGATCAAATCAAAATGTTTGTTCAAATGAATTCTATCACCACATACTAGATGTGCGATAGTCTATGTACAGTGAATCACAGAAAAAAGTTGTTGTGGGGATCTTTAATAATTAGGCATCAAAGTCGGTAGTTCGCTATTTGAAGGGGAAAAACCGCTATGGGTACCTTATTGGAGGCCCTATAACTTGATCAAATCAAAAAGTTTGTTTAAAAAAACAATAATACTATATACTAGATGTGCTATAGTCTATGAACAGTGAATCACAGAAAAGGTTGTTATGGGAATTTTTAATAATTAAGCATAAAATTTGGTACAGTTTGCTATTTGAAAGGGGAAAACCGCTATGGGTACCATATTAGAGGCCTTATAACTTGATCAAATCAAAGATTTTGTCCATATGAACACTATTACCACATACTATATGTGCAATAGTCTTTGTACAGTGAATCACAGAAAAAGTTGTTGTGGGGATTTTTAATAATTAAGCATCAAATTTGGTACAGTTTGCTATTTGAAGGTGGAAAACCGCTATGGGTACCATAGTGGAAGCCCAATAACTTGATCAAATCAAAAGGTTTGTTCAAAGAAACACGTTCACTATATACTAGATGTGCTATAGTATATGTACAGTGAATCACAGAAAAGGTTGTTGTGGGGATTTTTAATAATTAAGCATCAAATTCGGTAGTTTGCTTTTTGAAAGGGGAAAACGGCTATGGGTACCATATTAGAGGCCTTATAACTTGATCAAATCTAAAAATTTTGTCCATATGAACACTATTGCCATATACTATATGTGCAATAGTCTTTGTACAGTGAATCACAGAAAAACTTGTTCTGGGGATCTTTAATAATTAAGCATCAAATTTGGTACAGTTTGCTATTTGAAGGGGGAAAACCGCTATGGGTACCATAGTGGAAGCCCAATAACTTGATCAAATCAAAAGGTTTGTTCAAAGAAACACGCTCACTATATACTAGATGTGCTATAGTATATGTACAGTCAATCACAGAAAAGGTGGTTGTGGGGATTTTTAATAATTAAGCATCAAATTCGGTAGTTTGCTTTTTGAAAGGGGAAAACGGCTATGGGTACCATATTAGAGGCCTTATAACTTGATCAAATCTAAAAATTTTGTCCATATGAACACTATTGCCATATACTATATGTGCAATAGTCTTTGTACAGTGAATCACAGAAAAACTTGTTCTGGGGATCTTTAATAATTAAGCATCAAAGTTGGTACAGTTTGCTATTTGAAAGGGGAAACCGCTATGGGTACCATAGTGGAAGCCCAATAACTTGATCAAATCAAAAGGTTTGTTCAAAGAAACACGTTCACTATATACTAGATGTGCTATAGTATATGTACAGTGAATCACAGAAAAGGTTGTTGTGGGGATTTTTAATAATTAAGCATCAAATTCGGTACAGTTTGCCATTTGAAAGGGGAAAACGGCTATGGGTACCATATTAGAGGCCCTATAACTTGATCAAATCAAAAAGTTTGTCCAAATGCATACTATCCCCATATACTAGATGTGCTATGATCTATGTACAGCGAATCACAGAAAAAGTTGTTTTGGGGATCTAAAATAATTAAGCATCAAAGTTGGTTGTTCGATATTTGAAAGGGGAAAACCGCTCTGGGTACCATAGTGGAAGCCCAATAACTTGATCAAATCAAAATGTTTGTTCAAAGAAACACGTTCACTATATACTAGATGTGCTACAGTCCATGTAAAGTGAATCACAGAAAAAGTTGTTGTGGGGATTTATAATAATTAAGCATCAAATTTGGTACAGTTTGCTATTTGAAAGGGGAAAACCGCTATGGGTACCATATTAGAGGCCTTATAACTTGATCAAATCAAAATGTTTGTTCAAATGAATTCTATCACCACATACTAGATGTGCGATAGTCTATGTACAGCGAATCACAGAAAAAAGTTGTTGAGGGGATCTTTAATAATTAGGCATCAAATTTGGTAGTTCGCTATTTGAAGGGGAAAACCGCTATGGGTACCTTATTGGAGGCCCTATAACTTGATCAAATCAAAAAGTTTGTTTAAAAAAACACTAATACTATATACTAGATGTGCTATAGTCTATGAACAGTGAATCACAGAAAAAGTTGTTGTGGGGATCTTTAATAATTAAGCATTAAAGTTGGTACAGTTTGCTATTTGAAGGGGGAAAACCGCTATGGGTACCATAGTGGAAGCCCAATAACTTGATCAAATCAAAATGTTTGTTCAAATGAATTCTATCACCACATACTAGATGTGCGATAGTCTATGTACAGTGAATCACAGAAAAAAGTTGTTGTGGGGATCTTTAATAATTAGGCATCAAAGTCGGTAGTTCGCTATTTGAAAGGGGAAAACCGCTATGGGTACCTTATGGAGGCCCTATAACTTGATCAAATCAAAAAGTTTGTTTAAAAAAACAATAATACTATATACTAGATGTGCTATAGTCTATGAACAGTGAATCACAGAAAAGGTTGTTATGGGAATTTTTAATAATTAAGCATAAAATTTGGTACAGTTTGCTATTTGAAAGGGGAAAACGCTATGGGTACCATATTAGAGGCCTTATAACTTGATCAAATCAAAGATTTTGTCCATATGAACACTATTACCACATACTATATGTGCAATAGTCTTTGTACAGTGAATCACAGAAAAAGTTGTTGTGGGGATTTTTAATAATTAAGCATCAAATTTGGTACAGTTTGCTATTTGAAGGGGGAAAACCGCTATGGGTACCATAGTGGAAGCCCAATAACTTGATCAAATCAAAAGGTTTGTTCAAAGAAACACGTTCACTATATACTAGATGTGCTATAGTATATGTACAGTGAATCACAGAAAAGGTTGTTGTGGGGATTTTTAATAATTAAGCATCAAATTCGGTAGTTTGCTTTTTGAAAGGGGAAAACGGCTATGGGTACCATATTAGAGGCCTTATAACTTGATCATCTAAAAATTTTGTCCATCCTCATGAACTATTGCCTATACTATATGTGCAATAGTCTTTGTACAGTGAATCACAGAAAAACTTGTTCTGGGGATCTTTAATAATTAAGCATCAAATTTGGTACAGTTTGCTATTTGAAAGGGGAAAAACCGCTATGGGTACCATAGTGGAAGCCCAATAACTTGATCAAATCAAAAGGTTTGTTCAAAGAAACACGCTCACTATATACTAGATGTGCTATAGTATATGTACAGTCAATCACAGAAAATGTTGTTGTGGGGATTTTTAATAATTAAGCATCAAATTCGGTAGTTTGCTTTTTGAAAGGGGAAAACGGCTATGGGTACCATATTAGAGGCCTTATAACTTGATCAAATCTAAAAATTTTGTCCATATGAACACTATTGCCATATACTATATGTGCAATAGTCTTTGTACAGTGAATCACAGAAAAACTTGTTCTGGGGATCTTTAATAATTAAGCATCAAAGTTGGTACAGTTTGCTATTTGAAAGGGGGAAACCGCTATGGGTACCATAGTGGAAGCCCAATAACTTGATCAAATCAAAAGGTTTGTTCAAAGAAACACGTTCACTATATACTAGATGTGCTATAGTATATGTACAGTGAATCACAGAAAAGTTGTTGTGGGTATTTTTAATAATTAAGCATCAAATTCGGTACAGTTTGCCATTTGAAAGGGGAAAACGGCTATGGGTACCATATTAGAGGCCCTATAACTTGATCAAATCAAAAAGTTTGTCCAAATGCATACTATCCCCATATACTAGATGTGCTATAGTCTATGTACAGCGAATCACAGAAAAAGTTGTTTTGGGGATCTTTAATAATTAAGCATCAAAGTTGGTTGTTTGATATTTGAAAGGGGTAAACCGCTATGGGTACCATAGTGGAAGCCCAATAACTTGATCAAATCAAAATGTTTGTTCAAAGAAACACGTTCACTATATACTAGATGTGCTACAGTCCATGTACAGTGAATCACAGAAAATGTTGTTGTGGGGATTTTTAATAATTAAGCATCAAATTTGGTACAGTTTGCTATTTGAAAGGGGAAAACCGCTATGGGTACCATATTAGAGGCCTTATAACTTGATCAAATCAAAATGTTTGTTCAAAGAAACACTATCACCATATACTAGATGTGCGATAGTCTATGTACAGTGAATCACAGAAAAAGTTGTTGTGGGGATCTTTAATAATTAAGCATCAAATTGGTAGTTTGCTATTTGAAAGGGGAAAACCGCTATGGGTACCATATTAGAGGCCCTATAACTTGATCAAATCAAAAAGTTTGTTCAAAAAAACACTATCACTATATACTAGATGTGCGATAGTCTTTGTACAGTGAATCACAGAAAAAGTTGTTGTGGGGATCTTTAATAATTAAGCATCAAATTGGTACAGTTTGCTATTTGAAAGGGGAAAACCGCTATGGGTACCATAGTGGAAGCCCAATAACTTGATCAAATCAAAATGTTTGTTCAAAGAAACACTATCACTATATACTAGATGTGCTATAGTCTATGTACAGTGAATCACAGAAAAAGTTGTTGTGGGGATCTTTAATAATTAAGCATCAAATTTGGTACAGTTTGCTATTTGAAAGGGGAAAACCGCTATGGGTACCATATTAGAGGCCTTATAACTTGATCAAATCAAAATGTTTGTTCAAATGAAACACGTTCACTATATACTAGATGTGCTATAGTATATGTACAGTGAATCACAGAAAAAGTTGTTGTGGGGATTTATAATAATTAAGCATCAAATTTGGTACAGTTTGCTATTTGAAAGGGGAAAACCGCTATGGGTACCATATTAGAGGCCTTATAACTTGATCAAATCAAAAATTTTGTTCCAAAAAAACACTATTACCATATACTAGATGTGCTATAGTCTATGTACAGTGAATCACAGAAAAAGTTGTTGTGGGGATCTTTAATAATTAAGCATCAAATTGGTACAGTTTGCTATTTGAAAGGGGAAAACCGCTATGGGTACCATAGTGGAAGCCCAATAACTTGATCAAATCAAAAGGTTTGTTCAAAGAAACACGTTCACTATATACTAGATGTGCTATAGTATATGTACAGTGAATCACAGAAAAAGTTGTTGTGGGGATTTATAATAATTAAGCATCAAATTTGGTACAGTTTGCTATTTGAAAGGGGAAAACCGCTATGGGTACCATATTAGAGGCCTTATAACTTGATCAAATCTAAAAAGTTTGTCCAAAAAAACACTATTGCCATATACTAGATGTGCTAGTCTATGTACAGTGAATCACAGAAAATGTTGTTGTGGGGATTTTTAATAATTAAGCATCAAATTTGGTACAGTTTGCTATTTGAAAGGGGGAAAACCGCTATGGGTACCATATTGGAGGCCCAATAACTTGATCAAATCAAAATGTTTGTTCAAATGAACACTATCACCACATACTAGATGTGCTATAGTCTATGTACAGTGAATCACAGAAAAGTTGTTGTGGGGATTTTAATAATTAAGCATCAAATTTGGTAGTTTGCTATTTGAAAGGGGAAAACCGCTATGGGTACCATATTAGAGGCCCTATAACTTGATCAAATCAAAAAGTTTGTCCAAATGCATATACTATATGTGCTATAGTCCATGTAAAGTGAATCACAGAAAAAGTTGTTGTGGGGATTTATAATAATTAAGCATCAAATTTGGTACAGTTTGCTATTTGAAAGGGGAAAACCGCTATGGGTACCATAGTGGAAGCCCAATAACTTGATCAAATCAAAATGTTTGTTAAAAGAAACACGTTCACTATATACTAGATGTGCGATAGTCTATGTACAGTGAATCACAGAAAAAAGTTGTTGTGGGGATCTTTAATAATTAAGCATCAAATTCGGTAGTTTGCTATTTGAAGGGGAAAACCGCTATGGGTACCATATTGGAGGCCCTATAACTTGATCAAATCAAAAAGTTTGTTTAAAAAAAATCACTATATACTAGATGTGCTATAGTCTATGTACAGTGAATCACAGAAAAGTTGTTATGGGGATTTTTAATAATTAAGCATCAAAGTTGGTACAGATTGCTATTTGAAAGGGGAAAACCGCTATGGGTACCATATTAGAGGCCTTATAACTTGATCAAATCAAAGATTTTGTCCATCAATGAACACTATTACCACATACTATATGTGCAATAGTCTTTGTACAGTGAATCACAGAAAAAGTTGTTGTGGGGATTTTTAATAATTAAGCATCAAATTTGGTACAGTTTGCTATTTGAAGGGGAAAACCGCTATGGGTACCATAGTGGAAGCCCAATAACTTGATCAAATCAAAAGGTTTGTTCAAAGAAACACGTTCACTATATACTAGATGTGCTATAGTATATGTACAGTGAATCACAGAAAAGGTTGTTGTGGGGATTTTTAATAATTAAGCATCAAATTCGGTAGTTTGCTTTTTGAAAGGGGAAAACGGCTATGGGTACCATATTAGAGGCCTTATAACTTGATCAAATCTAAAAATTTTGTCCATATGAACACTATTGCCATATACTATATGTGCAATAGTCTTTGTACAGTGAATCACAGAAAAACTTGTTCTGGGGATCTTTAATAATTAAGCATCAAATTTGGTACAGATTGCTATTTTAAAGGGGGAAAACCGCTATGGGTACCATAGTGGAAGCCCAATAACTTGATCAAATCAAAAGGTTTGTTCAAAGAAACACGCTCACTATATACTAGATGTGCTATAGTATATGTACAGTGAATCACAGAAAAGTTGTTGTGGGGATTTTTAATAATTAAGCATCAAATTCGGTAGTTTGCTTTTTGAAAGGGGAAAACGGCTATGGGTACCATATTAGAGGCCTTATAACTTGATCAAATCTAAAAATTTTGTCCATATGAACACTATTGCCATATACTATATGTGCAATAGTCTTTGTACAGTGAATCACAGAAAAACTTGTTCTGGGGATCTTTAATAATTAAGCATCAAAGTTGGTACAGTTTGCTATTTGAAAGGGGAAAACCGCTATGGGTACCATAGTGGAAGCCCAATAACTTGATCAAATCAAAAGGTTTGTTCAAAGAAACACGTTCACTATATACTAGATGTGCTATAGTATATGTACAGTGAATCACAGAAAAGGTTGTTGTGGGGATTTTTAATAATTAAGCATCAAATTCGGTACAGTTTGCCATTTGAAAGGGGAAAACGGCTATGGGTACCATATTAGAGGCCCTATAACTTGATCAAATCAAAAAGTTTGTCCAAATGCATACTATCCCCATATACTAGATGTGCTATGATCTATGTACAGCGAATCACAGAAAAAGTTGTTTTGGGGATTTAAAATAATTAAGCATCAAAGTTGGTTGTTCGATATTTGAAAGGGGAAAACCGCTCTGGGTACCATAGTGGAAGCCCAATAACTTGATCAAATCAAAATGTTTGTTCAAAGAAACACGTTCACTATATACTAGATGTGCTACAGTCCATGTAAAGTGAATCACAGAAAAAGTTGTTGTGGGGATTTATAATAATTAAGCATCAAATTTGGTACAGTTTGCTATTTGAAAGGGGAAAACCGCTATGGGTACCATATTAGAGGCCTTATAACTTGATCAAATCAAAATGTTTGTTCAAATGAAACACTATCACCACATACTAGATGTGCGATAGTCTATGTACAGCGAATCACAGAAAAAGTTGTTGAGGGGATCTTTAATAATTAGGCATCAAATTTGGTAGTTCGCTATTTGAAAGGGGAAAACCGCTATGGGTACCTTATTGGAGGCCCTATAACTTGATCAAATCAAAAAGTTTGTTTAAAAAAACACTAATACTATATACTAGATGTGCTATAGTCTATGAACAGTGAATCACAGAAAAAGTTGTTGTGGGGATCTTTAATAATTAAGCATTAAAGTTGGTACAGTTTGCTATTTGAAGGGGAAAACCGCTATGGGTACCATAGTGGAAGCCCAATAACTTGATCAAATCAAAATGTTTGTTCAAATGAATTCTATCACCACATACTAGATGTGCGATAGTCTATGTACAGTGAATCACAGAAAAAAGTTGTTGTGGGGATCTTTAATAATTAGGCATCAAAGTCGGTAGTTCGCTATTTGAAGGGGAAAAACCGCTATGGGTACCTTATTGGAGGCCCTATAACTTGATCAAATCAAAAAGTTTGTTTAAAAAAACAATAATACTATATACTAGATGTGCTATAGTCTATGAACAGTGAATCACAGAAAAGGTTGTTATGGG
Source organism: Ilyophis sp. 1 JC-2022 (assembly GCA_022702515.1). Taxonomy (NCBI): domain Eukaryota; kingdom Metazoa; phylum Chordata; class Actinopteri; order Anguilliformes; family Synaphobranchidae; genus Ilyophis; species Ilyophis sp. 1 JC-2022. Next base: position 2,240,977 of record CM040406.1, read on the forward strand.
AATTTTTAATAATTAAGCATAAAATTTGGTACAGTTTGCTATTTGAAAGGGGAAAAACCGCTATGGGTACCATATTAGAGGCCTTATAACTTGATCAAATCAAAGATTTTGTCCATATGAACACTATTACCACATACTATATGTGCAATAGTCTTTGTACAGTGAATCACAGAAAAAGTTGTTGTGGGGATTTTTAATAATTAAGCATCAAATTTGGTACAGTTTGCTATTTGAAGGTGGAAAACCGCTATGGGTACCATAGTGGAAGCCCAATAACTTGATCAAATCAAAAGGTTTGTTCAAAGAAACACGTTCACTATATACTAGATGTGCTATAGTATATGTACAGTGAATCACAGAAAAGGTTGTTGTGGGGATTTTTAATAATTAAGCATCAAATTCGGTAGTTTGCTTTTTGAAAGGGGAAAACGGCTATGGGTACCATATTAGAGGCCTTATAACTTGATCAAATCTAAAAATTTTGTCCATATGAACACTATTGCCATATACTATATGTGCAATAGTCTTTGTACAGTGAATCACAGAAAAACTTGTTCTGGGGATCTTTAATAATTAAGCATCAAATTTGGTACAGTTTGCTATTTGAAGGGGAAAACCGCTATGGGTACCATAGTGGAAGCCCAATAACTTGATCAAATCAAAAGGTTTGTTCAAAGAAACACGCTCACTATATACTAGATGTGCTATAGTATATGTACAGTCAATCACAGAAAAGGTGGTTGTGGGGATTTTTAATAATTAAGCATCAAATTCGGTAGTTTGCTTTTTGAAAGGGGAAAACGGCTATGGGTACCATATTAGAGGCCTTATAACTTGATCAAATCTAAAAATTTTGTCCATATGAACACTATTGCCATATACTATATGTGCAATAGTCTTTGTACAGTGAATCACAGAAAAACTTGTTCTGGGGATCTTTAATAATTAAGCATCAAAGTTGGTACAGTTTGCTATTTGAAAGGGGGAAACCGCTATGGGTACCATAGTGGAAGCCCAATAACTTGATCAAATCAAAAGGTTTGTTCAAAGAAACACGTTCACTATATACTAGATGTGCTATAGTATATGTACAGTGAATCACAGAAAAGGTTGTTGTGGGGATTTTTAATAATTAAGCATCAAATTCGGTACAGTTTGCCATTTGAAAGGGGAAAACGGCTATGGGTACCATATTAGAGGCCCTATAACTTGATCAAATCAAAAAGTTTGTCCAAATGCATACTATCCCCATATACTAGATGTGCTATGATCTATGTACAGCGAATCACAGAAAAAGTTGTTTTGGGGATCTTAAAATAATTAAGCATCAAAGTTGGTTGTTCGATATTTGAAAGGGGAAAACCGCTCTGGGTACCATAGTGGAAGCCCAATAACTTGATCAAATCAAAATGTTTGTTCAAAGAAACACGTTCACTATATACTAGATGTGCTACAGTCCATGTAAAGTGAATCACAGAAAAAGTTGTTGTGGGGATTTATAATAATTAAGCATCAAATTTGGTACAGTTTGCTATTTGAAAGGGGAAAACTAACTTGATCAAATCAAAATGTTTGTTCAAAGAAACATGTTCACTATATACTAGATGTGCTACAGTCCATGTAAAGTGAATCACAGAAAAAGTTGTTGTGGGGATTTATAATAATTAAGCATCAAATTTGGTACAGTTTGCTATTTGAAAGGGGAAAACCGCTATGGGTACCATATTAGAGGCCTTATAACTTGATCAAATCAAAATGTTTGTTCAAATGAATTCTATCACCACATACTAGATGTGCGATAGTCTATGTACAGCGAATCACAGAAAAAAGTTGTTGAGGGGATCTTTAATAATTAGGCATCAAATTTGGTAGTTCGCTATTTGAAGGGGAAAAAACCGCTATGGGTACCTTATTGGAGGCCCTATAACTTGATCAAATCAAAAAGTTTGTTTAAAAAAACACTAATACTATATACTAGATGTGCTATAGTCTATGAACAGTGAATCACAGAAAAAGTTGTTGTGGGGATCTTTAATAATTAAGCATTAAAGTTGGTACAGTTTGCTATTTGAAGGGGGAAAACCGCTATGGGTACCATAGTGGAAGCCCAATAACTTGATCAAATCAAAATGTTTGTTCAAATGAATTCTATCACCACATACTAGATGTGCGATAGTCTATGGACAGTGAATCACAGAAAAAAGTTGTTGTGGGGATCTTTAATAATTAGGCATCAAAGTCGGTAGTTCGCTATTTGAAGGGGAAAAACCGCTATGGGTACCTTATTGGAGGCCCTATAACTTGATCAAATCAAAAAGTTTGTTTAAAAAAACAATAATACTATATACTAGATGTGCTATAGTCTATGAACAGTGAATCACAGAAAAGGTTGTTATGGGAATTTTTAATAATTAAGCATAAAATTTGGTACAGTTTGCTATTTGAAAGGGGAAAACCGCTATGGGTACCATATTAGAGGCCTTATAACTTGATCAAATCAAAGATTTTGTCCATATGAACACTATTACCACATACTATATGTGCAATAGTCTTTGTACAGTGAATCACAGAAAAAGTTGTTGTGGGGATTTTTAATAATTAAGCATCAAATTTGGTACAGTTTGCTATTTGAAGGTGGAAAACCGCTATGGGTACCATAGTGGAAGCCCAATAACTTGATCAAATCAAAAGGTTTGTTCAAAGAAACACGTTCACTATATACTAGATGTGCTATAGTATATGTACAGTGAATCACAGAAAAGGTTGTTGTGGGGATTTTTAATAATTAAGCATCAAATTCGGTAGTTTGCTTTTTGAAAGGGGAAAACGGCTATGGGTACCATATTAGAGGCCTTATAACTTGATCAAATCTAAAAATTTTGTCCATATGAACACTATTGCCATATACTATATGTGCAATAGTCTTTGTACAGTGAATCACAGAAAAACTTGTTCTGGGGATCTTTAATAATTAAGCATCAAATTTGGTACAGTTTGCTATTTGAAAGGGGGAAAACCGCTATGGGTACCATAGTGGAAGCCCAATAACTTGATCAAATCAAAAGGTTTGTTCAAAGAAACACGCTCACTATATACTAGATGTGCTATAGTATATGTACAGTCAATCACAGAAAAGGTGGTTGTGGGGATTTTTAATAATTAAGCATCAAATTCGGTAGTTTGCTTTTTGAAAGGGGAAAACGGCTATGGGTACCATATTAGAGGCCTTATAACTTGATCAAATCTAAAAATTTTGTCCATATGAACACTATTGCCATATACTATATGTGCAATAGTCTTTGTACAGTGAATCACAGAAAAACTTGTTCTGGGGATCTTTAATAATTAAGCATCAAAGTTGGTACAGTTTGCTATTTGAAAGGGGTAAACCGCTATGGGTACCATAGTGGAAGCCCAATAACTTGATCAAATCAAAAGGTTTGTTCAAAGAAACACGTTCACTATATACTAGATGTGCTATAGTATATGTACAGTGAATCACAGAAAAGGTTGTTGTGGGGATTTTTAATAATTAAGCATCAAATTCGGTACAGTTTGCCATTTGAAAGGGAAAAACGGCTATGGGTACCATATTAGAGGCCCTATAACTTGATCAAATCAAAAAGTTTGTCCAAATGCATACTATCCCCATATACTAGATGTGCTATGATCTATGTACAGCGAATCACAGAAAAAGTTGTTTTGGGGATCTTAAAATAATTAAGCATCAAAGTTGGTTGTTCGATATTTGAAAGGGGAAAACCGCTCTGGGTACCATAGTGGAAGCCCAATAACTTGATCAAATCAAAATGTTTGTTCAAAGAAACACGTTCACTATATACTAGATGTGCTACAGTCCATGTAAAGTGAATCACAGAAAAAGTTGTTGTGGGGATTTATAATAATTAAGCATCAAATTTGGTACAGTTTGCTATTTGAAAGGGGAAAACCGCTATGGGTACCATATTAGAGGCCTTATAACTTGATCAAATCAAAATGTTTGTTCAAAGAAACATGTTCACTATATACTAGATGTGCTACAGTCCATGTAAAGTGAACCACAGAAAAAGTTGTTGTGGGGACTTATAATAATTAAGCATCAAATTTGGTACAGTTTGCTATTTGAAAGTGGAAAACCGCTATGGGTACCATATTAGAGGCCTTATAACTTGATCAAATCAAAATGTTTGTTCAAATGAATTCTATCACCACATACTAGATGTGCGATAGTCTATGTACAGCGAATCACAGAAAAAAGTTGTTGAGGGGATCTTTAATAATTAGGCATCAAATTTGGTAGTTCGCTATTTGAAGGGGAAAAACCGCTATGGGTACCTTATTGGAGGCCCTATAACTTGATCAAATCAAAAAGTTTGTTTAAAAAAACACTAATACTATATACTAGATGTGCTATAGTCTATGAACAGTGAATCACAGAAAAAGTTGTTGTGGGGATCTTTAATAATTAAGCATTAAAGTTGGTACAGTTTGCTATTTGAAGGGGGAAAACCGCTATGGGTACCATAGTGGAAGCCCAATAACTTGATCAAATCAAAATGTTTGTTCAAATGAATTCTATCACCACATACTAGATGTGCGATAGTCTATGTACAGTGAATCACAGAAAAAAGTTGTTGTGGGGATCTTTAATAATTAGGCATCAAAGTCGGTAGTTCGCTATTTGAAGGGGAAAAACCGCTATGGGTACCTTATTGGAGGCCCTATAACTTGATCAAATCAAAAAGTTTGTTTAAAAAAACAATAATACTATATACTAGATGTGCTATAGTCTATGAACAGTGAATCACAGAAAAGGTTGTTATGGGAATTTTTAATAATTAAGCATAAAATTTGGTACAGTTTGCTATTTGAAAGGGGAAAACCGCTATGGGTACCATATTAGAGGCCTTATAACTTGATCAAATCAAAGATTTTGTCCATATGAACACTATTACCACATACTATATGTGCAATAGTCTTTGTACAGTGAATCACAGAAAAAGTTGTTGTGGGGATTTTTAATAATTAAGCATCAAATTTGGTACAGTTTGCTATTTGAAGGGGGAAAACCGCTATGGGTACCATAGTGGAAGCCCAATAACTTGATCAAATCAAAAGGTTTGTTCAAAGAAACACGTTCACTATATACTAGATGTGCTATAGTATATGTACAGTGAATCACAGAAAAGGTTGTTGTGGGGATTTTTAATAATTAAGCATCAAATTCGGTACAGTTTGCCATTTGAAAGGGGAAAACTGCTATGGGTACCATATTAGAGGCCCTATAACTTGATCAAATCAAAAAGTTTGTCCAAATGCATACTATCCCCATATACTAGATGTGCTATGATCTATGTACAGCGAATCACAGAAAAAGTTGTTTTGGGGATCTTAAAATAATTAAGCATCAAAGTTGGTTGTTCGATATTTGAAAGGGGAAAACCGCTCTGGGTACCATAGTGGAAGCCCAATAACTTGATCAAATCAAAATGTTTGTTCAAAGAAACACGTTCACTATATACTAGATGTGCTACAGTCCATGTAAAGTGAATCACAGAAAAAGTTGTTGTGGGGATTTATAATAATTAAGCATCAAATTTGGTACAGTTTGCTATTTGAAAGGGGAAAACCGCTATGGGTACCATATTAGAGGCCTTATAACTTGATCAAATCAAAATGTTTGTTCAAAGAAACATGTTCACTATATACTAGATGTGCTACAGTCCATGTAAAGTGAACCACAGAAAAAGTTGTTGTGGGGACTTATAATAATTAAGCATCAAATTTGGTACAGTTTGCTATTTGAAAGTGGAAAACCGCTATGGGTACCATATTAGAGGCCTTATAACTTGATCAAATCAAAATGTTTGTTCAAATGAATTCTATCACCACATACTAGATGTGCGATAGTCTATGTACAGCGAATCACAGAAAAAAGTTGTTGAGGGGATCTTTAATAATTAGGCATCAAATTTGGTAGTTCGCTATTTGAAGGGGAAAAACCGCTATGGGTACCTTATTGGAGGCCCTATAACTTGATCAAATCAAAAAGTTTGTTTAAAAAAACACTAATACTATATACTAGATGTGCTATAGTGTATGAACAGTGAATCACAGAAAAAGTTGTTGTGGGGATCTTTAATAATTAAGCATTAAAGTTGGTACAGTTTGCTATTTGAAGGGGGAAAACCGCTATGGGTACCATAGTGGAAGCCCAATAACTTGATCAAATCAAAATGTTTGTTCAAATGAATTCTATCACCACATACTAGATGTGCGATAGTCTATGTACAGTGAATCACAGAAAAAAGTTGTTGTGGGGATCTTTAATAATTAGGCATCAAAGTCGGTAGTTCGCTATTTGAAGGGGAAAAACCGCTATGGGTACCTTATTGGAGGCCCTATAACTTGATCAAATCAAAAAGTTTGTTTAAAAAAACAATAATACTATATACTAGATGTGCTATAGTCTATGAACAGTGAATCACAGAAAAGGTTGTTATGGGAATTTTTAATAATTAAGCATAAAATTTGGTACAGTTTGCTATTTGAAAGGGGAAAACCGCTATGGGTACCATATTAGAGGCCTTATAACTTGATCAAATCAAAGATTTTGTCCATATGAACACTATTACCACATACTATATGTGCAATAGTCTTTGTACAGTGAATCACAGAAAAAGTTGTTGTGGGGATTTTTAATAATTAAGCATCAAATTTGGTACAGTTTGCTATTTGAAGGGGGAAAACCGCTATGGGTACCATAGTGGAAGCCCAATAACTTGATCAAATCAAAAGGTTTGTTCAAAGAAACACGTTCACTATATACTAGATGTGCTATAGTATATGTACAGTGAATCACAGAAAAGGTTGTTGTGGGGATTTTTAATAATTAAGCATCAAATTCGGTACAGTTTGCCATTTGAAAGGGGAAAACTACGGTGGCTGAGAAGTGCAAAACACAACGACATTTCACAAAACAACGACATTTCACAAAACACAACGACATTTCACAAAACACAACGACATTTCACAAAACACAACGACATTTCACAAAACAACGACATTTCACAAAACACAACGACATTTCACAAAACACAACGACATTTCACAAAACACAATGACATTTCACAAAACGGAAAGGGTAGGACAACACTTCTTGTTTGTGATTGGACAGAACCCAAGCCCCTCAATGTAATTTTCTTTCACAAAACGGAAAGGGTAGGACAACACTTCTTGTTTGTGATTGGACAGAACCCAAGCCCCTCAGCGAAATTACGAATCCTACTATGGCCATGCCAAGACCCGCCCTCCTCTGTCTCTGATTGGCTGGTCGTTCTGTGCGCTCTACCCACCTCATCTTCTTCAGTCTAATGTCTTGTTTCCACTTGCACATTCGACCCGTTCCAGAGCCGCGCTGGCTCGACTTCTGAGCATTTCCATTAGTTCAAATTCGAGCCGCGCCAACGAGACCCACTCCAAAAACGGCCCGATTTGTCCTCTGGTGCTGGCTCGAATATAATGGAGCCGCCAGTGCGTTGCTATGGTGATTCACCACAGCAACGTAGCCGAAGAAGACGCGCTTACTCACTTTGTCGGCTGTTTAATAACAACAACAACAACAAAATGGAAAAAATAAACAACCCGTGGGGTTTCGAGGAAGTCCAGGCCCTTTTAATGATTTGGGCAGACAAGTCGGTTCAGCAGCAGCTGAATTCATCGCTCAGAAACGAGAATAAATAAATGTTAATTGAAAAAAAGAATCCGATCCAGTACGAAACTATTTTCTATGCCTATTTTGAACCGATCCAACGATCGCGGACTCTGCTGGTTTAAACAATTGAATGTGTTTAGCGAAGATCAATCCACATAAATAACGACTGGGAGGGAGGCTTTTTGTGATAACATATGTCTGCGCTGACAGATACGTTGTTGCTTTTGAAGCAACATATTCCACAACACCAACACAAACAAACGCAACTCGTAGTTCGCCATGTTATAATAGCTAACATTAGCAAGGTACTTTGGAACAGCTGTGTCGCGTTACATAGCACCGATACATAACGAATCTCTGGCGGAGAACCAGCTCGGATTAATGGAAAAGCAATTTGAGCCGCGCTGTACGTCTCGCATTTGGGTTGGGTTGGCTCTGGAACGGGTCGAATGTGCAAGTGGAAACAAGACATAAGAACGCGCTCGATTGCCCTGTTCTCGAAATTCAGGGAGGTAAACGTTACAGGATAAAACGTACTGACATCCATAAGCGTATGTTTTTAATAAATACCACCAATGTTGATAACAGTTCTTATATATTCTACTATTCTAGCACAATCTAGCTCGTTTCTACTGTTCTAACTAGTGCTAGCTGATCACTGAGGGGAAATCAAGTTTAATAAAATAAATGAATACGTTACGTTTTTTAGTAAATACCACCAGTGTTTCGCAGTGTTGATAACAGTTCTTTGTGTCATTGAAAAGTCATTAGTCACAATGTTCATTTTCACAAATCTATACAAAACCTGATCTCATAAGTCTGTTCACTTTCCTGCAACGCTGAGGGTTTTATTCTTGGTTTTATGACATGCAAGGTCATACAAGTTTTCCCTGGGCATGTTTTCTTATGCCTTGTGTGCATGTAGGCCTAAGTGAGTTTGTTCACAGGCAGATAGAAGACGGTTAAACCCGATAATGGAACAGCAATAAAGTGTGACCATATTTGGTCCCTTTATGTACAATAACTATTCCAGCACACTGTAACATCCTATGTGACTAATTACTTTTCAATGAGACACATAGGATAATTGTTATCAACACGGGCGGTATTTTTTTTTTTTTAAAACGTATGCTTATTTAACTTGAATTCCCCTCCGAGTGATCAGCCAGCTGATTTTCTAGCTAGCACTAGAATGTGCAATGAGACACATAGCCTAGAACTATTATCAACATTGGTGGTATTAAAAACGTAAACTTATTTTAGGCTAATGGATGTCAGTACACGTTTTATGCTGTAACGTTAGTTAGGCTACCTGAATTTGCATGCAATTTCGGAAAATAAGTTACTGCAATGCGCTCCAGCGAAGAGAGTCACCTTAAACTCAAACAGAGGGTTGGGTGGGTAGAGCGCACAGAACGACCAGCCAATCAGAGACAGAGGAGGGCGGGTCTTGGCATGGCCATAGTAGGATTCGTAATTTCGCTGAGGGGCTTGGGTTCTGTCCAATCACAAACAAGAAGTGTTGTCCTACCCTTTCCGTTTTGTGAAAGAAAATTACATTGAGGGGCTTGGGTTCTGTCCAATCACAAACAAGAAGTGTTGTCCTACCCTTTCCGTTTTGTGAAATGTCGTTGTGTTTTGTGAAATGTCGTTGTGTTTTGTGAAATGTCGTTGTGTTTTGTGAAATGTCGTTGTGTTTTGTGAAATGTCGTTGTGTTTTGCACTTCTCAGCCACCGTAGAAAACCGCTATGGGTACCATAGTGGAAGCCCAATAACTTGATCAAATCAAAATGTTTGTTCAAAGAAACACGTTCACTATATACTAGATGTGCTACAGTCCATGTAAAGTGAATCACAGAAAAAGTTGTTGTGGGGATTTATAATAATTAAGCATCAAATTTGGTACAGTTTGCCATTTGAAAGGGGAAAACTACGGTGGCTGAGAAGTGCAAAACACAACGACATTTCACAAAACAACGACATTTCACAAAACACAACGACATTTCACAAAACACAACGACATTTCACAAAACACAACGACATTTCACAAAACACAACGACATTTCACAAAACACAACGACATTTCACAAAACACAACGACATTTCACAAAACACAACGACATTTCACAAAACGGAAAGGGTAGGACAACACTTCTTGTTTGTGATTGGACAGAACCCAAGCCCCTCAATGTAATTTTCTTTCACAAAACGGAAAGGGTAGGACAACACTTCTTGTTTGTGATTGGACAGAACCCAAGCCCCTCAGCGAAATTACGAATCCTACTATGGCCATGCCAAGACCCGCCCTCCTCTGTCTCTGATTGGCTGGTCGTTCTGTGCGCTCTACCCACCTCATCTTCTTCAGTCTAATGTCTTGTTTCCACTTGCACATTCGACCCGTTCCAGAGCCGCGCTGGCTCGACTTCTGAGCATTTCCATTAGTTCAAATTCGAGCCGCGCCAACGAGACCCACTCCAAAAACGGCCCGATTTGTCCTCTGGTGCTGGCTCGAATATAATGGAGCCGCCAGTGCGTTGCTATGGTGATTCACCACAGCAACGTAGCCGAAGAAGACGCGCTTACTCACTTTGTCGGCTGTTTAATAACAACAACAACAACAAAATGGAAAAAATAAACAACCCGTGGGGTTTCGAGGAAGTCCAGGCCCTTTTAATGATTTGGGCAGACAAGTCGGTTCAGCAGCAGCTGAATTCATCGCTCAGAAACGAGAATAAATAAATGTTAATTGAAAAAAAGAATCCGATCCAGTACGAAACTATTTTCTATGCCTATTTTGAACCGATCCAACGATCGCGGACTCTGCTGGTTTAAACAATTGAATGTGTTTAGCGAAGATCAATCCACATAAATAACGACTGGGAGGGAGGCTTTTTGTGATAACATATGTCTGCGCTGACAGATACGTTGTTGCTTTTGAAGCAACATATTCCACAACACCAACACAAACAAACGCAACTCGTAGTTCGCCATGTTATAATAGCTAACATTAGCAAGGTACTTTGGAACAGCTGTGTCGCGTTACATAGCACCGATACATAACGAATCTCTGGCGGAGAACCAGCTCGGATTAATGGAAAAGCAATTTGAGCCGCGCTGTACGTCTCGCATTTGGGTTGGGTTGGCTCTGGAACGGGTCGAATGTGCAAGTGGAAACAAGACATAAGAACGCGCTCGATTGCCCTGTTCTCGAAATTCAGGGAGGTAAACGTTACAGGATAAAACGTACTGACATCCATAAGCGTATGTTTTTAATAAATACCACCAATGTTGATAACAGTTCTTATATATTCTACTATTCTAGCACAATCTAGCTCGTTTCTACTGTTCTAACTAGTGCTAGCTGATCACTGAGGGGAAATCAAGTTTAATAAAATAAATGAATACGTTACGTTTTTTAGTAAATACCACCAGTGTTTCGCAGTGTTGATAACAGTTCTTTGTGTCATTGAAAAGTCATTAGTCACAATGTTCATTTTCACAAATCTATACAAAACCTGATCTCATAAGTCTGTTCACTTTCCTGCAACGCTGAGGGTTTTATTCTTGGTTTTATGACATGCAAGGTCATACAAGTTTTCCCTGGGCATGTTTTCTTATGCCTTGTGTGCATGTAGGCCTAAGTGAGTTTGTTCACAGGCAGATAGAAGACGGTTAAACCCGATAATGGAACAGCAATAAAGTGTGACCATATTTGGTCCCTTTATGTACAATAACTATTCCAGCACACTGTAACATCCTATGTGACTAATTACTTTTCAATGAGACACATAGGATAATTGTTATCAACACGGGCGGTATTTTTTTTTTTTTAAAACGTATGCTTATTTAACTTGAATTCCCCTCCGAGTGATCAGCCAGCTGATTTTCTAGCTAGCACTAGAATGTGCAATGAGACACATAGCCTAGAACTATTATCAACATTGGTGGTATTAAAAACGTAAACTTATTTTAGGCTAATGGATGTCAGTACACGTTTTATGCTGTAACGTTAGTTAGGCTACCTGAATTTGCATGCAATTTCGGAAAATAAGTTACTGCAATGCGCTCCAGCGAAGAGAGTCACCTTAAACTCAAACAGAGGGTTGGGTGGGTAGAGCGCACAGAACGACCAGCCAATCAGAGACAGAGGAGGGCGGGTCTTGGCATGGCCATAGTAGGATTCGTAATTTCGCTGAGGGGCTTGGGTTCTGTCCAATCACAAACAAGAAGTGTTGTCCTACCCTTTCCGTTTTGTGAAAGAAAATTACATTGAGGGGCTTGGGTTCTGTCCAATCACAAACAAGAAGTGTTGTCCTACCCTTTCCGTTTTGTGAAATGTCGTTGTGTTTTGTGAAATGTCGTTGTGTTTTGTGAAATGTCGTTGTGTTTTGTGAAATGTCGTTGTGTTTTGTGAAATGTCGTTGTGTTTTGCACTTCTCAGCCACCGTAGAAAACCGCTATGGGTACCATAGTGGAAGCCCAATAACTTGATCAAATCAAAATGTTTGTTCAAAGAAACACGTTCACTATATACTAGATGTGCTACAGTCCATGTAAAGTGAATCACAGAAAAAGTTGTTGTGGGGATTTATAATAATTAAGCATCAAATTTGGTACAGTTTGCCATTTGAAAGGGGAAAACTACGGTGGCTGAGAAGTGCAAAACACAACGACATTTCACAAAACAACGACATTTCACAAAACACAACGACATTTCACAAAACACAACGACATTTCACAAAACACAACGACATTTCACAAAACACAACGACATTTCACAAAACACAACGACATTTCACAAAACACAACGACATTTCACAAAACACAACGACATTTCACAAAACGGAAAGGGTAGGACAACACTTCTTGTTTGTGATTGGACAGAACCCAAGCCCCTCAATGTAATTTTCTTTCACAAAACGGAAAGGGTAGGACAACACTTCTTGTTTGTGATTGGACAGAACCCAAGCCCCTCAGCGAAATTACGAATCCTACTATGGCCATGCCAAGACCCGCCCTCCTCTGTCTCTGATTGGCTGGTCGTTCTGTGCGCTCTACCCACCTCATCTTCTTCAGTCTAATGTCTTGTTTCCACTTGCACATTCGACCCGTTCCAGAGCCGCGCTGGCTCGACTTCTGAGCATTTCCATTAGTTCAAATTCGAGCCGCGCCAACGAGACCCACTCCAAAAACGGCCCGATTTGTCCTCTGGTGCTGGCTCGAATATAATGGAGCCGCCAGTGCGTTGCTATGGTGATTCACCACAGCAACGTAGCCGAAGAAGACGCGCTTACTCACTTTGTCGGCTGTTTAATAACAACAACAACAACAAAATGGAAAAAATAAACAACCCGTGGGGTTTCGAGGAAGTCCAGGCCCTTTTAATGATTTGGGCAGACGAGTCGGTTCAGCAGCAGCTGAATTCATCGCTCAGAAACGAGAATAAATAAATGTTAATTGAAAAAAAGAATCCGATCCAGTACGAAACTATTTTCTATGCCTATTTTGAACCGATCCAACGATCGCGGACTCTGCTGGTTTAAACAATTGAATGTGTTTAGCGAAGATCAATCCACATAAATAACGACTGGGAGGGAGGCTTTTTGTGATAACAAATGTCTGCGCTGACAGATACGTTGTTGCTTTTGAAGCAACATATTCCACAACACCAACACAAACAAACGCAACTCGTAGTTCGCCATGTTATAATAGCTAACATTAGCAAGGTACTTTGGAACAGCTGTGTCGCGTTACATAGCACCGATACATAACGAATCTCTGGCGGAGAACCAGCTCGGATTAATGGAAAAGCAATTTGAGCCGCGCTGTACGTCTCGCATTTGGGTTGGGTTGGCTCTGGAACGGGTCGAATGTGCAAGTGGAAACAAGACATAAGAACGCGCTCGATTGCCCTGTTCTCGAAATTCAGGGAGGTAAACGTTACAGGATAAAACGTACTGACATCCATAAGCGTATGTTTTTAATAAATACCACCAATGTTGATAACAGTTCTTATATATTCTACTATTCTAGCACAATCTAGCTCGTTTCTACTGTTCTAACTAGTGCTAGCTGATCACTGAGGGGAAATCAAGTTTAATAAAATAAATGAATACGTTACGTTTTTTAGTAAATACCACCAGTGTTTCGCAGTGTTGATAACAGTTCTTTGTGTCATTGAAAAGTCATTAGTCACAATGTTCATTTTCACAAATCTATACAAAACCTGATCTCATAAGTCTGTTCACTTTCCTGCAACGCTGAGGGTTTTATTCTTGGTTTTATGACATGCAAGGTCATACAAGTTTTCCCTGGGCATGTTTTCTTATGCCTTGTGTGCATGTAGGCCTAAGTGAGTTTGTTCACAGGCAGATAGAAGACGGTTAAACCCGATAATGGAACAGCAATAAAGTGTGACCATATTTGGTCCCTTTATGTACAATAACTATTCCAGCACACTGTAACATCCTATGTGACTAATTACTTTTCAATGAGACACATAGGATAATTGTTATCAACACGGGCGGTATTTTTTTTTTTTTTAAAACGTATGCTTATTTAACTTGAATTCCCCTCCGAGTGATCAGCCAGCTGATTTTCTAGCTAGCACTAGAATGTGCAATGAGACACATAGCCTAGAACTATTATCAACATTGGTGGTATTAAAAACGTAAACTTATTTTAGGCTAATGGATGTCAGTACACGTTTTATGCTGTAACGTTAGTTAGGCTACCTGAATTTGCATGCAATTTCGGAAAATAAGTTACTGCAATGCGCTCCAGCGAAGAGAGTCACCTTAAACTCAAACAGAGGGTTGGGTGGGTAGAGCGCACAGAACGACCAGCCAATCAGAGACAGAGGAGGGCGGGTCTTGGCATGGCCATAGTAGGATTCGTAATTTCGCTGAGGGGCTTGGGTTCTGTCCAATCACAAACAAGAAGTGTTGTCCTACCCTTTCCGTTTTGTGAAAGAAAATTACATTGAGGGGCTTGGGTTCTGTCCAATCACAAACAAGAAGTGTTGTCCTACCCTTTCCGTTTTGTGAAATGTCGTTGTGTTTTGTGAAATGTCGTTGTGTTTTGTGAAATGTCGTTGTGTTTTGTGAAATGTCGTTGTGTTTTGTGAAATGTCGTTGTGTTTTGTGAAATGTCGTTGTGTTTTGTGAAATGTCGTTGTGTTTTGTGAAATGTCGTTGTTTTGTGAAATGTCGTTGTGTTTTGCACTTCTCAGCCACCGTAGAAAACCGCTATGGGTACCATAGTGGAAGCCCAATAACTTGATCAAATCAAAATGTTTGTTCAAAGAAACACGTTCACTATATACTAGATGTGCTACAGTCCATGTAAAGTGAATCACAGAAAAAGTTGTTGTGGGGATTTATAATAATTAAGCATCAAATTTGGTACAGTTTGCCATTTGAAAGGGGAAAACCGCTATGGGTACCATAGTGGAAGCCCAATAACTTGATCAAATCAAAAGGTTTGTCCAAATGAATACTATCACCATATACTAGATGTGCGATAGTATATGTACAGTGAATCACAAAAAAAAGTTATTTTGGAGATTTCTATTAATTAAGCATCAAATTTGGTAGTTTGCTATTTGAAAGGGGAAAACTGCTATGGGTACCATATTGGAGGCCCAAAACATGATCAAATCAAACATTTTATCCAAATGAACATGATTACCATATACTAGATGTGCTATAGTCTACAGTATGTCCAGTGAATCACAGAAAAAGTTGTTGTGGGGATCTTTAGTAATTAAGTATCAAATTTGGTAGTTTGCTATTTGAAGGGGGAAAACCGCTATGGGTACTATATTGGAAGCCCAATAACATGATCAAATCAAAAGGTTTGTTCAAAGAAACACTATCGCCATATACTAGGTGTGCTTTAGGCCATGTAAAGTGAATAACAAAAAAAGTTTTTGCGGGGACTTTTAATAATTAAGCATCAAATTTGGTACAGTTTGCTTTGTGAAGGGGGAAAATCGCTATGTGGAGCAGAAGGGCAAAAGTTCGCTTGATCTTGATTTTCAGTATGAATACAGACTGTGAAAGCGGCCTCTCACGATCTTTCTAACGTTTTCGCTTTTAAGCAGGAGGTGTCAGAAAAGTTACCACAGGGATAACTGGCTTGTTGTGGCCAAGCGTTCATAGTGACGTCGCTTTTTGTTCCTTCGATGTCAGCTTTTTTAATGATTTTGAAGCAGAATTAACCAAGCGTTGGATTGTTCACCCACTAATAGGGAACGTGAGCTGGGTTTAGACCATCATGAGACAGGCTTGTTTTACCCTACTGATGATGTGTTGTTGCAATTGTAATCCTGCTCAGTACGAGAGGAACCGCAGGTTCAGACATTTGGTGTAAGTGCTTGGCTGAGGAGCCAATGGTGCGAATGATTATGAATGAATGCCTCTAAGTCTCCCCGAAACGTAATGATACCCTCGCACCGTGGATCTCCGGTTGGCCCGGGATAGCCGGGTGGCCGGCGCGGAGCGCCGCTTGTGTCAGGGTGGGGGAGCGGACAGATGAGATCTATTGAAAGTCAGCCCTCGATCCAAGCTTTTGTCGGACAGGACGGGCCGCCTGGCCCTCCTCCTCGCCTCCCCCACCCGGAGAAGCCCGGGCATGACCAGTTGCCACGGAGCCAGCCCCCACCCCCGTCGCAATAATTTTTCAAAGTCCCAAGGAAGGTGACCAGTTGCCCGAAGCTCCTGAGCCGCGCCACTGCTGCAAAATAGTGGCCGGGCCGGGCTTAAGAGCGGGTTGCCCGGCCGAGTGCCGAGGGCTGACAGGGTGGATAAACTCAGGGTGACCTGTTGTCTGGCCAACTGGTCACCCGCGATGCCCTCTGAAAATATTTCAAAGTCTCACAGGGGTGACCAGTTGCCCGGAGCTCCTGAGCCGGGGGGCTGCTGCGAAACAGTGGCCGGGCCGGGCTTAAGAGCGGGTTGCCCGGGGAAGTGCGGCATGTCGTTGTGCGTGGTTCCTACACTCAGGGCAAAGCCTTGGACATGATGAGACTGGACCTGTGCTCTAAAACGGGGCCGCCGAATGTACGGGCTTTCTGGCAAACGGGCCTGGGAGACACGGCATATTCTGGGCCGGTATCGAAGAACCGTATGGTTCCCAGAGATGTTGCTGGTGTCACCGGACTCGGGGCAGTGCCCTGCTAACAACGAGACCAGCCCCGGACCTGTGGTCCAAAGGGGGGATCCGGAGCAGAGGCAAACGTGCGCATTTTCACCACCATTTAAGATTCAGGCCTTTGGAAAAAATAGGTTTTTTGGCCGCTATCAGAAAACCGTACGGTTCCCAAAGCTGGAGCTAGTGTCCCTGGGCCCAAGACACGATGAGACCGGCCCTGGACCTGTGATTCAAAGGGGGGGCTCCGCAGCACCACCAAATGTATGAGCTTTATCGGCTCCCGGGGACTTGGTGACTTTGTGGTTTCTGGGCCGGTATCAGAGCACCATACATATGAGGAAGTGTCCTGGTTCCAAGGGGACCAGCCACAGACCTGTGGTCCAAAGCAGGGCCCCGCAGCACCAGCGACTGTTTGCACTTTCATCAGTTTCAGCACTTCGAGCCTGCAAAAAACCCCGCTTTCGAACCCGCTGCCTTGGAATCAGATGGCGGCGCTGGTATCGCCCACTCAGGGCAGGGGGCATCGGGCCAGCGCAGGGGCAGGGGGCATCGGGCCAGCGCAGGGCCCGGGAGCAGCGAAAATGTGCGTGGGCTGACCCTTTGAGAGGGCTGATGAAAGACCGGTTTCTGGGCTTTATCTCCGGACCCCGCGGTCTGATCCGGCCGACTCTGGTACCCTGACCGACTGGATGTTTTTACCCGCCCTGTCAGGGCCCTCATACGCCAGGTCTTCCGGATTATGCGTGAGCGGTTCCTCGCACCCGGGTCTGTTCCATGCCGGGCGAGTGCGCCGCAACCGGGTCTGGGTCAGCTTGGAAGGGCCCGAGGGGAAGGTGGCGTTTCTTTGAACAAACGTTTTGATTTGATCAAGTTATTAGGCTTCCAATATGGTACCCATAGCAGTTTTCTCCCTTCAAATAGCAAACTGTACCAACTTTGATGCTTACTTATTAAAGATCCCCGCAATAACTTTTTTCTGTTATTCACGGTACATGGACTATAGCACATCTAGTATATGGTAATAGTGTTCATTTGGACAAACTTTTTGATTTAATCAAGTTATAGGGTCTCCAATATGGTACCCATAGCGGTTTTCCCCCTTCAAATAGCAAACTGGACCAAATTTGATGCTTAATTATTAAAAATCCCCACAATAACTTTTTCTGTTATTCACGGTACATGGACTATAGCACATCTAGTATATGGTAATAGTGTTCATTTGGACAAACTTTTTGATTTGATCAAGTTATATAGGGCCTCCAATATGGTACCCATAGCGGTTTTCCCCCTTCAAATAGCAAACTGGACCAAATTTGATGCTTAATTATTAAAAATTCCCACAATAACTTTTTCCTGTTATTCACTGTACATAGATTATAGCACACCTAGTACAGTTGTGTTCAAATAAATAGCAGTGCATTAAAATATTTTTAAATAGCTTTTAGTTCCATATTTCAAATGTTGTGGAAACATTACACATTCAATTCCCAATCAAATCATTAACAAATTTTATCAAGTCTGCGTTTTTCTTTTACAGGAAGCAAAAAAAAAGAATATTAATCTCTTCAAAAAAATAGCAGTGTCGACATTTTTCAATTCAAACTCAAACACTTCCTGTATAAACAGGTATTTCAGCCCTGGATGAACAAACTACATTCCAGTTCCTGTGAATTTTTTGGTTTTGCTTCAGAAACTGCATTTTTAATGTCACCCCACAAGTTTTCAATGGGGTTGAGGTCGGGGGATTGAGCTGTTGCTCGCTTACTCGTGTGTTCGGGGCCATTGTCTTGTTGAAACACCCATTTCAGGGGCATTTCCTCTTCGGCATATGGCAACATAATCTCAAGTATTTTGATGTATTCAAACTGATCCATGATCTCTGGTATACGATAAATAGGCCCACCGTAGTATCCCCATACCATGATTTTTGCGCCACCATGCTTCACCGTCTTCAGTGTACTGTGGCTTGAATTCAGTACCCGGGGATCGTCTGACGTACTGTCGACGGCCAATAGACCCGAAAAGAACAATTTTACTCTCATCAGTCCACAGAATGTTACGCCATTTCTCTTTGAACAAACTTTTTGATTTGATCAAGTTATTGGGCTTCCAATATGGTACCCATATCGGTTTTCCCCCTTCAAATAGCAATTTATTTTCACAATAAAACATTACATAGCATACATGATTCAGCTACTAATAATGTCAGTGTTCAAATTACATGACAGCAGGTGGTCCTTTGGACCCTGACAATAAACTTATTGAATTAAATGCCATCCAATGTCTTTAACAAGATACATTGAGTTTGTATGAATGAATAACAAATATAGTACATATAGGGACATTGGGATACTGGGAGTCGTTATGCGTTTTGAGGGAACAATGTCAAGAAAGAAGACATTTCCTTGCCAGTTATGGTCATGTATGGATAAATAGAATTGTATTTGCATAAGATGTATTCCAATATCAACATGGCATCTTCCTTTTACCTGTCTCCAATCATTGTTCATATATTTCTGATTTGACAATAAACATACAGAATGACAGAAAGAACCCGGTGTCATTGTGGCTTGAATGGTGGTGGAGGGGAATAGTTCTACAGTTTATTTACCTTTTGTGAATGTCACCATATTGTGTGAAATAAATATTCTGAAAATGTTCCCTTGGTTAATTGCTGGTATAATTTATCTGTTTTGTTCTGGAGACCAGACCACCCACATATAATCAACCCATAATCAATCATTAATCTTACAACAATTTGCAAGATGTATGTACAGCATTGTAGCCAGGTTGTGTTGCTTAATATTGTTTAATTGTTAAAGCCATTCATGTTGTTATGGCATTGGGTTGTTTGTATGTGGTCCCCTCTGCTGGAATGTGACATGCAGAGGTCTGGCTATACACTGTCCCATCTGGATATAGGGAAAACTCCACTTCTCAACACAATGTGACAGCACAGCAGGTTATACCTTCAGGTGTTTTACTGATAACAAGGATGGTGAAGATAAATCTTGATTAGGTAACAGTTTTTTCTCATCAAAAGACATCCAAATACTTTGAAATAAATTAATGAGTTATCATTTAGTCGTTCAAATTTTATGTTCCATTATGCTCACACCAAATGTTCTGGAGAGGACACTATTTTTGGACAACAGTCCAATTAGGATTTTACACTTAAACAAGCTGTTGTAAAAACAAACCACTCCTTATAACAAAGTTGAATCTTTACTTTTTTATAGAATATGGTATAATTCCAAATATAGTTGAATAAATTATTGAATAAAACAGTTAGCTATATTTGGACAGGCCTTTTTTTGTTATTTGTAATACACCTTTTGGTTCAGTCAACAGATTTTATAAAGGCCTACTGTTAGAGGTACATTTTTTCCAAATTTATCTCAAGGCAGATGGATTACAGAAGCAGTCAAGAATGAGAATTGGCAACTGCATTTGTTTGTGTAACATTACCAATATTGTACTTTTTGCATTCATGTAGGCTTAACGTTGCTTCAAGAAAGTACATGTACGGTAGTACAGTATATAATAACCAGAGTAGCGACCTACTCAATCCCACATTTTCAGAATACATATATATTTATTATTTGCATGAATAAAGAACAAATGCAAATACACAAAGTAATTTACAGAAATATGCTAAAGAGGTTGGAAATCCTACAGGGCTTATGCTAGAAGCTCACTTTACAAAATAAAATCACATTAATTGAAGAACAATAAAGGATTGTATTATATTTAAGAAAAATAACTAAATAAATATTCATTGTGAAATTAGAAAAGAGAACAGATAAAGGAAAGAGGAAAACACTGCTATTACATTGTATGCTTTACTAAATAACCCTTATACCTGTGTTTGAATATTTAGGGAGGGGTAAATTTAATTTTGATTTCGAATCGTTCAGCCCACTTGATTTTTTGCTGTGTTAGATCCCTCATTACTTTTCTATTACCATACATTCCACCTTTAGTTTAAACCGGGCCGCCCAGCAAAGGATGGGCCCCCCTCTCTAGCCAAGATCCTTCCAAGACTTCTTCCCATTGGGGAGTTTTTTCTCACCACTGTTGAGTGTTTTTCTTCCCACCAGGAAGTTTTTAACCTCGTTTTGCGGGTTGGGGGTTCAGGCCTGGTTTTTGCTCAATGTTCCTTCTGTTTCTATGTACAGTGTCTTTGTGACAGTTCTCTGTAAAAATCACTATACAGATAAAATTGAATTGAATTGAATTGATTAATTGAGATCCAACAACTGTATAAAGTCTTGTTCTGCACAAAGTAAATATAAACCATAAACCTTAGTGTTTAACATTTCTTGATTCCCTGGACAGTGCAAGGCCATTTAAAATTCCATCATGATCATCTTTGGAATGTTATCTTTAACACTCTTAACATCAGTCTTAATTCTTCACAGTACAGATATTTATATGGTAGTCAGTACTCCGAAGAGTATGAATTAGGCTCTTTGAGAGAAGGTTTGAATCTTGAGCAATCTGCCCAGTGGTGAGTGTTTGAAGTAGACCTATACAGGGCTTTAGCAGTGTAGGCTGATGTTAGCGTTGGGGCTGATCAATTTAAAGGGTAACTACATGTGTTCATCTTCATTTGCATAAATTAACGTACATTGTACAAATTATTTTGTATAACTCGGATCAAACTGTCAAACTAGAAGTTGCACATCAAATATGAATCAAGATTCAGCAACTGCATGGCCTATTTCTCACCTCAAATATTTTCAGAAAAATTTGAATGGACTATTTAGGTGGAATAAAAACGTGGAGCCGAAACTAAAGTAACGTAGTGGGACTAACCAATCAGGTGCCGGCTGTTTCCGTTGTGGGCGACAACAATTATGCATATGATGTAGAGGCAGCTCAAAAGAGAAAGTGAATGTCAACCGTTAGGGGCAGCAAAAAGACGTTTTTCTACCAGTTTCTTATGATATACAATATTATTTCAGAATTGTTGAAATAACGGAATGCATGAATAAGTTTAATTATAAGGTAGGCATACAAACACGTTTACAGCTAAAAAAGAAGAAAAAAAAGAAGTGATCTAGGGTGTAGTTACCCTTTAATCTCCTGTCTTTTGAGGCTTTTGGCAAAGGCAAGCATTTCACTTAAAAGTAGTTTTTTGTAATTGTATTATTTTTTTATTATAGTTTTTACACCGGGAGGTTTAATTAATACTTGGCATTATGATGCATGTAACCATCACTAAAAATTATTACTATATAAAATTTAAAAAATCATCCCAAAACAAGTATTAGATCGTATAGTCATGTACCAAATGTTCAAATTATAACATATAACATCTATGACACTGCACTACATATGTACATTGAGTAGCCTAGACTATAACGCTAAGGTGAGAGATCCCACCCAAACACACTGTGCCTATAAGCTCGCATTCTATACCACGTGGAACAATGTCATCATTTAACCCTTTAAGTTCCAAAATATTTTCAACGGCCCAAAAGCGTGGGTTATTTTTTGTCTGCTACAGCTGTTCTAGAATTCGACTGTTACGTCACAGCACTAGCCTTCGGTTGAATGCGGAAGAACAAGATGGCAGCACCGCATACCAATATTAGCCTACTGCCGGATTATTTTTGAAAATGCGTTTTTCGAGTATTTCGTCAATTATTTTGATCACGGATGAGTTTACCCGTGATGTAAAACATTGTAAAGTGTAATCGCTATAAGATTGTGTATATTATATTTTCTGTCAGCCCGTAGTTAGCTCATTTTGACAGCTTGGTTAGCACTGACGTTAGCAAACTGTAGCTAAATCAACGTTATAGGCTAGGGGGTATTTGCTGCTTACGTTACTTCTGTGAAAGTGTGAACGTCTGCATAAACAAATAAATGTAAATGTTGTAAAGATGTTTCTTTGGTACAATGTTTTTGTGGAACAGTGTGTTTAGTCCTAGGGTTAGCCCACAGGTTTATTGTTGCGTCATTCGTAAATAGACGATGTAAGCGAGATCGTCGGTATAATACAGCTAGCTACGTAGTAACCCATATGCGTACACTGCAAATTAAACTAGATGACTATTCGGATAACAACTAACGTTGACATAGTAACATTTGCATTTCAGTACAACAATAAACGACTCGGTACCGCACTGGAATCATGTTTGCACTTTTACATTAGTAAATTGTTAGCTTGTGAGGTTAAAAACCACCAAACTGCTTAGCTTGCTCAGTGTTGATGTAACGAAGATATTCGATGCACAGCAATGTGCCATTTATCGTTCATTTCAGCTTCTGAAATCGCAAGTTGATGGTTTATTTTCCATAATATACACACCTCTGTGACGTGTCTGTTTAGCCGGCAGTAAACCATTGTGACCTCATTCTCAACGGAGCGTTCCAGTGAAACGTTCTAATCACATATTTGTGATGGTACGCGTTTGGGCCATGTCTGGAATGATCACATATTTGTGATGGTACGTGCGAAAGGGTTAACATCCCCCAACCCACCACGTTACTTTTCACAAGTAGGCCTAATGAACTACATGTAAGAAACCTTTCATTTCTAATGTATAAAAGTATTTCACTTTCAGGAATCAAATGTAATGGGCTTTCCCATTAATAAAGAAATTGAATTCACAAGTGAGACTGTACTAACTTTAGCACACATTTGTTGTTTGTTCTTCACAAAGACATGCTCCTATGTTGCACAAAATATAATGAAACTTACAGTTAGCCATAACAGTTAGGTATAACGTTACTTTCCAGTAGCAAATACTTGAAGACGTCATCCATCCAACTTGCTAAAAATATGGAACAGCTGCAATAGCCTACTATTCGTATACATAACGTTAGCTCTTCTCATGATGAGCGTACAAAAGTCTAAGCTAAGACATCAAAAATCTGCTTTTACAACAAGTTATGTAGCGTTAGGTGCATTTACTAGCAAGCTACCCACGAACATTTTTGCATTTAAAAGTTGGTAAAACGCCGTCTAAGTATTCAAATCGGCTAAATTTGGCTTTTGCTCACTGGGTAGCTGGCAATACGATCTGACACCGTAACATTTCAGCTAGTTCCAGTAGCTACATACGTACCGGTGCTCGCTGATCGTATTGCCACCGGTACCGGTAGGCTACGTAGCTACATCATGCATTTCTCTAACGTTAGCTAAAATGTCCAAGTTAGATCGCTAACTATAGCTAGCTACTTACTGTAGCTATGCTCTTACTCATAGAAATTAATGAGCGGCGCCGCGGTTGAGCAGCGGAAAATGGCGCAGACTTTCAGGGGTTCGTTCTCCGGACCTGCCAGAGCCAAGTATGGCCGGTGCCTCTGCAATTTGCGGGCGCTCCCGGGTGGGGGGAGGTACTCGGCACGGGAGAATCGTCACCTCGGGCGAGCTGGATTCACGGTCAGGGCTTGGAGGAGTTGAAGAGGATGCGGCGCCCTCCTTCCTACTACCGGGTGACGGGGTTGTAACTGCAAAGTCTCAAGCGGTTGCTACATGGAGAATTGAATCATATATGGGTGCAATTGGCTAAACGGAAAAAATTGTTTAAAAAATCTGAAACAAATTAAATGAACGAAACAGTGGTATTACTTCACTTAGCTAGTTGCTGCGCAAAGGCAGACTAATTTAACACAATTTGAATCACTAAACAAAACAACTTGTGAAAGGGAATTTATTAACGTTTATCGTTAGTACTAGCCATTTCAAATTAGTTAGACAGCTAAAAAAAAAAGAGCTCGCTAAATGAGTTAGCCACGAAGATCCGACTGTATCGTCACCCCAGCTGTAATTATCAAGCTAATACAGATAGCAAAGACAATACGGCCGGTAACGTTAACAGAACAGGCTAGCTAACATAACGTGCTTTCGCCCTGGCTTTACTGAGACCAAGGCTGCATTCCAATCCCATTTTTTTGCCGTCCTCTCTCCTTGGTCCTCGTCTGACCCGGAAATCGATCGAGGTCCGCCATCTTTAAGGACATTCCAAACCGCTAAATGCTCCACCAAGGAGCGAGGAGTGGGGAAAGAGGAAGCTCCCGGGGAATCCTTCAGTGAGGAAACGTGAGTGCAGCCTTTGCGGAAGTCTTTACTCAGAACGCGTGACGTGTTTGATCCACAATCACATCTGCCACAGTTTAAAACATGGCGGGACCACTCGTACACAAATGTAAGTGCTTATCGTTCCTTTCTATTTATTATATAAAGCGCTTTAATTTATAATGTCACTCGTTCTTTCGGACAAACGAAAGGCAAGTTTATTCATGAAAAAAGAGACAACAAATACTGTAGTTCAGCGTGTAAGCGTAACATTTAGGACATTTTTGTGTCCCATATAGTTGTTTGTTAGCTAACGTTACTGCATAGGAAACGCAAGCTTCAATTAACCCATGTCCTTTCAAAACTGTATACAATTTTATATTGTACGCTATGCAATAGGCTATGTTACGTTTAGCCTATGTTCACACTGTTGAATGCATCCCGGCAAGTAGGCTAACTGAGAAATAGGCTCTACAGTCGTTGCTCGATTTCCAGTGTAACAACTGAAACATGAACATGCAGCTGCTTTGCGTTTAAAATATATTTTTCCTCACTGTTGTATGACTGAGAAATAATGTAATCTCAGTCTATGTTATTGCATTTGCTGTCTTTGACCGATGAAATGCACATTAGGCTCGCTTATTAGGATAGGCTACTATTTTGCATCATGTAGCCTACTTACATATGTCATGTCTGAATTATGGGCTTGTGAAGCCCCTTGACACATGCCGTTGTGATTTAGGGCTATACACAGACATTACTAGCTGGTTTTTACTTGCAGGTCTGTTGTGTCATTTACAGGGGCAGATGAGAGCACCCTCAGCCTCATTCGGCTCAGGTGTGAGAATGAGCATCTGTTCACGGGGAACAGGCATACAGCGAAAAAAGCTTGGAGGTGAGTCATTACTGACATTCTATAATGTGTGATGTCACATAGAACTAAAATATGTTACACAGAAACATTGGCAATAAGCCATTTTTTATGTTCTTGCAGGACCATGTCACTGTCCATATTGGTGTTCCTACATGTCATAGATTAATGTTGACGGAATCACTCCTCAGCACCATGATTCATGTCTTGTGTTGAAGTAGTTAATTGTATGCAAATGACAACTTCTGATATCCCTAATGTAAGTGTGATGGCAAGAGGCATGCCTGCCCCTGTAAATGGATAACACATAAACATGTTATGGCATGGCAGTAATTGTTGTAGGGCACTTGGGTATGGTATGGTAACGTGTTGTTTTTCTCAGTGAAATTCGTCTGCAGATGGGCCTACAGGGCCAGGTGAGCCCCACCCAAATTGCAAAGAAATGGGACAACCTCAAGCAAAAATATAAGGTGAGGTTCAATTTATGATGTATGATGTATGCGATTGAATTGAGGATTGTCATTTCTAATAATTATGAAATGATGTTATATTTTTACTACAGGATAAGTGAGTGGTTCTAGCACGCAATATCGCCTGTGTTCAGTATTCAGAGTGCTGAACATTTTAACAAGGAAGGGCATTGACCGTTGGAAACACTGGATTCAGAAAATAGACATTTTACAGAATCCTCACTTCCCCGACAGGTGGTTGACATACATTGGTGTCAAAGTGGTATGCTTATAGTGTGTTCTGAAATAAATAAAGGTAATGAAAATGTGGCACAGAAAAGATGTATGAAACTGATATGTTAGTATCCATAAGTGATTTTATTAACACTAACAACAAATAAAACGTGGATTAACACTGGACAGAAAGAGGGGCTGCAGGGAGAATATACAAACATAACAAGAAACGGAGACACTAACAAAAAGCTCTCCTGTATAAATAATATTTTAAACAATTGCCAAATGACATATAATCATGTTCATTCAGTGCTACTGGACACATATTTGGAGCAGACGGTTGCCCCGCCAGTCGGTTTCGCCGGCCATGTGCGCTTTGTTCCCCCCTCACTGGACGTGGTGGAGCCACACCAATATCACCAACATCCTCGACAACCTCAAGGATGTCCCCCTTTGTCAGGCAGATGTTATGGAGCATGGCACATGCGGTGATGACCGTGGGTACAAAGGTGTGGTCCACCTCCAAAGCCTTGAAGAGCAGGCACCTCCTGGACCCTTAAGTGGTGTCCCCAGCCAACGCTCCCCATGTGGCAGCAGCATTATCAATGCTTCCATGGAGCCATGGCTCAGACGGTAGTCTACCATGAGGTCCTGGTCCCCATTAAATTAAAGCTGGAGCACTGGCACAGTGGCATTTACTTTGGCATAATGTCCAGCTGATGGATCGTCGACCTAAAAAAGAATGAAATGAAAAACATGAAGTGTGTACATGCAGCCTACAGTTCACACAAGTTGATTGATTAACACCAGACCACAGTAGCCAAATGTATAGTTTGTAGTCCTACATGCAGGTAAATGTGTGGTATTATAGAACATGCCATTACTATGTGTGCATGACATAACTTTGCTGTATATTTATCCAGGTGAATTCGACTCCACCCACTGTTAAAAGTGCTTCATGCTTATCAATGTCCATGTTTGATCAAGAGCACTGTCTTATGACTACTGTTGAGAATACGTGATTCTTACCTCACTTAGGAACAGGACGGGGCGAAGCCGTCGCGATCCCCTGAACTGGCAACGCCACCGTTCCCGCTGAAGCCGGTGCCATGCGTTTATGGCGAACGCTAGGTTCATTGCGGAAATGTTGATTGCGTACAGTAGCAGACCAGTATACTAGCCTATTGAAATCGCCGATCTAAGTTTTGAAATCAGTATCTGTCGCTTATATACCATCAGATCATACATGCTTGATTAATTAATTAAACGGCATCAGCTCGGTTATTGGCTGGAAGTGTCATTTGTAATGTGCTCCAATTTTAACGAACAAACATGCATTCGAGTCCATTGATGAATTGGCCATTGAGCGTGTGGAATATAGGCGTAGCCTACTTACAATTTAAATTATGCTTCGTGCGATCTTTATTCACACAGTGATAAATAGTCGTTTGTTGTGGATGTGTTAATGGGACACTGTACGTCAAACAGAAACATCTGTAATTGAGAGACAATATTCTTATTTCACATGTCATTTTCACATCTGTCAAATTGCATGGGAGAAAAATAAAATAAAACTCAAATAAAACAATAGTTTATACCATGTTGCATGCAAAAACAAGCTCAGAGATAAAAATACGCTACAGAACAATCCGTTAGCATTAAAGGCCACTGACAGCTGATACGGGTTTTTTTTTTTTTTTTGACAGGTGATACAGCTGTGCAACACGTCATTAGTAATTGACGTCGCTTCAGCTGACGCTTGACTGAGCAAGGACGTTCCATTTGCTTAATTCATGTTGCCTCGGTTGCTGCGTCCTCGTATGTGATCCTTGGATCCTTTCCTTATGGCCTCCACTGGGTGGAGCTAATGAGCGAGGAAAGGACGCGAGGAAAGGATGCAAGCAGTAAAAATATGGGATTGGAATGCAGCCCAACACGTTAAATGACTCCCTAGTGTAGGCTATGTTTGTTTAGAACGATGGAATTATTCATATGTTGAGACTGCCTGGTTTATGAGTTAGCATTTTTTTCCTCCCATGTTAAGTCTATGGGCAATTCATCATCAAAATATTGCATTTTGAGGTCTCATTCAAATTGAATAAAGGAAAGCCATGGAAGTATAAAAAGCACACAGGTCTTACAATGACCGACAGAATGAGGGGTCCTGTGTCAGGATATCGTTGGATTTAAATTGTGTTATGTTTGCGCAAAAAAAGTCATAATTTTTTATGCAAATTATCACAATATAATAATGCCGCAATGTAGCCATAAAAAAAATCAGTATTTGGCGAGCCCGTGGCTAATCAAATGTTTTTTTCATCCAGGAGTGCTTTAAGTCTTCTGGGGGAGGACCTGAAAGCAAGACTTCAGTTGCCTCTTGTTTTACCAATAGAAGAGGTACCCGAGGAGGCCAATATTTTAATATTTTCAGATTATTGCTTATTAACTGTATTTTATATTGATAGACATAGGTAGTAAAAAACACAACATATTCTTGACATAATCAATTTTCTCAATCTTTACAGATTTCAATATTTTCCTCAACTAATTTTAATTATATAATTCATTATAAGTTCCCCTGAATACAGGCATAGACTAATAATATTATACCACCTGTCCACACTAACCTGTTCAGCAGGAAGGCCACAATGTAGAGCTACATTACTCATCCAGCTCTCCGACACCATCATGCCTTGTGGGCCGCCAAATCCTCGAAATGCCGTGTTGGAAGGTAGGTTTGTCTTGCATATATAACCTGTCCCCCGAATGTGAGGGATGTTATAGCAGTTCTCCATGTGAAATAGTGCTCTTTCCATAATCTATCAAAAAGATAAACCCTGCAAGCATTAATTAATACATTTATAAATACCTAGAAAATGACACAGGCTGCAAGGTGGCTCATCGTGTTACAGCACTTTTCTAATGTATGAATGGGCCCCATGGTCTGGTATTGAATTCAGGCTGTGCCAGTGCTGACTGGCTGGTAACCCTGCAGGGCAACAGACAATTGGCTCTACTGTTGCCCAGGGTTGAGAGGTTTTCAGTCGGCCAAAACAATCAATCCTCATTGAGCACCATTGATCCCCACTGCTTAATCGGGCGCTTGTAAATCTTGCATGTTAAACTGCATGTGAAGTGACTTCCTCCTACTCTTGTCCTTGCAAGCCCCACTTTCGAAGTGTGGTGTGATAAGTGGCAGATGAAAAACATGTGCTGCAGAGGAGCATGCGTTTCGGCTTGTCTGCGCTCTCCCGAATTTGTGATAAAACTCTCGTCATGTTCTCTCTATACACTTTTCAAAATAGGCAGAGACAGCATGCCACCACAAAATATCAACATGGGCACATTATAGAATGAATTATAGCTATTACAATTCCAAAATACTGTAAAACTTACAGAGAGTGAGAGATCCATAGAGTTTCCAGCATTGCTGTAATAGGTCACATCTAGAGCAATTACTCTTCCATTCTTCATGAAGCCAACCTAAACAGGAAATTATATCAGAGCTTTTCTCCTCGGTTATATCATAAAAAAGGGGAAAACAACAATTATGCTTGTTAGGTCAGTGACACTTTCATGTGTCACATTTTAAATATTTTTTTTTAAAGGAGAGCAGGAATCCACCCTTTTTGACTGAGAGTCTGCTGCCTTGTGGAGTGTGCCACCTAGCCATCCATATAATTTTTGGTTCAGAACAAAGATAGTCAACCTCACACACACATTTCTCAGAAGGTATGTTAATTATAAAGATGACCTGGGATCAGCTTTCATAAAATTGTTAGAATACAGGGAAAGTGATTCCAAGTGAAGACTGTATACTGATAACTGTGGCTGTTGTGTCCTGACCTTGTAGCATCCAAAGAACGGGTGCCGCCCCCCTGTGACTAGCATGTCTTCATCACGGTCCAGCATGCAGCGAACCGGTTTTTTCAATCTGGTGAATGAATGGCAGAACATACAGGTTCCAAAAGTCAATGTAATTAAAAAGATGATATTTTTGCAAGTACTTATTTATAATGGTCACTTAATTGTGATACTTTTTATTTTGTAAAGACCACACCTGGCCTTAGTTGGTTAATGGCAAAGTTAAACGATAGGATTGAGCTCTTCAGCACCTAATTACAGTCTAAATAACAGTTTAGACCTAATGACCCAAAATATGTATATCATTACAAACTCATGGATTTTGGTTAACCTTAACTTAACTTATATTTCTGAAAATAATTAATATTCTTTCTAGAAGCTGAAAGTTTAGAGATGTTGTCTCAACCTACTTGTGCGCTGCCAGAGCGACCACTGTTGACAGAATAGTGCTCCTGCTCTCCTTGCCCCCAAAGCCACCACCCATTCTCTTCACTCTGCAGACAATCCTATTGGCTGGAACTCCAAGAACCTTGGCAACCAGTTGCTAAATTTCCACCAGCAAGAAAAGAAGTCAAAGAGGATGGTAATGAAGGGAGGCCCTGGAAAACTAAAATTTTAAACCTAAATATATCGATCAGACCGCACCTTACAGCATTCCTTTAGTCCAGTGGTCCTCAAACTCGTTCCTGGGGACCCCCCGTGTATGCTGGTTTTTGTTTTTGCTGGACCTGAACTCACTGTGGCTGCGATTTGCTTGAATCAGGAGCAACAACTTTTGCACATGGACGTTCTCTCTGCCCCACATGTCTCACTTTCAAAGATATCGTATTCTAAGTTTAGAGATGTAGGCCCTTAGTTGCTGAAAGTAGTCTGTGACTGGCAGGAAACTGGTGATGGTAGTAAATTTTTGCCGTCCACCCTCACTTATATGATTCCTTTTTGTGCTACAATAGTTGTAACTCGCGAAACCTCCGCTGTCACTTCTGAGACTGTACCTAGGCAGTTACTCGTATCACAGGAGGAGCCTATTTGGTTACAAAGTGTACCTGAGACATTGTGGGCAACAGGCAGATAGGATTTTGGCTGCATGAAAGGGACTAAGCCATTGATAGTTACCCTAAAAAGTACATATCGTCCATATAAATCCCAGTACCCCCTTAGTAAAGAGGCAGAATGAGGTATTGCAGAACTGAGTACAAACTTAGAGTTTCATACCACCCGAGGGAAGCACTCGTATCCAGTATGTGGATGATCTATTGCTGTGTTCTTCTCAACATGCATGTGAGATAGATTCGAAGGCACTCCTTCTTTTCTGATCTGAGAATGGCCACAAAGTTTCTAAGCAAAAGTTGCAACTATGTTCTCAAACAGCTCCATATTTAGGGCATGTAATCATGCCCGAAGGCCATAGTCTGAGCTCTGAACGTGTTGATTCTATACTTAAATTACCTCAACCAGTGACTAAACAGCAAATTATGTCTTTGCTAGGAATGGCTGGCTCCTGCCGCCCGTGGCTAATAGATTACGCCACTATCACACAACCTTTGTCTGACCTCATACATGACCACCACATGGCTATGGAGGATGAGATTGTGTGGACCCCTAAAGGTCAAGCTGCTCTAATTGATCTAAAACATGCCCTCTCTATTTCTCCTTGTCTTGGGCTGCCTGACCACAATAAACCTTTTAACCTTTTTGTAGCAGAGAAAACTATTGACACAGGCTCACGCTGACAAGCAATGCCCAGTAGGATACTACTCAAAGCGCTTAGATGCTGTGGCACGGGGACTACTTCCCTGTCTGCGAGCAGTAGCAGCAGCCGCAGAGGCTGTGCTGGCCTGTGTTGATATTGTAGCAATGTGCCCTCACACAGTTCATGTTCCTCATGCAGTGCACTCTCTCATTACGCAGGCACGGACTGCACATATTCTGGCAGAAGGGAAGTCTGTCACAATTCATACTGATTCTCGGTATGCGTACGTAGTGTGTCATGATTTTGAAACTCTGTGGCATAACTTCCTCAGACAAGCCTATTATGCATCACATGCTCATAAAAAACCTGCTAGAAGCACTGCTACTCCCCTCAGTTTGTAAATGTCAAGCTCACACGAGTAACTCTGACCCCATTTCCTGTGGGAACGCTGCTGCAGATGCAGCCGCAAAGGTAGCCGCTACTTCTCTTGTCTCCCCTCTCCTGCAGATGATGTCTCATGATGTTTCTCATAATATTATTTCACTTAATGATGTCTTACAAACAGGAGCTGACAAATGTGAAAAAGAAAAATAGTTAACCGCATGCTCTCTCTCTGCAGACGGCGTTTGGATCGACCCGGCTGGGCGTCCAGCCCTTCCTCGTTCCATGTTTCCTTTCCTTGCAAAATTGACACATGGTAGAGACTATGTGTCAATTTTGCAAGGAAAGGAAACATGGAACGAGGAAGGGCTGGACGCCCAGCCGGGTCGATCCAAACGCCGTCTGCAGAGAGAGAGCATGCGGTTAACTATTTTTTTTTTTTTTTTTTGTTTGTGTGTTTGTAAGACATCATTAAGTGAAATAAAATAATATAAATCATGAAACATCATCATCATCAGAGAGGGGAGAGGGAGAAGAAGAGAGTAGCGGCTACTGCGGCTGCATGCTGCATGCAGCAGTCCCACAGGAAATGGGGGGAGGTACTCGTGTGCTGTGAGCTTGACATTACTGAGGGGGGGGGGGTAGCAGCAGGGGTTTTTTAGTTTTTTTGATTTGCATAATAGATGAGGGCTAGTCTGAGGAAGTTAAGTTATTCAGTTTCAGTTTCAAATCAACACACACACGACGTACGCGAGAATCCAGAGGGATGGTGGATCTTGTAAATAGATTTTGGTTTTGTCCAGGATTTTCTGTTTTCACACAGGAATACTGTAAGAAATGTGTTATATGTGTAACTAACAATGTGGGCCGAGGATTGCAGATACCAGCTTCAGCGCATCCGAAGCCAACAGGCCCTTTTGAACACCTGATGATGGATTTCATACAGCTAACCACTTGTCAGGGTTACAACTATTGTCTGGTGGTAATAGACATGTTTTCCAAATGGGTAGAATGTTTTCCATGCAGCAAAGCGGATGCAGCGAGCGTTGCAAAAGCTTTAATGCGCGAGTGAATACCCAGATGGGGCTTGCCATCTAAAATCACAAGTGACAATGGTTCACATTTTGTAAATTGGGTATTAGAAAGTTTGACAACGAGCTTGCACATCAATTTGAAAATTAACACTTAATACAATTTTGTAAGATATTTTCCAGGGTGAAGGCGGTCTTGCCAGACCAAAGGGAGGGGACCCACCACGACTTAGTGCCAGGTGACTGGATCGTGGTGAAAAACCAGCGCAGGAAACATTGGCACCAGCCCAGGTGGCGAGGACCCTACCAGGTGTTGCTGACTACGCCCACGGCAGTGAAGATTGCCGAAAGAGAGACGTGGATTCATGTGTCGCACTGCAGATGAATCAACTACAATGATCCTGCCAGCCAGGTGGAGACCACTGACCCAGCGACCAGCAGGCCCCTGGGGAATTGACCAACTTCTCCTCGTCACAGCCATGTTTGCATTTTGCACGGCTGCGATGGTATGGCTAGTGGTAGGCTGAAGAGTCCAATGGCAGGACTTAAAAAATAGCCGCTCTCCAACCTGGAGTGCACAAACTCACTTACTACACCCACATACATTCCTCCACACACCAGCACGACACCGGTGACCTTTCTGAGAGGGCCCCCAGATAACTCAGACGCAAGGACTTTTAAGAAACGGCCCGTGTACGGCCCTTAAGAAACGCCGTCGTGGTCTGAAAACACACTTTTTCAGACTCCACCTTGATTAGCCAAATATATATAGTATGTTCTTGCTTTTTATTTTCTATTTGGTTTTGCTATTTCATAGCTTAGAATGTATAGCCGACTGTATTCTGTATTCTGTTGACTACTAGCGATAGCTCCTATGTTGTGAGAAAGTTGTGCTTCATTGGATTTGCTTTGTAGATTGTGTCTAAGACCTTCAATATGCACTAATTGTACGTCGCTTTGGATAAAAGCGTCTGCCAAATAAATGTAATGTAATGTAATGTAATTGACAAGAGTAGAGTGAAGAGTAGACTGTCAG
This sequence comes from Ilyophis sp. 1 JC-2022, assembly GCA_022702515.1. Taxonomy (NCBI): domain Eukaryota; kingdom Metazoa; phylum Chordata; class Actinopteri; order Anguilliformes; family Synaphobranchidae; genus Ilyophis; species Ilyophis sp. 1 JC-2022. Next base: position 2,275,436 of record CM040406.1, read on the forward strand.
TTTTAATTTGAGGGTATTTTCATCCGTATCGGATGAACCGTTTCGAAATTATAGAACCTTTTGTACATAGTCCCCCCTCCCCCATTTTCGGGCATCAAAAAATATTGGACAGTTTAACGATGTAGAATAAAGTAATCATTTTTAATATTTGGTCAGATATCCTTTGCATGCCATGACTTCCAGATGTCTGTAACCCAACAACATCAAAAGACTTTTGATATCTTATTTTCTTGTACTCTTAAGAAAACGTATAAGAAAGTGCAGCAAATTATAGGATGCTCAGCTAAAAAGATCTCAAATGCTTTAAAATGGCAACAAAAACCCGAAACACGTGGAAGAAAACAAGCAACTACTGTTAAAACGGATCGAAGAATAGTCAGAATGGCAAAGATTCAACCAATCATCACCTCCAGAAAAATCAAAGATGATCTAAAATTACCTGTAAGTGCTGTTACAATCAGAAGACGTTTGATCGAAGCTAAGCTATCAGCAAGAAGCTCCCGTAAAGCACCATTGTTGAAAAAACGGCATGTGCAGAATCGGTTAAAATTTGCCAAGGAACACATCGATTAGCCTAAAGAGAAATGGCTTAACATTATGTGGACTGATGAGAGTAAAATAGTTATTTTCGGGTCTAGTGGTCATCAACAGTACGTCAGATGACCCCCGGGTACTGAATTCAAGCCACAGTGCACTGTGAAGACAGTGAAGCATGGTGGCGCACAAATCATGGTATGGGGACACTACGGTGTTGGGCCAATTTATCGTATACCAGGGATCATGGATCAGTTTGAATACATTAAAATACTTGAGATTATGTTGCTGTATGCCGAAGAGGAAATGCCCCTGAAATGGGTGTTTCAACAAAACAATGGCCCCAAACACACGAGTAAGCGAGCAACATCTTGGTTCCAGACAAAAAGGATTGAGGTAATGGAGTGGCCAGCTCAATCTCCCGACCTCAACCGCATTGAAAACTTGTGGGGTGACATTAAAAATGCAGTTTCTGAAGCAAACCCCAAAAATTCACAGGAACTGTGGAATGTAGTTTGTTCATCCTGAGCTGAAATACCTGTTTCTAGGTACCAGAAGTTAGTTAACTCGATGCAATGCAGATGCACAGCAGTTATCGAAAACAATGGTTATGCACCTAAATATTAGTTCAGTAATTTAAAGTGAAGTTAAATCTTGAAAGATTTCTTCCGTTTATATGGTAAGTGTTTGAGTTTAAATTTAAAAATCAACACTGCTATTTTTTTGAAGAGATTAATATTCCTTTTCTTTGCTTCCTGTAAAAGAATAACGCAGACTTGCTAAAATTTGTTAATGCTTTGATTTGGAATTGAATGTGTAATGTTTACACTACATTTGAAATATGGAACTAAAAGCTATTAAAAAATATTTGCACTTTATACCTAAATGGAACATAATTATACTTAGGCTAGTTTTGGACATTTGGGGTGGGTTTTGAGCTGATTTTTGGCTGAAAATTTCAGTAGGACCTGGCAACACTGCTCTGCAATTATTAGAAATCACAGGAGACCCAGGTAATACTAGTCCAGTGCAAATAGGGCATTAGGCTTTATCAGTGAAGCATATGGGGGAAAAGTGCTCTAAGCTGCCAACAAAGATAAAACAAAACATGTCTTCTTATTAATGTTAAACTCTTCATCAGTGCGCGTGCTTCATCTAGCCAACTTTAGATATTTTTCACTATTATTGTGTTCTTGCTGTGATGTCACTGAAACATGTTGGTACTTGTCTCCTTGCATCTAACATCAGCAAGAAGAACAATCTTGGGTAAGCATTGTTGAATTAATGAATCCTCACTTGCCCAGACACGTCAGAAAGATTGCACAATTTTTTCCTTATATAAAAGCGAATGGATTTAGGATATTTATACACACTCAGGTCATCAAGATGGAGAACAGTGCTTTATCTCAGTGTAATCTTGGAAATAAATTGGAGATGGGCATCTCTGGAACTGCTCTCTCTTGGTTTACATCCTATCTCACAGATAGATCCTACCAAGTCTCCTGGAAGGGCTCTGTCTCTGCACCTCATACACTTTTTACAGGAGTCCCGCAGGGATCTGTCCTGGGTCCTCTGCTGTTCTCCATTTACACTAAATCTCTTGGTTTGGTTATAATTCACATGGCTTCTCTTACCATTGTCATGCTGATGAAACTCAACTCTTCCTCTCTTTCCCTCCCTCTACCCCACAGGTTAAGGAGAGGATATCTGCTTGCCTGGCTGACATCTCTGAGTGGATGTCTAGCCATCACCTGAAGCTCAACCGTGACAAGACTGAGCTGCTCTTCATGCCATACAAGAACTCCCCGCTTGTAAACCTGTCCATCACCATCGACGGAACCATAGTGACCGCCTCCCGCTTTGCAAGGAACCTGGGGATGGTCCTGGATGACCAGCTGGACTTCAAAGAACACATCAGGGCAACGGCACAGTCCTGCAGGTTCCTTCTGTATAACATCAGGAGGATTCGGCCGTACCTGACCACCTTCTCCGCCCAGCTCCTTGTCCAGACCATGGTCACCTCACGTCTGGACTACTTCAACTCCCTTCTCGCAAGCCTACAAGCCTGCGCCATTCTGCCCCTACAACTGGTCCAGAACGCGGCTGCTCGGCTTGTGTTTAACCTCCCGACGTCACCCTCCCTGCTGAGGTCACTCCACTGGCTGCCAGTCGTGGCCAGGATCAGGTTCAAAGTTCTGACCCTGGCCTACACTGCAGCCAAAAGGTCAGGCCCCTCCTACCTACAGGACTTGAGCCAGCACTACGCTCCTGCTCAACCACTTCGCTCTGCTGCTGCAGGGCAACTTGCACTTCCCTCCGTCCGTGTTAACGGCTCTCGCTCGTCCTGACTGCGGAGCTTCTCCACCCTAGCTCCCCAGTGGTGGAAGGAACTCCCCACTAGTGATGGCTATTTGGTCTGAAATTTGGAATCGATTCTCAGTTTTGGAACCGGGTTTAAGAATCGATTCCGATTCCAAATCAATTTGAAATGTTTCTCATTAAATGCTGTCACTGCGTTGCTGTATTAATTAGCGAGTTCACTTGCAGTTAAACATAACTAGCCTATATAAAGGTAAAAACATATGCTGATTTCACAATGACTTTGGCTTTTTTCCTAAAGCCGTTAGCTTATTCCCTATTGTTGCCGCGTAACGTCATGGGTTTGGCTTTCTTGGTTGACAGATAGCGTCACTTGTTTTGGGATTTAGAAAATGAGCCTGGCAACTCTGCTAGCTAGCTGATAGCCCATAAAGCTGATGGCTAGCCTAGGATAGGACTACTAGCTAAAGTTAATCTTTTGTGGCAATTCTGGCTATTTTTATCTTGCACGTCTTTGCGATTAAAATGTCAATTCTGAATGCGATTAAAGTTTGAACCGGCAATTGTCAACTTGTTAAAATGTCCTACCTTTTAAAATAGGCTGAGGTACTTTAGGATAGCTGCCTGTTGCTGATCTGATGTTAGGCAACTCGCCATGTTTCCTTGATGCAGGCACTGCGACCAGCACTGACAGTCAATCGCAAAATTGTCTATCTTGATTCCATGCGTGTATTGGATTGGTTATAAATAACAACCGGAAATTAGGTTGTCTAGTTGAAGACACAATTCTAAACTTTGATTAAACATTTTTTTTAATCAAACGCTTTAGGCTATTATTAATAGCCTAGTGTTTGATTTTGTTGGTCTGGTCTTAAATATTTTTTCAGAAGCATACCCTACTACAGCAGTACTTGGAGGTTTTTAAAATTAGCTTTTAAATGAAGCGTCACCAGACAATGGGGGAAAAGAAAACACATGAAACTAAGTGACGGGCTATCGGCCAGGCTAAATCCACCCCTGGTTGTGTTGCTGTTAGCTACAGACTATAATTAATCAATCATGAAGTTTAACAATGCAGATGAAGAAAGACAATTTTGTGATATGTGGCAATAGTAGTAGCTATAGCCACAGTAGGAGCCTAACATAGGCATGAACTTCCTCAGCACCCCCACACAAAACTGAAAGACCGATTTGATAGAGCTATCCGTTTCTTTCCAATGTTAGCTGACTAAGATTAGACCACACTTAGGCTACCAAAACAAATAGTGCATAGGTCCCATTTTCTGACAACGTTTCCTTTTTGGAGTTAAAGTTTCCATATTTTAGTCATCATAATCGCATATCAAGCCTATACTGCACCTGACACTGCATAACAAAAGGCTATACACAGGAATTACTGGTTAACGTCCACTAAAATTGTTTACACGCAGAATAATAAATCATACCACAATGACATAAATCAGTTGTTTAACAAAACATATATTTAATTATGTATAATGCATACCAAGTAACCATCTTTGTTAATTTCAACATTTGGATTTTTATTGGCATCGTCAGCTCATCGTTGTCATATTTATTTTTTGGTCTCTCGGTTTCACGTTCAGTGCTTTTTTCGAGCATGCGCTGCGTTACAACAAGCAGCACTGATCACTGTGCTGTCCAATCATCGATTTAAAGTAGCCGGAAGTTGCTTATTAGCTGTGAAGGAATTTTCTGTTTTACAATGTGTGTGTGTTAACATGGAGACAATCACTCCATTAACATAATTTTCATATATAATCCTTATTACCCAAATGCAGTATAAATGTGCTTGCATTCATACAAATCTTTCTGTGTCTGTCCCTCTTAGAGGAAAACAGGCAGCCTAGAAGATAAACGTTGATGTTATCGTTAGTGAGAGTCTGCTTGAACATTCTGATTGTATGGCAAGGACAGAAGTTATCTGGAGACTCAATACTATTAAACTTAGGTTGTCAGCTAAATGTCTTTCTCTGTACTGTGATACTATACATAGAGCCCGCCCCTTGTGGCAAATCAGAAGGAAAAGTTTATTGTGTTAAAAAAAAAAGTTAAATGTCTTCTGTACTTCCTGTTCGGGAGAGAGATCTGGTGAGACCTCTCTCATTCTGGTTTATATGCAAATAAACAAAGTATCATTCTATATTAAAATACGGGTTTGTTGTGGTTCTGTTTGATCAGACTTGCTCACTGTGTGTAAAAGGGAACATTTCCACGACAGAGCTCAGTCAGATGACTTATATCACTGAGTTATAACTCAGTAAGATCACTTTTGCCCGAATCGATTCCCGATTCTTGCCCATCACTACTCCCCACTCCGCCGCGCTCAGCTGAAACTGTCTGTTTTCTGTCGTGGTCTGAAAATGCACTTTTTCAGACTCCACCTTGACTAAACTACCTATATAGGGCCAACTTTATAGTACGTACCTGTTTATCTTTTATTTTCTATTAGTTTTTTCGCCATTTTATAGTTAAGAATGTATAGCCGACTGTATTTTATGTTCATTACAAGGAATAGCTCCTATGTGGTGAGAAAGTTGTGCTTTGTCGGATTTGCTTTGTAGTTATCAATGACCTTCAATATGCACTTATTGTACATCGCTTTGGATAAAAAAAAATTCTGTTGTGTTACAAAAGTATGCTTATTTGATCATTTTTTTAATCTGAAAGCTTAATTAGAAAATCAAACATTATGCGACAGCTATGAATTTTGGAATTAAACTGCTATGCATTTTGCAGGATCCCTCCATTGTGTAAAAGAAGATGCAGCCAAAGTACTGGGCCTGATACCTGGACAGAAACTGTGTTCAAGTTGCTGGAGGGACCTTACACCGTATAGCCAAAGGAAAAGTTATAAATCCAAGGAAGTTATACTCATGTTATACAATACCTTAGTCAGACCACACTTAAGAGTCGATGTACTAAGATCTAATTACTTATTTTGCGGGCAAAGCCAAATTATTTGCATGTGTTGCCATTTCACACCTTGTGGGTGTTCAGTTAGGGAGTTAGACACCTGTACGTGTCTTTCTACAATGACAGCCGTCATCTTATAGATTCCATGTCTTTTAATACCTGCTTTCCAATTGTACTAAAATGCACCTGCAAATACCTTGCCCAAACTTGGTTTCAGGCTTAGTAAATCACATTACAAGTGATAAAGTAATACATTTGCATGACCTCCTCCCAATATTTCGTGAAATAAAGGGATGCCCAATTTTGCATATTCATTCAGGCTAACCCGCAAAAATGTTAAATCCACCTATCTTTCGATTATAGCACACACAGTCTGCTTTACGCGTCGTTAGTTGATCACCTCGATTTTTTCAGGTGGTAACAAAACTTTAGTAAATTGACCTCTTACAGTACTGTGTGCCGTTCTGGGCAACGTATTACAAAAAAGCTCTGGAAAAGGTTCAAAGAAGGACAACTAAATTTGTTCCTGGTATGAAAGATAAAGGTTATGAGAAATGACTTGGGATACTTAATGTCTTTAAGCTTAGTAAGGGCAATTTGACTTTAAATTCATGAAAGGGATTAACAAAATGAACTACAAGAGATTCTTCAGGTTGAGTTCTGTTAGTACAACGAGGGGGCATAGATTGAAATTAGCAAAAGGTAAATTCCACACAGATATCAGGAAGTACTTTGTCACACAGAGAGTAGTCGCTGTGTAGAATAGCTTACCAGGTCATGTAGTAGAGTCAGAAACTCTGGGGGCCCTATCTTACACCTGCAGCTAAGCGGCGCTAACCCAAACGCAAGTGTCTTTGCTATCTTACCTGGTGGAGGGTCCATTATAGCGCCTAGTGCTCATGTTGTTTAAATACCAAGTCATCTTGCGCCCACTGCAGGTGAACTAGGCGGGTTGGTCTGAAGATGAGGAATGGCCAGGATAATTTTGGGCGTATTGTTATCTTGAGCCAGCAGAAAGCGCTTGCGCTAAAACCACCGCAAACCTGGTCTAAAGTCATGTCGCAGTTGTCTACGTTATTTTAACGGCGCATATAAGTGAGTCTACCAGAGGTCGCGCTAGGATTTTAAACTACCGGCCAGAATGTCCGGAAGGATTACAGTTAACGTTTGGCTGTAGGCTATTACACTTAATTAGTTTGATTAATGCAATGATTCTGTTGAATGTTTTTGTTTGTTTGTTTGTGGGTCTGCAAAGAATATGCGACCAAATATAAAAAATTATTACTTTATTCTACATTGGCTGCAGTTATTGTAAGGGGGAAATTACTTTTTCACACAACGGAAATGGGGGTTGGGATTTTTTGTTCATTAAATAAAATAAGTAAAAAACGAATGTCATTTGTTCAATCAGGTTCCATAAAATCAGTATTATATTTTGTCTAAAGATCTGAAAACATCCAGTGCGAAAAATATGCAACAATAAAAGAAATCAGGAAGGGGGTAAAAACTATTTCATGGCACTGTAGGCTATTGTCATTTACACCAAATGCATGAATTGTAATTCAATGGAAAACTTTGCGCACTACAACAGACGGATATTTGCGTTCTGAAAATGCGCTTCAGATGTCATTACAATACAGCTCGCTAGGCCTACAGCCTGTAAGTAAATAGAATGGTTTTGACTGAAAAAAGTTTAAAACCTTGTCCAGTGAATAATGCATTTATTGTTTTTCAAATAGCCTAGGCTACAGCGGATTCGCTGTGCATAAGATTTTTTCGATAGCCTACGGTTAAAAAACGGAGATAAATGTCACCATGTTAACGAAATTTGAACCTTATTTGTCCTTCATAATTTTTTCATTACAGTGACAAGGTTTCCATACTCTCAACTTATTAAAACCCCGCTGATTTCACCTATTATTCCATAACTGAACAAAACAATTTTAAAGAAAACTAAGCATCTAATTAGAAATGAAAACAAATTTGCAGCATGTTACACAATTAATTTTAATGCCATTCCCTGCATGTGCGCTTTAACTTCATGCAGGAGCAGGTCTGTTTCCCCTGCTGTAAATTGCACTTTTCTCGGTCTTCCTGGGAAAGTGGATTGTGTTGTGACAAATTATAGATTATTCATTATTTATATATAATTATATATCATACTGTAGAACCAACTATATGAAAATGTTGTGTTAATATGAATATGTTTTTCTGTGATAGGATGAATTGCACAAAAGGCCCATATGTGCACAACAGCACATATTCAAGGCCTCAGACACTCACGCCGGAAAATGAGCTCATTATTTGTATCGGAGTGTGCTCAATGAACAATGGTCCCAAGCTAGGCACCCAATATGAGCTCATCTCGACACCTGTAAATCAAGGACATATACACACACCCACATGCAGGGAAATTGAAGAAAAACTCGCTCTCAGCGGAAACAGCCATATTGCAATACACTCCCCAAAATTTCCCATGGCGAGGTTTAGTTAAATCAAAAAGTAGGCAATGGACCCATTCATTCACTCACACACACACACACACACACAGGCAATTAAATGTTCCTAGCCCGTCTGAAGAGATAAGCATGAATTACTCCCTACACATTCTTTGGGGCCTGATTGTCGAGAAGAACATCCAGCACCCTAGCCTTGGAAATGTATGTGTGTGTGCAGTTTGAGGAACTGATAGAGTTTATTAAATCCAAAGAAAACATTTATCTTCTATCTTTACAAACATTGGTATAAAAACTATGTATTGAACTACTATTGTCAAACCGTGACTAGGATGTTTCTGATATAATTAAATCATGGAATTTCATCAAAACTACCATATAAATAAGGGTCATATGTAATGCTTAATTAAAATGGGCAGAGACCACTGCAGACCATGGAAAAAGTAATCGCCCAGGTAATGGGAAAACCCCCAAAAAGGGGGGGTCGCAATAACATATAAGATGTCAGCTGAACTTCATGGTGTGCCTGTTATGTTTTGCTTCTGTCATTAACGGACCTGTTTTACGTCTTGTGGGTGAGCATGACATTGACTGACTTAGACTGGACCGTGTGATTGAGAATGTTTTTAACATATGTATGTTTAGCTGATCAGCCTGGGTATGTATATTCGTGCAAATCTTTTTATAATAAATTATGTTATATCAGACTCTGGAATGTGGTGTCTATTTGGAAGAAAGTTTAAGTAAAGTGTAGTTGAATGGTCCTGACCCCTCCCGACAGGGCGGTGATAGGATTGTTCAATTTATTATACTTCAATTGTTTTAAAGCATTACGCTACCAGTAAAACAGGTTGGTCACATTTCCATAAGCAGGACATTATAAAACAAGGGAAAATATGCGTGAACCTATTCGTGATGTTAATGGTTAACTGACTAACCGTTAACCGACAATAGGAATTTTAACCGATTAATCTTATCGGTTAAACAGTTCATTTTAAACAAATCACAGCATAATGTTGGCGATTTGAATTTACATACATATCAACTGGGGTGTGGGGAAAAACAATTCTTAAATCCAACACAAGAGGGTGCCATCATAACGTGATATCGGCCAGGTTAGGTTTCGTTTTGTTAACTTTCATATGCCTAAGTTTCGTTTCCTTAGCTTTCACATGGCTATGTTACTTAGGCAACGTTAGCCCTCACAGAGTCGGAGAACAAAATGAAGCGAGCAAAAGTTAGCTCTCACAGAGTTTCGTTAAAAACGTTGATTTTGCAGCAGCACTACTACAATGCAGTACTACATGCGCAGTAAACATCAACAGACTGCGCACCAGACTTACTCCACAGCATGTTGACATGTTGATATTTTTTAACAAAAATGTGTAGCTGTCGGCTTATGCTAGAAGGGCTGTCTAAAACTGTCTTAAGTTTTCTTTTTGTTAATTTATTACAAAGGCTTGTGTGTGTTGATCTATTTTGTTCATTTTTGAGGAGAGGGGAAGTGGACAGTTTAATTTGATAATAAAGTTCACATTTCGTTTCAGACTGAATGTATTTTTTTAAGTTAATGTTTTTAGTGCCGGAGCGCACTCTTTCAAATACAACGTCATCAAGTCTGTATTTGGCTAGATATAATTTAGACTGTTTAGGTTAATGATTAAAGCATATCTACTAGCCTACATGCTCATATATCAAAGACAAACATCGGTCTAAACGAACTGACAAGAAGCAGAAGTGTAGGCTCAGTGTATTCCAAATAGCCTTTAGTTCAAGCGTGCTATTTTATGCATTTGGCATTTGCGGAGAATATAAGTTGGATAGACGTATTGACGTCTCACTTTCCGCTAATACAAAACCTATACCTGTGCAATCAATTTCCACTAAAACAAAGTGCAGACATGTTTATAAAAAAAAGGTTTTCACCCACTGCCCTTGCTATAACGTTAGCCTAGTGTCAAAAGTAAAAAAAAGAGGAAATAGCTAAATTTGGGACACATTTGTAACTCCGACCAATAGCAGAATCTATGCTGCACGAGTGGCGATTTTAAAGCCATGAGCTGTAGGGAAAATCACTTGGTTAATTTGGTTGTAAAGTAAATTATTCATAACTGTTTAGAGGCTACGATTTCAGAACGCTATAGTTTAGGCTAGCCTATTCATGAACATTGTAAAATAGCCGAACAGGGAGAAAAAAGCGAATAGGTATTAGGGATGTTCCTAACGACTAATTTCCCTGACGTTTAAACGGAAGTTTAAACTTAGACTAGTCGACTAGTCTAAAAGTAAGAAAACACAGTCAAAATTTAGCACAATTTAATCTATAAGGTTAAACATTGTCCGAAAAAATATTGCGTATATTATAAGAGCCATTTGAAACTGTTAATCACATTCTTCAATAACCAAATTGTATTTTAAATGCCGCTGAAATGTGTGGCACTTTATGCCTTACATTAATGAACATTGCACATTATCCTAGAAAACATGACAACAACTCACTAAATAAAAGTTAACAAATAACATTTATTGAAAACAATATTCAACGTAACAAAACATTTTTAGGAAACGTGCCTGATTATTACAACGGCATTTTCATTTGGTGAACGCGATCGCATAGCAAATACAGTAAAAAAAAATCGGTCATCAGAAAAACTACCAATAATAGGCCCACAAAAAAATAACGGCCTACTGATCGACGTGACATTACATTCGTTTTATTGGGCTATTCAACAACGCGATAGGCCTACTTACTCTTTCCACCTCGCTGGTTTAACTTGCAGGGCGAACAGGCTATTAATGCGTTTTGTTTCTTTCCTTCGTTTTTTAAATTTTTAAATTTTATCCGGCGTTGTTAACATTAGTAACGGATGCTCGTTTTTTTATAAAGCAACATTTGACCAGGAAAACATGACATTTCAGTGCAAATTATGTCAATATGTAATTTAAATGTGTACATTAATAAAATAATAAGTTTAACCGACTAGTATTTCTGGTGCCGACTAGCGAGGGTAGCAACGTTTAATCGGCTAGTCGACTAAACGCGCACATCCCTAATAGGTATTAAGGCCTTTACACCAGCGGTGTCACTAGAGCCAATTTACTGGGGCACGTGCCCCAGTAAAGCTTTGCTGTGCCCAGGGCCATATTAAGCCATTCCGCGGCCCTGGGCTATCTGTCTCGGGGCCTTCCCGCGTGCACACCCACCCACCCACACGTGGATTAACACAGCAGTACATCTAGGTCCTGGCAACAGAACCACTCTATTATTATAATCACACACTAAGACAGAACAGTTCACTATTAGACTAGCTTATAGGCTACCAGCTTCACAGCCACGATGAAAAAATCCTATTGATTATTGAAATGTGCAGGCCAAAACTACAAAAGCCAACCGGTATAAAACACAATGAGATTTCTGAAAACACACCAACAATTTATAAAACACAACATTTCGGAAAACACACCAACGAGTTATAAAACACAATGACATTTAGCGCCGAGTCTATTCCTTGCACCTGTGTGTGAGCAAGCCAGGTGAGCGAGGCATTTAGGTGTGGCTGGCCCGCTTCATGCTCCTTGACCCGGCAAACTGGATGTTCCCAATCCGAAAAACCAGAATGAGCGAAAGCAGATGATGAGGTTGTCTCGGCAAATAGTCTACAAAAAAAACAATACACATTCCCAATACCATTCTCTTGAAACCTTTTCCCCATTTCGGAGTGCGCGGGCGAACAACGTTTTACTTAAGCATCGTTTCTCATTCTTGTAAATGTTTTGGTATTCTGAAAGAATATATATCTTTGTTCTGACACAGTGTGGGGGCCGTAACTCCTTTCCTGACCCAGTAGGAACGCGACTGTTCTGTAATTACTCCCCAACATGCAGCATCTAACAATATTCTTTTCTCCTCCACCACGGCGGCGCCATCGCTGTCTGTCTGATTCTTCCCCGCTAATATTTGCTAACGCTAATGTTGAAGTACCTGTCTCTTCTTCATGATCAACATCAGTTGTACTACTAGCAGCGGCAGGCTGGCTTTCTGATTTAAAGAAGTTGGTTAATTTGGGTGTCTTCTTTAACAACTTCAAAGCTTTCTCTTGTTTTTGTTGCTGAAATTCTTTTTTGGGCTTTCGTATTTCGTTTGACCACTGGACATTTTCGTAGGCTAACTGTGCTTGACAAATTTGCTACGTTACACTTAGTAAGTAAGTAAAACTTTATTTATATAGCGCCCTTCACAGCACGAATGCACAGAGTGCTTTACATCAAGAAGATAAAGTGCATCAACAAAACATCATAAAACAGGTAAAAACGTATAAAAACTATAAAAGGCAAAACATGCACAGGACAGACAGGACCAATAGGGTGTCTATAGCTGACTAAAAGCCTGCCTAAACAGGTGAGTCTTTAGTTGCCGTTTAAAGCAGAGTTCTGAGGGGGCGGCTCTCAGGTCAGGGGGGAGGGCGTTCCAGAGCCATGGGGCCGACACCTCAAAAGCTTTGTCCCCTTTGGTTTTGAGTCTGGTCCTGGGTACGACCAGGAGCTCCTGGTTGGATGACCTCAGTGACCGGCCGGATGAGTAGGGGTGGATGAGATCTGAGATGTTGATGGGGGTTTGGCCATGGAGGGCTCTGAAGGCGAACACCAGGACCTTGAACTGGATCCTGTGTTGAACCGGGAGCCAGTGCAGAGATGCCAGGATGGGGGTGATGTGACTTCTTGGACCTGGTGAGCAGCCTGGCAGCAGCATTTCGGACCAGCTGGAGTTGAGCCACAGATGATTTATTGAGGCAGGTAAACAGTGAATTGCAGTAGTCAAGTCTGGATGAGATAAGTGCATGAACAGTCATTTCTAGTTCAGCATGGGATACAATGGACCGGAGCTTTGCAATATTCCTGAGGTGAAAGAAACAGGTACGGGTCAGGGATTTCACATGCTTGTCCAACTGCATCGACTGGTCAAATATAACACCCAGGTTTCTTCGGTGGGGGCGTACTTTATCCTTAAGGGACCCCAAGTGCGCAGCTACTCTAGCAGCGGTGTTTTCAGCAGCTACAATCAGCACCTCTGTTTTGGCTGCATTAAGTTGGAGAAAATTGCTCCCCATCCAGTTCTCAATGGCGGACAGACACTCTTGCAAGATGCTGAGTTTCTCCAATTTGTCAGGTTTAAAAGAGATGTACAGCTGGATGTCATCTGTGTAGCAGTGATAAGAGATTTGCACTTGACTGCAACATGAATGAAGGAATTTTGGGAATGGAAACCAGCTACGGACAAACTGAAAGAACGAAAGACCAAGCGATCATACTGTATTTTTCAATCACATTAACGCAATTCCTATTGACAGTCATGCTTGGGTGGGGGCCCCCTAGTGGCCGGGGCCCGGGGCTGCAGCCCCTGTAGCCCATTGGGTTAATACGGCCCTGGCTGTGCCCCAGTAAAATGATTAAGTAAAATATAAGCTCTTGACAGATTTAGCATTAATATAGGCTACAAAAAAAAAACAGCCGATTACGAGATTGAGTCAAATATCGATCCGTTTTGCGTTCTGCTCTTGACTGGTATCGTATACACCAGCTGATTATGACCGCACGCACAGCACAGAGTGTCACTAGCTCAACAGCAGCACACCACCCCTCCCTCAATTCAGGCTTGCCGCCATCCAGCAGTAACAATGAGTGGGTAAAAAATGAAGTGTGCAATGTTAGAAGAAGGCAGGTTAGTTGAAATCCAACATATTGTTAGTTAGTTATTAGTTATAGTAATTTATGAAGAACGAGGATTTAGGAGGTTAAAAGCAAATAACGTTATCTAGCTGAATTGTCTACAGCTAAATTAAGCTAGCTAACGTTAGTTAAAATAGCGAATGTTAGCTAGCTAGCTCGCTAAATTGTCAGTTAGCTAATACTGGCATTGACAGTTTGCAACAACAACTCGCTAGCTACTTTAGGGATAATTCCTGCTGCACAACATATTTAACATTAGTCATAAATTGGCAATTTATTAGTCCAAATGGTTACAAGTAGTGCAGTCACAACATTTTGTTCTTTCCCAGATATGGACATATTTTCCAGATTTTTTTCCGGAGGAGGTAACGTTAGAGAACAAGCGAAGGGAGGTAAATGCAGGTAGCTACCCATCAACATACTACTGATGTTTGACTGTACATTTGCTTAACAACAGGCATTGAAGAGTGTTAATTACAGTAATTGTATGTTCAAATAAACATGGGACATCAACAACTGCAAATTATGTTCTTTATTTTCTCATTGTAATTCTGCATTTGAATATGTGAGTATGGTGTGACTACCAACTTAAAATTGAAACTGACATAGCTAGCTTTATCACTTTATCACCATATAATTGCCAGAATGGACCAATGTGTTGTCTGAATTGAATAGAAGTCATAGTGATATTGGAGAATAAAAGGCAGAGAAATTTGCATACCCTCGCTATTTCTAACTAGATAACTACCTAGTGTAAGAAATGTAAAACAGTTAGCTGGCAAGACGACTGATAACTGTGGTGAAAACCAGGACATGTACTGCCTTCTTGTAATCCTAAATCCTCATTCTTCATAAATTACTTGATCAATAAAAAAAGGATATTTTAAACAGAAATGTCAGCCTTCTGAAAAGTATGTTAATTTCTATGCACTGAATACTTGGTTGGGGGTCCTTTTGCATGAATTACTACATCAATGCGGCGTGGCATGGAGGCGATCAGCATATCTTTTGCATGCTGTTACTTCCTGAAGTCTGTGACCCATCAACATCAAAAGACTCTCGATATCTTATTTCCAGGTACTGTTACAAGCGACACTATAAGCTCTCTGCATTTGAACTGATCTCTGAGAATTGGGGGGTGAGACTAGATTCAGCTGTAAATTACACTGGTACAGTATGAAACACATGACTGGCGAAATGGCTGTACGTCATCAAGGGTCTAAGGCAATGGTCTCCAACCATGTTCCTGGAGAGCTTTTTTTTCCGATTTCAGTTTTGATTAATTTTCTGAAATTTCATGAAATAATGATTCATATTTAGTTTAGAATAGACATAACACAAGTTAAGCGAATAGCCTACCTGATATAAATAATAGACCTATAAAATAATAAAAATTAGTATTATATAATAATTTATTCATTAAAACAAACCACAATAGGACGATGTCATTGTCCATCACAATGTTTGGATGTGCACATCGTTATGTCACATTTGAGTAGACATCGCCCAACCCTACTCTTGTCAGACAAGGACATAAATACAAGGACAGCGATTTGAAGGACAGTTTGTGGAAAAGCAGCCGAGCAAATAGGCTATGAGGATGGTGGGTTTATAAATGATTGCAATACACACAACTTGTATAATACGAAAATGACTTAGTAGTCTCGCCTATTGCAAAACGTTAGTTAGGCTATGATATCGTAGCTAGTCTCCTATAGTGTTTTCACCCGCTATAATAACAATTAAAGCCGCCTCGAGGCTATTTGTGCATTATAATATCACTATCTATGAAAAATAGAGCTAACGTTAATTGAATCCTACACTACCACATGTAATCATATATTGGCAGATTCAGACGAGACTAAAATAACGGTAGGCAGGCACCTGCAGAGGACGTTAGAGGGGCAGGGGCCCAAATTCATTTAAATAAATATATGCCTGGAATGACTACTTTCGCAACACTGTTAAAGGGATATTAAAATGTACGTATTCAGGCAGGGTTTTTCCTGGCAGAGAATGGGTTTTGGCCGTATGTAGGCTATGCGAGAATTTTTTGTTGCATTCATTTTACCGTAAATAATTTTTGGAGTACAAAGAGCCCATGTAGGCTTTGGTTGTAAAGTACCAGTAGGGTTGTGTTTAGGGGTTAGGGTTTAGAAACCAAAGGTCCTTGAAGCTTTTTAAATATTTGAATATTACACCATTTAGGCTATTTTGATAGCACACAAATATAAAAATAAAACAGAAATAAAAAAATAAGTGTAACTACAAGTTTAAAAAATAATTTTAAAAAGTACAAAAGCACCTTGTGTGTTTTTGATCCAAATGTCTTGGTACCTACTGGTGTTCATGCTGATGGCCATCTTGAAATGTGCTTCTGGATCTGTAGATGCAAAACGACTCAAATAGTAAAGACCACCTGCCATATTTCAGTTTAGGCATGGGGTCTATTTCAACATCAGTTTCACCCCATAGGAGTCAATGGTTTTATTATTGGAAAGCAGGGTATGGTAATGTCTTGACTATGCTCTATCAAGCTAATTAGGATGCCTTTTGTTTGCAGGATTCTGATACTGAGACTTCCTTCAGCGACTTTCCAGTGGGGGTCCTCGTAGTCGAGCCGGACAATCCTGTGCAACAACCAAACTCACTGCATCTGAACCCGTCCATGATTGCCATCATCCTTGAGGGAACCATTGTGATGGACAACCTTCCAAATCTACCACAAGCCATGTGTCTTCTGTTTGGCCTCATATGCCCTGCACCTTAACTACCCTAAGGGTATGAAGACCACCTTTGAGTTTATCCAACGAGTCCTGCTCACTTTGGGCCAGAAAACCCTGCCACCAAAGTTACAAACATTGAAAAACCAGCTGTCAATGTAGAGAAATGTGTGCATTTGCAGATATTGTAGCATTTGACACTGTGTAGCCTACACTTTCAAATACATTTTTAATCCCTTATCTTTCATGTTTTATTTTCCATGTTAAAATTGATCT
Organism: Ilyophis sp. 1 JC-2022; assembly: GCA_022702515.1. Lineage (NCBI taxonomy): Eukaryota > Metazoa > Chordata > Actinopteri > Anguilliformes > Synaphobranchidae > Ilyophis > Ilyophis sp. 1 JC-2022. The sequence goes on from CM040406.1 coordinate 2,292,405, forward strand.
AAGATTCCTTTTTTTTCTGCTGGTATAAGATGCTATTTGTTTATTTTGTTTATTAGCAAGGATCCCCATTAGCTGACGCCAAGACGTCAGCTAGTCTTCCTGGGGTCCGATACATCATTTAAAACATTACAACATAACAAAATAAAATCTAATTAAAATTAAAACATAGCGAGTCACACAAACCAAGAAAACACACAAATCAACAAAAACAAAATACACCAAGGTAACAGAGAATATTGCATAGTTACATTATCATTGGCTCACTTGTAAGTAAGATCTTAAATTATTTTTGAACCTTGCTATACCTCTTATGTCACGTATGCCACTTTGAAGACAATTCCATGCCCCTATAGCCCTATATAAGACAGTTCTTTGCATGCTGTTAGATTTTGCACGGGGTAGACTAATCAGACCTCTACTTGCTCCTCTGGTGAAATGTAAATGCACAGTTGAGCTGTAAATTATTTTATCAAAGATACATTTGGGATTGTGAGTTATGATGACTTTCTGAAAAAATATAAGTAAGTTGGCAGATAGTCTTTTCTCAACATTCAACCATTTCAGACGGTCATGCATTACAATTACATTGGACCTATAGGAGCAGCCAAGAACAAGTCTTGCTGCCTTATTTTGTGCCACTTGTAGCCTATTAAGCAGCCGCTTCGAAGCAGAAGCCCACACGACAGAACAATAATCCAAGTGGCATAGGACCAAAGCACAAACAATTTGGTTCAAAAGTGTAAATGGAAGGAATGGTGAACAATTTCTTACAGTAGCAACAGCTCTACCTATTTTGGAGACAATTTTGTTGATGTGATCAGACCATGATAAAGAACAATCCAGCCAGAGGCCTAGAAGCTTAGCTTTTTCAGCCTGCTGTATAGGTTGACCTGCAATCGTTAAAACTAGTGTAGGATTGAGTGCTAATCTTTGATTGGACCCGAATAGCATACAGACAGTTTTAGAAATGTTAAGTACCAGCTTATTTGATTTTATCCAGTCATATAAAATGGTTAGCTCACTGGACAAGACCTGGTTAAGCTCTGAACCTGTCGATGCTGCATAATAGAGGGTCGAATCATCGGCATACAGAGTCAGACTAGCCTGTCGAATAGAAAATGGCATATCATTAGTAAAGATAGAGAATAGGAGGGGCCCCAGGCAACTCCCCTGTGGGACACCGCAGTCTAACCTTCTACTACTTGATAAAGCACCATTAAAATAGACCCTCTGAGACCTAGAGGACAGATAACTCCTGAAAAATAAAATAGTCGAGCTATTAAAACCATAGTAAATGAATTTTTGTATTAAAAGATCATGATCGATCACATCAAAAGCGGCACTGAAGTCTAACATGACAGCACCCACCAGCATTGACCTGTCAATAGCTGAAAGCCAATTATCTGACATATGTGTTAAAGCAGTGCAGGTGGAATGACCGGCCCTGTATGCATGTTGGTGTTCAGATGTTAAACCATTAGCTGAAAAGTAGGCCTGGACTTGCTCAAACACAATCTTTTCTAATAATTTGCTAAGAACCGGTAGAATGCTAATAGGCCTGCTGTTGGGACCACCGAAAGTTAATTTAGAATCTTTTGGAAGTGGAATAATCTTTCCCTCCTTCCATAACAATGGACACACGCCACTGATTAGACACCTATTAAAAATGTGACAGATTGGTACAGAGATATGAGAAGCAGCCATTCTCAACAGTTTGCTGTCAAGGTGGTCTGTGCCCGTGGATTTGGAGTCAGACAGAAATCGCAATAGCCTTTCCACAGTCCCAACATCAACCAGTTGAAATTCAAAAATACAGTTTTTACCCTTCATAATGTGTTCTTTTATCAGCACCTCAGAGTTATAATTTACAGTAGTGTCCATTCCCTGCCTAAGCTTGGAAACCTTGTTGACAAAATAGTCATTAAAATAATCAGCAATGTGAAGAGGCTTTGTCAGATAAACAAACGAAGACTGAGCAGATTTTTTACCCATTATTTCATTCAATACATTCCAGAGTTTTTTACTGTCATGACTGCTTTCAGAAATTTTCTGCGGATAATAGGTTCTCTTTTTTAATCTATTCAATTTAGTAACCTTGTTTCTTAGCTTACAGTAACAATTTTTATCGTTAATTAAACCAGACAAAACAAAAATCTTCTTGGCCTCGTCTCTTTGCAACATTATGTCCTTCAGTGTGTTATCAATCCATGGGGCACGTTTAGCTTTAACAGTGAACTTTTTTAAAGGGGCATGTGTGTTAACAATTTTCATAAAATAATCCATGAATATATTTAGAGCTTCCACAGCATCATCTACCGCACTCACATCCTTCCATACAACTGTTCCAAGATCTTCCAGAAAGGCCTCCTCAATAAATTTATTGTAGGTTCTTGTAAGTACAATTTTGGCACTGGCTTTTGGCAGCTTAGTTCTCCTGGAAACAGCTATAATATTATGGTCACTGAAGCCCACTGGGATAGACACAGGTATAGAACACATATCAGGATTATTAGTATAGATGTGGTCTATGCATTTGGAGGTAGTGGATCCAGAACAATTAACAGAGATCCTTGTAGGTTGAGACACAATTTGAGATATTCCACAGATGTTGGTAATGGATTTAAGTTTGTTACTCAGAGAACAATTATCTGATAACCAATCCACATTAACATCTCCAAACAAATGCAATTCGCGGTTTTCTTCTGTAACCCTATCCAACATATCACACAGGCTATTGAAGTACAGGATATCAGAGCTAGGGGGCCTATAACAGCAGCCAACCAATATGGGTTTTAGGTGTGGCAGTTGAACCTGCAACCAGATGGCCTCAATATCATTCATAACTAGATCATATCGTTGTTTTACCGGACATAGCTCATTTATGTAAATTCCAACTCCACCCCTGAACCTGTTTCTGTCCTTTCTATAGAAACAGAACCCATCTATAGCCACAACAGAGTTACTAAAAGAATCATCCAAATGCGTTTCTGAAACAGCAAGAATATTTATCTTCTTAGTTTGCAAAAAGAGAGCCAGCTCATGTGTCTTATTTCTAAGACTACATATGTTGATGTGGGCAAAGACTAAGCCCTTAGGTAAGTTGCCAATAGACATGATGTAAACACCACCAACAATATATTAAAAGCACAAGAAAAAACACGTAACAAACAACACAAACCACACATAGATGAACCTCCGCCTTGTTTAGGAACAGGCAATAACAGTCAATGAAGTGTTTGCTAGTTCCCTTAGCAACCATAAGGTCGCATGTATGACGTCACAGCCATGCGCTATTGTTTACTACAGTGAGAAAAACGCTAGCAGCCAGACCCATGGGCAGACCCCTCAGCTTGGACTTTTTCATCACCTCCGGTCAGCCAATATGTAATCTCGGAGTTACGATACAACTGTCCATCAATGAAAAGTTTATCGATGAACAGACGGGTCCTTTTTTTGCTGTTCCTGGCATCCGTCATGATTGGGTGGAGTAGACGCCGTCTCCGCATGATCTCCGGTGGATATTGATCAGTGATCGATAAGTCGGAGCCTTTCAGTTCTTTTCCTTTCTCCATGATGGCATGCTTCATTTTGGATTCAGTGACCTTCACCACTATAGGACGAGACCTCTGGACCCCAGGCTTAGACTGCCCGAGACGGTGCACTCTGCAGAAGCGGATCGCGTCAGCCTCCGGCTTTTTTATCTTTAGATTGTCTATTAAGAAAGACCTAACAATCTGCTCAGACTTCAGGTATGCTTCCTTACCTCCCTTTGCTTCATCAATTAGTTCAGGAAGCCCATGTATGATGATATTATCTCTCATACTTCTGCTCTGTAAATCCAGCAAATCATTTGCCATTTTGAAGTTGGTTTCTTGGAGCTCCACTGTCACTCGTTGTAGTCTGATGACGTCAGTCCGTAGCGAAGCATTGTCCTTCTTTAAGACTTCAATCAGGGAGTTATTAAACTCCACCGATTGCTTCAACTCCTCCACGTCGTCAGATAGCTTCTTCAAAAGATCAAGCTTCTCCAGCTGCTTTTTCATGGTGGTCATAGACTCACGTATTTCCAGCAGAAACGAGTCCTCCGTATCGCTAGAGCCAAGCTGTTTCCTGCTGCGTTTGTTGTCGCATCTGACTTCCTTTTTACCTGCCATATTGTAATAACACATGTCGATATAAGCTTCCAAATCTTCTATAGTTTCGTCCACCGACAATTCCAGTTTGGTAATGAGATGTTAGATCTCAGAGTCTGAGAGCTTTCCTGAGTTATCCACGAAAGCCTATCGTATTGTAAGTAAAACTAAAGTTGCTACCTTGTTAGCTGAATGCTACCTATGTGTAGCATAATGGCGGCATATTAATTAAAGACTTCAATATCTGCCTAATCTGCCTAATGCTTTGTTAGTTCCCAATTTACTATTTAGTCATTTGGCAGACGCTTGATGGTGTGGAAATTGGTGCACCTTTCTCAGACGCACACGAATGCGAATTCTGAATTCTGATGCTGAGGGTGTTTGAAATGTAAGTATTGTATTTTAATTCTGAAATGAGCACAACTGCTCAAGCACTACCGGTTAAAACAAGGGAACTACACAAGGACTGCTCCGATTATTTGCCTGCACCAGGACTGATTGTGCATGTTTAAATCATTCAATGCACTTAAAGTGCATTTATCAAAAATTCACTCGCAAGTGCAGGTTAGACCACCTAGTGAAATTACACAAGTTGCATTCCACTGCCAGCTATGCGATTGAAAAAAAAAATAATAATAATAATTTTTTAGAGCCCTGTACAGAAGCAGATTTCTTCACACACTTGTGCAGTAGACACTTGAAAGTGCAGCAAATCGTCCAATGGCCGTATCAAGATTGTAGCTTTAAAACTAATGTTTACTCCACATTCAATGTGGACAAAAGTATTGCCTTTTGGAGGCAACAAATGTATGTTTGCTACATTAACCAAGACTGACTGCAAAGCTCAAAGTTATGTTAATGCACAATTTTAATGTTTTAAAAGCAAAAAAGCTAAAGTTTTACTTGTTTCCTATATATATACAGTGGGAGCAATAATTATTTGATCCCTTACTGATTTTGGAGGTTTGCCCACTTACAAAGAATGGAACTGTGTAGAATTTTAATCATAGGTACATTTTAACATTGAGAGACAGAATATCACAAAATAATCCACAATAACAACATCATATAAATTTTATACATTTATTATCGTATTTTCGCATGAAATAAGTATTTGATCCCCTACCAATCAGCAATAATTCTGGCTCCCACAGACCAGTTAATTTTCCATTAAGAAGCACTCCTAATCTCAACTCATTACCCAAAACACCTGTGTCAACTCGTTACATCGTTACAGCTGTATAAAAGACACCTGTCCACACAGTCAATCAGATTCCAACGTTTCCACCATGGGCAAGACAAAGGAGCTGTCTAAGGACATCAGGGACAAAATTGTAGACCTGCACAAGGCTGGGATGGGCTACAAGAAAATAAGCAAGCAGCTTTGTGAGAAGTTAACAACTGTTGGAGCAATTATTAGAAAATGGAAGAAACACAAAGTCACTGCCAATCTCCATCGGTCTGGGGCTCCACGCAAGATCTCGCCTCGTGGGATATCAATGATCATGAGAAAGGTCAGGGATCAGCCCAGTACTACACAGGAGGAGCTTGTTAATGACCTGAAGGCAGTTGGGACCACAGTCACAAAGAGAACCATCAGGAACACACTACACCGTGAAGGATTAAAATCCTGCTGCACGCGCAAGGTTCCTCTGCTGAAGAAGGCACATGTACAGGCCCGTCTGAAGTTTGCCAAAGAACACCTGGATGATCCAGAGGAGGCTTGGGAGAAGGTGATGTGGTCAGATGAGACCAAAATAGAGCTATTTGGCATCAACTCGACTCGCCGTGTTTGGAGGAAGAGAAATGCTGTGTACAACCCAAAGAACACCATCCCCACTGTGAAGCATGGAGGTGGAAACCTTATGCTTTGGTGGTGTTTCTCAGCTAAGGGGATAGGACGACTTCACCGTATCGAGGGGAGGATGAATGGGGCCATTGTTGGGAATTCCATTGGATCCATTGGTTACCTGTGATAATATGTATTGATTATATTTGAATATGAATCACCTTTAAACTATATTACCTGTGAAAATATGTATTGATTATATTTGAATATGAATTTCCTTTAAACTATATTACCTGTGATAATACGTATTGATTATATTTGAAAATGTATCATGAGCACTCAAACACATAGTAATAAATATATATGAGATCACAGCACATTATGTGGGCCAAAAGTACAGAAACAGACTAAATATCTATACAAAGCAAGTTTCCTTCAACAGGTCCAGAGAATAAGATAAGATGTTCCTAAACAATGGGAATTTTAAAGCTGGGGTGGTTTTTCAGAGAAGTCCAGAGAGTCTAATAAAATGAGGGGGGGCTTGGCGCTCCTGGCGCCAAGACACCTGCTCTCTGACCGACTAAGGCTCGGTACACATAAACAGAACAACACATTCCAAATATGCTAATTACCCATTGTTATTTTTGCACACAGTCAGCAGTCCAGAAGTTGAAGAAGAAACTTGGATAGTAGCCAAGAAACCAAAGTCTGATAAGAGATGGTTCCCAGGTCTGAATGGCAATGCCAGGGGGAGGGGGGCACACAGCTGGAGATGGGTGGCTGGGAATCTAAAGGGGGGGGGGGGAATTTTGAGAGATATCTTGGTAGGGCGGAGCCGGGAGATTGAGAACCCAGGTGTCAATCAGATACAATCCAATAGGCGTAGGCCCTACAAAGAAAGAGTTGGGAAAGTTCTCGAAGAAAGGCGGGGATAGAGATTGCCTGTGTTTGTATGGTCAAATATGTCAGATGGATAAAAAATGAGATGTACAATCTGATAAGAAACTGTATAAAGATGGACTGTAAACCAAGAATAATTGAGAGTGTCTCTAGGGAGATTGCAAGACCTTGATCGCGCGGTGTATGGGATAAGGTCTGGCATTTTTGATAGTCTCTGCGGGGGCACTCCGCTGGACTTTTTGTTGTTTGTTTAATGAAATAAAGTCTAGTATTCTCTGATAATTATTGCCGTGTCCTCTTTGATTAAACACTTAGAGAAATTTGAGAGGTAAATTTCTGAAAACAACTCTGAGATATTTTCACTCGGAGATGCACAACAAATTGGCATAATCAGACAGGTTTGGATCCAGTATCCACAACAAATTGGCGTAGTCGTGCAGAATAGGTCCAAGTTCAGACCGGTTGCGGTGTGAACGGGAGACGGAGAGAGAGACCTTTTTTTCCAGCCGGCTGATTAAAAGAAACCAAGGTAAGCGAAGTTAATTTTAGATCGCTTGAGAAGACCTTGGTGAATATATGTATAGATATAGTGTGGAAGAAAGGTCCCTTTTTTATTATTATTATTATTTATTTATTTTTTTTCTCTCCTTATTCTGTAAACCCAGTGACCTAGAACCTTGCCTATTAAAAAACCTGTGTAAAAGTAAAATAGAGATTAATGAAATTGTATAAAAGAGGACGGCAGTAATTTTGGAGAATCAATGCGCAAGCGATATAGGTGTAAGTAAGTTTTAACGGTTGGAGTTAAACTTGTAAGTTTTGGCGGTTGGAGTCAAAAACTTGTTTCCGTGGAAAGGCGTGCGGAGGATAGAATAGTTAAACGCCTTGAAAGTGTTAACGGTTGGAGTTAAACTTGTAAGTTTTGGCGGTTGGAGTCAAAAACTTGTTTCCGTGGAAAGGCGTGCGGAGGATAGAATAGTTAAACGCCTTGAAAGTGTTAACGGTTGGAGTTAACCTTGAAAGTTTTAACGGTTGGAGTTAAACTTGTAAGTTTTGGCGGTTGGAGTCAAAAACTTGTTTCCGTGGAAAGGCGTGCGGAGGATAGAATAGTTAAACGCCTTGAAAGTGTTAACGGTTGGAGTTAACCTTGAAAGTTTTAACGGTCGGAGTTAAACTTGTAAGTTTGGGGCGGTTGGAGTTCCAAACTTGTTTCAGTGCAAAGACATACACATTTATAAATTGGTGGGGTAAATAAACCAGTGATGGGTAATGTGAATAATATAAAGAAATAGGGGTATGTCTAGCGCGGTGTTATTATTATTATTATTTTTATTTTTTTTCTTTCTCTCTTTCTTCTTCTCTTTCTTTCTTCTTTTTTGATGAATTGATGTAAATAAAGTGTGTACATCCAGAGAACAAATTAAATATATGATCGAGAGAAAAAAATAGTGAAAAAACAGAACTTGTACTTGAAAATATGCAAAGTGAGTGACATGAAGAAAAATTAACGGCAAATGCTACACGGACGGTGTATGCAAAAAATGTGAACTAATAAACAGTTATAAAAATTAATAAAGACAAAGAAAATATTAGAACAAATTAATAACTTAATCTGTTCTGTGGATAAAATTGGGGAAATAAGGTAATAAATAAATAAAAAATGATAAGCTAATAAACCGGGGGAAAAAAAAATAAAAAAAAAATAGAACTTGTATTTGACAAAATACACAGCATGAGTAGCACGCAGAAAAAAAAAAAATTAAAGTGATATTACAAGGACGGTTTGTTCAGAGATTTGAAATAACAGAAAGTAATACAGAAAAAATAAGGTAATAAGAATTAAAGTGATAATATGAAAATGTGTCTGTTGTCTGAACGGGCATGTGGTGTCTGAGTGAGAAAAGTGTTTTGAGCATTTAAAGTGGTTGAAGAAGAACTCGGATAATTTGGAAAACAAGTTGAAGGACAACATAAGATAAGGAAGGGGGGGGTTTGTGTTTGGTATATTGTTTCTCTGTTGTGGCAGTGCTTCTTGCGGTGAATTTTCTACCGTTGGGGTCCTGTTTGTTTCCCTTGTGGGTGGTGCTCCATTTTGTGGGGGGAATGCGTTTGTGGGAGGAGAGGATTTGTCGGGTTTTGCGTAGGCATGGCCCGTGCGCTTGGCTGTGCTGCTTGTCCCCCGAGTGTGTGTTCCTTACGGGTGGGAGTGCTATTTGCGGGGGCGGGGTGGACGTGCTTTCCGGCGGTGTGGGGTTTGTTACCGGGAGCCGTTGTTGCGGCGGAGGGGTGGTCTGCCAGGCACGGGTTTCCGAACTTTTTGTTTAATGTTTAAAAAGGGAATATAGAATACTGCCTTTAAATAAATGCAAGTGGTGAAATAATTTAGAGAATAAATTGATTGGAATAAAACGAAAATAAAATATGAATTAATGGGGATTCATGGAATACAGTTTTGATTCATAAACAGGTCTTTGAGTTTTTTATTTTTTTATTTATTTTATCTGTTGTATATCTGCTGTATTAAAATGATAAAAGGGGATAAACAAAATTGTGGGTGTCATTGTAAGCCTTTGTGATACTGATTCAGTGAAAATATTTTCTGATAATGCAGACGTGCATTGAGAAAATTAAATGAGTAACTGAATGCAGCTGATCACAGCCAATGACTGCAATATAACTGACATTTGGTGAATAATTAAGGGAAATAAGGTTGTGTTAATTTAATTAGAACTGTTAAATTGTGGGTCCTAATCAAACATATCAAGTAAAAAGTAGAAATTAAAACGAGACAATATCTAAGTAATAAATAACGTTTTACGGAATAAATAAAATGCCTACTACAGTAGAAGTATTGCGTAAACTATGGGACAATCTGAGCACAAAATTATGTGCCCAGGAATTGAAAAAACGTCGTGATAAATGGACTAAATATTTAGCCGAGTGGAACCAATTGGGATGGTTCCCCGAGCCAGACAAACCATTTTTGTCTGAGAAAAAGTGTGGGTTGTGTGAGTGCTGGCCAGAGAATGAATGTGTGTCGACACAAGTATGAGAAAATGCGCTGTATGGATTTGTGTATGAGCTGTGTTGTGTTTATGTTAAATCAGCTGAGTAGTTTAGAAGAAAATGCTTGCAAATTGTTTAATCCAGAAGAATGTGATTTTAAAAGTGAATGGAAAGCCTAACTCATGGTATATTGTGATAAAGTGGGATTCTGATTGAACAAATTATAGTGTCCTCTTGATCGTGGGCAGCTGATACCGATAGCGGATAGACTGGAAGAACAGACAATCTAACGGTGCATGCATAAAGGCGTCCAAATACTTTTGGCTTGTTGAGTTGTAGCCTTTGTAATGAAGTGAGCAGTTATTAAGTGGGTAGAAGGCACATTATTGGTTGAGTGAAATAAGCAGTTTATTTTGTTAAAAGATCCCGTAGCTTTCGTTTTGCAGTGTGTGTAACCTGACCACCAGAATTACCGTAATGGCTCATGTAGGAGAGAACTTAAGAAAAAGAGTTAAATTATGTGCCCAATTATTTTCTGTCTCTGGAGCTATACTACAATGTATAATATATTTGCAATAGTTTGTGTTATAATCTCAGTGTACTATAAGATTTGTGAAACTTATGATCAGACGCATCGTAATGAAGCCCCGCCTGGAAAAGTGTAAACAGTGTTGTGCAGAGAAGTGTGGAAGATCTTAATCAGAGTTTACGGTTGATTAAGTTTATGGTTAGTACAGATAGATAAGTGGAAGTTATACGCGAGGGAAACTTGCATAGGATTGTGACAGAAAGCAAGACAACATAGAAGGAAGTGAAAGTGTAATTCAATTTGCGTATTAACACTACATTTTCATATAGTTGGTCCTACAGTATGTTATATAATTATATATAAATAATGAATGATCTATAATTTGTCACAACAGCTGAACTCTAATACGGGGTTGTTTCACAATGAGGGTCACGGTGTGAGTTGCCATGATAACGTGATGATAATTTATTTCTAGCAGGGAGGTCGGGCCGAGCACCGATTTCGATTACAAGGGGCTTACAAAAAAGAAAGCGCATCTGAATTTGATTTATCAAAGTAAAAATCAATGTTATTCATCAGTATGACTTCAGTGTTATTATTACACTGATACATCAGTGGGTGCTCAATCATGGAAAGTTGGTTGCTGACCGATACTGTTGCCAATGACATGCTGGCGAGGTTGATTCGATGTTTCCTTGCTACCTGGAATGTAATTATTACCTCAGAAGTGAAAGTAGATAGTAGTGTTTAAGCAAAATGTTACAATTCGTTTTGAGTGCCATTCTCTGCATGTACGAGTAGATTTCATGCAGAGAGAGGGTCTGCGTTGCCCGCTTTGAATTTAACTTTTCAGTCTTTCAGGGAAAGGGGACTTGTTTGCTGGCCAGAGAAGAAAATGGAATAGAACAGGATAGAATAACTTATTTTCCCATGAGGGAACTTTAGTTGTAGTTTCCAGCAGCCAAGACATAGAAAGTGTTTTAGTGTGATTTAACCGAGTATGTGTATATATTGTATAACAACAACACTGTCAGGAACAATTCAACTCATTCTTTAACCAGTGTAGTGGGCATGCGCGAGCGTGTCTTAGTGATGTGAACGAACGAATCTTTTTGAACGAATCTTTTTGAACGAATCTTTAAAATGAATTGAGTGTACCGGATCATCACTCAATGATTCGTTCATATGCTTGAGTGCGCATCAGCGGTCAGGAACTGTAGCGAACTGTACTGACCACAGACTACCCCTAGTGAATGAAAGTCTGCCCGTTATTAAACCATTTCAAATCTGTAATAATGATATTGATTAAATAAAACACATTTTTGTTTTCTTTTGTATCGAAATAGCACAATAAATGTATGCTATTTTAAGGAGGCCATGCTATAACCATGTTTTATATAGGCTACACAAATATAACCAATATGTGGCTATACTAGAGTTGCCAACTGCCACCGGTGTTAATTGCATGTGCATTCATTACCTCATTCTTGCTTTGAGTTGCGTAATGACTAGTCCAATAGCACACTCAGCTCTGGCTGTTTAATCGATTAAAATGTAAGTACATTTTATATATCTTGAATACGGTTAATACTATTCTTGGAGATATTTTTAATTCATTTAGTTTACGAATAAATTCATTTTCAGTACTATTTAGTTTTGTTTATTCCAGCCTTTTTTGATAGAACATCATGAAATTTATTTCAGTTTATTTGTTAAACACTAGGATCAAAGTGTTTTGTTTAGGAAATCCCCTCAGAACAACTATGCAACAAGGCAGGCTGAATGCCTTATCTCTATTATGTATAGAAGCAGATGTCCTATGTAAGATTGGTTATGAGGATCTGATCAAAGAAAAAGTGGGAGAGAGTTGTTCAGCTATGGATAAGGTGGAAGCATTCAAAATGGATATTGTTTTCCTTCTTGCTGTGGGTTTTGTTTGCTTTCGAATTTTCTGGGTTTTATTATTAATGGTCAAAAGAGCCGAAGAGCTCTGTTTTGACAGGCTAAAAATGTTCAAACACCCGCGCCTGCATCTGTATCAAGCTGTGCATAACCATAATTAAGCGGCGCTATAAAGGACCAAGTGAAAATAATTGAGCAACAGCGGAGTATTGAAACAATGTTTAAGCGAAGATGAGGAGTGGAAACTTTACAGTTTAAGCTGGGGGAAGTGGAGGGCAAGGCCACCTTCCCAATGTTTGTGTTTTTTGTTCGGTTGCAGATAAATAATTAGTTTAATTTACATCCTAAGTTGTGTGGTTTTGTTTTGTGTTTAATTGTTTGATTTTGTCTAAAAAACCATCAAAGTGAAACCCGGCAATGCGATCTCTCCTAAGGGGTTGTCAGTTTAGATGCACAACCAAAACAAAGATAAATAAATAAACTGAACAGACAAATAAATCCTACGATGCCCCGTATGTGAAAATTTACCCTAAGTGAAGGGAAAAGACTAATAAAGAGTTCTTCTTTGTTTCCAGCAGGAACTGGGTGGCGGCTCTCAAGCAGCTCTACTGACAATGAGAGCTGAACTAGGCCCCACTAAATATTGCTAATTTCTCCCCTTTTTTGAATTTATGACAGGAACTCCAATGATAATTCCAGGGACGAATTATCACTGCTGTGAAGAATTACAGGGGATTGGAGATGAGATGACAAAGTACTGTGTGACTAACTGAAATTGTCAGGTTTCTCTACAGATATTGGGCCCAAGAAGACAGAAGCACACAACCTCGAGCAACTAATAAACAGATAACACACACAGAGCAAAGTGTGATTAAGGATGCGCATGGGCAGGACCATTGTGCAAAGGGGGAAGTGTATGATTGTGGGGAAGTGGTGATGTATAATAATTTGGAAAGTATCAGTTTTTCCCCAATAGGGCACAATCGGCCATAGGAGGGCCCATGCCGTTTGTATGAGGTCCGTACAATGGACCCCCGCTTGAACAGCTCAAGAGGGAACTAGCGAACTATGTGTAACACTTAACCAGAATGTGCAAGATTATTTTCCAACAGGGCATTGGGTGTATATTAAAGTAACACTAACACTGAATATACACACACACGAAGAAAGAATTACACAACCAGGAGCTATGTGCTCCCTCATCAATGGCAGATAGAGAGAATACACACACAGAGATGCATTACATAATCTGCCAAAGAAAGACCGTGGCTGAGTGATGTGCTAGTAACCTCTCCTCTGTCCATTGGTCCGACGTTGAGGCTACTTGGACCAAAGAAGAAGAAGCCAACATAATTTTGTGGTAAAAGTATCGTATGTTAGTCGAGGTAACTATATTGTGATAGAATGTTTAGAAAAAGCTGCCAATGCACTGTTGCCAAAATGCTAGGATTTTCTTTCCTCTTGATAGAAGGATAAAAAGTAAAATGTATTAAAAATGAAGGAGTATCGCTTAAGATGGATATCGGACAGAGACATGTCCTCACCAGCAGCAGACTCAGTCTAGAGTTCTGTGGTTTTGCCTATGAGGTTTTCCTGGTGATTAAGTAAGAGCTCTGACATCATTGCTTACCGCTGTGCCAGTATTATAACCCTGATAATTAGAGTAAATAAAATTAAGAAAACTGGGTTTGCAATGTGTACCTGCTTTAGGTATGGAGTGAAGATATCACCCATACAAGCTTGAATTACCGCTGTATAGTGTTGATCCTGAGGGATCAAAGGAGGGAATTGTGGGAATTTAACATTTAATTCTATAAAAAGTATATTGTAATAGAGTGTATAAACTTGTCTGTGGTAGTTAAATTTCAAATGAGTGACCTTAAGCCTGTATTCTGAAAAACAAGGCCACAGAGAAACATGTCCTGAGAAACATTCTTCAGATAAAGGATTACTCTGAGTAATAGGAAGAATTCAGAGTTGTAAGAGGAGTGCAACCTTTTTCTCCTCCCTAGACAAGAGTGGGAGGTTTTTTGGTTGTGCGTCTCAGGGCCCTTAGTCACCTCTGGAACGGGCGATAGAGAGCTATATTTATTTATATTTAGAAAAGATCTAAGTGATCTACTTAGTATGCCTGCCTCTTGACACCTGCTCCAGATATGACCGAGGATACGGTAGTATTAAACTGTAAGTGTGGGGGGGGGAGTGGCTGTGTGCCGCGATTGGTGGCATATCTCTACGCTCCCCTGCGGCACTGCAGAATTTGGAAAACGCAGGGAACACTGGGTCTAATAATTGAAACATTGTATAAATGTGTCCATGGGCCCCATATATAATCAATTTTTACATTCTTTACTCATGTATTATTATTATTATTTTTTTTTTTTTTTCAGTGCTGCATGGATTGAAGCGGGATGGACGGCCGGGAAGTGTCAGTGCATCAGAGATAAACGGAAGGCAGAGTGGTACTACTGCCTTTGAAACTGCGTGCAGACCCCTCGGCTGTCCGCCTGCTGAAAGTCCTGCAGTACAAAATTAAGCATATTTACTCTTATAATCATATAAATGTATACTAGCGCCAGATCAGATAAAAGCGGCGGCCAGGCATCAAGGACTACTGGCTGCGAGATAGTTGATCTCATTTTGCAGTATACATAACATAATCAATTTCTTATATTTTTAATTATATATTTTTACATTTTTTATATTATTTTTTATTATTATTATTATTATTATTTTTTGTTTTTTGTTTGTTTGTTTAGTTGCTGCAGGGGTACAGCAGTATACCTGTAGGCGGAGACACTCTGCAGTACAACTATAACTGTATGTAAAACTTAGATAAGGTATGTATTTTAATACATCCCTTATTTTATGACAGTGACAGAAAGGTGCTTAGTGTGGCTGCAAATATGTACCCAGAGTACGCTTGTTGCTGCCATACACCGTGGTAAAGAGGGGGTCGGATATATGAACGATCCCCTACAGCACTGTATATTTATACTGGAATTGGTAATGGTGAGGCTATTTAGCCTCAAAGGGGGGATTGTTGGGAATTCCATTGGATCCATTGGTTACCTGTGATAATATGTATTGATTATATTTGAATATGAATCACCTTTAAACTATATTACCTGTGAAAATATGTATTGATTATATTTGAATATGAATTTCCTTTAAACTATATTACCTGTGATAATACGTATTGATTATATTTGAAAATGTATCATGAGCACTCAAACACATAGTAATAAATATATATGAGATCACAGCACATTATGTGGGCCAAAAGTACAGAAACAGACTAAATATCTATACAAAGCAAGTTTCCTTCAACAGGTCCAGAGAATAAGATAAGATGTTCCTAAACAATGGGAATTTTAAAGCTGGGGTGGTTTTTCAGAGAAGTCCAGAGAGTCTAATAAAATGAGGGGGGGCTTGGCGCTCCTGGCGCCAAGACACCTGCTCTCTGACCGACTAAGGCTCGGTACACATAAACAGAACAACACATTCCAAATATGCTAATTACCCATTGTTATTTTTGCACACAGTCAGCAGTCCAGAAGTTGAAGAAGAAACTTGGATAGTAGCCAAGAAACCAAAGTCTGATAAGAGATGGTTCCCAGGTCTGAATGGCAATGCCAGGGGGAGGGGGGCACACAGCTGGAGATGGGTGGCTGGGAATCTAAAGGGGGGGGGGGAATTTTGAGAGATATCTTGGTAGGGCGGAGCCGGGAGATTGAGAACCCAGGTGTCAATCAGATACAATCCAATAGGCGTAGGCCCTACAAAGAAAGAGTTGGGAAAGTTCTCGAAGAAAGGCGGGGATAGAGATTGCCTGTGTTTGTATGGTCAAATATGTCAGATGGATAAAAAATGAGATGTACAATCTGATAAGAAACTGTATAAAGATGGACTGTAAACCAAGAATAATTGAGAGTGTCTCTAGGGAGATTGCAAGACCTTGATCGCGCGGTGTATGGGATAAGGTCTGGCATTTTTGATAGTCTCTGCGGGGGCACTCCGCTGGACTTTTTGTTGTTTGTTTAATGAAATAAAGTCTAGTATTCTCTGATAATTATTGCCGTGTCCTCTTTGATTAAACACTTAGAGAAATTTGAGAGGTAAATTTCTGAAAACAACTCTGAGATATTTTCACTCGGAGATGCACAACAAATTGGCATAATCAGACAGGTTTGGATCCAGTATCCACAACACCATGTACCGGGAAATTTTGGGCGACAACCTCCTTCCCTCAGTGAGAGCACTGAAAATGGGTCGTGGATGGGTCTTCCAACATGACAATGACCCAAAACATACAGCCAAGGCAACAAAGCAGTGGCTCAAAAAGAAGCATATTAAGGTCCTGGAGTGGCCTAGCCAGTCTCCAGACCTAAATCTCATTGAAAATCTGTGGAGGGAGCTGAAGCTTCGAGTTGCCAAGCGACAGCCTCGGAACCTTAAGGATTTGAAGAGGATCTGCAAAGAGGAGTGGACCAAAATCCCTCCCAAGATCTGTGCAAACCTGGTGAAAAACTACAACAAACGTCTGACCTCTGTGCTTGCCAACAAAGGTTTCTCCACCAAGTATTAAGTCCTATTGTTCTATGGATCAAATACTTATTTCATGCGAAAATACGATAATAAATTTATAAAATTTATATGATGTTGTTATTGTGGATTATTTTGTGATATTCTGTCTCTCAATGTTAAAATGTACCTATGATTAAAATTCTACACAGTTCCATTCTTTGTAAGTGGGCAAACCTCCAAAATCAGTAAGGGATCAAATAATTATTGCTCCCACTGTATATGTTTTATTTGACATAAAATATTAGTCTAAAATTATTTTATTTCCTTAATCTAAAAATCCAGACCTTTTGGAGGCAAAGGTCTCGAGTGCTTAAGGGGAATAGAAAATTTTAGATCAATTTTAACAGAAAATATAACATGAACATACAGGGAATTGTAAACAGAGAGATACTTTAATGAAAACTTATGCTGCACATTATTTTTGTAATCATATTGCACAATTTTAATTATGTATATATGCATAATTTTTTTTAAATGTGATGTGTACTAAATGGATTTCTTTCTAGATTCATGCTGGTGCTTTTTTAGAATAGTATAGAAATACTCTGAGAAAACTAACAAGCTAACTAACTCCACCACAGAACCCTGCAAACACACCCCAATATGGCACAACCCTGACTTTCAGCTTAATAAATCACCCTTACACTTCCCGGTATGGAAACAAAAAGGCATCACCCATCTTAACCACATCTTTACAAACAACACCTTTACCACCTTTCAAGATCTCACAGAAAAATACGGCATTGGAAGAGACCAATTTCTCCAATTAAAATCAGTTATAAAATCTAAAATCAATATTATACACAATGAACTCCAACCACCCCCCATCATATCAGCCATGAACGAAATAACATCTCAGAAGAAATTACTTTCAAAAATATACAAAATACTAGCAAGCACAGACTCTACAATACACCTCCCCATCTCAAGATGGGAAGCTGACCTGGCTTTCTCTCCCAGCACCGTATTTTGGCAACAAATCTGCAACAACACATTCACGATGACTAACAATACTAATCTGCAATTAATTCAATTCAAAGTAATACACAGAGTACATATCACTCAGCACAAGTTGTTTAAAATGGGATTTGCAAGCACAAATATATGTTCACACTGCACCCTCAACACCACAGATGATTATCTTCACTCAATTTGGCTTTGCCCACCCCTTCAACACTTCTGGAACTCAATCACCAATACACTATCCCGCATCCTGGGCTGCAGCATTCCACTCTCTCCCTCTCTCTGCCTACTCAGGGATGTATCTGCTATCAACCCAATAATACAAAACACTAAACCCTTGCTTGTTGCCCTAGCTGTCGCCAAGAAAACCATCCTTCTGAACTGGAAGACCAGAAAGACTGTGAATACTAGGCAATGGTCAAACCTTCTATCAGATCACATATCACAGGAAAACATTTCAGCCTCCAATCGCAGCGAAATCCCCCAAGCCAATAGCATCTGGAAATCATTCATGGATAATTTAAATATCTAACTACCTGAAATGAGCCTGTGAACCACCCTCTCAAATCCCCCAACCCCCCTCATCTTCCCTCTATACAATCCTCCAAGCCCCTCTTCCCCTCACCCCCTGCGCATCTCTCTTCCCTCTATACAACCCCTACTACACCCCCCACTTCCCCTGTCACATACCCCTGTCTGTCGACCTCTTTGTCCCTCTGTGTGTCTGTCTGTATATCAGTCTCATTCTTTGTCCGACTGTATGTCTATCTGGCTGTAAGTCAGATAGAGTTGTCCTCCGAAGAGGGGGGGTGGAAGGTGGGCCTATAAAAAGAAAAAAAAAGAAAAAAAAAGAAAAAAGAAAAAAGAAATACTCTGAGTATAGATTAGTTGTACTTACTCGATAAAATTGAGGCAACGAGTTTCCTTAATTTAATTAACTATAGAGGACATATAATTAGTAGTCAACAGGAATACCATTTATTAGTTCTTCTTACTTATTTAAGTGTGAACAACTCGAAAAAAATATTTATCAGAAAGCATGATTCTGAGTTAGAGTAAACTAATGCTAGTTCAATGTACTCAAGTTCTCTACTTAGACTTCAAAGTACATATAACTTAACCAACTAAGTTCCTTTACTCAATTTTTTTGAGGCAACGAGTGTCCTCAAATTTTTTGAGTAAAGTCAACTTATTAGGTTTTACAGTGTAGTTTATTATTTAAGACAAACATGACTCCTGTAATTGGGAATGATACGTCTACCACTATAGTATGGGAAGCCAATGTGGATCGGGTTAAAGCTTTTACCTTTTCAGAAGTTAGGGCTTCAAAGGTAGCCTATATCAAAATTGGAGCGTGTTCCATCCAACTCGCTGCGCAAGCCATGTCTTTCTAACGGGTCGCTGTCATAACGATTTAGGTTCCACTCTGCCGCAGAATAGCTGAGCCGCATTTCCATACAGTCTATGGTTCGATGTTTTTTCTACTGGTCTCCTAGTACTGACATCTTTACAATACACCCAAAAATACTTAAATTAATTCGGATATGATTTTATTTGCCGTTTTCTCAATTATTGCCATTTTGGCGGTCGCGATTTCCCTTTGGCGGTCTGTGAAATCATTTTGGCAGCCGCCAAATAATTTACTATGTAGGAAAAACCCTGGTATTTAAAACAAACCCATGACAGAGGTTGGTTCAAATACAGCTACATGACAGTTAATTAATGATACATGCAAAGAAATTTAGTGTATTTCAGTAAATTTTCCTCACGTTACGTATTACATTAGCTAACCATCGAGACAATAAGACAACATTAAAACTGCTGTGGTGCAATGGGACCGTTCTTTTAAGTTCAGTGGATGGGACAGCCCAGCTGGCAGACCGAGATGCAAGAGGCTGAGGGGACACCGTACGTCCACGCCAGGACGGGCGGCCATCCCGACCATCGAGCACCAGGTTCTGTCAGTGCTCCAGATTAATGTAGAGGGCCTCACCACCGCCAAACTGGAAGTCACCCACCACCTCGCTGACTCCCACAAAGTAGCAGCCGTCCTCCTTCAGGAGACACACTGTGACAGTGATAACATCCTGAAACTGCCCGGATTCCAACTTGCTGGATCCACCCACAGCAAACAGCATGGACTTGCATCCTTTGTCAGGAATGACCTTAGCTGGACAGCCACTGGCCAATCTCCACCAGGCTCGAGCATCGAGTGGCTGTCTACTAAAGTGCAAGCCACATCGGTTGTCAATGTTTACAAGCCCCCACCATCAACGCTGACCATGGTATCACTCCCACTGGCACCTGCACCGGCCATCTATGCAGGGGACTTCAACTGCCAACACACAGATTGGGGTTACAGCCATACAACACCAAACGGAGAGACATTAAGCCAATGGGCCTCCAGCGCCAATGCCTTGCTGCTGTTTGACCCGAAAGAACCCCCAAGTTTCTTTTCCGCACGGTGGAATACCCACACCAACCCAGACCTGGCCTTCGCTGTGTGCCACACAGCCCAAAAGCCGGAGAGACGAGTCCTGGAAAGGTTCCCCCGCTCACACCATCGGCCGTCCATCATCAAGGTTCCGTCTCTGGTGCAGCCAGTAGCAGGGAAACCCGTCAAGAGATGGAACTTCCGAAAGGCAAACTGGCAGTCATTCACCGAGGAGACAGAAAGAAAATCAGCCTGCCTCCCAGACCCAGATTCTGCTGATGTGGACGCCGGGTATGCAGCCTACTGCGAAGTACTCCTTGGGGCAGCAAGGAAAACCACCCCCCGTGGCTTTAACGCAAACTACATCCCGGGCTGGGATGAAGAGTGTAGCCACCTCCTGCATGTCCACCAGCAGGCAAGCTCCAGGGAAGAAGTCGATGAGTCTGCAACCACACTCCTGCAAAAGCTGGACACCACCCGAAGGTCAAGGTGGACCGAAGTTGTGGAGTCAATCGATTTCACCCACTCTAGCCGCAAGGTGTGGCGGACAATCAATCAGCTGACAGGCAGAACACCATCGGCCCCCAAGTGCCCAGTAACAGCAAATGCCATCGCGTCCCAGCTCCTTAAGAACGGCTGCTTCCCAGGCGCAGATAAAAACTTTGCCCACACAACATCCCACGAGGTATCCTCCCTGTGTAGAGCAGCCAGTGTGGATGCTAACCTGTCAGGAGACTTCACAACAGCTGAGCTCCAGGCAGCCATAAGGAAAGTCAAACAAGGGAAGGCACCAGGCCATGATTACATCCACCCTGAGTTTGTGACTCACCAGAGCGCAAATACATCTGCATGGCTCTGCCTGTTCTACTCCGCATGCTTCCGGAGATCCAAGCTCCCAAAGATCTGGCGCCATGCTGCTGTCATAGCCCTTCCAAAGCCAAACAAACCTGCTGAGGACCCTAAGTCCTATAGACCCATATCACTGCTCTGCGTCCCATTCAAGATCTTGGAGAGAATGATCCATAGCCGCATCGAGCCAGTAGTGGACCCACAACTCCCACGGGAACAGGCCGGTTTCCATCGGGGACGGTCAACGGTCGACCAGGTGACACTACTCACACAAGACATTGAGGACAGCTTTCAGCAAAAAGAGAAGGCTGGAGTAGTGTTGCTTGATCTAACAGCTGCCTATGACACCGTCTGGCACCGTGGACTCCACCTAAAGCTCCTAAAGACCATCCCTGATCGGCATATGGTGAAGTTCATCATGGAGATGCTTACCAACCGCAGCTTCACCTTAAAGACCAGTGATGGACAATGCAGCAGGCTCAGGAGGCTGAGGAATGGCATCCCACAGGGGTCTGTCCTCGCACCAATGTTGTTTAATATATACATCCACGACACACCGGAGACAACATCCCGGAAATATGGCTACGCTGATGACCTGGCCATCATGATGCGACGACCAACATGGGAGGCGATGGAAGCCGGCCTAAACCAGGATATGGGAATCCTGGGAGCCTACCTGTGCAAGTGGCGCCTACAGCTCAGCATTGGCAAGACGGTGTCAGCAGCTTACCACCTCAACAACAGGGAAGCAAGAAGGGAACTTGATGTACTCGTCAACAACAACCGACTGGAGTTCCAGCAAGCCCCACGGTACCTTGGCGTACGTCTGGATAGGACACTCTCCTTCAAACAACATCTTGAAGAAGTGACGGCCAAAGTATCATCAAGGGTCTCGCTAATCCGACGTCTCGCCGGTACTAGCTGGGGAGCATCCGCCAATGTGCTTTGAATCGCCACACAAGCCCTGGTCTTCTCCACAGCTGAATACTGTGCCCCAGTCTGGTGCAGAAGCCCACATGCCAGGAAAGTCGACGTTGCCATAAACAACGCTCTTCGGACCATAACTGGCTGCCTGAAGTCCACCCCCGTTTTCCACCTGCCAGTACTAGCGGGAATTGCCCTGGCCGGCCTCCGGCGAGAGGCTGCTACCCTCGCCCTAGCAAGGAAAGCCCAGAGACATCATTGGCACATCCTGCACAGTACAACCTCAACAGTGCTGCCTCCAAATAGACTCAAGTCCCGCCACCCGTACAGCAAGGCGGCACAAGACCTGCTCAGGTCCATTCCTGAGGACCTGTCTACAGAGGCATGGCTGGCGGCAGCCTGGAAGCAGGAGTGGGAGTCGGCCGGGCCAACACGCGTCCACCGTTACATCCAGGACCCAGGAGGCGGCATCAAAGGAGAGGAACTGCCACGCCGGCAATGGACACTGCTGAACTGCCTGCGAACTGGGGTCGGACGCTTCAAAGCATCCATGCGAAAGTGGGGCCTGGCGGACGGAGCAGTGTGTGGGGAGCCGGAGCAGACCGCTGACCACATAATCACCACCTGTCCCCTGTATAAACCACCCTCGGAGGCCGGCCTCTTCGATGTGGGTCCTGAGACGAGGGAGTGGCTGTACGCTACTGATCTGGACATCTGATGATGACACACGAAAGAGAGAGGACACAATAACTCAACCATTTTCCACTGATTCCCACATTACTAGCAAAATGTATCAACGCTAACAATAGATAGTTGGCACATTTTGAGCTGCTAAATAGTTCAAGCATAGATAGGACCTAGACCCTACTTACCAAATAGTGTCAAGCAATTCCTAAATCGCATCAATATCAAAGAAAAATGAACAGTACATTTATACTTTGTTTGGCCACATACCTGATGTCTGCCTCAAAGTAACTCATCACACTGACTGACTCACTAATGTCGAGTGCCTATGCATGCGTATGCGTGCAATTTTGCATGCGTGCGTTCTTTAACCATAGAAAGTGCTCGCCGCTGCGGCGGAATCCAGGAGGGAGGGAAGGTAGAGGGCATCACCCGGGAGCACCAATCTTCCGACCTGATATTATGATTCAATCAATATATCTGTTCGGCAGGGCAGGCTGTGTGCAAACAGGAATTTATTTATTTATTTATTTAAAAACATTTATGAATTAAATTTAAATTAAAAAAATAACAGAAAAATGGCACTTCTCTATACGAGGCCAAACGGCAGGTGCTCAAGCCCCCTTTGAGGTCTATGTATGCACGTGCATGACGGTAGGTTATAACGAGGTTCTCCGGTAATGATTAGCTACATTACCCCACCTCCCCCAGTAAAACTTATCCTGTCCGAATAGGGCGTCGCCTACTATATTTTTGATGAGCTCCACAGGTTTTTAGCTTACAGCTAGTTGTCAACTGAGTTAGATTGCTAGTTAGATCTTGCTGTGATCACACTTTATATGAAAGCACGATAACAATTAAGCCAGCGGCGATGAACACACAAACACACGGTATATAGGCCTATTTTATTTTTAATGGCAGGCTACCCTACAAACACACAACGTTGAGACAACGTTGCCAGAAGGTTGTGACAAGGTTGGTCATGACATTACCATATGACGACGTTGTAACAACGTTGTGTTAAAGTTATGGATTTGTTGGTGTCGAGGTGACGTTGTGACAACGTTGTACAAATACATGTATATTTCTGACGTGATTGGGCAACATTGTGACAACATTGTTTAAATACATTGTATTCGTCATTTCAGACGTGCTATTGGCCGGGTGACATTATTGTGAATAAGCTGTAGCTATAGCTACATATTTATATTTCTAACAACGTTAAGTAGGATAGGCTACAAATACTGTGGATGTGCTTTTGACTAAATTTCGTACCATATAGTTGGATCCAAGAAATATGTAACATTATAAAGAAGGCTCTGGTTGGACCAAATCATACAAATAGTGTACACGCGTCCCATCTCACTGGGAGCTGGCAGACGACTGTGGGGTAGTGCAGTTGTTTTCAAGATGGGCGGCTCTAATATGGCAAATGACTGTAGCTCTAGCTAGCTTGTCACAAACTCCCGTTACACCGGCTCGCGACCGAGGTTTCAAACCAAACGGACTTTGTCAACCAAGTTAACGGTGCATGTTTCTTTCTGTATCTAAACACTGTAGTTAAACTTTGTTGTAAATGATCTTGCTTAATATTAACGCGTTTGATGTGCAGATATTATAGATGTCAAATAAATATAGATGTCGAATTATTCACAATTTCGTGTTGTTTATTTGCGTCGTTCTCGGTGTATAATGGCCTTTAGTCTGAAGAGAGCAACACAGGCAGCCTATCATTGGCTTCGGCGAGCCGGTAAAAAGAAAAAAGAAGACACATTTTCACTCACCCAGTGGCATAATTAGCTTTTTCTTCCGATGGGTTATTTTAATGTCCAGGGGGGCCCCCACCCACAACTCCCAACCCCAAAACTTTAGCTGGATAGCTAGTTAGGGTTTTCAAGTGTTGAGAGAATGTCATATTACCTTGATATGAAAATACGATTATTATAGACAATCTGTACAATGAATATGAATCAGATTTTTCACCCATCTCGGATAATGTTTACAAGCACCTGCTGCGTTGAGCGATATGTCTGTTATTTCGCCCATTAACTCTGTTAAACCTTAAGCTACAAATCGTCATTGCTGTATATGTATACACACCTTACTGGTATGACTGAACTTGCATGCACAATAATGATACATTGCTCTTTTCTAATAGAGACAAGATTAGCCTATTACCATCACATCATGCCCACTATGAACGTGAGTGTCCCCCACTATATATCAATAATGTTTATCAATAAAGACAATGCAGTATCTAAATCCGTTATATGATATAGCCCGAGAAGAGGAAGTAGTGGAAGGAAGAGGACATGAGAGGAGGATGCCTGTCCGTAAGGCTGCTGGGGTTAGTTTGTGAATGAATACACATCAGTAAACCAACAGCAAAAACAACGACAACCAAAGTCAATATTCTTTGTTAACCGATAAGCAAATAACAAGCATAAATGTTAATCAAAATGTTGTTTTATTTCCTGTAATATTCAGATCCGTCAGGTGCCGAGGCAGACCCTGCAGGATGGGGTCAGTGGCCGGGTTGTCCACGGGAGCCATAGTGGGGGACCCGCAATGCTGTCACCAGATGATGAGAATTCTCTGGTGCAGTATTGCCTCTACTGCGCGCCCCATGGCTTCCCCTTGACCCGCCACATCCTGTCGGCATTTGTAATGGCGCTGCGTCGGAAGAGGCACCCGGGAGGGAATATCCCAAAACTGGGAAAGACGTGGTGGAGAAATTTCAGAGCCAGGTACACCGATGTCCTGAGCATGAGGAGGCCGGACAACCCTGACAGGGCACGGGCAGCTTGTGCTACGCGAGAGGTGGTGGTGGTGGTCCAGTTTTACACCCTGCTGGACGACCCTGGAAGCCCTGAGGTTGAAGGACAAACCCAGTTAAATCTACAACTGCGATGAGACTGGGTTTGCAATGGAGAGGGGTAAGGAGAAAGTGTTGTCACGTAGAGGCGCTAAACATGTCTACCGCCAGTCCCGTGGCACCAAGGAACATGTGTCACTGCTGGCCTGTTTCAATGCTGCTGAGGGAGACATCCCCCAAACATCATATTCAATTCTGGCTTCCCAGCAGATCCATCATTCACACAGGGAGGTCCCAGGAATGCCCTGTACTCAAGATCTAAGGCAGGGCACATTGACGGGGAACTGTTCAGAAGGTGGTTCCAGCATTTCATCCGCCACGCCGTTCCTGAGTGCCCTTCTCATCTTTGATGGACATAAGAGCCACCTGGACCTGGAATGGCTGTAAGGGAAGGTGTCACGCTCCTTTGCCTGCCACCGCACACTTCCCACCTTCTTCAGCCTCTGGATGTTGGATACTTTGGGCCACTCAAGAGTGCTTTTTCAATTCAGGGCAGGCTTTGTTCCCAATATCAAAATTCATACATTGTGACAAAAGCTGAGTTTCCCAAAAATATTCAACATTCCATACAAGAGCTCCAAGGAAAGGAAGATTGCGGTGGCAGGCTTTAGGAGCACGGGCATCTTCCCTTTCGACTCAACCGTAATGGATGAGTCACGCTTAATGCCATCTGACGTGCAACCGGATCCTGGCACCAGCACCACCTCTCTAAGCTCCTCCACAACAACATCCACTCTCCCTGCAGCTGCACAGCCATCCACCAGCTCGACCACCAGCACAACCACCTGCACCTGCAGCCTACACCGCCTGCCCTGTCAGACAACACCACAGGACCAGCCTTCTCTAATGCCCCACCACCCCCCCAGGCAAATCAACATCACAGCCACACCAACCCCCTCTCACAGAACATGCGGCCCAATAACCGTAGAGGTAGTTAACATTATACATAAACAAATTGTTGCCTATTCTTGTTTTATTACTTTTACGCCTGTCTTGTTGTTACTTTCTATTATTTGTATCAACATTTTATTTAATTTTTTTTTAGTAAAACACAGGCTGGTAAAACGACCCAACATCGGGGGAGGTAGTGTCCTGGGTGCAGTGCAACCACTGTGGCAGTGGTTCCACACTGTCTGTGTGCAGTGGGTGGTAGACAACGTGAGGGAAGACCTATTTCTGTAGCTACTGCAGCTTAAAATAAATAAAAAAGGGATAAAAATAAAACTTTTGTGTTTGTGCTTTCAGATATACAGTATGTTTGATAATAAGATTATTGTTTACAATACAGGTATATTAATAAAAAAGTAAAAATATATATTGACCATTAATAGATTTATATGTGTATAGCACATTTACAATATTTGCAAAATGTGTGTGACCAACTCCAGTGGCAGACTTAGTCATTTTGGGGCCCAAGGCAAACGCAGGCATGGGGTCCTCACACATCCCTTGCTCTCCCCCCTTTTCAATCCTTATTTATCTAAGAAAGATCAGTTGTGATGCATGTATCATCATCATCATCATCATTGCTGCTGGAGCAATCTAGGTTGGCACTGCCAGCAGCAGCAATGGGTAACGTTTAGGGATGTTCCTAACGACTAATTTCCCTGACATTTGAAACCGTTAATCACATTCTTCAATAACCAAATCGTATTTTAAATGCCGCAGAAATGTGTGGCACTTTGCGCCTTGCATTATGAACATTGCACATTATCCTACAAAACATGAGAAAACTCACTAAATAAAAGTTAACAAATAACATTTATTGAAAACAATATTCAACGTAACAAAACATTTTTAGGAAACGTGCCTGATTATTACAACGGCATTTTCATTGGGTGAACGCGATCGCATAGCAAATACAGTAAAAAATAATAATCGGTCATCAGAAAAGCTGCCAATAATAGGAACACAAAAAATAACAATTAGGCCGACTGATCGACGTGACATTAGATTCGTTTTATTGGGCTATTCAACAACGCGATAGGCCGACTTACTCTTTCCACCTTGCTGGTTTAACTTGCAGGGCGAACAGGCTAATGCGTTTTGTTTTTTTCCTTCGTTTTTTTAAATTATTTTTTAAATCCGGCGTTGTTAACATTAGTAACGGATTCTCGTTTTTTTTATAAAGCAACATGTTTCAAACATGAAATTTCAGTGCAAATTATGTCAATATGTAATTTAAATGTGTACATTAATAAAATAGTAAGTTTAACCGACTAGTATTTCTGGTGCCGATAGCGAGGGTAGCAACGTTTAATCGGCTAGTCGACTAAACGACGCGCACATCCCTAGTAACGTTAGCTCCTCTTCGCTAGCATTAGCAATGCTAACAACACTAGTGCTAGTGCTAGCAGTCTCAGACTGACTGCTCTTCATTAGTGGCATTTGTACTACTACTAGCCGCCGTGAAAAATGTAGTTAGCTTTGGTAGTTTTGCCACAAACTTTTTACTTTCCTCCTGCTTCCTCCTTTTCTCAGCACCGCTTGGGTAGCTTCGCTTCATTTTCACTTTTTAATAATCGCGCCGAGCTGAAACACGAATTGGCTACTGAATCATTTCTGCAGATGGCTCATCATGGAATAGTCCAATGTAGTGGGGACTTGGGGGGGGGGGGGGGGGGGGGGGTGACTAAGACACTCATGAATTAGGCATTCTGATGCCATTTAGCGCATGAATTTTTAGAAAGACATAATTAATTACTGGGGGGGGGGAGAAAAAAAAAGTTTATGAGGCATTTAACGGGGCCCTTTGAAGTATGGGGTCAGCTTGGGGCCCCAGGCAATTGCCGACCTTTGCCTAATGGGTAAGACCGCCTCTGACCAACTCAACTAACCTGAACTAGCAAGCGCCAACATCAATAAGTGCCAATTTTTAATATGTCCATTTGAGGGTGC
Source organism: Ilyophis sp. 1 JC-2022 (assembly GCA_022702515.1). Classification (NCBI taxonomy): domain Eukaryota; kingdom Metazoa; phylum Chordata; class Actinopteri; order Anguilliformes; family Synaphobranchidae; genus Ilyophis; species Ilyophis sp. 1 JC-2022. The sequence continues at coordinate 2,320,878 of CM040406.1, forward strand.
GGTAGGTGAAGAAATAAATCCAATGAGATTGACAACTTTCGGACTGCCAGGTAAACAATCCAGTTAGCCAGCTATTTTGCCAACATATTTGTTATTCAAACGGTATCTTTCTTGATGATTATAAATGATTAATACATTTTTAAAACAACAAAAACCGTGAGCTTCTTTATGGATTACAACAGCCGCCCGATAATGGGCGCCCCTTCTTTGGCAGTCTTGTCTCATCGTAAAGACGTTAAAACAAAACAAAAAAACTACCGGTCATGTCTAACGTTACATGTTTATTGGTTTAAAAGTTATTTATCGTTTTTGTGAAGAAATGAGTCCAATAAGATTGAGCCAATAAATTATAATGGGTGCCCCTTTTTTGATAGTACTGTCCCATCTAAAAGACGTTAAAACAAAAAAAATACCAGTCACGTCTACATTGGCTTAAAAGTTAGTTTATCGTTTTGTGAAGAAATAAATTCAATGAGATGGACAACTTCCGGACCGCCAGGTAAACAATCCAGTTAGCCAGCTATTTTGCCAACATATTGGTTATTCAAACGGTATCTTTCTTGATGAAATAAACTATTCATTGATTTTTAAAACAACAAAAATCGTGAGCTTCTTTATGGATTACTACAGCCGCCCGATAATGGGCGCCCCTTTTTTGCAGCACTTTCTCATCTAAAAGACGTTAAAACAAAAAAACTACTGGTCACATCTACATGTTTTTTGGCTTAAAAGTTAGCTTATCGTGAACCTAATAAATATAATATGTCCAATGGTATGTGCCTGAATAATATCAGTATCGTATGTTGAACACAAAAATTTCTGTTTTCCGCCCGATAATAGGGTCCGGTACACATAACAATGGAATTTAAAAAATGTTTTTCTTTTAAATACACTTCGAATTACATCTATGCTTATTTTTGTAATGAAATCGGCCACACGCACCTCAAATCTGGCAAATCGTACGGTGACGTCACATAGGGCAGTGAGAACAGAGCAGGAGTTACAGTGAATGGTAAGGTAAGCAACATTAGCAGCAAATGGATTGTAATGTCGGCATCGTTGAGACAGATGAGCTGGAAAATCCGCTTTCCGATGCGTGCGTTACCTATCTAACTGCATTAATAAAATAATGATATACTGAACTACAAATCAACAGTTTTGACTCATAAAACTCACGTTTGCATCATTTTCAAGTGGGAATTACTATATTTTCAGGGGGGTCCAAAACCCTTTCCAAAACATGTCATAAATTTGATTAAAAATTTGTTTTGTCCATTATAAAGCATATACATTTTCCCCTTCTGGTGGTTTAAGATAAAAAACATTGATATCACAGTGTTACATACATCTAAATATGTAGCCTAATCATTTACTCTTGTACCTCATTAAAGCATCACTTTTACCTGTACTCTACAGTATGTATACTTTTGTCCCAGGATTGCATTTTTCTATGTTCCCATTCATAATGACTCCAAGATAAATTTTTACATTAATCTACCACATATCAGCGCACAGTAAATTGGAATGAGTATTTTCCATGCCCTAAGTGACAAGTATATACGCCATAGCCTATATTATGTACGATAACATGAAAATAAAATAGTATTCCACCATCTGCAAAATGCTGTCAAATGTTTGCAGTACAGTATGTGAAATGCACTGAAAATGCTAAAATAACAATAGGCCTATCAATCATATTGGAAAGACAGTGCTCGAGTGGGAAAAACGAACGTACATATGTAGCCAGCGAGACCAACCGCAGTTTAGAAGCAGTGCTACTTACATATCAGGAAGGGAAAACTCCAGTCGTGGACCACGTTTTATCTAGAGCTTGCGTAAAATACTAGACCGTTAAACTGCCGTTATGCTGGGCTTTAATTAATTGGCCAAAGCACCCAATAAGACATGGTATATACAGTTGCTAAGGTTATAATGTACTCTATTGGATAAAAGAGCCGACAATTGGTAAATGGTAAATGGACTGCACTTATATAGTGCTTTTATCCAAAGCGCTTTACAATGGCCTCTCACTCACCCGTTCACACACACATTCACACACCAATGGCGGCAGCCACCATGCAAGGCACTAGCCTGCTCATTGGGAGCAATTTGGGGTTCAGTGTCTTGCCCAAGAACACTTCGACATGAGGTCAGGAGGAGCCGAGGATCGAACCGCCAACCCTGCGATCAGCGGACGACCCGCTCAACCTCCTGAGCCACAGCCGCCCCGTATCTATGACGGAATTCAAATTTTATATGATGAATAAATATATTTATGAACTCAAACATAGATGCTATTGTCCACTATGTCACACATAGTGGGGTGGGGGGGTGCTTGTTAAATGGACTTGCTACTGGAAAATAGTGACACTTAGAAACTCGACAGAAATCGTCACGTATTGTCTACCAATAAAGTTAAAACACAGAGTTTGTGTTTTCCACTAATAGTTTGGCTGCAGGAGCAGCGAATGTCTCAGTTGAGCAGAATCTTGCTGCCAGCAGCATGGTCACTAACCATCTGTGCAAAGGGGTTAAAGCAGAGAGCTCATAGACTATCTTTGTTAAGTCACTCGGTTCGTCAGTAAGGTGGTGACTGAGTAATACTAATTATTTTCAAGTTAAGAATAACATAACTTATAAAAAGTTAGTCTTTATTTCAACATTAGACTAATACATCAATATAACTTACCTGAGTAATAAGTAAATAAATAAAGTTATAAGTGATTCGCATCCCTTCGGTTTGGCAGCTATTGTTGCAAAACATTGTGGCAAATTTTTTTGCATTAATTTCACCGTAAATAAAAAAATAACAATTTAAAAAAAAAAATGAGTCAGGAGAAATAACCCGTGCAGTGATCCATCCACATCTACTCCATATCTGGCAACAAAGTGATGGTTTGGGGCTCGTTTGATACCTTAGACCCTTGATGACGTACAGCCATTTCGCCAGTCATGTGTTTCATACTGTACCAGTGTAATTTACAGCTGAATCTAGTCTCACCCCCCAATTCTCATAGAGATCAGTTCAAATGCAGAGGTTATAGTATCGCTTGTAACAGTACCTGAAAATAAGATATCGAGAGTCTTTTGATGTTGATTGGTCACAGACTTGCAACAGCATGCAAAGGATATGCGACCAAATATTAAATATGATACTTTAAAAATATGTGAAAGCAAAGGGTATGAATACTTATGTAAATGAGAGATTTCAGTTTTCAATTTTTAATACATTCGCAAAAATTTCTAAAAACATGTTTTCACTTTGTCATTATGGGCTATTTTTTGTAGAATTTTGCAACAAAAAATTTACTCAATCTATTGTAGAATATGTCTGTAATGTAATAAAACGTGGAGAAGGTGAAAGGGGTGGGCAGACTTTCCGGCTTGACTGTAGTAGGCTACATTGTAAATCGTTGTTTCTCTGTAGGCCTACAGCATATTTGTGACAGTTCTCTGTAAAAAGGGCTGTACAAAATACATTTAATTGAATTTAATTGATGATCAAGCCAGCCGCATTGTCATAGCCTGCCAAGGTACACTTTTTTTTCCCAGGATTGCGCGCACATCCATTTTTGTTTACAAACAAGAAATGGGTTTATAGCCTACGTGATATTTCCACACAAGCACTTCCCAGGCAGGAACCGTCATCACACGTAGAACCACTAACAGAATAGCCTACTTATTACACTAGAAAGCCATTGAGAAAGGCAACGCCGGGGCAAGACCTCCAGCGCCCGGCATGCACTACGTTGACCTAGTCTTGTTTTAAATATTTTTACGGGCATATCTGATCATGTTCAGGCTATTGCCAACTACTCCCTTCAGACAAATGTATTCCCAACCTCACTTAAGATCGCCATGGTAAAACCCCTCCAGAAGAAAAACAAATTGGATCCAACAGTACTCAGTAATTTTAGGCCAATTCCTAATCTTCCTTTTTTTTAAGTAAAGTTTTAGTAAAACTAGTTCTTAACCAACTAAATAATTTTATTCTTTCTAATCACATTCACAAATAAATTTCAGTCTGGTTTTCGGGCCCATCATAGCACAAAACACTTCCATCTACACTGTTGACCACATTATTCTTCTAGACAGACTACAAAAATATGTTGGTTTCTCCGCCACTGTTCTTAACTGGTTTCGATCCTACCTAAAAGGCAGAGAATTAATTGACTCCCTTGACAAACACTCCTCCAATAGCTATAAAATTACCTGCAGTGTTCCACAAGGCTCTAGACCAGGCACTGCACTTTTAAAATTTATATATGCTTCCCCTTGGCAATGTCATCAGGGGATGGTATAAGTTTTCACAGTTACGCTGATGATACCCAGCTCAATACTGCCATGAGTCCTGATGACATAAGCCCCATTGATGCTCTCCATAACTGCATCCAAGACATTAATGCATGGATGGCTCAAACTTTTCTCCAGCTCAACCATGACAAATCTGAAGTTCTAGTCATTGGAATGGAGGCTCAAAGAGAGAAGCAGTAATGCACTGTAATGACAGCAAACTTACAGAACATAAGGTTTATGTTCTAGTTTTCCAGCAAACAAGTTGGAATTGTGATGAGAATCACAAATATCAAATATCAGAATGTGAAAAAGTGTCCGAATTACAATTACTACTAAATTCCAATTTAATAGTAAAATGCAATTAATCAAATTAACCATGCTTTAATAACTGATTTAAGTAATCAGTTATTAAAGCATGGTTAATAATACCATTATTGATAATAGGTAATTATAGCAGAAGGTAAAGGCAATTACAGACCACAGCGCCAAATGCAGGTCCAATAACACAACCGTACACTAGGGGGTATTGGGAGAAAGCTGGGCAGGCAGACTTTCAGATATACTGCGAGGAGGACATCTGGTGGTCATTCGGGGAATTGCACTTCACGTTTATCTAGCTGAGAATGGAGAACGTACACTCTGAAATGAGTATTGATATCATTAGAAAACAAATTTTGACTAAAATACCAATCATCCTCACACGGGGCATCAAAAATGTAAGGAATATGCCTCTATATATTTTTACGTGGTGTATTACTCATGCAAGGTATATATACGGGCAATGCGCAAATGGGCTGAACCTAGTCTGTTCATTAATTATAGGTGTGTCTTGGGCGTGACATGCAATAAACCATTCAAAATGTCATATCCCATTCCCTTTAAAACCCTTAAAGTTATCCATCCATATCTACTGCATATCTGGCAGCAGAGTGATGGTTTGAGGCTCGTTTGATACCTCAGACCCTTGATGACTTACAGCCATTTTACCAACCTTGTATTCCACACTGTTCCAGCATAATTTACAGCTAAATCTAGTCCCACCCCCCAATTCCCATAGAGATCCATTCAAATGCAGAGATGTTATAGTATCGCTTGTACCAGAAAATAAGATATCAAGAGTTTTTTTATGTTGTTGGGTCACAGACATCGGGAAGTCATGGCATGCAAAGGATATGTGACCAAATATTAAAAATGGTTACTTTATTCTATATATACATGCAGGGGTTTTGTTAAAAATAATTATTTCTTCATGAGGGATTTTTTTTCTCATAATAAATTTACTTCAATTAAAGGTTTTTCTAATTTTTTCAGTGTGAGATTAAGCGAATTCACCAAACGGTGAATTATTTATAACCTTTTTTTACTCATCTTTACCAGGGGTGCCAATAATCGTGGACGGAACTGTACCACAAAGGGGAAGACAAAATGGGTCAGAGTTATATGTCCGAATTTTATGACCATTCTCGTATTTCCGAGCGACGTGATTGGATCACGAACTACGGACGTTATGCTGTGGCCGTGTTGTAAATGCTTTGGGTTTCCTGTGGAATGAATGGAAATGTAGTCCGTTGTCCCTATAGTTAATAGATTTGCTTTAACCCCTTTGTGCAGATGCCCAGTGTTTATGGCCCCGGCACCAAGATTTTGGTCAACTCAGATATTAATTTCTTCTGCAACCAAACTATGAATGGAAACAACAAACTCAGTGTTTTAGCTTTATTAGTACACGATTCCTGACAACTCTGCCAAATACGGAGTTTTTGTCACTAAGTGTCACCAAATGTCCATTTAACAAGAAACCCCCCACCCAGTCTTGCCTGGAACTGTACCTACCCATGCATGACACAGTGGACAACAACATCTATCTCCGAGTTCATAAAAATATTTTTTCACCACAACAATTTGTATTCCGTCGGAGCAACAAGATAAACCCGACAATAGCCACAAAACATCAGTGTATGCTAAAACATTGTTGAAAAGCCCTGCTAACTCAATTGTAAAATAAACAAGTTAAATTCTTGCGTAATTTACACCACATCATTCTACTATCAATATCTGCTACTAAAAATGAAATCAATATACAATCCTGCCACTGGTTTCACACATAGAGATGTCCCTTTCAGTGGTCATTTACTGTCTTGGTCAATCCGTTTGAGAAATACACAACCCTTTATAGCACGAGTATCCTCGCTCAGATGTACCTACAGCTGTGAAGTATTTCACATCGTTCCGGTTCGTTTGAAAACTCTTATCTGTTAGAGGAGAGCATATCCTTTGTGATGGTGTTTGCAATGACTTATAGGAAGCTTTGAACAATAGATTACAGCCGTGCGTAACAGTATTTTTAGTTTTATCAGTTTAGTATCACGCAAACACCTACCGAAAGTGAATTCTCCCACCAAGGTATAATTGTTTTCTCCTGATTTTTATCGCAAGCTTTTAATAATTTTGGCCAAGTCGCCAGCATGGCTTCTGTAATCCCTACATTTTTTACATAGATTTTGGGAGTGGGTCAGAGGAAGCATTGATTATATCATAGAATAGGCTATGCCTACATGACAGGAGTTTTTCCTCCTCAACATGTATGTTGAAAAAAGTTTTTTCACTCAACCGACCACTGTCTTGTCCTATATGTTTGATATTGTTATTTTCGCATTTTGAGTGCATTTCACATACCGTAGTCTCTTCCTAGGCTATACTTTGTCACTTAGGGCATGGTAAATACAGCCACTATTCAGGCATATAACACAGATGACTGACCAAATGGACATTCTTTTGATTACCTGTGTCTTAGTGATGGACTGTGTGGATACAAACAACTCCATCTCCCCGTCCTCTCCCTTTGGAACAGCCAAAGTGCAGTGTGTCTCCAAGTAGAAGTGCTCCTGTCCTCCAATGTGCATTTCTCCTATGGTAACAAAGGCACAACGTAAAGAAAGGACAGTAGGGTGGTTTTGGGTTGTTTCGAAACTGGATTTGAAGTTTTAACTTTGAAGTTAGGGAACAGCCCACCTTCCAGTATGTGATCTGCCTCTTGAAACCCTTGGGTGAGGTTCCCTCTCTCAATGGTTCTTACAGGTGTGTAAAATGATTTACAGGCAATTGCTTCCTAAAGAAAACCCATAAAAATCAAAGAAATGTGATAATCAAACCACATCAATCTGGTAGAACAGTTGTACATCATTGCAAAGACCAGACTACAAATCTGACTACAATGCCCTGTTTCCTTAACTGTGAGGATTTAAAAAATATATATATATATATGTGAAGTGGGCTTTTTGGCAATTTTTTAGACTTTTTTTCCCTATAACTTTAATCCACAAGCTCAAACAGTTGTGTTCAAAATAAAAAACGCTGAGGACAAAGTCCTGTCTAGCCACAAGAAAGTTTGTCCTAAACACTGAATCAGGATTTTAAAAGCTTTTATCTATTCTGTTTTAGCATCCCTTTTCTTTTTTTCATAACTTTCATACTGTTTCATACAGGTAATATTATGTAGGAAACCCTTTTAACAGAGGGGCAGGGACACGATTTTGTAACACTGATACTGCAAATGAATCAGGTGTCAATCTGAGGTCATGGCTCTGACTAGTACAACAGAGGGATGTACATAGTACAACACAGTACAATATAGCAGCAGTTTGTGACAGCTTGCTGATTTTCTTGAATCAACAACACATAAAATAATGTTTAACCTTGCATGGGTCTTTGGACACAAATATCCTAATCATGTTTGGAATCAAATGTAACCACACCTGTTGTATGAAGAAAAGATTGCCCATGAGGAATATTGCAGGATGTATATGTGACTGGTGCTGGTAAAATGGTCCGCACAGGGTAATTTTTCAGTTTTTTATAGTTTATGAAAGTCCTGAGCTTTCAAATGACATATCATACACTGCAATATGTGCATATTTGAAGAAGATATGCTTCTTTGAATGTTGGTACACCTCAAAACACTTTTCTAAGGAAACCGCTCTGAAAGACTCACACCTCAGCCTGGCAAACTTTATGGGCATGAAAAGTAGATGGCTAATCCCACCCTCAACCACTCCCCCAGTAGACATTTCAGAGACTTGTGTTTCTAAACAAAGACTGTTAGAGATACAAAAATCACGACGAACATGCTTGCAGATGCATTGTTTGGACATGCGGCTAGCTCGAAAGCTAACTGTTAACTTAGTCAGCAAGGAATTGGTTTGTGTTACACAAAGACAGACAGATAAGAATATCACAACAAAAATGCTTGCAAATGATACATTGTTTGGACATGCGGTTTAGGCTACTGTATGTCACTAAACAGTACGCTCTAAGCAGTAATGTTAGCCTGCCTTATCTAGTACACAGGAGGACGCAGTAGATTCGAACACAGCTCGACTAACAGACCGATTGATAGCAAAAACTCAAACTTCCCTGAGTAACGTTACAAACCAGACAGGTTTCACGACGACAGTAGCAACTTTGCTCCATCTGGACCTCCGGCTTTTGATATGAACATCTTCAGATAAAGCTCCATGTAACAAAGTGAACACTGTAACTTGGAGAGGACAAGTGTCAAAATAGGTAAGAACTACAAAATTACTGAACTCAATCCGCATACCGGCTCTTAAGTTAGTGTTAGCTTTTTTCTATGGGGTTTTGTCTGAAGATATTCATATCGAAAGCCAGAGGTCCAGATGGAACAAGTAGCAACTGTGATTTGTGTATGTTCTCGACTCATTTTACTTGGAATCTTTGATGTTTGAGTCATTTCAGAATCATTAGCCTAACATTAATATGTGTCAATATAGTTCCTCAAATAAGCATGTTGTCTGCTGATGATGATGCCGTGTTCGTTTTTTTATTATCATCATTCAGAATTGTAGGATAAAGGATTCCATGAATTATCCGTTGTCTATGCTTCTACCGGCAGCTACACTATTCAAAGAAGTAGGCTCTTTATGGGCGAGGGATAGCCTACCGAACCTCGAGCCAATCGAAACTAGGAAGGTGTTAATGGAAGGCTGATTATAGTCTGTCCCTCAAATTGAAGCCCGCTCCTGGCAAACATGATTTAACAAGCATATTTGTGTTACTTATTACAGGTATTTAGAGATCGTAAATACGTTGTATATTATATTAAGCAACTTCAAAAACACTGACATTTTCGTTATATGAAAAAATATATATATATTTTTTTTTGTTTTCCTCCCTATTTTGCGCTCTACTGTGTATTGCAGAAGTGCGACTTGCGGACCATTTCACCAGCACGCGTCACATATATGCAACCAGCATACGAAAGCCAAGGTGTTGACCAATCATGGGTAATGTAAAGTGCCTCTACCACCCTTATACAACTGGTGGCGTAATTTTTGTATAATAAATCAGTCTCATAAAGTTGTATATACCATTCTCAAAAGAAAATATACTAACTAAAAATGGGCAACTTCAAATAACATTTTAATGAATTATCTATAAAATAACACATTAATAATTATATTAACAAAATCACACAATGATGCCGCCTCGCTCAGTTGGGTCGGCGTTGTGGATGGCCGATGCTTCCTTGTGGAGCGAGGGCTCTTCCCCCGGGGAGTGTGCCGCAAGCGAGAGGTGAGACAAGCCAGTGCAAGCCAGATGAGTTGAGAGAGCGAACAGAACAACTGGGAGAGAAGGGCAGTGTTGGCTGTTTTATAACCCAATTGCCAGTAGTGCATTTTGGTCGCAGAGTATCGCAGTACAGTGCATGGGACAATGTCCTATGTCACTTGCAACGTGAAGGAGGGGTTTCCTGTGGAATGTATGGAATTGTAGTTCTATAGACCCTACATCCCCCTTTTGGTCTCAGGATTCCACTTCTGGTGTAATCCCTGAGAGCACATGAGGTCAGCACAGTCCACTGTAGAAAAAGTTACTTTAACAGTTAATTCAGGCATGTAACATATGGGCAGTTCATACTGGCTGCTAACACACTCAGCATTTTCATACTGGCTGTAAACATTCTGGGCATAGCGTTGGTGCTAACTTAAACATTGCTAAGCAAGAACAACGTGTCATAATACAGTTATAAAGACAAGGACCAAATAAACAAAATATGACAGTCAACAAAAGATGGGCAGTAGCACCAAACAGAATACCAATGAATGTATGTCTATTGATCAGGGTTAGTGAGGAACAGGAATGTTAGTAGGCCAGCGGTGTTAGAAATGTTCAGTCAAAGTTTTGGAAAGCATCCAGTCTGGACCAGATGTGATGATGTAGCCGTTTTACAACTAATAGCAGAGTGGGTCCAGCCATTAGCGCATAAGCATGTGTTTTAGGATGCTACGGTTGTCAGCGATCCTGGGTTACTCATTATGCACTCCCCTTTCATTTTGCTCAAGTGAGTGTGCAGAATTATGGGAGATACATGATTTTGCCAGACGTTCAAAACTAGGAACTTCTGTTTGTGGATGATTGTTGCCCCCTTTGTCTGTGTTGCGATATAAAGGGTGGTCTAGAGTCAGGGAAGAAATATATTGTCTGGATCAATCACCAAGACTAGACGCAAGCTGAGCTACGGAAGTAACAGCAGCTAGACGGTACAAAGCTTTATGCATTTAAAATTTCTAGGTGGTAGAGAACTTTATGTTTAAGAAATTGAGCTCGCTGAAACACATGGTAATAGCAGCAAGGTAGTAACTTATTATTCCTGATTAGTAACACGATAAATGACATATAGGTGTTAATATAAAAGTGATGGTTAGCACTGCATTGATCTAGCACTAGCTTGTTAGCAAAGTATGATTTAAAATAAATTCACAGAATCACCACAATGCACTTTTACATAAGCACAATTAGCCTATTTCTGCTCTGTACAGTTACATACATCCAGTCAGAAACATGTTTCGGTTGGTAACTGATATGCTATGCCCAGTGCTACAGCCTTACTTGACTTCTTTGAATGGTTTCAGGATTGCGAGTTTGCAGGGTTGAGGTGGATAGGGGAACTGGTCGCCCCATCTTTGGGTCCCTTAAACTGGTTGCTCTGTCCCTTATCTCCACGTCGCTTTATTCGTTTTTATCGTTTACCGGTAATCTATCGGATTTTCCTGTGTTCCGTCACGGGTTTTGCTTTCACCTTGTCATTAGTGAGTTCACCTGGCAGTTATTTCCGCTCACTATTTATACCCCGCTTCCGGCCTCTCTCGTTGCTTCCATGTTATTTCACATGACATTCGAGCCGGTAAAAAAGGGTATAGGAAGTTGTATTGCTATCGACCGCTTTGATTAGCAACGCGGGACTTGTTAGCAGTACAACCTTAGAAAGAAAGCAGTTCTAGTTATACGCTCTTATTTCAGAGCAGAGGTTTCGTTTTCTTTTGTTTCTCTACTCTACCTACGAGTGTCTCACCCAAAGTTGTTGGGGTCTTTTCAGTTCGCTGTTTTTTGTTGTTTCACTCCACATACGGGAGTTAGATGAGCGTTATTGCTTATTCCTTTGTTTTGCTCGTTTAGCGAGCTCCTCGTTTATATTGCGAGGTTTGTTGTTCTTTCATTTTTAGTTGTTTCTCCACTACGGATTATTGTCCGTTTCTAGTGGTGTTCTTAAGAACACTTTAGGATTGCCCAACTACTTGCATTTGGATCTCCAACATTCCCATCTCTGTTTCTAACAGAGATCCCTCACATGGACGAGTCAAGAGAGTGAACAGAACAACTGGGAGAGAAGGGCAGTGTTGGCTGATTTATAACCCTATTGCCAGTCGCGCATTTCGGTCGCAGAGTATCGCATTACAGTGCGGAAATCACAGCTGGAACAATGTCCTACATCGCTTGTAACGTGGAGGAGGGGTTTCCTGTGGAATGTGTGGAATTGTAGTTCTACAGATCCTATAGTAACCCAAACACAAATCAGTTTCAGAAGAAATGTGTGGTGAAATATTGGTGTAATAGAATGTAGACTTTCAGGATTGACGTTAGGGACTAAATTACAACATTTTTCCTTCACTAAAATTCTTTTGATGTTTGGATAGAAGAAAGACACCCACCTGAATTGTAACAATGGGCTTCAACTCCCTATAGGATATCTTCACAGCCTTGGCTGCCCTCTGAGCATGGCTCTGTGTGTCTGCAACAACGGCCCCCACTATGTGGCCCACACATGTGACCTGGAGGAGAACAAGCGTGAAATTACAAGAAATAAAGGCTTGAAATATTTCACTCTATGTGTAATGAATCTATATAATATATGAGTTTCACTTTCTGACATGAGTGACAAAAAATATTGAACCTTTTCACGATATTCTAAGTTTTTGAGCTGCACCTGTATATGTATATATACACATATATAATAAATATAAATACCAAATAAATACTTGATTCTGATTGGTTGACAGCTGTGGTTATATGCTTGTATATGTACAGTCATCCGGGTACTTTGCCTCATTACAGTTGTAAATAAATATACAGAAATTTTCTAATTATATATCTAATTATATAACTAGATTAACAAATCCTATAGAAATTGTAGGTGTGGTTGCTTTGCAGTGGTATCAATTGCTGGAAATTGTATAGAAAGATGGTAATATGTTATAGTGTGAGGTATGAATGGTGTTGATGGTGTGAATGGTGTAGGAGGAGAGGTTCTCAAAAGGTGGCGGAATAATAAGCAGTATGGAGAGTAACAAAAGGTGTGGTTTCACAACCACACCTAATTAACAAATTGGAAATCAAATAAATCTCAAAATGGTAGACATATTCAGCGTTTCCTTTGATGTATGTGGGGATATGGACACAAAAATTTGGTATGAAGCCCAGTTCTTTGTGGAGGACAACTTTGAAGACACGTACTGTCAAAAACAAAGTGTTGACAGCCTGTCAAAACAAGACAGGTCTGGGCCACCGTGGTAGTACAGCGGTAAAAGCGCCGGCTTTCAGTCGGTGCAGTTGTACTCCGAGGATTGGAAAGGATCGCGCCCCGGTCCTGCCAGATCTGAGCATGGCCGGTGCCCTGTGGGAGGAGCAATTGGCGGCTGCTTCTGGGTGGGGGGAGGGGCTCGGAGAGAATCTCTGCGCATAGAACGGCCCTGGGTGAGTTTGAATCACGGTCAGGAACCCTAGGAGGTCCATCCTCCTGCCAGCTGACAGGGTTGTGTATCGGTGATTCTCTAGTGGTTGCTACACAGGGGAATTTCATTAGAATAGGGGTTCAATTAGCTACTAAATTGGGAGAAAAATCGGAAAAAATTAAATAAATAACAGGTCTATCACAACGCAGCACACTACAAAAACCACAGCTTGTGAAGCATAGCGGTTCAATGGGGTTAATCTCCTCTCAAAATCTGTCTTGAAGTCCAGGGAGATCATGCCAGTCAGGAAGCAGCTTACAAAGCTACGGTCACCATCTCTGGGTGATATATGGAACAAAATATGGAACTGGATACTATCAGATCCACTAACATTAGATAATGTTATTGCTAGTAACATTAATTCCGCTTCTGCGTTCTCAACCTCGGGGGTATTTCACAAAGCAGCATTAACATTACTGAGTTAGCTAGATAACTACACTGAGTAAGACGTGGAACCCTCCAAAATCTGGGACGTGGACTTAAGTAAAAAGAGCTGTTGCAGTTATCCAGCTAACTCAGTATTCCTGTTTTGTGAAATAGTCGCCCTATGCTCAATCCCACAAGACCCCCATCTTTGTCAACAATAAGGACTTACCCTTTTCAATGTCACATTTTACAATAAACGCCTATTTTCAGTTTAATTTTGGGAAGTAAAAATTACCAGTTTGTCAGCTAGCTAGCTAACGTTAAGTAGTGTAAGTTATAAGTAGCTGGGTAGTTATGTAAGTAGCTAGCACTAGGTAGGATAGAGCAAACGTAACAGTTTACTTACATAACAAGTTACTTCACTTTTCATTTTTGAATGTCTTTTCATAATGTATTGGCTGGCTAGCTGATTGGTTTGCTAAATTTGCTAATGATTATATGGACATGTTAATGTTTTTATATTTTTTTAACAAGTTATGCTAAATATTAATAAAAAGAACAGCAACTAACGTTAGCTAATGGTGGGACAACTCTGTAGAATCCGAAAACTAGTGCCATCTGCCGTTACCAGCGGAACTATATTTAGCTAAGTGGCAGATGTGTACATAATGGTTTGAGTAAAAAGTTTTAAATACCATTCCATTTACATTTTTCACGCATTTTAGTTGTAGCCATGGTATAAGTGATATAAACCACTCCATGCCAGTGCATATACAAGAATATATGGCACTTCAGGGTGGTTAATGGCCAATCACCACCCCTGTCTTGCCATATATTCTTGTATATCCACTGCATGTTGTGGTTTACATCTTTCTTACATATATGGGCCATTCTACCGAATTGGATCAAAGTCAGGTTGGAAATATTTTGAAATTTTGTGTTTTTTTCCCAAAACTTTGTCCATATATATTTTTTACCATATCTAAATTACACATATCTAGTAAAAGAACCGTACATTTTTATATCGTATTTTCAGACTGTATTGGAATGTTCTTCCTCTCCCAAAAATTGTCACTACCGAAACATAGTAAATACACTGATTGTTTTACCTTCCCTTCTGTAAATAGTATTTAAACAAATATTTCTTGAAGGTTTTCACAATTGAATCAATAAAAGTGAATTTTTTATCAAATTTCAAAGTTCAATTTATACAATTCATCAAAATCTTAATGCAATCTTTCTTTGTAAAATTCATAATACTGATCATATTGATTCCAGAGTTGATGATTGTTGAAATTGAACATACAATAAACCAATCAGTATCATATCATTTTAGTTGATAACTCAATATACTTTATTTTTTACAAAACATCCAGTGTTTCGGTAGTGACTGCACTGTTTCGGTAGTGACCACAGTATTTTGTTCTCAAGGTTGTATCATATTCCCTCAACCTTATTGCTTAATCTTAACTCATTACATGCCTTATGTTGGAAATATTACAAACACAAATGTTTTGGGGTCAATAGAATCATTTTATCATTTTCCTTTCATTTTTTATTTCTTTCTCTTTCCTTTCTTAAATATTCTTGGTGTTTCAGTGGGTCATCCCTCACTCTTTGTCTGTATTCTCTCAGCCTCTCTGCTCCACTTTTGCTAATTCCTTTTGGCATGTTGGTGTCTTATGATTCTCTCTCCCTGAACAATTTCAGACATAAATTTGCATTATCTACATGTTTAACCTTTAGTCCACAAAACATAGCCTAGCTAATGTTAGCCTACATAGTTACTTACATCAGAAGACATAGACTAAACTGTGGTCACACTACTTAGGTATGTAGCCCTAGCTAGCACTTTAGTAACAGGGCTGAAATAGAGGGGGATGAGGCTAGAATGGGTAATCTGCTTGGTATTTTGAGCAAAACACTTCATAGACATGTTTTTTATATATCCAAGACCTATAATATATGCTTAAAAATAGTATAATAGGAGACCTTTAAAACATTTATTTCAAAACAACCTGTTTACCATTCCTTTTTGTCACTAACGAAATGATCATGTCACTACCGAAACTTAACCATATGTTTCGGTAGTGACTGTTTCGGTAGTGACGATTCTAGCTAAGTTTGAGCATAGCTAAAGAATGCTAGCAAGTACATGGCTAGCATACATGTCTTTGAAGAGGTTTACACACATAAAAACATAATACTTTGCATAAAACCCCCAAAAAGTTTACTTAATAGAAGAGAATATGTGTTCGGTAGTGACAATTCTTAAGGTTACACGCCGATTTTCAGATTTTGGAACAGATTTATATCAAAAGTATGGGATATAGCTATTTACCATTCAGCCATGAGGGACAGGGATGCACTGTCACTGTCTTGTCAAAAATGCAGGGGTGTGGCTAAAAACCAGGCTCAGCCATTGGACTAAAATACCTTGTGTTTCGGTCGTGACATGAAAACTGGGGACATGATTTTTTGAGTATAGTTTATAGTTTAAAAAATTAAACCCACAATAAATCTAAATATTCCAACTTCTGTTTGAACGTAATCATAAAGATCTCCTAAATACACCATCGAACAAAAAAAATAATAATGTTTTAAGTGTTATTTACAGAAATTTTTATTTAGATGTCAGGGTTTGGGACAGCTACTTCCCAATAGAAAGTACCCTATAAATTATGTTTTTGTGTATATTAAGCTTATCACTATCTAATTTATTGCCTTGTGTTTAAATAGACCATAACATATTCTTAGTAAATATCTATGTCTGAAGACTTAATTGTTTTGTTAAATCGTTTTTCTTGTTGTGGGACCGCACTTTGTACTAATTCAGTAGAATGCCCCATATATATATATATATGTATGTATGTATGTATGTATTAATAACAAAAAAACTATGTTTTAAGTGTGAAGTTTGGCTTGGTCAAAAGCTGTGTTGGGAATTCCATTAAATCTATTCGTCACCTGTGATAATATGTATTGATTATATTTGAATATGTATCACCTGTAAACTATATTACCTGTGATAATATGTATTGATTATATTTGAATATGTATCACCTGTAAACTATATTACCTGTGATAATATGTATTGATTATATTTGAAAATGTATTAAGAGCACAGAGCACAGAAACACATTCTCTGTCTCTCTGACTAAGAAAAGCTGAAGGCCACAGTTAAAAGCTGGTGTTTTCAGAGTCCAGAGAGTCTGATAAGATGTTCCTAAACAATGGGGATTTTAAAGCTGGTGTTTTCAGAGAGTCCAGATAGTCTGATAAGATAAGAGAAGTTGGCGCTCCAGGCACCTGACCACCATTATATCGGACCCTGGTTTCAGTACAAAATGAGCACAGAAACACATAGTGATATATTAATTAAAATGCACTTTCATAGAATACTATAGAGTTAATAAAAGTTCTTATTTTTCCTGAAAATAAGAACTGAGGCAACAGTTATTTTTTGTACCTTTCAAAAGGTTTGATAAGAAGTTGGGTACTTTCTAAAAACAACAGTTATATTGTGGTGCCCTAGTAGATAGTGTCCAAACAACCAGGGTCTGATACGAGGTGGTTTCTCAGGCCTCAAAAACAGGCGATGCCATGGGAGGGGGCACACGGGGCGGAGCCGGGTGGTTGAGAACCCAGGTGTGACCTAGATACAATCCAATAGGAGAGGCCCAACGAAGGAAAAATTTAGAAGGTTCTCGAAGAAAGGCGGAGATGGAGATGGCCTGTGTCTGTATGGTCAATGGGGTCGGAGGAGTCACCTGATGGGCAAGGATGGGCGGAGAATGGGATGGACAATCTGATAAAGAAACTGTATAAAAGTGAAACTAAAACTGATCATTTTTTAGTGTCTCTGCGGAGATGTTATGACTTTGATTGTGCGGTGTATGGAATAAAGTCTGACATTTTTTATAGTCTCTGCGGGGGCACTACGCTAGACTTTTGTTGTACGTTGTATGGAATAAAGTCTAGCATTCTCTGAGATTACTGCCTCATCCTCTTTATTTAAACACTTAGAGAAATTTGAGAGCTAAAGTTGAAAACTCTGAATTTTTGCAAGAACTCGGAATCTCACTCGGAATCCACAACAAATTGGCGTAGTCAGGCAGGATTGGATCCAGTATCCACAACAGCTGTATAAGACAGGAAATTCAAATTGGCACCACCAAGCCTAACCTCAGCTCTCTACACTATCAGGGATTCCCAGTACTCCGTTTTTTTATATCTGACTGTGATACAGTTCTGTAGCGATGTTGGTCTACGGTATTTCAAACAACATGTACTCAACACTGGGCAGATTGGTTCAAACCTTCTCTTCATAAACATTCATACTCTTAGAGTATGTGCTGCCACCCATGATAGTGACCTGTACAAAAAGGCTTTGCATTTCCCTACTGCAGTTTTGTGTAGGCTATTTCTCTATTCCTTTTATGCTTCATACCAATATTGATAGTTAACGTGATAATGTTGGTAGGTAGTTTTTTAATGGTGGATCTAAATCGTTCAGTCTGTTTACATTTCAAATCCCTTTTAGAAGTATTGCAAAGCTATATGAGTACATGTATAATTGTATGCTGTGATTGCATTAGGCTATTCAATGTATACTTTCACCTATTGTTTTTATTTCTACTCTTTGAACTCCACTATGTATAACATATCAGGCCAATTAGGCCTACATGTTATGCTATGACTGAAATCTTATTGACTTCAACTCTATGTCAACAGCGTATGTGTTACGTTTCTGTCATGTTTATGCCACATTTCATGTTTAGTTTGTCACAGTTTATTTTCTGTTCATGTCATGCTTGTGTTCTGTTTATGTTACGATGCAGTTCATTGTTAGCATACACATTTCAGTGTTTTTCCGCAGCCTTGCGTTCATGCTGTTTCTTTCTCTTGCTGTCGCTCACGCTTCCCTAATTGTTTCATTCTCCCGTGTCTAATTACTAATCTACTAACATTAGGTTGGGTGATTGGGTAATACTAACTCTCTAACCATGTGTTCATGTTTACCTTACGTTCCTCGTGCATGTCATTTACTAACGCTAGGTCAGGATAGGTTTATTACTAACGAGTACTAATTATCTTGTTATCTTGTCAGCCCTCCACACCTGATTTTCCTTCGCATGCGGCTCTCAAGCTAAGTGTCTGCACCTGCATATAAAATCAGTGTTCATGTCATGTCTTTGCAAAATTGTTAAGTTATCTACTGTCACTTTTGAGCGTTATCCATTGTCTGACTACCGTTATAGATCAAGCCTGTTTACTGACCATCGTTACTGCCAGCCTATCGTATTTACTACCTGTTTTTGACCACGAGTTTTGCCTGCTGACTGTTTTGTACCTCTGCCCCACGGATAGGACTTCGGTCTGACTCCTGCAACGCCCCACGACCAATGAACTCTGCTTTACCCCTGAATTGTACTTCTGCTCCGCTGACAGCTACTCTGGTTCTGAACTTGTGCATGGATACTGATTTCCTTTGACCCACAAACATACAGTAGGCTACATAAATGGGCCTGTCTGGATAGATTTGTAAAAATGCAATATGTACGCTATTTCCTAGGTCAAAATATTTAAAATTGGTATCTGCATTAATTTATTCATCCCCCCTTTCTTTATTGTAAATTGTGTTTCTTGCTGTACATGTCTGTTTGTCAATTGACAAATTTGTAACAGGAGCGAACTGGTACATTTTCTCAAGTCAACTTGAAAACAAAGTATAAACATATCCTTTCTAGACTGTAATTATCCCTCAACTGTTTAAAACCTTCCTTGAAATTATATGCTGTTCCAAGAGACAATTTTTGTTCTTTGACCTTGACCACATTCTCTTCACATGGTAAGATGAAAAAACAGAGGGCCAAGTTACCTTAAATAATTTAGAAAATATTGGATAGCATTGCTTTGGAATAGAGCTAGTTTAATTAGTGTGAGCTACGATAGGCAATATTGTTCGTTGTAACATTTTGATATGAAAGGCAGACCTAGTTTTTGCGAGTTGGAATTAAGGACTTACAGACAGTGCTTTGTAGGCTATGCGTGAGTAACTTGGCTTCTTTCTTTTTTTACATTGAAAACGTTTTTGTTGAGATATTATATCTTTGTGTAGTGTGTTTGGTAAGTAATGATGATAATGCATGAAGATAATGATATTAAGAGAGAGACATGCATACAGAATACACACAGACAGACACTAATAGTATTGCCAAGTGATAGTATTGTAAGGATCTGACATTTACCTGCTAAATTGTATTGTATTATATTATTATCATTTATTCTCATCTGTTTGTATGTATTGTTTAGTTTAGTTTTTCCATCGGACTTGTTTACTTTTCCGTTTTGCCTAGTTGTCATGTGTCTGACTGTTTACATCTGATCCGTCACTCCCTGTTTACGTCTCTGTACCATTCGGGTGATCTCATTGGTGTTCGGGTTCCCTCTTACTTCGCACCTGTCTCTGTATACTTAGATTGACTAATTACCACTAACATACTAACGATTGATTAGATCTACTAACTCCACTAACAAACTAATTTGTATATTACCACTAACTCTACTAACGGCAGGGGTGTGTATAGTTACTAATCTCACTAATATATTAGAGCGCACATTTTCATGCTGTTCTGTCCTTGCTAATCATTCTCAGCTGCAACTGATCTCTTCCTCCTGTCATCTTACTCTATGCACGATTTCCTGAAACTCCAGGTCATCTGTCATTGTGTATGTTTGGAATCCAGTCCGCGTTTTCCCTAGTTGTCTCTGTGGTTGTTTAATTGTTTCCCAGATGTATTTCATTGTCTCTCGTTTGGAACCCCGCCTTCTCACACACCTGATTCCCTTTGTGTCATCTGTATCTTGTGCATTTAAAGCCCCGTGTTACTTCCAGTCTGTGTCAGAACGCTGATTACCTTTTCCAGTGCCTACTATTTTCGAAAGCCTGAGATCTGTATAATTATTCCGCGACACCTGTTTGAACTACTATTCTTTTGCCTTGCCCTTATCTGTCCAGTCTGCCTTTTCGTTTTTGACCACGTTTGGATATCGACCATTCTCCTGCCTAATCCCTTTGTACTGCCTGAATTCTGATTCCCTGGTTTTTCGACTTTCTGGATTGTCCCTCGTTTGCCCTATCGCCTATCGTTTGTTTTGTACCTACCTACCTCTGATCTCCTGGCTTGACCCCTGAACGGAATAAAGAACTCCTTTTGTCTAATCCTGTGGTCTGCGTCTGGGTCCTTTGCACGAACGTAACAGTACGTTCTGACCAGACATGGACCCAGCGGACCCAACCCACCTGCACGCCGCACTCCTGCGGCAGGGAGCCTTGATTGGCCAGCAACAGGCTAATCTCGAGTCCGTGACCCAAGATCTCCGGTCTCTGATGACCTGCGTTAGGGAACTGGTGACCAACATGCATCCCTCTGCACCTACCAACGCACCCCAGCCCCCACCGGTGCAACATCTTCCCATCCGGGAGCCTCGCCTGCCCCCTCCGGAACGCTACGACGGTGAACCGGGTGAATGCCGACCGTTCCTGATCCAGTGCAAGCTGGTGTTCCAACTGCAGCCGCACACCTTCCCCACTGAGCAAGCCCAGGTAGCATACATCATTACTCAGCTTACCGGGCGTGCCAAGAAGTGGGGAACCGCCACCTGGGAGGCGGGTCGGCCTTGCTGCAGTGGGGCCGAGGAATTTATGGAGGAGATGAGAAGGGTATTCGATCGATCCAAACACGGTCATGAGGCAGCTAGAGAGATGCTACGTTTCCGCCAAGGGAGAAACTCGGCATCAGACTACGCCATCGAGTTCCAGACGCTAGCTACATCCAGCGGCTGGGACAACAAGTCTAAGTTCGACGTATTCCTCAATGGTCTCAACGACGAGGTGATGGACGAGATCGTGACCCGGGAACTTCCCTCCAGCCTGGACGAACTCATCGCCTTGGCCATCAGGGTGGATACACGCCTCCGAGACCGGCAACGTCCATTCCAGAGGACGCGTGCTCCTCAGTTCAGCCAACGCAGCAGCAGGACCGAGCCCGCTACATCATCATCCAACTCCAGCAGGCCCCCTAACCACCGCCAAACTGAACAGGAGCCCATGGAGATTGACCGCTTCAGGTTATCGGCGGCAGAGAGGGCGCGCCGCATCAGGGATCGGGTTTGTCTCTATTGCGGCAAACCTGGGCACTTTGTGGAGAGGTGTCCACTAAAAGACAACGCTCACTAGTGGCCGGAGGAGCACTAGTGGGCGTCACACCAGTCGACTCCTCCAACCGGAACCGCACATGCATCCCGGTCACTCTTCAGTGGGGTACCAACACTAAGAAGACCCGTGCCCTCATTGACTCCGGAGCTGAAGCCAATTTCCTGGACGCTGGTGCCGCGGCCCGTTGGGGAGTTCCTATAACACCCTTGGAACACCCATTAGTAGCTAACACCCTCTCCGGTGAACAGATCGCGGACATCACCCAGGAAAGCCTACCCATCAAGCTTCTCGTCTCCGGTAACCATCAGGAGGAGCTTCAGCTCCACATCATCGATTCTCCCCAATCCCCTGTGGTCCTTGGGCACCCCTGGCTTAATCGCCACTGCCCGGAAATCGATTGGAGGGGACATGAAATTGTAGGCTGGAGCCCATCGTGTGCGGCCAGCTGCCTTCAAGAGGCCCACTCACCTGTTCCTGTGCTCTTTCCTGAGGAAGATCCGGATCTGAAGGGGGTCCCAGCCAAGTTCCATGACCTCAAGGAGGTTTTCTGTAAGGCGCGCGCTTCGTCTCTACCTCCACACCGTCCCTACGACTGCGCCATAAACCTGAGGCCTGGCACTTCCCCGCCTAGATGCCGTCTGTTCTCCCTCTCCCGACCCGAGACGGAAGCCATGGAGAAATACCTGTCTGAGTCGTTGGCAGCTGGCATCATCCGCCCTTCTTCCTCTCCAGCTGGAGCAGGATTCTTCTTTGTGGGGAAGAAGGACGGCTCTCTCCGCCCCTGCATCGACTACCGGAGCCTGAACGACATCACGGAGAAGAACCGTTACCCACTCCCGCTTATGTCCACCGCTTTCGAGCAGCTCCAGAAGGCCGTCGTCTTCACGAAGCTGGACCTCAGAAACGCTTACCACCTGGTCCGGATTCGTGAGGGCGACGAGTGGAAAACTGCTTTCAACACACCTACTGGACACTGGGAGTACTTGGTGATGCCGTTCGGGCTCACTAACGCCCCCGCCGTTTTCCAGACCCTGGTTAATGATGTTCTCCGTGACATGATAGATCACTGTGTCTATGTATACCTGGATGACATTCTCATCTACTCCCAGAGCCTGGAGGAACACGAGAGAGATGTACACAAGGTACTGGGCCGTCTCCTCGAGAACCGTCTATTTGTCAAGGCTGAGAAATGCGAGTTCTCCACCTCATCCACGACCTTCCTGGGCTTCATCATAGAGAAGGGTCAAGTCAAGATGGACCCGGCGAAAACCAAGGCTGTGTTGGAGTGGCCACGTCCTGAGAGCCGGAAGGAGCTTCAGAGATTCTTGGGGTTTTCCAACTTCTACCGCCGCTTCATCCGGAACTACAGCTCGGTAGCGGCTCCCCTCACGGCTCTCACCTCGGTCAAACTGAGATTCACCTGGAACCCTAAGGCTGAGGAGGCTTTCTCTCGCCTCAAGGAACTGTTCACCACAGCTCCCATTCTCCGCTATCCCGATACGGCCACCCAGTTCATCGTGGAGGTGGACGCCTCCAACGTGGGGGTAGGGGCCATCCTATCCCAACGATCCCCGGAGGATCAGAAGGTTCACCCCTGTGCGTTCTTCTCACACCGCCTCACCCCCACGGAGGAGAACTACGACGTTGGGAATCGGGAGTTGTTGGCCGTTAAAATGGCCCTGGAGGAGTGGCGACACTGGCTGGAAGGAGCTCAGATACCATTCTTGGTCTGGACCGACCACAAGAACCTTGAATATTTACAAACCGCCAAGAGGCTTAACTCCCGTCAGGCCAGATGGGCTCTCTTTTTCTCCCGATTTGACTTCTGTCTGGCTTACCGGCCAGGGGCTAAGAACACCAAGCCGGATGCCCTATCCCGACGTTTCGCACCCTCCTCTAAGGACCCCTGTCCGGACACAATTCTTCCTCAGAAAGTGTTCCTTAATGCCATCAGCCTCCCCATCGAAGGTATTGTTAGGAGTGCCCAGAATGGGGAGGCAACTCCCAGCCAATGTCCTAACAACTGTCTCTATGTTCCAGAAGCGGCTCGGTCCCAGGTGCTCCAGTGGGGACATTCGTCGCGAATCTCCGGCCACCCAGGTATAAATCGTACTATCACTTTTATTTTACGCAAGTTCTGGTGGCCGGAGGTCCGACAAGACGTAGCCTCATTTGTAGCCGCTTGCTCAGTATGTGCACAGAATAAGTCATCTCACCAACCCCCTCACGGTGAACTTCAACCACTCCCCATTCCTCACCGCCCCTGGTCCCATATTGCACTCGATTTTGTCACGGGGTTACCCTCCTCCAATCACTACACCACTATCCTCACCATTGTAGATCGGTTCTCTAAGGCTGTTCACTTTATTCCCCTCACTAAACTCCCCTCCGCCAAGGAAACGGCATCCATTCTTGTCCAGCACGTCATTAGGTTACACGGCATCCCCACGGATATAGTCTCAGATAGAGGTCCACAATTCACTGCTAGGTTCTGGAAGGCTTTTTGCACACTATTGGGCACCACGGTTAGTCTTTCATCAGGTTTTCACCCACAGAGCAACGGCCAGACTGAGCGAGCCAATCAATGCCTAGAGACTGTCCTGAGGTGTCTTTGCTCTAGAAACCCCACTACGTGGAGCTCGCAGTTACCCTGGGCCGAGTACGCTGTGAACTGTCACACTTCATCTGCTACGAAACTCTCCCCTTTTGAGTGTTGCCTAGGTTACCAGCCCCCACTATTTCCCAGCCAGGAAGCGGAGGTGGGGGTCCCGTCTGCCGAGACCTTCATCCGGCGCTGTGCCAGGACTTGGAGATCCGCCCGCATCAACCTCACCAGAGCCAGTGCCCGGATGAAGGAGACGGCGGACCGCCACCGAGTCAAGGCTCCCCAGTACCGGGTGGGTCAGAAGGTGTGGCTTTCAGCCAAGGACATTCCCCTCAGAGTAGAGTCACGGAAGTTAGCCCCCCGGTACCTGGGTCCCTTCCCGGTGCTCAAAATCATCAGTCCCACTGCCGTTCGACTCAAACTGCCCGCTACTATGCGGAGACTACACCCCACTTTTCATGTGTCTAGAATTAAACCCACTGTTACCCACCCCCTTTGTCCCGAACCTGATCCCCCGCCACCCCCCCGAATCATCGACGGCGGAGAGGCTTACACCGTTTCTAAGGTGTTGGACGTTCGTCGTCGGGGCCGTGGTCTTCAGTACCTGGTCGACTGGGAAGGTTACGGTCCCGAGGAGAGATCCTGGATTCCTTCACGGTTCGTGTTGGACAAGGACATGCTCAAGGACTTCCATAGGACTCATCCTGTACCACCCATTAAAACGCCAAGAGGCGCTTCCTAGGGGGGGGGGTACTGTAAGGATCTGACATTTACCTGCTAAATTGTATTGTATTATATTATTATCATTTATTCTCATCTGTTTGTATGTATTGTTTAGTTTAGTTTTTCCATCGGACTTGTTTACTTTTCCGTTTTGCCTAGTTGTCATGTGTCTGACTGTTTACATCTGATCCGTCACTCCCTGTTTACGTCTCTGTACCATTCGGGTGATCTCATTGGTGTTCGGGTTCCCTCTTACTTCGCACCTGTCTCTGTATACTTAGATTGACTAATTACCACTAACATACTAACGATTGATTAGATCTACTAACTCCACTAACAAACTAATTTGTATATTACCACTAACTCTACTAACGGCAGGGGTGTGTATAGTTACTAATCTCACTAATATATTAGAGCGCACATTTTCATGCTGTTCTGTCCTTGCTAATCATTCTCAGCTGCAACTGATCTCTTCCTCCTGTCATCTTACTCTATGCACGATTTCCTGAAACTCCAGGTCATCTGTCATTGTGTATGTTTGGAATCCAGTCCGCGTTTTCCCTAGTTGTCTCTGTGGTTGTTTAATTGTTTCCCAGATGTATTTCATTGTCTCTCGTTTGGAACCCCGCCTTCTCACACACCTGATTCCCTTTGTGTCATCTGTATCTTGTGCATTTAAAGCCCCGTGTTACTTCCAGTCTGTGTCAGAACGCTGATTACCTTTTCCAGTGCCTACTATTTTCGAAAGCCTGAGATCTGTATAATTATTCCGCGACACCTGTTTGAACTACTATTCTTTTGCCTTGCCCTTATCTGTCCAGTCTGCCTTTTCGTTTTTGACCACGTTTGGATATCGACCATTCTCCTGCCTAATCCCTTTGTACTGCCTGAATTCTGATTCCCTGGTTTTTCGACTTTCTGGATTGTCCCTCGTTTGCCCTATCGCCTATCGTTTGTTTTGTACCTACCTACCTCTGATCTCCTGGCTTGACCCCTGAACGGAATAAAGAACTCCTTTTGTCTAATCCTGTGGTCTGCGTCTGGGTCCTTTGCACGAACGTAACAAGTATGACTATGATAGATGCACCATTCATTCAATACAGGTAGGGATCCTGCTGAAAATAAATTAATGAAGCAAATCTATATGGAGACATGCATGCACAATAGGCTACATGCGAACATATATACATTGTAGCTGAAAGGAAGACATATGACGGTGTTTTAAAGGGTCGTATACACGGTAGAAATAGCTGCTAATGTATTAGCCTATATGTCGGCAGATGACCGGAGCAGCTAAGAAAATAATTGGCCTTTTGTGTAGCTGCAGTAGCCTAGCAAAACGTAACGAAGAAAAATCTATAAATAACTCTTTACCGCAGCTCGAAACAGGAAACTCCTGCATCAGTCAGGCACAATAAACATAAGGGCATAACGTAGCTGCACATACAAGGACGTTTTTTTCTGGCACTGTCCCTACATCCAGCGCAGTTTCTGTGTACATTTTCCGGTAGTGTTACGTGCGATAAATCGTTTGGTCGAATCAGTAGCGGACCATGCAGGTTTAGTTTAGTTTTCTGTACTGCAATGGACGCAAGGCATTTTTAATTTGCTTCGTAGTAGCTTGTCGTAGCTTCCTGACCAGCTGACTGCAGTTCAGATTTCTGTGGTGATTTCAAAAATAATAATGATAAGGTAAAACATTAAACATATTTTCTTTGTACTGTTTTCAATTAAATATTATGTAAAAGAGAATTAATAAATCACTGCTTTCTGCTTTTATGTGCATTTTACTGTCCCAACTTTTTTGGAATTGGGGTTTTTACATCTTTTCATTGGACTTTCCTCTACCAGATAGTGTACTAACTCAGACTAAAATTTTCAACCCACTTGATTATTTACTGTATTAGATCCCTCATTACATTCTGTTACCATCCATTCTACCTTTAGTTTAAACCAGGCCAGCCAGCGAAGGATGGGCTCCCCCTGTATAGCCAGGTTCCTTCCGAGATTTCTTCCCATCGGGGAGTTTTTCTTGAGTGTTTCTCTTCCCACTGGGGAGTTTTCACCTCATTTGCTGTTCGGGGGTTCAGGCCTGGTTTTTGCCCAATTCCCCTTCTGTTTCTCTGTACAGCGTCTTTGTGACAGTTCTCTGTAAAAAGTGCGATACAAAATACATTTAATTGAATTTGATAAATCACCATCTCATCAGCCAACACAGTCTCGTCATAGACTGCAGGTCCCGTCATGTTGCTGCCGGGGATGTCCTTAGCAGAGAGGAAGGTGAGCACTCCAGGAAGAGCCAAAGCCTCCGTTTCATCAATGGACCTGCCCAAATAACACAAGAACACCTTCATCCACTATTCGTCACCCACCACAAATAACATAACATCAAAGGAAAACAATATGTCTTAGCATCAGAAAATGTGAAGCCAAATAGAATTAGATTTAACTGTATTGTTTAAGTGTCAGCTAACCTCATGAGCATATTGAACATATTCAACCACCATGGTAACATTATAACATTCATCCAAAATGACAATGAACCTGGCAACATATCTTGAAATAAATGAGCTACTAAAATGATGCTATAAAAAAAACACAGAAAACACATTGACTGGGTACACATTGACTGGTGTAATGGTGTCTGAGGAGGTGGGTATACTGTGAATATGAGGCGGTACACGCCTCAACCCTTTAGGTCCTCTCCTCCCCTGGGAGAAAATTTTGTAAATTTAAAAATTAAATGCATCAATCCGGTGAACTTTGAGAGGAAAATTAAGAGGCTAGATCCAGGACAAATTGTGTGCTTTTGTAAACATTCCAATCATAAACTCATGCAGTTGCAAGACACTTGATCCTACACTTGACCTGTCAAAGAAATTAAGTAAAAGCTGTGTTTTACTGGTTTATTTAAAGTGTTTAGAATTCATACAGTCCAATGTTGCTGTAAAAATATGGCACCGCATGCTACGTGAGATTTAGAGATCACATTCAACTAAAAATCTTGATGGTGAAGGAAAGTTAACATATCAAGGAAAACATTTCAACAACAAAAAAAAGGACTCCTCTTCATCCGTCTGTTCTTAAAACGCTCCTTTGAAAATCGAGGGTGCAAATATTCAGCTTAAAACAGTACTTGAATTTGATTAACATTCAACAGCTAAATTAATATAATCGGTATTTATATGCAATGAACTCTATTTACTTTGGCCCTCCAGAGGCAATTTCCACCTGGTTTCTACTAGTTTTATTTAAATGTCAATATCTCAAAAAATATTCCCTGCACATCCATGGTATAAAGTTTGAATTGAAGAAGAAGCTGAAATTCAGAAATTTGCAACAGAATACATTTATTTCAGAATAGTCACATACAGTAAATACATAATAACCATAACATAAGTAGCCTAATGTATTTAAATGTTTTTTAAAAAACGTACCAAAGCATGTGTGTTTTTACACAACAACAGCGATGTATTTCAGCGTGGACAAATCACAGACATCAGGAAGTCATGACATGCAAAGGATATGCAACCAAATATTAAATATGATAACTATTAAAGTTTATGTTAATTTGTGCAATTACTTTTGGTCCCCTAAAATGGGGGGGACTATGCATAAAAACGGCTTCAATTGCTACACCATTCACCCGATATGGACGTAAAAACCCTGAAATTAAAGCTGAAAGTCTGAACTTTAACCTCATAGTTAACGGTCCATTTCAAATCCAATGTGCTGGAGTACAGTCAAAACAACAAAAATTGTGTCACTGTCAAAATACTTATGGACCTGACTGTAGTACAGTAAGCAAGGGAAAATGGTGAATGCTCATTTGTACAACGTTTTAAAAAGATATTGTTTCTATACGTGAACATGATTTTCTTAGCGTGTATAAACAGTGCATTTTATGCATTTTACAGTCTGTGGCTGTGACTCGAGGAGGGTCATAAGCAGTGGCGGCTGGTGATCTAAATATAGGTTGGGGCGCTAGCATTTCTAAAAAAAAAAAAATACATCTGACTTTGACTTTAAACAGAAAAAACAAGCTACCTGTGTCTCAGTTTGCATAAGACAGTTTGATTGGCAACAGTGGAGAGTTTTTTTTTTCAAGTAAGACACTGAACTATCAAGCCGGATCGGGGATCATTCCGATATCCGAACCCGACCCGACCCGACGAACCCCGACCCCGGAATTCTGCTTTTTATTTCCGAACCCGACCCGACCGAGACGCAGAGTTAGCAGGCAAGCGCTGCTGTGATTTTTGTGTTTCCCTGTCACGCAGTTGTTGTTCCATGGTTACAGCTTCTCTGTTTAGTGGTCACTGGGGCAACCTAAAAAACCGTTAATTGTGTTATTTTTATTGGTACACAACACACACACACATTTTTTTTATTTTTTTTTTTTTTTTCTTTACACTTTTTAAAAACAAAAACACAACAGCTTTCCCCTGCAGTAACATACAGTAACCATCCCAGTTAGTAAATACCTTGACATACAATCAATTCGTTCCCCGACGCGTTTTTACTCGGTTTTTACCGTATTTATATCAAATTCAAATTTAATAAATTAAATAATAATATTAAATACATCCCAAAAATCAAACCCCCCAAAATTCTTTGTTTAAATTTATAAAAAAAAATTAAAAAATTTATAAATTATAAATAATAAAAATAAAATATAATAAATAATATATAAATATAATATAATAAAATATAAATAAAAAAAATAAACTAAACTTAATTCTTAACTTAACTTAATTTTATTTAATCTTCACTTTTCTCTTCATCATTTTTTTTTTTTTTTTTTTTTTTTTTTTTTGGCTTTTTTTTTTTTTTTTTCTGACTGATTTTCATTTAAAAATTTCCGATTTCTTCCCTTTTTCTTCTTCCTTTCAGAATTTTCCTTCAGAATTTTTTCGAATGCCGAATGCATTTTTCCCGCATTCGCAATCATTCGCTTGCTCGGCTCGTAACGGCTCGTCGCTCGTCGCTCGTCGAAATACTCGTAGAAAATACTCGGCTCGCGCTACTTATAGTAGTTGCTCTTTTTAAAATCTGTAGTTTAAAAATGTTAATGTTTGAGTTTTAATCTCTTTTGGCAAAGAAAAAAGAAATTTGCTTTTTTGCTGAAAAAACCGAAACCGAATTTCTTTTTATTTTTCTTCCACTTGAAATAATTATCTTCTGAATCTCTCTCTCTTGAGCCGTCTAGAATAGATCTAACTGATGCGCAGTGAAAAGAATCCTATGAATTGCCGCAGCTACTCGCAGACTATGCGCTAAATCCCGCTCCCGCGTGATAAACATAAATAAATAAAAAAAAATAAAAAATATAAAATAAAAATAATAATCAGAAAGGGGGGAATAGTTTTAAAAAGCGCAGGATGCCTGGGCGGGGGGCCGGGGCCCGGGGGCGAATCATTTTTTGCGGGGACTTCCACCATAAATGGGAAATGAGTGCAAATGATTGACAATGAATGATTTTATGATTGCCAGCCCCCGGACGCAACCGCAACCCCGTGTAACCCTTATAAAAAATAAACAATTAAAAAAAAAAAAAAAAAATAAACTAAAAATTAAAAAATATAAAAAAATAAAAAAAAAAAAAAAAAATAAATAAAAAAAAAAATAAATTTTTTAAAAAAAAATAAAAAAAAAAAAAAAAAAAATTTTAATAATTTTAAAACTTTTTAAAAAAAATTTGGTCATAAGTGCTTTGGGCTATTAATAGCAACCTCCTATTTTACGGCACAGTGTAACTGGAGAAGCTAAGGTTTTCGCAAGCGGCTACCCTTTTAAAAAATACTGCGTAAAAATTTACGGGGTTTTCTTAAAGCTGTAGTTCATAATTTCAGACAAACATGAATACTGTAATTGAGATGGATACATCTCAACCACTAGGGGCAAAGTTTATAGAGTTAATATAATTTAATTTTACAGTCGGATATAGTTTTGCCAACTTGATGCTGGAAATTGTGTGGCCTACTAGTACATGACAAGTGTGCAGCTAACATTAGTTATTTTAACCTGACAGACCATGTAACCACTTCATTCATATCAGTGTAAATGTGGCGAGAGTTACTAATAGGCTTCTGTATCAAACTTGGCCCACTGCTAATAATTCATATCGCAGTGCCAAAATGCACAGTCGACTCACTCATATAATCAACATAACGTTATGCTAGCTAGATTGTCTCCTCAAAATGCGTTCTGGATCGATGGCTTGGCTGAAGCGTGGGTGCAAAGCACATAAGTGATCATTATAGTTGCTATAGTTGCTATAGTTGAGAGTAAATTTTTTTTTAAAAAGGTTCAGCTACAGGTGGCGGGCCGCCACTGTTTAGTTCATGGGAAACACTGGAGTGTTTCCCCTGGAAACAATTTATCTCCCAAAAATAAAGCTTTAACAATTATATTTCAGCCATAATTTTACAAACAGACATATGATTTGCCCTGTGCTAATAATGATCAGATGTGAGACATTACTTTCTAAAGGTCACTAAAGGGGTTCCACAAGGATCCATTCTGGGGCCCTTATTATTTACCATTTATATAAATAATATTGCCACTAAACTGGAGAACTGTAATGTTCATGTTTCATTCACTTTATTCATGAGCGTCTATGAGCGAGCAAGTACTCTGATATTTACAAGCTGCTTTTAATGAGATACAATGGACAAGGGCCAGTCTGAAACTAGTCTTGCGTGCGAGTAAAACAAAATATGTTTTTTTCTTCACATAACATTGATCTCACAGATGCTCACCTATTTATGTTGAATAATATTGAAGTTCAGCACGTCAATCAATATAAGTATCTCTGTGTTTGGTTGGATCTTTCAGATCACATATAACTAATTTGACAAAAACTTTTAAACCTAAACTTCCTTTATATGAATAAGTCATGCCTGTCTATCGATAATAGGAAAAAGATTGTGCAGGCTACAATATTACCAGTGTTAGATTATGGTGATATTCTATATATGCATGCCCCTATGTCTGTATTGAAATCTCTGGATGCCATCTATCATAGCATGCTACGGTTTATCACAGGTGATGGGTTTAGAACTAATAATTGTGACTTGTACTGCTCAGTGGGTTGGTTCTTTCTAGACCTATGGAGGAAACAGCATGGCATTTTATTTATTTATAAAACTTTACTTGCGAAACTCCCTTTCTATTTAACCAAGCTTCTTTCAATCAAAACCTCAAATTATTCTACTAGATTTCAGGGTTAGATCTCATTAGACATACCACGTTTTAGGACTGAATTGGGTAAAAATTCCTTTAATGTTTCAGCACCTTATATGTGGAACATATTTCAAGAATCATTCAAGCTGACCTCTCTGGTGTCTTTTGAACACTTTAAATATCTGGTAGTTAATTTACTAGAGATGGAGAGCACTTGTATCTGCATAGCATAATCTTCAATATTATCTATGCAAAGAATGTGCATTTTAGATGTCCTTTTTAAATTGTATTGTATTATTAGTTTGCTTGCTTTAGCGATGCAAACTGTTGTTACTCTCCATACTGCTTATTATTCCGGGACTTTTTGAAAATCTCCTCCTACACCATTCACACCATCTACACAATTCATACTTCATATTATACCTTTATACACCTATTACTTGCTATTACTTTTTATCTTTAAACCATATACACTTTTTCTAATAATTTACCATTTATCTCCCAAAAAAATTAATGGGAGTCGATGGGCACATTTTGAAAACTGACACTATAGAATGTGGATGCTGTAACATATTACATCGCTTATGACATCCCAATGCCTTCCTCTACAACACTGTTATGACCCAAAAATACTATTCCAGATGATTTGACATTAACTTGTGCTTTCATCACAATTCATGACTTCTTTGTATTGCTTCCAGGTTCTTTAGACTACTTACCACAAAATACATCACCATATTTTAAGACTTTTACCTTCTTTAGATCCCTTTATACAACTTCATACAATTTCCACCTTTTATTTACCACCTCACACTATACCATATTACCATATTATATATCAAAACGTTCAGCTTTTTTAAAAGTTTTTTTTAAGTTGCTTGTATTCAACTTTTGGATATATTTTGTATTTTTTAAGATATTTAAGTTATTACCATTTATTCACATTTTATATTTGATGTTTATTAACATTTTATATTTGCTGTTTATTCACATTTTTATTTAAATATATATAATATATTTTTATTTTATTAATATATTATTTTATTCCCTTTTCTTGTTCTTGTTTTATGTTCTTTAACTTGTATAATTGACTATGATTGTTGTGCTAATTATACCTGTTAAGCACTTTGAGCTGCATTCTGTATAAAAGGTGCTATACAAATAAAACTATTCTTCCATTGGCCCTGTCCCCCTCTTCCCCTAATGCCCTCTCTACCATTGGCCCTGTCCTGTCCCTCTCTGCCCCTAATGCCCTCTCTACTGTAGGTGACGTAGGCAGTATTTAAATAATAATCAGTCTCAAAATTATCATTACCATGTAATTTGGAATTCTACTTAACAGTTAAAATTACAAATATTAATGCTTACATTTATTAGATGGTTAAATATTGTAAATTTGATTATTAATGAAATGTTGCTAATATTAACAATCACATATCTCTGAACGCATTTGTTTTTGGGATAGAATATGTTGGCTTCAACTAACATTCAAAGAACATCACACAGACAACTGGGTGTAAATTAATCATGTTTACTTCACAAGTTACCAAAAATAGCAAAACACACTCAGAAACACATCAAACCATCTAAACTAATTCCTAAACTAATGGATATATTAAAATTGTAAAAATGGGGAATCGGAGAGAGAAGAGAGAGAGAGAGTGCATATGTGAACATGTGTGTCTGTGCTGTAAGGGCAGAGAGATAGTGTGTGTGTGTGTGTGTGTGTGTGAGCACATGTGTGGAGAGAGAGAGAACAAGGGGTTATGTGTAGGCCAAGATATGACTGAGAGCTAGTAGCTCGCTTGGAGTTTGGCCGGTTTGGAAGAACCAGGAATTGTTAAAACAGATTCAAATGGATTTTGTCAGGTTCAGATACGCTAAGGGACGCTACGTGCTTAGTTCAATTTACAGTCTGGCTAGCGAATACGGCTAGGCAATGTGCAATTAGGTTCTAAACTAGGTTAAATGGCATGCAGGAACGAGGTGGTTAATAAGGAGAGAGAGAAAGATATAGATAGCGCTTGCCCGTAGCCTCTAGTACTGAGCCAGAGGCTCGCAACAATTACTATCATGTAACACAATAAATAAGTTAGAAACAGCAGTCATGCATATAGTCTATAACTACATTTACAAAAACTAAACATATGCCCAAAATGTTAGACTTACTTGTGGTTGAATATTGGTTAAGTATCTTTTTTTACATTCAGTTTTAGCTGTGCATTAGATAATTTAACTGCTTTGTAGTCATTGTGTAGCTGAGGTAAATTGCAGTAGTTAGCGATCTGTTTAAACTGACTTGTATCTAGTATTAAGCCAACAACCGGCCTTTTGTGTTGCTAAGCTCAACTAGCTTCACCTGAGTGAATATATAGCGTGCTTACCACTCCTACTACAGAGTGCATCTAGACAGCGTTTGTTGATTTTCTGCCGTCGGATCGGTTAAGTATCTTTTTTACATTCGGTTTTAGCTGTGCATTAGATAATTGAACCGCTTTGTAGTCATTGTGTAGCTGAGGTAAATTGCAGTAGTTAGCGATCTGTTTAAACTGACTTGTATCTAGTATTACGCCAACAACCAGCCTTTTGTGTTGCTAATCTCAACTAGCTTCACCTGAGTGAATTAGCCCTGCAAGCAGCTGAATGCAATTGGTAATTAGCAAATAGTGCATAAATTAAAATAGTGCGTAAGTATGGCAGCCTCGTCGCCAATTTGTATGACTTGCCTGTTTGTTCTTATCTTATCACCACCTAACTTGGCTTATCGCCCCCTACAATGTGTATAACCCCCATTCCTCTGTGCTATATGCCTCGCGCCAGGAGGCCCAACCATCGCAGGCGCTGCCCGGCTAACCTGGTCTGCCCACCCCTGTCCTTTCATAAGGAACTCTCAGTGGTGGGTGGACTATGGAACTGCCGCTCAGCTGTCCAGAAAACTAACTTCATCACTGCCTACGCCAAGGTGAAGTCCCTCCACTTCTTAGCTCTCACTGAGACCTGGATCACTCCAGATAACACAGCCACTCCCGCTGCTCTGTCTGCAGGCTATTCCTTCTCCCACACCCCCAGGGCCTCTGGCCGAGGCGGGGGTACTGGTCTGCTGATTTCCACATCCTGGAAATTCTCTATTCCCACTGCACACTGCCTGAATTTCTCCTCTTTTGAGTTTCATGCAGTCACTGTAACCCACCCATCTACACTTAACATTGTAGTTCTCTATCGCTCTCCAGGTCCGCTCGGCGCTTTCCTGGATGAATTGGACACTCTCCTGAGCTCCTTCCCTAAGGATGGCACCCCTGTAATCCTACTGGGAGACTTCAACCTCCATCCAGAGAGTTCCCAGCTATCCAGTGTCGCCTCACTCTTCCAGTCCTTCGCTCTCACTCAATCCCCATCGCCTGCCACCCACAAGGCTGGTAACCAACTAGACCTTGTACTCAACAGGAGCTGCTCCAAGTATCGGGCCATTTCTTTATTTCATTCTCTCTCTCCCTCCCACTCTCCCTCAACCCTACTAATGACCCACCCACTGTTATGTTCAGGAGAAATCTCCGCACCCGCTCGCACTCCTCTCTCACTACTTCCGCTCTCTCTATACTTCCTCCTCCTGCTTCCTTTGCTAATATACATGTTTATGTTGCCACCTCTATGTTTAACTCCTGCCTCTCTCAGTCTCTCAACTCACTTTGTCCTCTTGTCTCCAAACCAGCTCGACCGTCACCCCCCTCCCCGTGGCTGACAGATTCCCTCAGATTCAGCAGAACCATGCTGCGAGGTACTGAGAGAAAGTGGAGGAAATCCAGATCCCCAGATGACCTGGCCTCCTATCACACTCTGCTGGCAGCCTTCACAGCTGCAACTACATCGGCTAAGACTTCATTTTTTCAGACTAAAATTAATGCATGTGTGTCTAATCCACAGAAACTCTTTTCCACCTTCTCCTCCCTGCTTATCCCCCCTCCACCCCCTCCACCCTCCTCCGTCTCTGCAGATGACTTCCTGACCCACATTGAGGGGAAGGTGGCCAAGATCCGCAACTCCTTCACACATCAGGTGATACCCCACATCCCCCATACCGAACCCATCGCCACGCTGTCGTCCTTCAAGACTCTGAAGGACGCAGATGTGCTCCAACTCATGACGCAACCACCTGTCCACTGGACCCCATCCCGTCAGCAGTCCTCCAGTCAATATCCGCTGAGCTCGTTCCATATGTGTCCTCTATTATCAACACCTCCCTAACCTGTGGCCATGTTCCTGCTGTTTTTAAGACTGCCCGTGTAACCCCACTCCTTAAAAAACCTAGCTTGGACCCCTCTGATGTCAGGAACTACTGTTCTGTATCTCTCTTGCCCTTCCTGTCCAAAACCCTTGAATGAGCTGTCCATAACCAACTGTCTGTTTTTCTCCACCAGAACAACCTGCTTGACCCCCATCAATCCGGCTTCAGAACCGAACATTCCACGGAAACTGCTCTCCTGGCCCTGACTGAGGCGCTCTCCACTGCTAGAGCCTCATCCCTCTCCTCTGTCCTGATTCTACTTAACCTGTCTACAGCGTTCGACACGGTCAACCACAAACTCCTGATCTCCACACTTTCTGAGATGGGCATTTCTGGGACTGCCCTCTCCTGGTTTGTATCGTACCTCACTGATAGATCCTACCAAGTCTCTTGGAAGGGTTCTGTCTCTGCACCCCATCCCCTGTCTACAGGAGTCCCGCAGGGATCTGTACTGGGTCTTCTGCTGTTCTCCATTTATACAAAGTCTCTTGGTTCAGTAATCAATTCACATGGCTTCTCATACCATAGTTATGCTGACGATACTCAACTCTTCCTCTCTTTCCCTCCCTCTACTCAACAGGTGAAGGAGAGGATATCTGCTTGTCTGGCCGACATCTCTGAGTGGATGACTACCCATCACCTGAAGCACAACCTCGACAAGACAGAGCTCCTCTTCATGCCATACAAGACCTCCCCACTACTTGACCTCTCCATCACCGTTGACGGGACCATGGTGGCTGCCTCCCGCTCTGCAAAGAACCTGGGGGTGGTCCTAGACAACCAGCTGGACTTCAAAGACTATGTCAAGGTGACGGCACGGTCCTGCAGGTTCCGCCTGTACAACATTAGGAGGATTTGACTGTACCTGACCACCTACTCCACCCAGTTTTTGGTCCAGACTATGGTCACCTCATGCCTGGACTACTGTAACTCCCTGCTCGCAAGCTTACCAGCCTGCGCCATCCTGCCTCTTCAACTCATCCAGAACGCAGCTGCCCGGCTTGTGTTCAACCTCCCAAAATTTTCACGTCACCCCCCTGTTGAGGTCACTCCACTGGCTGCCAGTTGCAGCCAGGATCAAGTTCAAAGTTCCTAGTTGATCCAGAACTATGTTCCTGCTCGACCACTTCGCTCATCTACTGCAGGGCAACTTGCATTTCCCCCCCTCCGTGTCAATGGCACTCGCTCGTCCCGACTGCGGAGCTTTTCCACCCTAGCTCCCCAGTGGTGGAACGAACTTCCCATTCCCCTACGTTCCATGCCAACCCTGCCTGCTTTCCGTCGTGGCCTGAAAACACACATTTTCAGACTCCACCTGGACTAATACTTATCTAGGACCTCATGGTATGTGTTCTTGTTGAACTGTGTATCCAAGTTTATAATATTTAGAATAGAATTGTAGTAGAGCTGATTTACCCAGTTCACTGTGAGCTGCATTCAGTGTTCATTACTAGGGATAGCTGCTACTGTATGGGAAGAATGTGCTTTCCTATCTGTTCTGTAGTTACTTCGATGACCTTTCTGTATGCACTTACTGTATGTCGCTTTGGATAAAAGTGTCTGCTAAATGACTGTAATGTAATGTAATGAATATCATGATATATCCAACTCAGAAGTCTTTCACTGTCCACTGTCCTCAAGAGAAATTGTCCGCAGTCCAATTGTCAGTGGAGGGAAAAGACAATACTTGTTGTCCAGGCGGGTTTGACCGGGCCGGGATCCACGTCTCTGGCTTTGTCCAGGGAAGCTTGATACCTTGATGCTGAGAAGATCTGGTCGTTCTCATCACGCAACTAGAAGTTCTTTGGAAATAACTGCCTCCAACTTAATGTCGGGAATAAACTTTACCGGTAGTGTAACGAATAACTAAATCCTAACCCTACAACTTTGATCAGACGTTGTAAACTGCATAAAGGAATAGTATTCAATTTTCTAAATCTGCAGACTTCTTCTCAATGAACGCCGTCAGCTGGAATACTACGATAGAAAAATGGCGGGCCCTCCCTTTTTATGTGGTTTATAGCGGGTTGGGGGTTATGCGTCTTACAGCATTGGCTTACTGTAAATTTGAGTCCTGCGCTCGGAGGCGTGGTTTACTCCGTCACCCTTTGGTTTGAAGTATGGGAATTGTAGGTTTTTTTTTTTGTGTGTGGAGTGTCAGTGGTCATCTTTAGTTGTAGTCCATGGTACCAACATCCCCCCTTTGGTCTTAGGATGGGCTTTGACAAGAGCACCAGTTCATTATACATTCCACAACAGAGGGAAAGTCCTTAAGTTCCACCAGGGATAAGTATCCAACGTGGTTCCTTTGGGTTTGTACACAGTGTGGCAGGTTTTACAATGTGGTAACATCTGGGAATTCATACAGGACTGTATACATCTGGGCAATCATACAGTATTAACACAACTAAATCTATTAAAACACAGACTAACACACATCCCTATCTGAGACTTTAATAGAGAGGAAGGAAAAAGTTAGTAAGAAAGGCAACAGGCTTATGCCTATTGTCCAAGAAGCTTGACAGCGGCCCGGGAGGAGGTAAGGGGGAGGTCACCATTGGGCCTTCATGTGAGGCAGTCAGGAATGTTTGTTAGTGTGTTACTTCTGGTGTTTAGGTTTTGGATGTACCTGTACAACATTAGGGTCAAACCTGCGGTTATGATCCAGCCACTAATGAGAAGTCCAAGGGCAACAGTGTTAAAAGTGTCCCATGGACATAGATCCTGCATTAAATCTCATAACCACGCGTACTTGTGAGATGTCAGACTCCACAACCTAGGTTAGTCGATTTAGGGAGTAGATTGTGTTCTACCAGTGTGTGTTCTAACTGTTAGTAGCAGAGAGGCTAATTGAGAATAGTGAACCAATGGCAGAGGCTGCAGTAAGCAACCCCCAGAGGAAGCATTTCTGGCGTTTTGCACCACTGATCTCATCTTCAGTGACAAGGAATTTCTGTAATTGTTTCAACATATGGAGGGTGGTGAGACAAGCATGCTCAATGGCATCCTTGACCTGAGTCTCTGTCCCTCTCCCATCAAAAGAAAGTGTCAGGTTTGGGTTTAGAAAATAGAGAACCAAACGCGAAAGATAAGGATACAGAAAGCGTATCTAGTTTTAGATACGCCACAGAAGCGGAATTAAACCGCACTAGTAAAAGGGGAACGCAAAAGCGGAAACAAAACTTCCCTAGCACAAGGCTAACTCAAAACAACCTCAAACGGAGGAGGAGATTCGCTAAAACAGCGAGAAACTAACAACCAAAGAAATGACCTCACGCACTAATTGATCTGCGTGTATCAGAGGTCGAGAACTGAAAAGAAATGAACCAAAATAGCAAGCCTGTAACTACAGCTCTCTTTGTTTTCTTTCTTTACTTTTTATAAACCCTATACCGGCTTTCTAGTCCTACTGCAACGTCAATCTAGAAGCACCGGAAAGCGGAAGTCAAGTTCTATTTATAGCCGACGGAAACCAAACACAGGTGTAGGAGATAATGACCTGGAGAGATCCAAACACCGGGACGGCGGAAGAAAAAATCCGATAGAGCTTCAGACGACACCAAACGGAAAACAATGGTAGAAAACAAAAAGTGACAGCCACTACCCATGACAGAAAGTCCTGTGGAAGCAGGCAGGTGCTTCCAATAGGTGTCCCAGGGCGTACACCCTCTGAGTATGGATTTTACAGTTAGTGAGGAGGAGTCCTGAAACATTTTGGAGTCTGATGGGGGTCCCAGCTCCACCACATCCTCAGATCGAGTCGCCTGAAGGGCCACGAGAGTTCAGAGAAACCACACAAGGATCATCCTGGAATGGACAGGGGTTGGTGATGAGGGTTTATCAGGCAGTATCGGAAAGTGAATAAGTGAAAGTGAGCAGGGGTTAGTTGCATGCATGTGGAGGCTGGAGTTAGGGGCAGGGTAGGGGCAGTCTTATAGGCTTTGATCTGATTTGAGTGTACCCACTTATACACTGGAGCCTTGTTTGGTTTTGAGATTCGGATGCGATATGCGACTAGCGACATGTGGGCCTGACTAATTAGGTAGAAACTTTTTGGGTGTACCGACAGGCTTTGTAAAGCAGAAAGAGGACTTTATCAACAACCTCAAATTTTTAGCCGATAGTCCTTATCCAAAATAAAGCGAGAAGGAATCCAGCACCTCTCCTCGGGACCGTAGCCTTCCCAGTCCACCAGGTATTGAAGGCCACGGCCGTGATGACGCACGTCCAGAATTTTTCTGATGGCATAGGCCTCGCCACCATCAATGAGTCAGGGGGGTAGGGGGGGTTCAGGGGCGGGACACAAAGGGTGGGTGACAACAGGTTTAAGTCTGGAAACGTGAATGGTAGGGTGAATTCTTCGCATAGAGGCAGGGAGCTTGACAGCAGTGGGACTGATGATTCTCGAAATGGAAAAAGGCGCAAGCTTACGTGAGTCCACTTTCAGGGGAATGTCTCTGGTCGTAAGCCAAACGCATTGTCCAACCTTGTACTGGGGTGCCTTAGATCGCTTACGGTCAGCAGTCTTCTTCATGCGTGCGCTGGCCAGAATGGCATCATAAGGTGTCCAGTAGGAGTGTTAAATGCAGTTTTCCACTCATCCCCCTCACGGATGCGCACCAAGTGGTAGGTATTGCGAAGATCCAACTTTGTAGAAACAGTAGCATCCTGCAGAAGCTTGAAAGCTGACGTCATGAGGGGGAGAGGGTACTGGTTCTTGATAGTGATGTCATTCAGAGAGCGATAATCAATGCAGGGGCAAAATGATCCATCCTTCTTCCCCACGAAGAAGAATGCTGCTCCAGCAGGTGATGATGTAGGGCGGATAATGCCAGCAGCTAGCGATTCTCAGAGGTATTTCTCCATAGCCTCAGTCTCTGCGCGGGAAAGTGTGAAACAGACGCCCCCTGGGAGGAGTGGTTCTGGGCCTCAGGTTGATGGCGCATTCATAAGGATGATGAGGCAGGGAGGTTGCTCTGGATTTACAGAAGACCTCTCCTAGGTCCAAGTACTCGGGAGGAACGTTCCTCAGGTCGGATGGTTTCTCGGAAGGGGTGCTCGGAAGAAGAGAGTGGGCCTTGCCAAGACAATGAGCAGCACAGAATGGGCTCCAGCCCAAAATCTCATGTCTTCTCCACTCAATTTCGGGATTGTGCTTTGACAGCCAGGGATGTCCAAGAATAATTGGCGAGTGGGGAGAATTGATGATGTGAAGCCGAAGCTCTTCTTGATAGTTGCCAGAGATGAGGAGTTTGATGGGTTCACTGGAGTGTGTTATGTTCGCCAGTGTCTGGCTGTTGAGCGAGAAAGTCCGGACATCGAAATTCCCCATCTGGCAGCGGCTTCCGCGTCCAGGAAGTTTCCCTCAGCTGAGGGCAGTGGTCTTCTTCATCTTGTTCCCCCACTCGAGCGTCACAGGAAGGCAGGTGCAGTTTTTCGAGGAGGATTTGACCGGTATCATGCCCACTAGTGCTCCTCAACACATTAGTAGGCATTAGCTTTTACTGGACAATCCAAAAGGAAATGTCCTGGATGACCACAGTAGAGGCAGGACCTGGTGTTCATGCGTCTGTCCCTTCCTCTCTGGTCAAGTGAGCACGGACCACTTACACTTGAGTAGGAGGTGATTTTGGGGGAATAGACGGAGTGGTTCTGGTCCTGATCCCTTCAGCAGCCCTTTTTGGGAATGCACCTGACCCCCGGAAGTGCTGATGATCTTGCAGCCGAGTGTCCACTCGAATAGCCATGGAGACGAGGTCATTGAGATCTTCGAGCAGGTCACGGGTGAGGATCTCATCTTTGATCTGATCCGACAGGCTATTCAGAAAAGTGTAAAACAACGCCCACTTCTCCCATCCGCTGGTGGTAGCCAACGTCTGAAAATCGATTGCGTAGTCAGACACCGATCTTCTCCCTTAGCGCATATGGAGCATCTCACGGGCAGCCTCATGACCATGCTTGGACCTGTCGAACACCCTCTTCATCTCGGTGGCAAACAGGTCCGAAGTCTGGCAGCAGGAAAGCCCTGCCTCCCATGCAGCAGTTCCCCATGTTTTAACCTGTCCAGTCAGTTGTGTGATGATGTATGCAACTCTGGACTGCTCAGTGGGGAAGGTGGAAGGCTGCAGCTGGAAGACTTGCTGGCACTGGACCAAGAAGGGTCGACAGCCTCCAGGCTCACCGGCGTACTTCTCCAGAGGAAGCACTCGTGGCTCACGAAGTGGTGTAGGTAGGAAACCCGGAGGGGTTTGCACAGGTGGTTGCTGGGGGACGATGCCGGGTGCAGGTGTTCGCAGGGCAGATGTCAGCTCAGCCAAACAGGACGACAGGGTCTGGAGGTTTTGGGTTACCGTATCCAAATGCGATTGGTGATGTCCCAGCATATCGCCTTGTTGCTCCAGTGCGACACGCACATGAGCTGGGTTTGCTGGGTTTGCTGGGTCCATGGTGGTCAGAACGTACTGTGATGTTTTGAGAAGGACCCAAACACAGACCACAGGTAGCAGGCAAAAACTTAGTTTATTCACAGTCCAAGATCAGTAGCCAGGTAATCAAAGTTGAGACGGTGCAAAATCTAAATCCAAAAGAGTAGTAAAAATAAACATAGCAAGAGTCAAAAAACCAGAAAGAGACGGCAAACAAAAAAGAAGGAGAAGGCAGGCTCGAAGTTGTACAGAAGGGTTGTCTCAAGAATCTGAAATAACACAGGCTTACAAAAAAATCGGCACAGTAAATTGATCAATGTTCTGACAGAGATTACAAGTGGAAGGCAGACTATATACACCAGGGAAGTAATGACACAAAAAGGAATCAAGCGTGGGTGGGAGGAGTAAAGAGCTAGACACAGGTGAACACAATATGAAAGAATAATTCAATAACGAGGGGGAACAGAAGACACGGACTGGAATGCACGCAAACACATAGATAACACGGCCTGGGATTAGCAGGTAAATGAATGCACAGCATGAGGGGTGGATTCTGAAAGTGGATACAGCTGAAAAGACTTTAAGGAATAACAACGAATAGAGCAGAGATAGAAAAGCTAAGGGAGAATGACAGCTGCAGTGCGGAGCAAGAGAGTGATTAGTAATTAAGTGACGTTCGTACAAAATTCTAAATCTCCTACGTTAGTAAATGTGATTCGTTAGTTATATATACACATTCATCTATTAGTTATCGTTAGTATATAAATATAAACACACAGTTAGTATTGTTATAGGATTAGTATGTATATGTACAATAAGTATATGTACAATAATAATTAGTTAAGAAGAAAGGAAAACGAGACTTGAAATACAGAGGAAAACCCACATGTACCCAAATGTGCAAATACGAATACAGGAAGTGGATTCTAGGATAACATGGAAATGTAGAACTGAAGTGGGGTGTGAAATGGGAATGTAACCAGTAATACTAATGAACACAAACAAACACATGTAAGGAAAATAATAAAGTAACAGAAAATAAACAGTACACAATACACAAACAAACAGAACAATAAGAAGTAGCTTGATTTCTGACAATTTAAAGGATGTAGGAACATGGCCCGATAGGAACCTAGCATCTATGCCTAACATGTC
Organism: Ilyophis sp. 1 JC-2022; assembly: GCA_022702515.1. Taxonomy (NCBI): domain Eukaryota; kingdom Metazoa; phylum Chordata; class Actinopteri; order Anguilliformes; family Synaphobranchidae; genus Ilyophis; species Ilyophis sp. 1 JC-2022. Next base: position 2,365,225 of record CM040406.1, read on the forward strand.
CCACAGAGTTGTCATTACAGTGGCTGTAAAGTGCGTGCCTCTGTCTGAATCTATGGAGAGAGGAAGGCCCCAGCAACTGAACAGAGTTTACTAGCAAGAGAGCAGTCATTTTGGCCGTGTCGTTTGCTGCAGGGAGGCACTCCAGCCATTTGGTGAATGCACAGGAAATTATAAGAAGGTATCTTAGTGACAGGCCCAATTCAATCCAAGCATCCTTGTACATACTCAAAGATGTCCCAGAGATTGGCACCTCAGTGGCTCCCGCACGGTAGAACGTGGGCATTCTGGATTATCACCTCCCTATAGTCTGATGGAACGATCCATTGAGGTGGACCTGCATCATCAGGCATGTACACCAGCAGCCCCTTCTCGATCCTGAGATGTTGTCTGAGGCTATGTAAGTTATGTAAGTCAGCCGCCTGTTTTAATGACTAAGGAGGATGTTCCATGTGGTCGGTCATAATCTCATAGATGGTTTTTATCACTGAGTCCAGTTTCTGCATGGCAATTAAATCAGTGTCACCTAGCCTTCTACCCAAACACAGAGTGTTTTGAGCACTGCTGGCTTGGTCTAGGCCAGGGGTAGGCAACCCTGGTCCTGGAGAGCCGCAGGGTCTGCTGGTTTTTGTATTCACCTTAAATACAGCAACTACTTAGACCAAAAAAAACAGGTGAGGTGAGTTAACTGTGTAATCAACGGCTTTAATTGATCAATTAAGTGGTGAGTAACAACAAAAACCAGCAGACCCTGTGGCTCTCCAGGACCAGGGTTGCCTACCCCTGGTCTAGGCTCTCACGAGCCTGCCTACGCGTGACAGTATTTCTGCTTCCACATGGGGAAGTGGGAGACAAAACTATAGTATAAGTGTAGTATAATGTAGTATAATGGTTAAGGAACTGGACTTGTAACCGAAAGGTTGCAGGTTCGATTCCCAGGTAGGACACTGCTGTTGTACCTTTGAGCAAGGTACTTAACCTGAATTGCTTCAGTATATATCCAGATGTATAGGAATGGATAAATGTAAGAAGTTGTGTAAGTCGCTCTGGATAAGAGCGTCTGCTAAATGCCTATAATGTAATGTAATGTAATGTATAATGAGCAGAATTTGAATCTGAGCAGATTACCAATTCCTTGATCAGGGCTCAGGCCACCTGTTGCAGGACAATGAGCACAGCAGATATTTCTGCATACTGGCTGGTCTTGGAAGGCTTGGAAGGCTCCCCTAAAGAGCAATTCTCCCACACTATACCCACTCCAGCTTGGATGTGGCTTTCATAGTGGAATGAGCATCCATCCACATAGACCTTTGGGAGCCTTCGACAGAAATTCTCGTCATAGTAGTGATGGTCTGAGGGTGGCAAAGGAGCTGTCACCATGGTAGGGAGCTCTGTTGGATTGCTCTCACAATCACAATGTTAGCATTTCGCCAGACCTTAGCATAAGGCCATTTCATGATTTTGGGCATATTTCACCACAACTTCATAGCCCTGCAGAGCCATCATCCAAGTCGCGATACGGCTGTTCGAAACTCCCCCGAGTCGTTGACTGTTCAAAAAGTAAACGGGTTGATGGCAAGTCTCAATGATAATTTTCCGTCATCCTACGTAGCTACGGAAGTGTTCTACAGCCCACACCGTGGCCAGTAGACATTTCTCGCTGTCAGAGAACTTAAACTCCTTGCTGCTCAATAGCCTGCTAGCGTACACTACAACACGCCTGTCTTGGTCATATTTTTGGGAGAGAGCAGCACTGAAGCAGTGTAGAGTAAAACTTGCCTCCACATATAATTCCTTATCCTTGTCATGGTAAGCAAGGCAAGGGGCAATGCAGAGCTTGCTTTTAAGCTTTTTAAAGACTGTGTCCTGAGCAGATCCCCACACAAAGATTTTGTATTTATTTTTTTTATTTTTTAATTTGTTTCTGATTTTTCCCCTTTTTCTCCCAATTTAGTAGCCAATTGAACCCCTATTCTAATTCAATTCCCCCCATGTAGCAACCGCTTGAGAACCACCGCGAAACAACCCTGTCAGCCGGTAGTAGGAAGGAGGGCGCCACGTCCTCTACAGGGCGCGACTCCTCGAGCTCCTGACCGTGATTCCAACTCGCCCAGGGCCGTTTTTGTGCGCAGCGATTCTCTCCGAGCCCCTCCCCCCACCCGGAAGCAGCTGCCAATTGCTGCTTCCACATGGCACCGGCCACGCTCGGATATGGCAGGACCGGGGCGCGAACCCCGATCCTCGGAGTACAACTGCGCTGACTGAAACATTTGTTGCAACCTTAATATATTGGACAACTTGGACTCTATCAGATTGTGGTTGGATGCCACTGGCTCCAACTAAAAGTCCCACATACTCCACCCTGGTGCAGCACCACTGACCCTTTGTTAGTGACAACTAGGCACCAGCAGTGAGAGTGTTCGCATCACATGCCGGCGGAGTATTCAGGTCTGTGGGGATGCGTACAGTGTGAATGTCCGTGACCACACAGTCAAGGGCATCCCTGGAGAAAATGTGCTTAAAATTGTGAAACAGTTGTCTAAGCTGCTGTTGTTGGGCTTCAGTTTCCAATGTATCTGCTTTAGTGAGTTGCTGTTGGACTTCTGCTTCAAAGCCCGGGTATAGTTCCTCTTGGGGTGAGGCATATCCTTTGTGCTCATGCTCGTGACAAGACAGACCCTGACTGATAATGTATACTGTCATTTAATTTTCCAGACTTAAGTCGACACGGAGGACGGTGTCACTGGGGATCATCTTGTTGGGAATAAGGGACACCATTTTCAAAGGATGGGTGAAGTATACCTCTTCGCAATCCTTTTGTATTAAGGAGTCAGGGGGTTCACAGATCACTGAGATGGTGAGCTCAAAAGATGAGCCATCTATGAGGTAGCTCAATGGTTTTCTCGTGGTCACCTGCATGATTACGTTAGTCAGATTCTGGACTAAAAGGTAAGCTGAACGGTTGTTCACTCCCAAGAGAGGGGTGCCGCAAATGGTCAAGTTTTATTCGTAAAAATATGGTGCAGGTTGGAAGAAAACTTATGTGCTATCAAGAGCACATCCTTTAAAATGATGAGTCAGATAAGGGCGGCGGCAGTCCTGGCAAGAATAGTCATGTAAAAAAAAAAACCTGCCACCTGACATTCTTGGGGAATTGTTTAGCCGGAGCGCATGTTTTCTGGGTCTGCTAACAAAAGCTTATCTTGTGTGCTTGCTTGAGACCACAGGACAATGTTTAGATTACAAGATTCCACACTAAGACGTTTATCAGCTGCCAGCAATTATGCCAGCCGGTAATTTCTGAAAAAGTACCAGGGCACATAAGGCTGACCTCTGACCCAGTGTCCAACAATGCATGAAGGCTTACGCAATCAGAACCGTGGTGTAAATATGCTTGGTATTTCCATTTTGGACTAAGTCCCCAAGGAACTGCAAAAGCGGAGTAGCTTTGGATATTGACAAGACGGTAGGGGGCTGCTTGGGGGCCGGCGAAAATGTTAGTTCGCCTGCAGGTTCTCTTTCTCACCCCACGAGGTAAACCCTTAGTGGTGGAGAAGAGTCCTGGTCTAGTCATGCAGTAGGCAACAATGATTTTCCCCCTTCGAGGGCTTCGCGAGGATGGCTATGCCTTGAGCGTTGCTAGCTAAGGAGACCTTAATGGAATTCAACTCAGCCTTCAGCTCTTGCGTGCTGTCTTGGCTTCCAAACTTGTGACCCTGTTGCGACTCATGTTTCTTACCCTCTTGAGACCCTCCACCCATACCTGAATGCCTTTGCTCTTAGCTATGACGTGGGTTTCCACCGTTTTTCTGTTGGTGACTATTACCCCCTTTGGACTGCTGTCACTGTCTCCACCTGTCAACAGGGGTGATCTGGCTCGAGGGGGAGTTTTTTTTATTTCAGATTTTTTTCCCCTTTTTCTCCCAATTTAGTAGCCAATTGAACCCCTATTCTAATTCAATTCCCCCCATGTAGCAACCGCTTGAGAACCACCGCTATACAACCCTGTCAGCCGGTAGTAGGAAGGAGGGCGCCACGTCCTCTACAGGGCGCGACTCTCTCCGAGCCCCTCCCCCCACCCGGAAGCAGCCGCCAATTGCCGCTTCCACAGGGCACCGGCCACGCTCGGATCTGGCAGGACCGGGGCGCGAACCCCGATCCTCGGAGTACAACTGCACTGACTGAAAGTCAGCGCTCTTACCGTTTCGAGGGGGAGTTTTGATGACTCTTCCAGTGCGGGGTCTTAGAAGTCTGGGTTTCTGAACCTTCAAGCTCAAGTGGGGTACTGGAGTTAGTCAGTCCGAGAACCCTGGAGTCTTCCCTTTTCTCATTCTTTTCGCTTGGGCAAACAATAGTCTCCTAAGCCATTTGTGCCATCTTACGAATGCTGCACATTGACGGTCTGGAGTCAGGGCTTTGGCGGGTCAGAAGAGTAATGTGAGCGCAAACGGATGGGTGCAGATTGTGCAGGAACAGGGATTTAATAGCACGGTCTTCTTCAAGCTCGGGCCCGTTTCTTCCTCGGAAGAAAGCGTGCCTCAATCGATTATAAAAATCTTGAGGGTGCTCAGAACGGCTATGTTTTATCTGTTTAGCCAAAATAGTGGCTGATGTCTCATCAGCAAAAGGTGAATACTCTTCTGATAGCGCTCTGCAGTCGGTGGTAGCTGTCTCGGACAGAGAGGGGCTGTGTTTCAATGAAAGCATGGACTGGGCAGGAAGTTGTCTTCCAAGAAAGATTGGCCTTCTCTTGATCGTTTGCTCGTGGCTATTCGGACAGGCTCCCGCAGATAGCCTTCCACGTTGTGGTCATGCTTCTCTGGATCGAAACGCTCAATGTCCTAAAATGGCCAAGGTGCTTCCAGCGTGGAGCATCTGGGAGCGACGGTGAGTCGTCCTTCTAGGACTTGTGCCTGCTCTGCCTAGGGGGCAACAATGAGTCGTTCTAGTAGGACTTGTGCCTGCTCTGCCTAGGGGGCGAAAATTAGTCATCCTTGTAGGACTTGTGCCTGCTCTGCCTAGGGGATGTCAGGGTGCAGACAGAACATAAAATAAACTGAAGTTTAATATGATTCAAAACCAGGGATAAGGCGAAGATGGAGTCAGGTAACAGGCAGAGATCAAAACTAGGAAGTCACAGCAAAAGTACAAAATCAAAGTCCAAGACGTAGTCAGGTGAAATGGAAAATAGAACAGTTTTTTCCTTTTTTATGTAGTCAGGAAAATGAAAACTAAAACACACAAACAAAAATGAACATGAACAATGAATTGTCCTTGTAGGACTTGTGCCTGCTCTGGGAGAGCTGCGGTTCTGGATCTCCTTTCGAGGAGGTGAGGGTGAGAGTGATCTGTCACTCTGTCACTCCCTGTGACAGAGAAGTAAAGATTAGGCCTAAGCAGAATAAGCTGAGGACTCATGACGGGTGTGGGCATGCTCAGTCAAAAAGAGCAATGGTTTTGCACCGGATTGCAAGGTTTCTCCCACTTCCCTTTGGGTCAGAGTGGTTGCCATGCGCTGGAGGCACATTCTTCCAGTGCCTCAGTAGTCACCTTAAGATCACGGCGGAGGTCTGCCACCTCTTCTTGTAGCTGCTCCTTACTCTTTTCTCTAGCCAGGGTCTCTAATTGTATGCTCATCCTTCTGTGGTGGAGCATGAACAGCCTGCCTAGTAGCTCTTGGACAGTATTACGGCGGACCTGAGAGGGGTTGTGAAGGGACTGAACAAAGTGGTTTATTTCCCTTTCACAAGCCTGCAAAGATTGTTGTTCAAATTGTTCACACGCCTGCAAAGATTGTTGCTCAAATTGTTCCTTTTCCTCTTGTAGGAATTGGAGAAGCTGAGCTACAAAGTCCAAGATGGGAATCTTCTCCAAGTCTTGGACTTTTTCTGCATGGGAAGCCTCGGCGGAACTATGACTCATTATGAGACCTATGAGTATGCTTACAAAACTGAAGAAAAGTATTGGTGATAGCTACGCTAGCTACGGAGACCTAAAAAGGCGTAATGGCGACGGGGTTGAACTGCGAGAGAAAACCAGCGTCACATCAGGGGTGGTCCCTTAAGATCACCCACACAATAACCACACGGGTCTACAGGGCCATGCAAACCACAGTGATTAGTTGCAACTGTCTAATCAACAGGGCCAATGCACAGTTATATAACAGCACCAAACAACAGCAATATTCTGATGCCTCTGCAATGCCAGGGGGGAAATGCCAAAATGTATGAATGTAGGGAATGAATAACCGCAAGGTTAAATTAATACACGGGTTTAGCAGCTACTTTCTTACTTATTAGATCTGTTGGATTTAGTAAAAACTAGATGATGTGAATAAAAATGTATTAATTACAATTAAATTATTATTAGAATTAAACAATTATCATTAAACAACAACCACTGTTACAGCACAACCGAGTGTACAAATTTCATTCGTCTTGAAGTAGGCTTAGTGGTGTGTGTATGGCAACACCCGGTGGCGATTTTCAGAAAGTTCAATTCTAATTGTGATAGTGTTAGAGCTATACTCTAACACTAAACTAATGGAAATAACCAAATTGCAAATTTACCGAGGCATTTGTGTGAACAGTAACCTGGGGAAGGTTCTCTGTAGCATAATTAACAAAAGACTAATAGACTTCCTTACAAAGCACAATGTCTTGAGTAAAAGTCTAATTGGATTTCTTCCAAATTGCCACACATCTGACCACATTTACACCCTACATACCCTAATTGACATATATGTTAACCAAAAAAATTAAAAAATATATGCCTGTTTTATAGATTTCCAAAAGGCATTTCATTCTATTTGGCACAAAGGTCTTTTCTACAAAGTTATTGAAAGTGGTGTAGGGGGTAAAACATACGACATAATTAAATGGATGTACACAGACAATAAATCCGGCATCAAAACTGGCAACAAAAGAACAAATTTACGCACCCAGAGACATGGAGTACGCCAAGGCTGCAACTTAAGCCCAACTTTATTTAATATATACATAAATGAATTGGCGACTAAGTTGGAGCAATCTGCAGCACCTGGTCTTACTCTTTACGACACAGAAATTAAATGCCTGCTGTATGCAGATGACCTAGTTCTACTGTCACCCACCATCCAAGGGCTACAGCAGAACTTGAACCTGCTAAAACAGTACTGCCAGACCTGGGCCCTGGCAGTAAACATGAAAAAGACCAGAACCATGACCTTCCAAAAAAGATCCAAATCTCAAGGAACCACATCAAATTTCACACTAGGAACACATTCCATAGAAACATGCACACAATACAATTACTTAGGTTTGAAATTAAGTTGCACAGGAAACTTCAATCCTGCAGTGAATGAACTGGAAGAGAAAGCACGCAGGGCTTTTTATGCCATAAAACGACAAATTTACATTGAAATTCCAATTAGAATTTGGCTTAAACTGTTTGAATCAGTAATCGAATCAATCGCCCTATATGGCAGCGAAGTGTGAGGTCCACTCTCAAATCAAAATTTTGAAAAATAGGATAAACACCCAATTGAAACCCTGCATGCAGAGTTTTGTAAGAACATCTTACATGTACAAAGAAAAACAGCAAACAATGCATGCAGGGCATAATTAGGCCAATATCCTTTATTAATCATAACTCAAAAAAGAGCAATCAAATTTTGGAACCATTTTAAAAAATAGTGACCCCATCTCATACCGTTACAAAGCCCTGTGAAGAATTGCTTCGTATTTCTCAATTACACTTTTGTTCGTTGCCGGTACTTGCAATCACGTTCAAGGAATAAGAGGGTCTTGAAACAGTTCCGTGATGAAAGACAGTAGCTGGTTTATTCGTAGTTACAGTTCACTGAAGTTTGTCAGCATTCCAGTCTAACATGCAACATCTACCAGTCTACCATTCTAACATGTAACCTTCTACCAGTCTGACAGTCTAACATGTCTTACATTCCAAACCAGGCCAGCATTTATACAGATATCTCAGGAAGTATCCTATAGGTGGGGCCAGACAGGGAAGTCTCGTGGATGTGTATCCCCGGGAAACTCAGTGGGATATTGATGCCGGTGGCAAGTACTTTAAGAGTACTTGCATATGAAAGGGCGCTTCACACCCAGACAGAGACGGGGTGGCTGTTAGGCACCCCCCCCCAGACAGAACCTGCATAGTGTATTAGAGCATACAGGTTTGACTTTAACTAAAACATGTTGCTAAATTATCTTTGAAATTACTAAAATCTAACAATTTCCCCCTCTGATCACCTATAAACATCTATGATCAAACCATTAATTCAAAAGGGGGTACAGGAATAGAGATTAAGCTATACATATGTATGAACAAATACACAATGGATGATATATGCTGACCATTAGATGGAGTATACAGACATTGTTTGGAAATTCTCAACGCTCGTCTTTCATCAATATTTTTTAAACTGACATACATGTCTTGCTTTGATGTGGGAGGAAAACGGAGTGCCCGGAGGAAAACCCACGCAGACACGGGGAGGACATGCAAAACTCCACACAGACAAAGTCCTCAGCCAGGATTCGAGATTCGAGCCTGTGACCTTTTGCTGTGAGGCGGCAGTGCTATCCACTGCCCCACCGTGCCGCCCAAAAGGGAGAAATGGCAGTAAAAACAAATAGGAAATAAGGGAATAAACATATACAGAAAATCGAGAAGTAAAAATATAACAAACAAAAAGAATCGAAAGGGGGAATCAGTGTAGGTGTATGGATGCGTTTAGTCACAAGCAGTTTTGGGAGGTTATGCATGTGAGCCAAACTTAGGGTGTGTAGTGCGTGTCAGTATATGGCTGTGATGGTCTCAGTCTCTAGTCCCATTCACGGCAAGAGTTTGTTGGTGCCCTTGGAAGTTCAATATTCTCCGGTGGTGAATGTTCCTTCCTCGGAGACCTCGTCGTCTTGGCGTAGGGTAGTCGACTGGCATCACAGTGGCGGGTATACCTGGTCTCTCAAATCTGAATCAGGCAGAAGGAAAAGTGCTGCAGTATCAAGGAAATCTTGACACATCTAATAGGCCATATGGCCTACAACATCGTAATTTAAACAAAGAATATGCTATGTACAGTAGGTTCCATTTAAAACACTTCTAATAGATTATCACTTTATGTCACGTCAAAAGTAAAAAGCTATCCAGTCCTGACATTCTGGGACTGAAGGAACAATCCAATATGCATTAACCATATCAATCAGTGTAGCGATGCAATGCTCAGGTTTCAGTGAGTTAAATATCCTAGACGGATCTGCTACCAAAGGTGTCAACTTATCAATTGCTTTACTTGCCCCTCTGGAATCAACAGTCAAACGCCAGCTGCCGTTTGCTTTCTTCACGGGCCACAAACGACTATTTGAGAAACTCTGAGTTTTCACCAAAATGTGTCGTTCTTCAAGTTCTTTGATAGGTCTGATACCATCAATTGCCTCCCTGTTAAGGGGGTCCTGTTGCGTGCTAGGGGGAGGTGTCCCGGTAAGTAACACCGGCTCTATATTAAGAAAACCACAGTCGTTCTTACTTTCTGTCCAAATTGGTTGTTTGGCGACATATGCTTTTTGTAGCCGTCTTAATTTCCAAATAGCTTTACCGTCAGAAAATTCAAGACTCGAGTTTAATTTTAATAGAACGTCCATGCCCAGTAAGGGCTGACACACTTCTCCAACCCATACATTAGTCGTGACCTCCGTATGTTCAACTGAAATGGACACAGGCTGCGTCTGTCGCAACGTCACAGCCTGTCCCCCTACACCATAGCATTGTTTTACACAGTCTGTTAAAGGCAAGATATTGTCGTTTGCGTATGAAGCAGGTACAACAGTTAGTTCAGCGCCAGTGTCTAGAAGGAAATCAACGTCTATTTGCCGGTTAAGGGTCGCGCATACATAAAGTCCGTCTTTTGATTGCCTCACTGCGGCAGCTATTTGTCTCAGTGAGGCGTCCTCTCGTTTAAAGGAACCGCAGAAAGAATGGCCTTTTTCTGACTATCACTTAAGCTTGCAAAACGGTTGTTAAAATCCTCAGTGTCACCCTCTGCGTAATTGTGCGTTGAGGGTGCATCGTTTCTGTGTTGTTTTGGTGCCTGGCACTGTCTCCAATAATGTCCCGGTTTCCCACAATTGCGACAGTTATTGTTACGTTTAACCTCTGCGCGATTATGTCCACGACTATTCAAATTACGGATCTTACACTCTGTATCTAATTCAACCCTTCTAGCTGCCGATAATAACTGGTCAAAAGTGATGGTTTCATCTTGCCAATCTGGTTTGCTAAGTTTGGTGGCTGATCTTATCTCTGGCAACAGCGCTTGCATAAACGTTGTTTTAAGAGGGCCATTTACACTTGAAAAAAGGTTATCGCGTTTTATCTCCTTAATTCCTGAATGTCTTAAAAAGGTTTCAGAAAACCGTTCCGCAAAAACATCAACAGCCTCGCCAGTCTTTTGAATGCACGTTGCAACTTTTCCCCAATTTGTGGATGCATTTGTCGCTTTTCGTATGAATTCCTCAATCGCCTCCCATCCCTTGGCAAGATTCTGACCATCACCTCCCAACGCACTAGTAACAGACAAATTTAGTTTGTTAACCTCTGTGGGAGTTATTACCGTGGCCATTAATTGTACACCGTCATACGGATGCAGACAATAAATTGTTTTCAAACGATTTATTTTAGCCCATGTGTCCATGCCTGCAACTCGCGGATGTTTTAAATCCTGCGACCACTTGTCAATGTCTTCGGGCTTGGTTGGTTTGTGACTGGACTGAATTTCACCCGCTACCCGTCTTTGAGTTAACGCTCTCAACTGTGGTGTCGGTGCTATGTCGTTGTCACTATCACTATCACTGCTTGCCCATTCATCATTACGAGCTAAGGTGACAGATTTTCTATCTGTATAACAAGGTGGGGCAGAAGGCTGAACAGGCCCGACGTATCCCCCAGACTCAGGAGCTAATGACGGTGCAATTTGCAAAAGTTTAATCTGTTCCTTTAATGCTCTTATTTCTGCATCTTTCTTAGCTTTCTTTGCTTTGACTCTTTTCAGCTCTTCGACTAGATCTTTAACTTTATTTTTCTCAATGTCAAAAAGGCGATCCGTTTCGGCTTTGGCATTTATTTCATTCCGCCTTCGCATGTGACTAACAATAAGCAAAGCAAGGGGAAGTTTATGCTTGTCAGACACGCGTTGTAATTTACCATATGCTTTCTTTATGTCATTCAAACTCCACACCGTATCTTTGTTAACTTGGAAACTGTACTTATTTTCAATGTATTTTTCCATGTCCTCCAAATTCAAATACGACTGGATAAAACGCTTTGTATCTTTAATAAGGAAATCACTGTCCACTTCAGGGACGGCCTTCCCGCCTTTCTCAGACATGGGAACCTCGTACTTATCTCGTCTCCAAAACATGGTTACGTTCACAAATTAAAATTACGGACAATTCAAAACTTCAACAAAAAATCTCAAGATCGATTCACGTTTCACTCGCCAGGAGTACAAACAGCAGCTATCTTGTAGATACGAAACACGTGCACATTAAACAACAACAACAACACTACACAAAAAACGCTTGAACGGACAACAGATAGTTCTCATACATACGTCAAGATAAAACGAGTTTTATACACCAACGTTAAATTACAACGTTGCCACTGACAGCTCTTGCATACAGAGGTTCTCTGAAAACCTTTGACCGCTCACTGGATGGGTTCACTTAATTTACTTCTTAAATTAATGAACTGTGCCCCGCTTTACCTATCTACCTGGAATCTTCTCTCAAATACGACGATCAAGTGCGCACCAGTATTGATATCACAAATACTTCCACAGACACCCTGTTGCGAATATTGACGCTCTGAACACCATTAATCGCTCAATGGAGGATTTATTAATTTACTTCTTTAAATTAATAAAAATGTGCCTTGCTCGTCTATTTATCTTGAGATCCCCTTTAACACAATTGACGCCTCACGTCCTTTTTCCAATGCTTGCACCCTGCAAAGCACTCTTGCTCCCGCAAGAAATATAGGCTACCAATTTCACAAAACTTCACACACACAAGATTTACTCAGCATACAATGATATTGCGCTGTCAACATCAAAGTAGGTATTCCCTCTCTATTCCTTAATTACAACCGTACCAACAGCAAAATAATTAGAAAACAGGAAAACTCACCAGATAAATGGGATTGGATAAACTCCGACGTAACTCGTGGCGCACTGTCCAATCTTTTCTGGTCACTGGAAAAATTCCTGGGCCTTGGTTATTTCGTTGATCTCGGTGGGACCTCCAAATTGAAGAATTGCTTCGTATTTCTCAATTACACTTTTGTTCGTTGCCGGTACTTGCAATCACGTTCAAGGAATAAGAGGGTCTTGAAACAGTTCCGTGATGAAAGACAGTAGCTGGTTTATTCGTAGTTACAGTTCAATGAAGTTTGTCAGCGTTCTAGTCTAACATGCAACATCTACCAGTCTACCATTCTAACATGTAACCTTCTACCAGTCTGACAGTCTAACATGTCTTACATTCCAAACCAGGCCAGCATTTATACAGATATCTCAGGAAGTATCCTATAGGTGGGGCCAGACAGGGAAGTCTCGTGGATGTGTATCCCCGGGAAACTCAGTGGGATATTGATGCCGGTGGCAAGTACTTTAAGAGTACTTGCATATGAAAGGGCGCTTCACACCCAGACAGAGACGGGGTGGCTGTTAGGCACCACCCCCCCCCCAGACAGAACCTGCATAGTGTATTAGAGCATACAGGTTTGACTTTAACTAAAACATGTTGCTAAATTATCTTTGAAATTACTAAAATCTAACACCTGCAATGCCAAGAGTTGAGCAAAGAAAAGAGCCCCCTCTATCAGCTGGTCCTGACGCTTAGTTCACTCACCAAAACTAACAACCCACAGCCTCAGGACCAGCACATAGATATGAAATCAATTACCGTAATTTCCGGACGATAAGCCGCTACTTTTTTCACACGCTTTGAACCCTGCGGCCTAAACAACGATGCGGCTAATCTATAGATTTTTACGGGCTAACGGCCTCCAGGGGGCGCTCTAGCAGGATGCGCAAGAGCGAGACAGACAGGTGGAAGAGATAATGCGCCGAGGAAGACGCTAGTTTGATTGTGTTTTGAACAGCCATTTTGCGCATATATATATATCAACACTAGATGACTCTCAGTATGTGTGAGGCGACGAGGGACAGTCATCATCTGACTCCTTAGCTAACTGCACCGTCTTTCATTTGCATTAATAAAAATATCTGTCAGCTAATTGTGTGGTGAAAATGTTTTTATTTTTAATATTTTTCGCATGTTTTCAAATAGTTGTTACAAGTGGTGTATTCCGATTCTAGCAACCATTGCAATGGACACCCATGATGTTGGTAAAGTACATTTTTGAAGGTTGTACGTTACTGCTCACCATATGCTATGAGATGCTATTTATCTCTGATAAAGCTAATAACACGGGCGCAGCCATACAACGTCATCTCTGGTCCAACCAAAGATGATAACGCGACAAGATAACTCACTTCCAGGTTAACTTGTTTGAGAATTGATATGGTTACAGTTGGGAGCAAGTGGAGCATCTCTTCATCATGTATCATCTTTGGTTGAATGCGGAAGAACAAGATGGCAGCGCCACAAACCAATATTAGCCTACTGCCGAATTATTTTTGAAAATGCGTTTTTCGAGTATTTCGTCAATTATTTTGATCACGGATGAGTTTACCCGTGATGTAAAACATTGTAAAGTGTAATCGCTATAAGATTGTGTATATTATATTTTCTGTCAGCCCGTAGTTAGCTCATTTTGACAGCTTGGTTAGCACTGACGTTAGCAAACTGTAGCTAAATCAACGTTATAGGCTAGGGGGTATTTGCTGCTTACATTACTTCTGTGAAAGTGTGAACGTCTGCATAAACAAATAAATGTAAATGTTGTAAAGATGTTTATTTGGTACAATGTTTTTGTGGAACAGTGTGTTTAGTCCTAGGGTTAGCCCACAGGTTTATTGTTGCGTCATTCGTAAATAGACGATTTGTGAATGCGCATGTAAGTGAGATCGTCGGTATAATACAGCTAGCTACGTAGTAACCCATATGCATACACTGCAAATTAAACTAGATGACTATTCGGATAACAACTAACGTTGACATAGTAACATTTACATTTCAGTACAACAATAAATGACTAGGTACCGCACTGGAATCATGTTTGCACTTTTACATTAGGATGCAATTGTTAGCTTGTGAGGTTAAAAACCACCAAACTGCTAAGATAGCTCAGTGTTGATTTAACGAAGATATTCGATGCACAGCAATGTGTCATTTATCGTTGATTTCAGCTTCTGAAATCGCAAGTTGATGGTTTATTTTCCATAATATACACACCTCTGTGACGTGTCTAAACCGTGTTTAGCCGGCAGTAAACCATTGTGACTGCATTCTCAACGGAGCGTTCCAGTGATACGTTCTAATCACATATTTGTGATGGTACGCGTTTGGGCCATGTCTGGAATGATCACATATTTGTGATGGTACGCGCGAAAGGGTTAAATGTAATCTCATGTTACAACGTGGACACCTGCGGCTTATAGACAAGTGCGGCCTATATATGTACACATTTTTTTTTCTTTCTAAATTTAGTTGGTGCGGCTTATATTCAGGTGCGCTCAATAGTCCGGAAATTACGGTAGAGTGAACCAAATTACCAAAAACAAAATTACATCAACTATTGGGACAAACAAACACAAAGCAAAATGCAGTGCCATCTGGCCCTAAAAAGACAGTACACAATGGCAGATTACCTGACCATGACGGATAAGAAACTGAGAACCACCTTGACAAGGTACAGACTCAGTGTGCACAGCTTGGCCATTGAAAAAGGTCGCCACCGAAAATCGTGGCTTCCTATTGAGGAAAGGCTGTGTCAACACTGCTCTCTGAGGGAGGTGGAGACAGAGCTGCACTTCACAACCAATTGTGAAAAATATGAAAACATTAGAAAAAAATACTTCCCTAAATTCAACCGGATCTGCCAGATAAAATACTACTGGGGGAGAGTGCTCTACACTAGCGGCACAGTTTATTGCTGCCTGCCACAGTCTGAGGGACAGTGAGTGATGGAACACAACCATTTACTGACATGCACACAATATGAACACACACACACACCACACACACACAGACACACAAATCCATGTATATATGCACACACAAACACTCACACACTTGTTTGTATATATTATTCAAATGTATTATCATTGTTACTTATGGCCCTGTCACACTATTGCGTATGAGAGAAACGTGTGAGTTGCGTACGTAAATTCATAAAATAATTTTCATACGCACAAAAAGCCCTTGAAAATAGTGTATGGCCAGCGTATGCCTAGCGTATGCCTAGCGTATAAACCATAAGTCCGAATACGCACAAAATTTTTAAGCATGTTTAAAAAACTTTTTGTGCCTCGCCGTATGCCAGCGTATGCCACCATATGCGACCGTGCTTGAAACGTATACAACCTATGCCTAATGTACCCCTAGCGTATGTCAGCGTATGAGTGATATTTTTCATACGCTGGCATACGCTAGTACGATACGCAATAGTGTGACAGGGCCATTAGTATTTTTTGTCATGTTGACATGTTCTTTTTTTTTTTTTTTTGTCATCAACAAGCTTTGGCAATACAAATGTTAAATTTTGTCATGCCAATAAAGCATATTGAATTGAATTGAATTGAAGAGAGAGAGAGAGTTTTTGAGTTTTAAGGTCTCCTTTAATGCTCAGAACAAGGGATGAGACCTATGTATTCACATATTTAAAAACAAACAGAAAATAATAAAATAAAATTAATAGTAAAATCACAAAGAAAAAAAAGAAAACCATTACCGAAAAACCAAGGGAAAATAGCAAGTTGGCTATTAACAAACAGTATTACAGGGAATGGTTAATTTCACAGAGATCGCAAAATAAAGAAGAAATAAAATTATAAATGGATAAAACAAACAAAAAAAAGTATTTCAAAAATGAAGTACCAACACGTCATCCTGCATAGAGCAAAGCACTTCCTCGATGCACCATGCATTTACAAAAGCCTCCACATTTTCTGTGAGGCTATAGAAACTAAATTCCACCCTGATGTGGCCTGCAAGCAGTCCCTTTAACATAAAAACAGGGTCAACTGACCCCTGACCTGTAATGCTGTTCTTCCGTGTCTTCCATATGGACAACTTGGCTAGTCCAGACAGCAAGTTAATTAAAACATGAAACTGCCTTTTTTTTTAGTGTACCTTGGCCCAAAAATAAAAAGTTCAAAGGAAAAGGGTACCCCTAAACCTTAAAACCACCCCTCTAAAAATGTGAACAGCTCCCTCAACCTGTGACACTGTACAAATATGTGGTGCGTTGTTTGCCTCTGTGTGCAAAAATTACAGCCCTCCCTACACTAGGATCTAGGTGTGCCAGGTATCTGTTCGTAGCTATCACCCCATGCACAATCCTCCACTGGAGGTCGCCCGTCCGTTTGTCAACAGGGGGCTTGTACAGGGACCGCCAACAGCCTTTCGGGGAAGACCCTGGACCAAAAAACTCAGTCCACTTCGACGCCTTCAGCCCTGCCAGTGAGCGTAAGTGTAATACTTTAACGCAGGTGTAATACAGTGCTTTCTTCCCAAGGGTCTCAAACTTCCCCAGCTCAGGGGTTGCAAGAGACAGGAAGCTCCCCTGTTCCTCCTGCCACTCCCCTACAGCAGGAGAGAGAGTCAGAGGGGGTAAATTATACTCACAATCATCATCCCATTGGTCAAACAGAGTATGGTTCTCAGCAAACGCTCTGAGGGGCCCTGGCAGGGAAGCACAAACCTCCTCCACCAACCTGTGCAGCAGTCTGGAAGACCGGATTCCTGTCATTTCCCCCAGCCTTGCCACAGATATCCTCATCATGTGCTCCAGTTTGGCACAGCCTGCCTCCCGCAGGCTAGATCGTATACTGGGAGAGGACAAACAATTGGTATTTAAAAAGTCGCTGAATGCAGTGGCTCCTCAAAGAGCCACATGCCTGGTTCCGTGGTTGGATCCCGTTGGATTTTAAAAACCTGCCACGACTGTAACACTGACTGGTAAAATGGTGTCAATCTTGACCAGTCCACCTCTTCATGCCGAAGCAAAAAAAGCTGCTCGTCATATCCAAGGCCAGCTGCCCTCCTCAGCAGCAGTCTAGCCACATCCAACCAGTTCAGTCCACACCCATACAGCAGCCTCTGGGCAGTCTGCAGCCTGAAGGCCATGATCCTGGCTGGAATGTCCATCAGGCCTTGTCCTCCCTCCTGTACTGGCAGGTATAGTGCAGGTGCCCTCACCCAGTGATATCCAGACCCAAAAAAATCAACGATCATCTGCTGCACCTGATCTACCAGGCCCCCTGGTGGAGGCAGGATAGTTAGTTTGTGCCATAGCGTCGAAGCGACCAAGTTATTGGTGACCAGTACTCTTCCCCTATACGACAGCTGGGGTAGCAACCATTTCCATTTAGATAACCTGGCGGACACCTTCTCCACTACACCCACCCAATTCTGCCTCTGGAACTCCTCAGTCCCTAGAAATACACCAAGAACTTTCATTGCCCCCTTCCCCCACCTCAGACCCCCTGGCAGGCTGGGAACCACCCCCTCCCACTCCTGCCCCACCTGCAAGGCCTCACTTTTTTACTTTAGCAGACGAGGCCTTCTGTCCTATAAAACTTCCACATCTCCCTGGTGTTTTATTAAAATATTAATATCATCAGCATAAGCTGATAACACTAATGACGAGTTTTGTGGAAGCCCCGGTAGGGACAGCCCAGTTAGCTTCTGCCTGAGCCTGGATAATAATGGCTCGATAGCCAGAGAGTATAATTGGCCAGATATTGGACAGCCCTGCCGAATCCCTCTCCTTACAGGAAACGGATGACTCAGCCCACCCCCCACTTTAACCATACATGAGGCACCCACATACAAAACTCCCAAACATGATAAAAACCCATCCCCAAAACCATAAGCCCTCAATGTGGAAAACAAAAAACCATGATCAACTCGGTCAAAAGCTTTTTCCTGATCAAGAGACAGAATACCAATATTAAGATTATAACATTTACACAGGTCAAACAAATCGCTCATCAGGAACAAATTATCAGTGATAGTCCTGCTTGGAATGCAATAAGACTGGTCTTTATGGACAAGTAACTCCAATTATTTTTTCAGTCTATTTGCCAGTACTTTGGACAAAAGCTTGTAGTCGGCGCATAAAAGTGCGACAGGTCTCCAGTTCTTTAAAAAAGCCAGGTCCCCTTTCTTTGGCAGCAGGGATAAAGCAGCACGGCGACAGGAAGCTGGTAGTGAGCCACTCACGACACACTCCACCAGCACTTCCCATAAATCAGGGCCAAAACTGGTCCAAAAATGTTTATAAAAGTCAACTGGCTGGTACTTTGCCTGGTGCCAGCTGTCTCACTGCTGCTGTCAGCTCATCCAGGCTAAGCCCAGAGTCCAAGGCTGCGCGCTCAGCAGCCCCCAACTGAGGCAGGTATTGATGTAGTTCTGCAGCACACTCTTGGTCGCAGTCATCCGCCCCATAGAGGGCCGTATAAAAGCTAACAGCATGTCTCCGCATCTCAGCAGGCTCACTGGTCACCCTGCCATCAGGGAGGCGAAGACAGGCCATCTGCTTTTTTTGATGTGCTGATTTTTCCAGATTAAAAAAGAAAGCAGTGGGTGCATCCATTTCCTTAATGTTACTAAAACGTGCCCTCACTATGACACCCTTCACTCTTTCCCGCAACAGTAAGCTCAGCGCTTCCCTTTTCCCCTGCAGCAGACTATGCTGGATAGAGCTGCCAGGTGTCATAAAGTTGTCTTGAATACTAAACGTTTATGATAACATTGTTGTATAAAAGCAGTATATCACTCGAGGTTCGTGCGTTATTGGATATAATCACTGCTGAGAGTAGCCGATGTCACCGCAGTGATGATATTTCCAATAATGCACTCCCTCTCGTGATCTATTGCTTAACTACACCATGATTCGTACCCACCATCCTTCATCATTCATTACAAATAACATTTACCTAGTGGGGAAAAGGACTAACCACCACACTTACTGGATATAGGCGTGTGCTTTGGTACTGGTGACAAGAGCCACATAAAGCTCATTTTCATAGTGCGGGATGTCATCGCAGTAGATCGCCTCCCCTGTGGCCTGCTTCAGTGCAGACAGGTGCATTACGGGACGCCCCACCACATCGATTTCACTCTGCCCCAGGGGCACCACCTAAGAGTGAAGCACATGGTCCACTGTGAAAAGGCAATGAAGAACGAAGGAATTTACCCACTCCATGCACTAGAAAAACTGATATTTTCACTGTTATACAAACCCCAATTCCAATAAAGTTCGGACAGTGTGTAAAATGCATATAAAAGCAGAAAGCAGTGATTTGTAAATTGGCTTTTAGATATATTTCACAGTACAAAGAAAATATATTTAATGTTTTACCCAGTGGCGTCATTTCAGCAAACAGTAGGTTATGGCAAGTAGAAGGGGCAAGGGGGGGGGGGGGGGGGGGTTAAAAAACGCCTTTTAAATAGTGGATTTTGGTGACTTCTAAATAAAAATTATTCTAATTATTATCCATCATTAGTTGTAAACTAATCACAAATAGCATTTAGCTAACTAACTATCTAGTTACCATGTAAAAACATACTAGCTAAACAATGCATGATTACCTAGGTTGCCGCCGTCAGAACACGGTACAACTTCAGTAATAACGTTAATCTCCACAGCATCCGCGACAGACCTGTCAAAACGGTCATGATTATTATCATGATCCCCATTCTCTCTCTTACGTTTTAAAAATACATCTAAGGCTACGGTTACACTAGTCACTTCATACGACTTCTGGAATTGGAATTCCAACATCCGATCACACCAGGTCAGATTGAGTTGCGTCCATACTTGACAGTTCAATGCGACCTCCTGTGATGAGATCGCAGTTCGGATTTCATTCCCCCGCGCAATATTTAAATACTAGCTATACACTTACTGGAAAATGGCGTGTTTGTGAGGATTGTGTAGACGAGGTAGGGCCTGCAGAAGGCGTGCGCTGATCAGGAGGCAGCAGCGGAGGTGTGCTATTAATGCAAGTTGCATTCTGGGTGCAACAGCTGTTTCGGTGGAGAGGAAGGTATGGGTTCGCGAACGTAGCCAGCACTGGTGGAACCATATTGTGCAAGATTTCACGGATTCTGACTGGATGCTCAATTTCCGAATGCGAAAGAACACATTCAATCACATTTGTGAACAGCTACAGCTATTGAAAATTTTATTTATTTATTTTTATTTAACCTTTATTTAACCAGGGTAAAGGGGGGCAGTGTAGTATAATGGTTAAAGAGCTGGCCTTGTTACTGAAAGGTAGGACACCGCCGTTGTACCCTTGAGCAAGGTACTTAACCTGAATCGCTTCAGTATTTATCCAGCTGTATAAATGGATATGTAAAAAATGCTAAAAAGTTGTGTAAGTCGCACTGGATAAGAGCGTCTGCAAAATGCCTGTAATGTAATGTAAACCACATTGAGATTAAAATCTCGTTTACAAGAGGGCCCTAGCCAAGAAAGGCAGCACACAACAACAACATTTAAACATCAAAACACCAAAAACATTCATAGCATGGAGTTTAATGACTAATAACAAATAAATAAATAAGCACTCAGCCACATGAGCACTAATACTCAAACAGTTCATCAATTTTACACTTCAAAATTTGACACTGGAATAAAACATTCAAGCTTTAAATGTTTTTGTAAGTCATTCCAGGATGATGGAGCATTATAGCCAAAGGCTGCCTTACCAAATTTTGACCTTACCTGTGGGACTTGAAAATGAATAAGACTATTAAAATGTAAACTGTACCGTGTATTGTTTGACTGGATGAAAACGGACAGATGTAAGGGGAGCAAAGCAGTAACAGCTTTATATACAAAGGTACTCCAATGGATTTGCCTTCGTATGAAAAGTGGAGGCCAGCCAACCATTTCAGACAGATGACAATGATGGGTTAACTGACCAGCATTTGTAACCAATCGTAAGGCAGAATGGTAAATGATGGGTTAAATGACCAGCATTTGTAACCAATCGTAAGGCAGAATGGTAAATGATGGGTTAAATGACCAGCATTTGTAACCAATCGTAAGGCAGAATGGTAAATGATGGGTTAAATGACCAGCATTTGTAACCAATCGTAAGGCAGAATGGTAAATGGAATCTAAAGACTGTAAAGCGGCCTTCGGAGCATTCATATACAGAATGTCACCGTAATCCAGGACAGGCAAGAAAGTGGCTTGAACAAGCTCCCTCAGGACCTGTTTCTAAAGAAAAAAACCCAGCTTTAACTTCAGCTTCTTCATCAGTTGTTGAATATGAAGTTTAAAAAAGAGATTTTCATACAACAAAGAGCCCAGATACTTATATGATGACACCATTTCTATTGCTTTGCCCAATAGGGTGCAAATTTGTGGGAGTGACATCCTTCTCATTGCCCTTTTTGAAAAAAGCATACATTTCGTCTTTTGGTCGTTAACCCCTTCACGCAGATGGCACAATTGGTCAATTCTCATCTTTGTAGTGGGTGCTCTGTTTAAGGCTTTATAACTCCAGGTGTGAGCATCACATAAACTTGGTAATTGACTTAAATGAAACAAGACAGGTGTGCCATTTACAATTACGAACTTTGTATGAGATTTGTTTATTTTCATAATTTAAGTCAAAATAAAGTGCCAGAAATGCAAAGAAACTCTTTTCTTTAGTTTGCAACAAAATAATGAGAGCTCCATAAGTGAAAAAGGTTAAAATATAAATTTCAAGGATCATAAACTCCATGTCAACAAGTGTGCCAAATCTGAGGATGATATGCAGAACTACTAAAGGTCTATGATGCTAAATATAGGCAGCGTACCCTGTTGTCCATTAGTGTCTCCACATCTATCTAAATGGCCAAATTGTGCACTGCTCTAAATAAAAAAAGATTAAGATATATTTAACTACAAATCAACAGTTTGGGCTCATAAAACTCACTTTTGCATCATTATCAAGTGGGAATTACTATATTTTCATCAGTATAAGGGGGTAGATATCTATGGGTCCAAAACCCCTATGCAAAACATGTCATAAAATGAATAAAATTAGTTTTGTCCATTATAAAGCATATAAACTTGCTCCTTCTGATGGATTAAAATAAAAACATTGATATCACAGTGATACATGCACCTAAATATGTAGCCTAATCATTCATTCTTGTACATCAATAAAACATCACTTTTCCCTGTACTCTACAGTATGTATACTTTTGCCCCGTTTTTTTAATGTTCCTATTCATAATGACTCCAAGGAAAATCTTTACCTTAATCTACCACATATCAGCGCACAGTAAATTGGAATGAGCATTTGCCATGCCATAAATGACAAGTATATATGCCATATATCCCTATATTATGTACAATAACATGAAAATAAAATATTATTCCACCATGATTGCACTACAGTATGTGAAATGCACTCAAAATGTGAAAATGACAATAGGCCTATCAATCATATTGGAAAGACAGTGCTTGATTGGAGAAATGAACGTACATATGTAGCCAGCGAGACCAACAGCGTTTTTGATGCAATTTTATTTTATATATCGGGAAAAAACTACCCTCCCTAATGCGTTTTCTATAAAGCTTGCATAATAAGTAAGATCGTGACGCAATATTTCACGATACGAAAACATGACGATATGCATCGTGGAGCTTAAAAATGTATCGCGAAACAACCATGACTAGCGGTAATTCAGAAATTCACATAGCCACATATTTTAATCTTCTATCACACCCTTTATGCACAAGAGGGTGCCATCAACCATTTATGTTAGTAAAGTTACTTTGACACACAACACGCAAGCACACCGAAAGCGCAAGCCCACCTAGCTGAGAAAGCTGCACACTTGCAACAGAATCAGGTAGGCTTATTTATTTTAAATGGGGTGTGTGAATTTGTAAATGTATAATTTAAAAATTACTCAAGTAACGTTACATTATTTGTGACCTGCTCTATCAAAATCAGTCACACTGACCCCCAAACACATTTTGGGCTTTATACTACATGAGGGGGGACAATGTAAGCTTTCTAATGATACAAAAATGATCTCTCTAATCCAAATATCAAGCGAGTTATGTCGCGTTACATTTGGAATGCCATCAAACCATGTTTTTGAGAAAAACACCTTCAAAGTTCAGCCGCGAAAGTTGCTAGCTATGTGTTAACGTTTCTGAATAGAGCTCCGGTGTTAACTTGTCATGCTATGTTTAAATGCTTCAAAACTATATTTTCACAATGCATTTGACATTAAGACAGATGAAACCCAATGCATTAGTTTGTAGCCGTGAAAGCAGGATAGCCAAGCTACCTCGCCTCGTGAGCGAGTGTTTTCCACTGCGGGGGACATTGTAAATGCTCAAAAATCTGTGCTACTGCCTGTTGATATGTTAATTTGTCTTGTTCAGCAATACTTTGTGGTAAAAATTGTACTCCTAGTACATTTTTTGCCTTGGGAATAAACAAGTAATCTTGTTCAATTAAACATTGTCTTCATTTGAACTTAATTTTTAATATCGTGAACATATCGTATCGTGAAACCAATATCGTGTATTGTATCATATCGTGAGTTGAGTGTATTGTCCCACCCCTAATAATAAGAGATTGTTAAAACGAAAACTGCCGTTACGCTGGGCCGTATTAAATTGTTCAAGGCACCAAAGAAAACATATATATACCGTTGCTAAGTTTATAATATACTCTATTGGCTAAAAGAGCTGACAATTAAACCAGAATGAACTGTAATGAATGAGACAGGCTTGCAGGGCATGGGGGGTATTACAAGTTGACGTATCAGATAGTCTAATAGAGTGTAAATAAAGTGTTGTATATTTCTCAACCCGATTGTACCAGACAATAAATGACCACTGAATTTTGAAAGGAATATCTCGATGTCTAAAACCAATGGTAGGATTGTATATTTATTTCATATTTAGTAGCATACATGAATACATGGTAGAATGAGAGAATACTTTCACATGTTTATTTTGCATTTGAGTGAACAGGGCTTTTCACGGCTTTTCTGGCATACGATCAGGCTATTGTTGGGTTTATCTTGTTGCTGTGATGGAATTCTAATTTTATTTGATGAATAAATATATTTATGAACTCAAACATAGACGCTATTGTCCACTATGTCATGCATGGGTAGGTATAGACTGGGTGGGGGGGGGGAGGGGGGGTGCTACAGGAAAATTGTGACTTAGAAACTCCGTATTGGGCACAAATCATCACAAATCGTCTAACAATAAAGGTAAAACACAGAGTTTGTGACTTCCACTAATAGTTTGGCTGTAGGAGCAACGAATGTCTTAGTTGAACAAAATGATGGCGCCTGCACCATTCTCACTAGGTATCTGCACAAAGAGGTTAAGGACTAATTTCAACTGAATACGATTTTGTTGTAATGACACAAATGCTTTCTGCAACTTTGAGAGAGCTTCTGCGGGAGATGGGGCAGTACAATAAATGATAGTATCATCTGCATATAAATGCTTCTCTGCATCATCAACATTATTACAGATATCATTTAAATATAAAGTAAACAACAAGGACCCAAGAATGGAACCCTGAGGAACCCCGGCTTTTACAGTAACCTTCTCTGTCAGAGATTACACACAGTATTTTCTAAAGTCTAGAACATTGATGATGTCAATGGTGACTTTGATGGTAGCAGTTGTGGTATGCTTTTTACAGAAACCAGACTGAAAATTGCTCAAAACACCACTGCTGTTCAAACACTTCTTCAATTGATCACTAATCATGAACTCAAAAACTTTAGCCAGGACAGAAAGTTTTGAGATGGGGCGATAATTGTCCAATTGAGCTGGATCACCCCCTTTCAGCAAAGGCTGATCTAAAGCTGTTTTCCACGTTTTGCAGGTAATGTTTTGCTCCAATGACAAATTAAAAATTTACATTAGTGGATCAGCAATAATATTCGCAACAAGTCTCAGAAGGGATGGGTCAAGCCCATCAGGCCCAGCAGACTTTCATGGATTGATATTTGTGAATGGCATGAAGCTAAAATTGCCTTCCCTTTGTCTCATACAAGGTTCAGACACATTTAACATTGAAGGATTTGACACAGCATTAAAGAGTAAGCCAGAGGACATAAAATGCTCATTAAAACAGTTAACCATTTTCTCTCTATCTGTTATTGCTTGTGCGTTCACTACTATTTGTTTTGGGAGATGGCTGGATGATGGGGTAGAGGACAATGACTTGATTGTCTTCCAAAATTTGATAGGGTTGTTGAGATTTTTAGTTGTTTCATTAAGGTAAAACTGAGATGTGGCTTTATGAACAAGGTATGTACACTTATTTCTTAAGCATCGAAACACAGACAAGTCCACTGCCAGTTTGGACTGCCTTGCTTTTGCCCAGGCCAAATTTATTTCATGGATTAACTCAGATAGCTCATCCCAGAACCAATAATTGTCCCGACCATTGACTTTATAATCCCTAAAAGGAGCATGTCTGTTCAACACCTCCAAACAGTTTATGAAAATAAGACCATGCAGTTTCAACATCTGGAACGAGGAATATTTTTTTCCAGTCACAATGATAAATACCATGCAGAAAACCCTGTTCATCAAATCTCTTAAAATCTGTCTTTGTGATTTTGTTTTTCTGAATGACACATTGTCATTTAAAACAGAATTATCTGTAATATAACTGTCAATAGTTGTGTAAGCCTACACTTTCATCAATGGGGGGTGTAGGCCTAAATATAAAGATACACATCTCCCATATTTGTTGAACTGTGAATGGTTTAATGACATTTAAACATCTGATGATTTTGCGGTTTTTGTATGCTACATATGAGGAGGTAAGTCTCTGAACATTTAGTAATTTGTATCACTATAATCCATTACAGGAGGAAAATAACAACTGATTGTGCTTTGTTTCTTGTTGCATCTCTTAAGCAAATCAATAGGCAAGTAGCAGATCGTATCTCCAGTACAAAAAAACATTAAAAACTTGAAATGATATAATAATTTCAATATCTATAATATCTATTCATCTATCCATCCATTAATTGATGGCGGAAATAGTAGTGATCATTCTTCATCTTTATTGTAAATTATGCTCCCAATGCAATTATGTAGTGGTACTCCACTCTGGGCATTGGGACCAAAATACAGGGTTATACATATGGCAGGCCCCAGGGGATCCATAAGGGGGGGCTATGATGATTTCAAGGGCCCCTGAAGAGACAGGGGCAAAAATATTGTATCATTGAAACATATAGGAGGGGCGGCCCAATATAATACCCTTTCATGGGGGCCACAATTTTTAGCCATGCCCCTGGCAGGCCCAATACTGATGACTGCTACTTATTCTTGGTATACCTGGCCCTTCTCCTTGCTATCCTCTCTTCCCCTAGCTACAGGATGTGCCCTCATCGATAACATTTTGGCTAAATTATTTCGCTGAATGACAAATTTCATACATTTCCATTCCTAACAGGCAGTTGCCTGGCCACCTATTTACAACCATGACCTTGACCTTGACTGTTAAACTTAATTTTTTCACATGTTTTCAAAGTGTTTTCTAAATATATAACTTTATGTACACTCTCTTGACATGTTACTGAATGACATGCAAAGTTGTGACAAGTGGTACCACAGAGAAAAAAGGTGAAATTATCTAAAACTGAGGAGTACAATTTTGAACTTACCTCCACATTTTGTGGTCCTCAGGGATCCTCCGAGTGATCACATGGCATATCACATGATGAGCACCATGTTATTTAAGTTCAACATGGCTTCTTATGATTATGTTGCTGAAGGACATTGAGGAATATTTGCGTTTGGGGACAAAAGTATTTTAGATATTTAATGCTGTTTCTAAAGGGGTATCTTGTCAATACTTTAAAATATTTAGCAGGACACTTATAAAATTATGCCAAAGGGTATAGTTTATAATTTATTTCTCGTTTTTTGTGTTTTACAAAGTTTTCTATACTGGTTTTAGGTGGAGAGCAAGCACAACACTATTCTTTTCATATGAAACATTTGATTTCGAACTGAGTTCCAAGATATATAATAACACACAGATTACGAGTGTACCCCGCATTTTTGTGAGTCCCAGGTTAATGCGTGTATGTGTGAATGGGCAGTTCAGTTCTGAGCAAGTTCAGTTTGTATGTGTATTGTGTGTTTAGCGGAACAAGCAAGGAGCAGAGGGCAGGCGGGGAAGGGGGGGAAGAGGCATCTGAGAGGCCGACAGGCCAACAGTAGAGAGGCAGAGCAGGGGAGAGAGGAGGCAGCATCAGCAAAACTGCGACAGGCAGCGGAGAGGGAGCGCGGCAAGCCCAGCAACAGGTGGAGATGAGGACAGAGAACAAGAAAGTAGCGAGCAGAAGAGCAGGAAAACTCGCAGGGACAAACAAAATCCCTTTTCTTTTTCTTTTGACTCTCTATGATTCCATCCCAGCCGAGTGCAGTGAGGACTTGAGCACATTTACTTTTGAAATTTAGAAACCACACGATTAAAAACATTCACAAACGACGAAGACGCGCACGTGCTACCATCTTGGAATGGGCGGAGAAAGAGGATGATCAATGAGGTCGCATCCAACAGTGAAGTGATTGGTCTTTGCCACTGTGTTTAAAGAAATTTTTCCTGTGAATGCATTTTGAGAAGTATGATTACGTCCGGACTACAAGCAATTCCAATCTCAAAGTCTGCTAGGCCACCTCGCCAAGTGGTTTGGCAGATCTGATCCCAATGAAGACAAAATCCAATTTGTGCGTGTCCAGTGATCTCAGTGTAATTTCCCCCAAATGAATAGTCGGGCCGGAAAGTCTGCACACCCCTTTCACCTTCTCCACGTTTTATTACGTTACAGACATATTCTACAATAGATTGAGTCCATTTTTGTCTCAAAATTCTACAGAAAATAGCCCATAATGACAAAGTGAAAACAGGTTTTTAGACATTTGTGCTAATTTATTAAAAATCTAAATGTAAAATGTGTGCACACGCTTTGATATGACACCCAAAAGTGAGCTGTGGTGCATTTTGTTTCCACTGATACTGCTTGAGATGTTTCTACAACTTAATTGGAGTCCACCTGTGATAAATTCAATTGATTGGACATGATTGTGGATTTCCAACACCTGCCTATATAAGGTCCCACAGTTGACAGTGCATGTCAGAGCAAACTCCAAGCCAAGGAATTATCTGCAGACCTCAGAAACAGGATTGTGTCAAGGCATAGATCTGGAGAAGGGTACGGAAAAATCTCTGCAGCTTTACAGGTCCCAAAGAGCACAGTGGCCATCACCAATCAGGCCTTTATGGTAGAGTGGCCAGACGGAAGCCCCACCTTAGTAAAAGGCACATCACTGCCCGCTTGGAGTTTGCCAAAAGGCACCTAGAGGACTCTCAAACCATGAGAATCAAGATTCTCTGGTCTGATGAAACTAAAATTGAACTTTTTGGCCTGAATACCAAGCGTCACGTCTGGAGGAAACCAGGCACCGCTCATCACTTGGCTAATACCATTCCTACAGTGAAGCATGGCGGTGGCAGCATCATGATGTGGGGATGTTTTTCAGCAGCGGGAATGGGGCGACTAAAGATTGAAGGCAGCTAAGTACACCGAGATCCTTGAAGAAAACCTGCTCCAGAGCGCTCTGGACCTTAGACTGGGGCGAAGGTTTACCTTCCAACATGACAACCACCTGAAGCACACAGCCAAGAGAACAAAGGAGTGGCTTTGGAGAAAGTCTGTGCATGTCCTTGAGTGGCCCAGCCAGAGCCTAGACCTGAATCCAATTGAACATCTGTGGAAAGAGATGAAAATGGCTGTGTACCGACGCTCCCCATCTAACCTGACGGAGCTTGCAAGGATATGCTAAGAGGAATGGGCAAAAATGTCCAGAAACAAGTGTGCCAAGCTCGTAGCTTCTTTCCCAAGACGCCTTGAGGCTGTAATCGCTGCCAAAGGTGCAGCAACTAAGTATTAGGATAAGGGTGTGTACAGATATGTAACCCCTAAATAACATATTTTTGTCAGTAAAATAAAATAGCATATTTTCTAAAAACCTGTTTTCACTTTGTCATTATTGGCTATTGTGTGTAGATGTTTGAGGCAAAAAAGCAATCTATTGTAGTATAAATCTGTAACGTAATAAAACGTGGAGAAGGTGAAAGAGGTGTGCAGACTTTCTGGCATGACTGTAAATACATAAATATAAAAAGAACGTGATAGACCAAGCATCTACGTCACACAACAAAGCACCTTTTGCCCAGACTCTGCTTGTGCCTAACACACCAAGATCATTCTGTAACGTTAGTCAGCTATTTCGACCACTATTCGATATTGGAACAATTTTGTCGATATAATAAACTTTCACATTATTATGGTGGGTTTAATATTTTTATCTGTCATTGACATCGCAAAAAAGTTTTTCTGTCTGCTACCTAACTAGCTAGCTGCTGGTCAACTAACCTTTTGCTAGCATTAGCAGGATTGGTTAACGTACTGGCGAAAGTGATTCGCAGGAACCAAATGCCCATTCTGAGCTAAATATTTCAACAGTAGTGGCATAACGGAGATGCCTTAAGCTATTGCTAGTGTTTTGCCTGCCTTTTACTGAGACGGGGATCGGAAAGGTGCACTAATTTTGCAAGCTAGGTGTTGCATGCAGAGGCGGTCTTACCCATTAGGCAAAGGTCGGCAATTGCCTGGGGCCCCAAGCTGACCCCATACTACAAAGGGCCCCGTTAAATGCCTCATAAACGTTCCCCCCCCCCCCAGTAATTAATTATGTCTTTCTAAAAATTTATGCGCTAAATGGCATCAGAATGCCTAATTCATGAGTGTCTTAGTCACCCCCCCCCCTCAGTCCCCACTACATTGGACTATTACATGATGAGCCGTCTGCGGAAATGATTCAGTAGCTAATTCGTGTTTCAGCTCAGCGCGATTATTAAAAAGCGAAAATGAATGAAAATGAAAATGAAGCGAAGCTACCCAAGCGGTGCCGAGAAAAGGAGGAAAGTAAAAAGTTTGTGGCAAAACTACCAAAGCTAACTACATTTTTCACGGCGGCTAGTAGTAGTACAGATGCCACTAATGAAGAGCAGAGACGGCTAGCACTAGCAGTGTTGTTAGCATTGCTAATGCTAGCGAAGAGGAGCTAACGTTACTTGAGATGTGCGCGTTTAATCGACTAGCCGATTAAACGTTGCTAGTCGGCACCAGAAATACTAGTCGGTTAAACTTACTATTTTATTAATGTACACATTTAAATTACATATTGACATAATTTTTGTGGGCCTATTATTGGTAGTTTTTCTGATGACCGATTATAATTTTTTACTGTATTTGCTATGCGATCGCGTTCACCCAATGAAAATGCCGTTGTAATAATCAGGCACGTTTCCTAAAAATGTTTTGTTACGTTGAATATTGTTTTCAATAAATGTTATTTGTTAACTTTTATTTAGTGAGTTGTCCTGTTTTGTAGGATAATGTGCAATGTTCATAATCCAAGATGCAAAGTGCCACACATTTCAGCGGCATTTAAAATACAATTTGGTTATTTTAAACGGTTTCAAATTTCAGGGAAATTAGTCGTTAGGAACATCAATCAATAACCTCAATAACCTTTATATTCCTAAACGTTACCCATTGCTGCTGCTGGCAGTGCCAACCTAGATTGCTCCAGCAGCAATGATGATGATGATGATGATACATGCATCACAACTGATCTTTCTTAGATAAATAAGGATTGAAAAGGGGGGAGAGCAAGGGATGTGTGAGGGCCCCATGCCTGTGTTTGCCTTGGGCCCCAAAATGACTAAGTCCGCCACTGGTTGCATGTCTCAGAATGTTTACGTAGTGAACAGGGCTAATTGTTGTTCATGTCTTCACACCTCAGTAGCTAGGTAAACATTCCGTGTGACACTCGCGCGTCCCTCTCCAGGCAGAGTAGTAGGACAGCAGAGAATCGGCGCCCGACTCGCGTTCATTGAGAGGAAGGGGGGCAGGTGGGATGCAGGCTAGGGTATGGCATACTCTGCCATACCCAGATGATGCCACTGGTTTTACCTCATCAACTTTATTGATTTTTGTAGATATATGCTAATTCCGAATTTGATGCCTGCAACACGTTCCAAAAAAGTTGGGACAGGGGCAAAAAAAAGACTGGGAAGTTCAAAAAACACCTGTTTGGAACATTCCACAGGTAAACAGGTGATGCTATCATCACTCTGCTGTCAGATATGCAGTAGATATGGATGGATCCCATCGAGATATATAAGAAGAACTGGAGCTTCCGCTTACCGGCTCCATGGATTCCTATGGGAGCTGCTCATTGGCGCATGAAGCCAATTCATGGAGACTATGGGGCTTTTTGGGAACCAGAGCATACACACTGGGTACCTAAACATGCGGACCCAACTGGAATTTAAAAAAATCTTCTGTGGGGCGCAGAAACAACATCGGTCCCTAGAATCAAAATACACAGGACGTGATGTTATTATATCCATTGTGCCAATAGATGGTATGCACTTTATGATTACCTTGTTGTTCAGAGTGGCAGATGGATGACAGGTGGGTGTTCTCAAGACTGGGAGGTATCACATCGTCAGTAGTGTTCCTCTGAGTCATAGGAGTGTTTTGGCCTTTACTCACTATACACCCTCATCAGAGGCGGCTAACTACACAGGGTGATCAAGCCAGAGTTTGTGTCCCATGCCCAGTTCTTAATGAGATTCACCTTGTTGTCATGTTCTCTGAGCCCAGCAAGGATCCTCCCGCTTGAGCCATATCCACTGGCTGCTCCTTTCAGCCGCTTGCGAGACTGCTCTGATGGTCTGGCGCAGAGCTTGTCCGTGGTTTCCTAGTTCCCTCAGCAGCCTGATGGTGGAAGAAGCCACAAATCCTCTGTATCCCACTTCAACTGGATAAACTTTAGCATTCCAGCCACGCTGTTTTGCTTCTGCTGCCATGTCTGCGTAGCGCAGTTGTTTGCGTTCATAGGCCTCCTCAACCGAGTTCTCCCATGGGACTGTGAGCTCTATGATGTACACAGTCTTCAGGGAAGGGGACCAGAGTACCAAGTCTGGCCTAAGTTTGGTGGACACAATCTCTGGTGGAAAGATCAGTTGTTGGCCGATATCCACTAGCATCTTCCAGTCACGGGCCATGCATAGGTGTCCCATTTCTGGCTTGGCTGAAGAGTGCTTTGGCCTTTGCTGTCCTTCTCGGACAAATGTTCTTGTCTTCACAGGGTTGGTTGCTCTTGGGGGCAAGGAGTTGATCGCACTCCGCTTGTTCTCAAGAGCTGATGCCAGGCTCTTGAGGACCTGATTGTGCCTCCAGGTGTAGCGGCCTTGCGTAAGGCTGGTCTTACATCCCGTCATGACGTGTTTGAGAGTTGCTGGAGTTGGGCAGAGGGCACATGTTGGATCCTCGCCATACCACTGATGGAGGTTCTTTGGTGATGGAAGCACATCATAAGTAGCTCTGATGATGAAGCTAATACGGCTTGCCTTCATTTCCTATAGTTCCCTCCAGCTGATCTTTCTCCTCGCCACGCCCTCCCACCGCATCCATTGCCCCTGTTTAACAAGAGAAACAGCCTTTGCACTTCTTACAGTTTCCTCCTGCTGATGCACCTCCTTAACCACCAGTTTCCTCCGCTCTGACACTGTGGCACTGCGCCAAGTTGGTTCGCTCGCTGCTAGGCCAAAACCTCCTCTTCCCTGCTGAACATGTCCCACAATGTCTTTGTGCCTCAGGGCTGATGTAGCTTGCTGCACTGCGTCAGATGGTGTCCATTTACGCCCAGTTAGTAATGGCGGTGCAGCCTTGCTGATGGTCTGGTCTCTGGAGTCCATCAGTGTCATCTGGAGTCTTATTTTGGAGCACTTGTATTCCTCCGTTAGACTAGTGACAGGTAGTTGGAGGACCCCTTTGCCGTAAAGGCCGATGTTGCTTAGACATCGTGGGACACCAAGCCATTTCTTCAGATATGAAGTAATGGTTCGCTCCATCTTCTCCACGGTTGTTATTGGGACTTCATAAACAGTGAGTGGCCACATTATCCGAGGGAGGAGTCCAAACTGGAGGCACCAGATCTTAAGTTTCCCGGGCAGCATGGTCTTATTGATGTTCTCCAGACCGTTGATAATGTCCTGCCTTACCAGCTGCACCTGCTCTTTGTCTTTGAGGCTTGCGGTGTACCACCTTCCCAGGCTTTTGACAGGCTGTTCAGACACTGTTGGTATTGGGTCTTCACCAATGCAGAATTTTATATCTTTAAGCACTCCATTGACTATGGAGATGCTTCGAGATTTATTTGGTTTGATTTTCATCCGGGCCCACTTGATGTTCTCCTGTAGCTTTCCAAGTAGCCGCTTGGTGCATGCTACAGTAGTGGTCAGTGTGGTCATGTCATCCATGTATGCTCTGATTGGTGGAAGACGGACCCCAGCCTTAGTTCGTTCACCGCCCACCACCCATCTTGAGGCCCTGATGATAACTTCCATGGCCATTGTAAAAGCCAGCGGTGAAATTTTGCAGCCTGCCATGATGCCTATTTCCAAGCGCTGCCATGTTGTAGTGAAGTTGGTTGTTGTGAAGCACAGTTGTAGGTCTTCAAAGTAGGTCTTGACCAGTGTGGTAATGGTCGCTGGTACTTGGAAAAAGCTAAAAGATTCCCAGAGGAGTTTGTGGGGAACTGAGCCAAATGCATTGGCCAGGTCAAGGAAGATCACATGGAGGTCTCTTTTGAGAGAGTAATTAGTTCAATGTGAAGAAATTTTTTTATTTAACCCTTTCGCGCGTACCATCACAAATATGTGATCATTCCAGACATGGCCCAAACGCGTACCATCACAAATATGTGATTAGAACGTTTCACTGGAATGCTCCGTTGAGAATGAGGTCACAATGCTTTACTGCCGGCTAAACAGACACGTCACAGAGGTGTGTATATTATGGAAAATAAACCATCAACTTGCGATTTCAGAAGCTGAAATGAACGATAAATGACACATTGCTGTGCATCGAATATCTTCGTTACATCAACACTGAGCAAGCTAAGCAGTTTGGTGGTTTTTAACCTCACAAGCTAACAATTTACTAATGTAAAAGTGCAAACATGATTCCAGTGCGGTACCGAGTCGTTTATTGTTGTACTGAAATGCAAATGTTACTATGTCAACGTTAGTTGTTATCCGAATAGTCATCTAGTTTAATTTGCAGTGTACGCATATGGGTTACTACGTAGCTAGCTGTATTATACCGACGATCTCGCTTACATTTACGGTTACATCGTCTATTTACGAATGACGCAACAATAAACCTGTGGGCTAACCATAGGACTAAACACACTGTTCCACAAAAACATTGTACCAAAGAAACATCTTTACAACATTTACATTTATTTGTTTATGCAGACGTTCACACTTTCACAGAAGTAACGTAAGCAGCAAATACCCCCTAGCCTATAACGTTGATTTAGCTACAGTTTGCTAACGTCAGTGCTAACCAAGCTGTCAAAATGAGCTAACTACGGGCTGACAGAAAATATAATATACACAATCTTATAGCGATTACACTTTACAATGTTTTACATCACGGGTAAACTCATCCGTGATCAAAATAATTGACGAAATACTCGAAAAACGCATTTTCAAAAATAATCCGGCAGTAGGCTAATATGCGGTGCTGCCATCTTGTACTTCCGCATTCAACCGAAGGCTAGTGCTGTGACGTAACAGTCGAATTCTAGAACAGCTGTAGCAGACAAAAAATAACCCACGCTTTTGGGCCGTTGAAAATATTTTGGAACTTACGTGTGAAAGGGTTTTAAAAGAACTAAATAGTATAATTTGGATATAGTATATAGTATAATCCGGCCTGGATCATTTTGTAGTTTTTAATGGACTTCAATGGGCAAAATAGCAAAGGCCATTTACCTTTGCTAGATCATATTTAAGCCCTTCACGCAGATGCCTAGTGGCCAAGATGCCGGTGTTAAGACATTCATTGCTCCTGCAACCAAACTATGAGTGAAAACAACAAACTTCGTGTTCTAGCTTTATTCGTACACTGTTGTCGCGTAGCTAGTGCATTTAACAAGCAACCCCTTACCCAGGCTGTGCTTGAAACCGCTTACTACACAGGTGCAGCTCAAAAAAAATTTATATCGTGAAAAAGTTCAATATTTTTTGTCACTCATTTCAGAAAGTGAAACTCATATATTATATAGATTCATTACACGTAGAGTGAAACATTTCAAGCCTTTATTTCTTGTAATTTTGATGATTATAGCTTACAGCTAATGAAAACCCAAATTCAGTGTCAAAATTAGAATATTGTGAAAAAGTTCAATCTTGGAAACTCATGGTGTCACACTCTAATCAGCTAATTAACTCAAAACACCTGCAAAGGTTTCCTGAGCCTTTAAATGGTCTCTCAGTCTGGTTCAGTAGGCTACACAATCATGGGGAAGACTGCTGACTTGACAGATGTCCAGAAGACAGTCATTGACACCCTCCACAAGGAGGGTAAGCCACAAAAGGTAATTGCTAAAGAAGCTGGTTGTTCACAGAGTGCTGTATCCAAGCATATTCATAGAAAGTTGAGTGGAAGGAAAAAGTGTGGTAGAAAAAGGTGCACAAGCAACAGGGATAACCGCAGCCTTGAGAGGATTGTCAAGCAAAATCCATTCAAGAATTTGGGGGAGCTTCACAAGGAGTGGACTGAGGCTGGAGTCAGTGCATCAAGAGCCACCACGCACAGACGAATCCAGGACATGGGCTACAAATGTCGAATTCCTCGTGTCAAGCCACTCCTGAACCAGAGACAATGTCAGAAGCGTCTTACTTGGGCTAAGGAGAAAAAGAACTGGACTGTTGCTCAGTGGTCCAAAGTCCTCTTTTCAAAAGTAAATTTAGCATTTCATTTGGAGATCAAGGTCCCAGAGTCTGGAGGAAGAGTGGAGAGGCACAGAATCCACATTGCTTGAAGTCCAGTGTGAAGTTTCCACAGTCAGTGATAATTTGGGGTGCCATGTCATCTGCTGGTGTTGGTCCACTGTGTTTTCTGAAGTCCACAGTCAACGCAGCCATCTACCAGGACATTTTAGAGCACTTCATGCTTCCTTCTGCTGACAAGCTTTATGGAGATGCTGATTTCATATTCCAGCAGGACTTAGCACCTGCCCACACTGCCAAAAGTACCAAAAACTGGTTCAATGGCCATGGTATTACTGTGCTTGATTGGCCAGCAAACTCGCCTGACATGAACCCCATAGAGAATCTATGGGGTATTGTCAAGAGGAAGATGAGACACCAGACCCAACAATGCAGACGACCTGAAGGCCGCTATCAAAGCAACCTGGGCTTCCATTACACCTCAGCAGTGCCAAAGGCTGATCGCCTCCATGCCACGCTGTATTGATGCAGTAATTCATGCAAAAGGACCCCCAACCAAGTATTGAGTGCATAGAAATTAACATACTTTTCAGAAGGCTGACATTTCTGTTTAAAATATCCTTTTTTTATTGATCTTATGTAATATTCTAATTTTCTGACCCCCACTGAATTTGGGTTTTCATTAGCTGTAAGCCATAATCATCAAAATTACAAGAAATAAAGGCTTGAAATATTTCACTCTATGTGTAATGAATCTATATAATATATGAGTTTCACTTTCTGACATGAGTGACAAAAAATATTGAACTTTTTCATGATATTCAAATTTTTTGAGCTGCACCTGTATACTTACATACTATATACTACGCTAGTATGTACTGTGCAGTACATACTAAGACAGTTAGTATTAATAACTAGTACACACGTTTTGGAATTGAGTGTACCACGTACCTGTGGCTGTCAGTAGCCTATTTTTAAAAATCTCATCTATAAAACACATCTAGAAACTAACCTCCCATAGATTTACAGATTCTGAAAATATTTGTTACATTAGTCATTCATGTATTTTTATACATGGCCGCAAATTTTTTTTAAATAGAAACCACTGGACAATTTTCCATTTAATGTCATTGCTCTCAGGTTCTGTCCAGTGTCCGTGGTGCATGGTAGGCTAATACGAATAAGGTTATCACAATCCACAAAGACAGCAAATAATTGATTGTCACAATTAATGCATAACACCACATAAGATGAAGAATGATACCACAATCACATATTTTCTTCCATAGCCTACACGAGAGCATTCCCCGGAACACAAGCCACTACAACAGCAGCTTCTGAAAAAGACAAATGTTTCCGATGCATGAAATGCTACTTTCCAGTTATGTTTAGGTCTGAATAAATTAGTCGACCACATTAAAAAAAGGCACGGAAATACCATGCACGAATAGGCCTAACGTTACATGGGTGTGGGCATGTCAAAAGTGGATCAAAAGCAGAAATGGCTAAATGGTTACATTTTTACAGCTTCCCAGGAAGGGAGGCGGATGAACTAAAGGAGCATAGATGAAGTTGAAACTAACCAGAATGAATAGGAAGAATTTACAGCCTACAAACGTTAGGCTGAGCTTGCTATTCTTGTCTGGTAAACAAAAGCTATGACATCTACGCTTACTTATCGTAGCCTATATACTACCAGCAGTAACAATCAAGCTCAACAGTCTGGTTCCAGAAGTAAAAATTCCATTCACCCTCACCGTAAAGTCTTAATGTATTAACTGTAAACAATGAGCTACTGTTGGAAAATTCCATTGGTCACCTGTGAACTGTATTACCTGTGACAACATGTATTGATTGTATCTAAATATGTATCAGAATATATGAATGTATCAAAATAGGTATTGGAATATATAACACTGTAAATTCTCTATGGGGTTCAGGTCAGGCGAGTTTGCTGGCCAATCAAGCACAGTAATACCATTGTTATGTATTGAACTTTATCATTTGTCTGCACTGTGTTGCCCCCAGTGACCGCTGGGGGCATTCGTATGTAATGTATGGCATTGCATTGTTATCACAGGGGTTTGTCAATAAAGCTATGTTCCGGACAACACCAGCTTCCCGACTTGGCTCCCGTAATTATATACATTACAGTGTATTAAGGTATACCGGTACGTGCACACGCACTTCGAGCGAGTATACAATAATTGGCGATGAGCACGAACGCACCTGCCGGCTGTTTACCGTGCGGGTGGTGGCGAATCCGCGTAGTTTGTCGGCGACTAGCGTTAGCCTAGCTTAGCTAGCGGCGATCCGGTTGCACGTCGGGGCGGCACACCAGCGAACATGGCGGGCATCGTGGGACATATGGATGCCTTTGACGAGTCGACGGAGCAGTGGTTGACGTACGTGGAGAGGTTCGAGCACTTTGTGGCTGCAAATGGACTGAGTGGGGAGAGGAAGTTGTCTGTGTTCTTCAGTGTGATGGGACCGGCGACATACGGCCTACTCCGCAGCCTCATCGCCCCAGATAAGCCGGGCACGAAGACGTATGACGAGACTGTGGTAGTATTGCAGACACATTTCTCCCCAAAGCCCATAGTTATAGCGGAAAGATTTAGGTTTCACAGTAGAAATCAGGGGGAGGGTGAAACCATTGCACAGTACATAGCAGATTTGAAAAAATTATCTGAGTACTGTGAATTTGGAGCTTACCTACAAGAGGCACTAAGAGACAGGTTAGTGTGTGGGTTGAACAGTGAGTCGATTCAAAAGAGGCTGTTAACCGAGAAGGAGTTAACATACCAAAAAGCGCTTGAATTAGCAGTCTCAATGGAAACGGTGACAAGAGAATCTCTACAGCTCAGTAGCTCACAGAAAGTGAACGCCGTCTTTCTCTCCTTGCCACATAAATGCACTCGTTGCGGTAGGGTGAATCACAAAGAGGGGGAGTGTTTTTACAAGGACCAGACCTGCCACAATTGTGGAAAAAGGGGTCATATAGCCCGTATGTGCAGGGAAGGAAAAGGGGGACTGAAGGCGACAAACTCCTCTGTGGAGAAAAAGGGAAAGAAAATGAAGGGAAAATTTAAGAAGCGGGTTGACAAAGTAGAGGCTGAGGCTAAGCCCAGCGACTCAGACACGACAGATTCAGACGGGGTGGGAGGCCTGCATGTCGTGAAAGTAGCAAATGCAGTTCGACAAGATAGCGCCGCGTCAGCAGCTATCTGGGTTAGACCCAAAGTGGAGGGACAAACCATTGAAATGGAGTTAGACACGGGGGCAGCAGTGTCAATCATTTCAGAAAAATTGTACAATGCCAAGTTTAGCCAGACACGCCTCCGCACCACCAACATTCTGTTGAAGTCGTACACAGGCCAGATTATGACACCATTGGGGGTAGTGAAAGTGAACGTACGCCTCAACAAACAACGTGCACGTCTGCCACTGTACGTGGTTAAGGGAGACGCACCCCCTCTCTTCGGGCGAGAGTGGTTGAGAAAAGTGAAGTTAGATTGGACAATGATTAAAGCGATTCAAGCTACACACCCCGTACAGGAAGACCGCACATTGGCGGCAGTGCTTGACAACCATTCGAGGGTGTTTCAAGAAGGACTAGGTGCATTAAAGGGCTTTGAGGTAGCACTAACACTCAAGCCGGAGCACCAGCCTAAGTTCTTTCAGGCGCGAACGGTGCCGTACGCACTTCGGCCTAAGGTGGAGGAGGAACTAGTGCGTTTGGAACAGGGGGGCGTATTGTCTCCAACGCAGTTTAGCGAATGGGCAACTCCAATTGTGCCTATTGTTAAAAAGAATGGGAAGGTGCGTATTTGCGGCGATTTTAAAGTAACCTTGAACCCCGCACTTTGCGCTGAACATTACCCCATTCCGAGGATTGAGGACCTATTCGCGTCGCTGGCAGGTGGGCAGCGTTTTAGCAAATTAGACCTTGCGCACACGTATTTGCAGGTGCTGGTGCAGGAAAGCTCCCGCAAGTATTTAACAATTACCACGCAGAAAGGTATGTTTTGCTATAACCGCCTCCCCTTTGGGATCACCTCCGCGCCGTCTATCTTTCAGCGGGTGATGGACCAGGTTTTACAGGGCCTCCCCAACGTCCATTGTTTCCTGGACGACATTTTGGTGACCGGTGAGAATGATGCGGCTCACCTGAAAAATTTAGATGCAGTGCTGGGCAGGCTGGAAGAATTCGGTTTGCGAGTACAGAAAGACAAATGCGAGTTCTTTAAAAGCTCATTGGAATATTTGGGGCATGTCATTGACGCAAAAGGGCTTCATAAGTCCCCAGAGAAGCTAAAGACCATAGCGGAAGCCCCAGCCCCCACGAACGTGAGCCAGCTCCGTTCCTTTTTGGGCCTGATAAATTATTATGGGCGATTTGTCCCAAACATGGCAACCATGCTTAGCCCCTTGCATGAGCTATTGCACACTGGAGTGGCATGGACGTGGTCGCCGGAGTGTGAAAAAGCGTTTAAGGCAGCGAAATACCACCTGCAGTCAGAGCAAGTGCTAACGCACTACGACCCCAAGTTGCCCCTACGGCTGGCGTGCGACGCATCACCGTATGGGGTGGGCGCGGTGATTTCTCATGTGATGCCCGGCGGCGATGAGAGACCCATAGCCTTTGCCTCTAGGACTCTGAGTAAGGCGGAGCAAAATTATGCTCAGATTGAAAGAGAGGCGCTGGGAATTATTTTTGGGGTACGTAAATTCCACGCCTATTTGTACGGGCGGCATTTTACGCTACTCACGGATCACAGACCGCTGACGAGTATATTGAGCCCCAGTAAGGCGACGCCATCTATGGCGGCCGCGAGGCTTCAGCGGTGGGCATTAGTGTTAGCGGCACATAACTACACTATCCAGTACAGAAAGGCAGCAGATCATGGGAATGCAGATGGTCTCTCACGTCTGCCACTGCAGGTAGTTCATGGGGAAAAGCCAGACGCAGTAGATAGGGTGACGGTACATCACCTCGAGACACTTCCGGTGGACAGTGAAGACATTAGGAAGGGGACTAAATATGACCCAGTGCTCTCTAGAGTGGTAGATATGGTTGTGTCAGGCCAGTTGGTAGGGACAGATAGATGGACTGATGCCCTGGCCCCCTTCTACATGCGACGAGACGAGCTGACGGTGGCACAGGGGTGCTTGCTGTGGGGCAGTCGAGTGGTGGTTCCCCCAGCATTGAGACCACAACTTCTGAAGGAGCTGCACGCCGGGCACCCGGGCGTGGTCAAGATGAAGGCCATTGCACGGAGCCATATCTGGTGGCCGGGGCTAGACGCCCAAATTGAACAGCAGGCCAAGGCATGTTCTACGTGTCAACGTAACCAGAAGAGCCCGGCGCTCTCCCCGCTGCACACCTGGGGCCGCAGGGCCGTTCGAAGGACACATGTTCCTGGTGGCAGTGGACGCGTACTCTAAGTGGCCGGAAGTACAGGTGATGAAAACGACAACAACCGAAAAAACTATGCAGGCGCTGAGGAGCATGTTTGCCCGCAACGGAGTGCCAGAAGTGCTGGTTAGTGACAATGGGCCGCAATTTACATCGGCGGAGTTCGGGGCATTCCTCAGGGAAAACGGGGTGAAGCACAAGAGAACGGCACCGTTTCACCCCGCCACGAACGGTCAGGCAGAGCGCTTTGTGCAGACGCTAAAGCACTCATTGAAAGCGTCTAGAGGAACATTTACGCTGCAACATCGAGTAGATGCGTTCTTACTCAGCTACCGAAACGCACCTCACATGACAACGAGTGAGTCTCCGGCTATGCTCTTCCTGCGCCGCCGGCTCCGCTCTCGCTTGGACCTTGTCAAGCCGAACGTGGCGGCTACGGTGGAGCGGGCGCAGGAGGGCCAACGTGAATGCAGAGCCCTGGTGGCTAAGGACAGAACGTTTGCAGTGGGGGATGCTGTGCTGGTGCGTGATTATCGACGGGGGGAGGAGAAGTGGATGCCTGGACTGGTGGCATCTCAAGAGGGACCGGTGTCCTACACCGTGGATGTGGGGGCAGGCACGCTCTGGAGACGTCACACAGAGCAGATGCGAGCTGGCGATCGTGCGCTGTTGGTTCCCACAGGTCCTGAGCAACCAGCTGTGCCGAGCCAATCGGCCACCGTGTCACAGCAGGTTGCACCTCCCCCTTCCCCGGCAAGAGGGGACGCTCTGGGTACCGGTGCGGTTAACCCCGAGCAGGAAGTGGCACCCAGAGTGTCAGCAGATGCAGAGGAGCCAGGCCGGAGGTATCCACTCCGGGTTACCAGACCTCCGGACCGCCTTAATCTCTGAACTGTGTGGATTGGTGTGTAGTCAGAGAGTCATGTCACGTTCCGGGGCAGAATAATCCCCCTAGACTGACTCAGAGGCTCGGGGGTAGTCCACCCCCCGGCCTCAGTAAGCATGGTGCTTGGGTTTAGAGTTCCATGTTTTACACCAGCAGGAGTGTGGTACTCCAATTATTATTATGATTTCATAGCAGGTTCGCACTTTGCATCATATTGCACATAGCACACATTCTTAGTGCTTATTATTTGGTCTGGTTTCACAGGCCTGGTTTGATAGGGGTGTTTACATGCGGGTGGGAATCTGAATAAGTGGGGAGGGATGTTATGTATTGAACTTTATCATTTGTCTGCACTGTGTTGCCCCCAGTGACCGCTGGGGGCATTCGTATGTAATGTATGGCATTGCATTGTTATCACAGGGGTGTGTCAATAAAGCTATGTTCCGGACAACACCAGCTTCCCGACTTGGCTCCCGTTATTATATACATTACAGTGTTTTAAGGTATACCGGTACGTGCACACGCACTTCGAGCGAGTATACAATAACCATGGTCATTGAACCAGCTTTTGGTACTTTTGGTACTTTTGGCAGTGTGGGCAGGTGCTAAGTCCTGCTGGAAAATGAAATCAGCATCTCCATAAAGCTTGTCAGCAGAAGGAAGCATGAAGTGCTCTAAAATTTCCTGGTAGATGGCTGCGTTGACTGTGGACTTCAGAAAACACAGTGGACCAACACCAGCAGATGACATGGCACCCCAAATCATCACTGACTGTGGAAATTTC
Source organism: Ilyophis sp. 1 JC-2022 (assembly GCA_022702515.1). NCBI lineage: Eukaryota > Metazoa > Chordata > Actinopteri > Anguilliformes > Synaphobranchidae > Ilyophis > Ilyophis sp. 1 JC-2022. Next base: position 2,408,405 of record CM040406.1, read on the forward strand.
ACACTGGACTTCAAGTCCAGTCGTCATCTGCATCTTGTTTGTATTTTCACTTTTCATTTTACCCATTTTTGTTGGCTTTCTTCAAAGACATTTTCTACATCGGAAAGATACAAGGGTAACGTTAAAGACAATCATTCAACTCATCCGACACAAGCGTTCTTTGTAGATAAAAAGACCGAAGAAAGTTTGGCTTGCTCGCAAATTAGCAATCGCTATCAGTCTAACGTTATAAGCCACACAGTTGTAAATAGTGAATTATGTGATGTGGAGCAGTCAGGGAGTTAGCTAGCTCGCTAACATGTCTACCTAACCAGTTTTTGTAGCCAAAGGAAAACACGTTTAGTTGCCTTACGTGTTCGGTTGACGACTGATAAGCCATCCGAGTGTGACTACGAGTGGTAGAAACTTTCTCGACCCAATATTGTGGATTGTTTTGCACAGGGATGACGGGATCCAGACAGGGAATTGTTTAAAAGCTTGCACACTCCCAGCTCAGGCCGTTTGGTAGAGGTTTGTTTTGGAATAGAAGGAAGTGCAACTGAAAAACGTTCCGCAGTGAAACAGTGCTTCAGACCCTAATTTCCACGTACGTTGGCTGTGTACATGACAGACTGGGAGAAAAAAAGGTTGGCACATAAATTGATAATATGGTGCCAACTGCGTGAGGAAACTAGCTAATTTTTACTCAAATATTTTGAGATATTTCTCAGTGTGTAAAGCTTTTGTTGTGGTAAAAGATAGATTATTCATTATTTATGTATAATTATATATCATGATGTAGGACTTTCTATATGAAACAATGGTGTCGATAGGGAGATGCTTTTCTGTGTTGGAAGGGTGTCTATTCCAAGACACCCTAAGAGGCCTAACCAGCACACTTCAAATTTATGACCGTGCACTCACGAGCACACACTCATGCCAAGGAAGGAAAAACAAACTCTGTGATTTGTATCTGTGTGATCGGGTGGGGCATGGTCCGGAGCCAGGCACATAGAATGAGCTCATCTTTAACACTGGTAAATCAAGGACATGCGTGCGCATCCCCACGATAGTGAATTGATGGGAAAAGCTTATTCTTAGGCAAAAGCCATATGGTAGAACAATCAGAGACTATTTCAGTGACATTTGTATATTCAAACATCAGAGTGATATACGTATCTCGATAAGGAGGTAAAAGGACCCATTCACACCTGCATACACACACTCACATGGGACACATTTATGGTCCTAGATCGGCCGAAGAGATAGTGTGTGGATCTTCCCAAGGAATGCCTTGGGGCCCGGTCGTTAAACAGACATCTGGCCCCCTAGGCTTGGAAATGTGTGTGTGGGTAGGTTCAGCAGCTAATAGAGTTTGGTAAACTCAAGGAAAACATTTCTGCAACAAACATTTAGGATAAAATAAATTTGACAAATAAGTTATCTTTCTTCATCCACAACCTGTTAGTATAAAAGAATATGTTAGTACAGATAATGTTTCAAATCACAAAGGAAGGTGTTATGCTTGGTTTATAATTGTACATACCTGTGATGAATAACAATAAAAGGTTTATAGCTAGTATTATATAACCCATCATGACAGGGTATTATTATGTAATTAACAACTATGGTCAGACCATGGCCAGACTGTTTTTGAAATAATTAAATCATGGTATTTCATTTAAACTATAATATAAAACAACGGCCAATTGTAATGCTAAATAAGACCAGCAGAGACCGCTGCAGACCATGGAATATATTTCCCAGGGGGGAGGCGCTTTCAAACTTTAAGACACGTGGGGTGGGGTTTGAAAGACGCATATAACGGGGTTATCTGAGTTGGCCCAGTGCTAGTGTTGTTTTGTCTCTGTCATCAACGGAACGGTGTTTACGTCTTGTGGGTGAGCATGATATTGACGGACTAAGACTGGACTGTGTGATTGAGAGTGTTGTAATATTGTTTAATATATGTATGTCTAGCCGATCAGCCTGGGTATGTATATTCATGCGAATTTATATACAATAAATTACGTTATACCAGACTCTGGAATGTAGTGTCTAATTGGGAGAAAGTTTCAATTACTTGTAGTGGAATGATCCCGACCCCTCCCGACGGGGCGGTGAAAGGATTATTCTATTTATATTTACTACACTTTACTATGTCAAGGATAGTGAAGCAGCTACAGTCAGACATTAAAATGGTTCCAACATATTATAGGCATGACATGCTGATAGTGGGAGATAGTACAGCTACTTGGATGAAAATAAATAAGGGTGTAGTGGTTAAGATTTCCGAAGAACTGGATTGAACAGGATCTACCGGGTGTCCTGTCTGAAAATTGCTCAATCTCAAAACTCCTTATCCAAGTAGGATGGAAAAATCTGTGGAATGTCTCTCGTACTGGCTTCAAAGAAAAGGCTTTCATGGAACAAGGGTTTGAGCGACTCCTCTCGAATGGCAAACCGAATAGAACTGGTATTAACGCTCTATCTGCGCACGCTGCCCATATCATCCGTACCCCCCCCCCCTGGATTTCTAACAAGCCCTGGTTCAAGGCGCCACATGCCCAATTATAAACAAGCCTTATCTCCTCTCAAGGTCTTTCTGTACAGGCTCTGCTAGACAATATTCCACCCACAGCCATGCGTCACAACCCCCACAGCTCATCTGCCGCAACCACAACAATGATCAGCGACACTCAGGGAAACACTGTGGTGCCCCCTCCTGGCCAGTACTCGAAGGAGGCAGAACATGCCCACAACCCATCAGCCTCAACCACAACAACTTCGCCCCACGCTCAGTTATCAACAAGCCTTATCTCCTCTCAAGGTCTATCTGTACAGACTCTACTAGATGATACTCCATCCATAGCCATGTGTCCCCACCCCTACGGCCCATCAGCCTCAATCACATCAACTATCAGCGACATTCAGGGAAACACTATGGAGCCCTCCCTAGGCCACTATCCGAAGGAGGCAGAACTCCAGGACAAGTTCCTGCGCAAAGTGAACAGGTTGTTGAACAGGTTGGTAAACAGACTGTCCGACATAGGCGTAGATGCAAATGCTTGCAATTGGTTTCAGGATTATCTATCAAATAGAACGCAAGCTGTATTATCCAATGAGTTTAAATCTCCTTTTCTGACTTTAAAGAAAGGAGTCCCTCAAGGATCTATTCTTGGTCCCTTACTTTTCACCATTTACATTAATGAAATTGCTTCTAATCTTATTAACTGTAATGTTCATTTCTATGCTGATGACACGGCACTCTATACAACAGCGCCCTCTACCAGCGAAGCCCTCCTGATACTTCAAACAGCCTTCAATTCCATTCAATACTCGCTAGCCAGTCTGAAACTGGTTCTAAATGCCAATAATTCAATGCCGTTTTTGAGAAATACAGATACTTTTATAACGCGAATAGACTTCCTGTAACCTGCGATAAAAGCAGGAAAAAAAAATTACGCCTCGTTTTTTTCCGCTGGTTGCGTAATACTAAACTGGTAAAACTAAAAATGCTGTTACGCACAGCTGTGATGTATTGTTCAAATAATCCAATAACACATTGCAAACACCATCATGGGGGGGTTGCCACAAGGGCAGCACCAGGGGTGGGCTTAATGGACTTAAGCCACAAATGCTTTTAGAAAAGCCCCGAATCTTTTATGAATATGAACCCCCATTTTGTTTTTACTCTCATAATAATAACATAAAAGATTGCTATATTCTTGCACTGTCGCTTCACCTCTCACTCACAGGCAGTCAGCCCCTACCCCTTGCTACACACACGCGCACGCGCGACATGAAAGCAGCAGCACTTTATAATCACTTTGAACGTCTCAACCGCATCAGCGAGACACCATGTGAACTACATTATGATACTGTCGGCTGTAAAATAGGTCTTGGGTGCGTCCCCATACTCGAAAAATACACCCTGCTTTCCTCCACTACCACCTCATCACCTCGTGCCCCGGAAACGGATCTTTGTGTCATAATCTAATGTTGCTGATTTGTCTACATATTACTTACGCATAGTTACAAATTGATTCATGTTTTGACGCAAACCGCAATTTCAAGCACAGTGTACATGCAACTACATATACTCAAAATGTTCAGGCAGTGTTGCATACTTCCGGGTAGGAGAGGAGTGGTGGAAAGGAGGTGGGGAGTAAAGACTATTCGGATGCAACCCTTCTGTAATGGAGCATCGAACTGCGTAAATCTTCCCAGTCGTCTCCTCACTCCTCCCCTGCATTACTCCTGGTTGCCTTTTGAAGATTGCCTGCACTCCCGGATCAGTCCCGATCAGTCCCGACATCTTCAACTCCGTTGAAGAGCAATGGTAACTTTGTCGCTGCAGTCTGCAGATCCAACGGACATTACCGAGCATATGTTGCGAATGCGTCTCTATGGTGACGACCACAAACAAAATTATATCGACTAGACAATTCGTCAATATTATCAAAACGAGCAGCAGGAATGCCCTGAAAAATCTCCAGCCCGCTTCCCCGTCCCACTACAGACACACAAAACAAATGACATGACAAAAAACAAAGACAAAAGCCATTTAAATGAACAAACATGAACACGATAGACAGCTGGATTACATGTCGCCATTACAGCGCCACGTGACGTCACAATAATAATATTTCACAATGTAATCTTGATATTTTTAGTCATGCTTGTGCGCGCCCCTGTGTGTAACCGACAGGAGGGTGTACGCGCGTTGTGCACACGCCTATGTAGACTTATATGTGCCGTTAAAATAACATGTAAACAACTGCGACATGACTTTAGACCAGCTTTGTGGTGGTTTTAGCGCAAGTGCATTCTGCTGCCTCAAGATAGCAATACACCAAAAATAATCCTGGCCACTCCTCATCTTAAGACCAACACGCCCAGTTCACTTGTAATGGGTGCAAGAATACATGGTATTTAAACGACGTGAACGCAAGGCGTTATAATGAACCATGTGCCGGGTGTAAGATAGCAAAGACACTTGCGTTTGGGTTAGCGCCGGGTGTAAGATAGGGCCCCAGGAGTTATAAAGCCTTGAATAGAACACCCCTAAATATGTGAGAATTGACCAAATTTGGCATCTCCACAAAGGGATTAACAATGAGTGGCATTCATTTTTTCCCTTATTATATTCAAAGAAACCATATAGGCAAAAAACACAAAGCAAATAGAGATGATAAACAACAATTAGAAACACAAAACAAGAACCAAATTTATACTGGTTTAGTCAATGGTTATGTAATACATCACTGAAAAGTATCAACCCATACTTCCTAAAAGTTTAATATGGGTCAGCAGTTTGACCCAAACTGAACATAATGGTTATTATTCAACACAAACACATTGAGTAAGCAAGCTCAGCAATAATGTTGTCAAGCTGAGTGTTTTGACCACTTGGGCTAAGCTTAAAGTGGATCTACCATACCACATAAAAGAAAGGGAATGCATTCGACCTGAAATACTTCTGAGACAGAGGCCTGTGTACCTGGTAGATTTGGATACTGGAAGGGGTTTCTTTGTGGAAGAGCTTGACAGCACTGGCATAGTCAGGTCTCAAATCTTCCATGGGAATACCCTTCAGAGAAAAGGAGGCAAAAATCAATGTTGAAAGGAATATTATTCTTTGCAGTACAATTCTTCATCCATCCATTTTCTAACCGCTAAGGCAGGGTCGTGGTGGCAAGAGGGCAAGCAGAGTTGGCCCAGACATCCCTGGATGTGCCCGGAACACCTCCATAGGAAAACGCCCAGGGGACATCCCTACCAGATGTCCGAACCACCTCAACTGGCTCTACTTTGAAGTCCTCTAGATGGCTGAGCTCCTCACCCTGTCCAGGCGAGTAAACCCCACCACCATACGAAGAAACCCCATTTCGACTGCTTGTATTCCCGATCTCACTCTTTTGATCACTAAATCGAGACCGGTAAATCGAGAGCTTTGCCTTTTGGCTCAGCTCCTTCTTCCCCACCACCGTCCGGTACAACATCCGCAATACTGCAGTCGCTGCACCGACAGAATTTTTTTTCTGGAAATTGTGCATACATTGACATCCGAAATCAAAGTTTATTTTTCCTGTTATTTGCATATTGTTAGATAAGTTTTAATAAAACTATCTAGAAACACTAGATATTTTAATGTGAATGGACATACTGTGCGTTCCAAACTGAGTTATGTCTATGCAACTGAACAGCCTTGCTGTAATTCTTCAGACATGTAATGTTAAGAGATGCACCAATACCATTTCTTTCAGACCAAGTACAAGTACAGAGTACCCAGGGTTGGGTACTTGCAGATACCGAGTACCCATATGAGGACATTTAACAATATTGTATTTTTCTGTTACCATAAAAGTGAGAAAAAAGACCCTGAAGACCCTGAAGACCCTGGAGTGTTTATTATTTTTCATAGATTTTTGAGTTCCCTCATTTATCAAAAAATATTACATTTGTCAAATTAAAAATATTGTATTTGTTTTCCCATGGTTGTCTTCCATCAAAAATCCAGAAACGGATAGCCTAGAGATGACCTAATAAAGTTGCCCTGATTGGTAGCTACACAGCTAGCCCTGATTGGTTGGTTTTTGGAAGACCGGCTTGAGATTTTTTGACAGCCTAGTACAGAGCACAGGACACTCACAGAAACCAATTTTTTCCCAGAACACTTGATTTATTGATAGCTGCTGGAATGTAAATGAGCAAATTTAGTCATTTCACCAAAATTATACAGAAAAAAATCTTGCCTACTGCACCTTTAACAAAATGTGAAAATATCTTAGGCTTATATTAACCACAGACCTTATATTCGGCAGAACCTCAAAATCCCTATGGGAAAAAAAGCATTGGGAATCTGCGGAGGGAACCCATGCCCGGAAGAAACCTCCGAATTGGCCTACAAAAATACATCATGACTGTAGCACTCTGTTGGTAACTTAGCTAAGAACGAGGGGGCTAAGTTGGCGTCATAAATGCACACACTTTGATGAGCACTGTTGTCAAATTTTAAAAGCCTAGTCAAAACATTTCTGAAAGTTGTTTGTTAATCTGCTAGTTTGTTTTTCAACTGCTCTAGAACTATTAGGGGTCACTTTTAAGATCAGCTTCTTTCTAAATGCCAAAATCTGATGGAAAACGAAAAGATCGGTTAGAAGCTAAAATGGAGACTGGTCCAACTGGTCATCATCCAATATCCGTCAAGCAACAGAGGCTAAGGCTAATGCACTCGTTGATAACTGTCAGGAATATACTTGCTAGACAGACTCAATGAAAATTAATGAAGAAATATCATCACAACCCAGTATCACAAGTAAGCCTCCCGCCGGCAAAACCAGACCTTCGCTCCGAAGATAAAGAGAAAAGCGTTTCCGCGGGGTAAGTTTGACCACTTTCTTACCTAGCTTTGTTTCTGGATAGTCTTATGCGTACGTGACCATAAAATTAAACTTATATTAGTTATGATCCTTGATCTCTTCTCTAAAGAATGGCATCTTTACTGATGTGTCAGGATGCTAGCTTTTTGTGAAATCAGGACAAATTTGCAAGGTGGTCAGTTCAGATCTAACACAGTGTTACAACTGTACTCACAGTTGAAAAACACCAACAGCCCAAAATCACACTCTCTGGTCCAGCAAGCACTAATAGAGACCAGCGCTGATTTAAATGGACATCCCTGGGCGTCGGGAAATGCATCCAAAAAGAAGAAAGGAGGAATGACATGTGGGAAAGATGAATCTCAGAAATAGAAAGTTACTCCAGGCGCTGGAACTTGAAAATGCATGGGGTACCCGAGGTGGATAAGCAAGATGTACACCAAGAGACCATTCGTATCTGCCAAATCATCATCCCAGAGGCCGCAAGCAACCAGACAAGACGAAACCAAGAAGCATCTTCCTCCAGTTTAATTCACGAGTCGTCCAAGATATGGTATGGAAGGCTGCAAAGAAATCCTCTTAGATGGATGACAATTGTTTGCGGTTCGATGAAGATCTTTCCAAACTAGACAGAGAGAGAAAATACCGTCTATTTACCTTGTTCGAGAAAGTTTAACAGGTTTTTTTTTTTCTTCTTCTTCTTTGTACCAGTACATTATCTTATCTTAGCTTTATGCGTTTTATCTCATTTTCTTAGATATGATACGATAATATGGGTTTTGAATTTAACTCACTGAATATTATTTCTCTTAATGCTAGGGGTTTATGAGATCATACAAAAAGAAAAGCCATTTTTCTATATTGTAAACACAGAAACGCTGACCTGATTCTGATCCAAGAGAGTCATTCTTGTGACACAGACTCAAAGTTCTGGAGGTCACAATGGGGAGATGCATATTTTAGTTATGGAACAAATCACTCTGCAGGTGTGCTGATACTTTTGAATAAATCCAAAGGGGATGTTTTGCAAGTTGTGAAATCAACGGATGGTTGAAGGACACTTTTAGTAGCCAAATTGGATAATGCTATTTTTATCATTTGCAACGTATATGGGTTTAATTTTCAAGCATGCATTTTTCTGTCAGTTGTCAGATAGACTGATGGGATTACACAACAAGCACACAGGTGCATACTTAATCATTTCAGGGGACTTGAATGAGACACCAGATGATTATAAAGACAGATTTCCTCCAAGATTCACTAAGAACTCTATGAATAATGATATTATATCTTAATTTTGCTCTGATCTGTTGGCTTCCGACGCATGGAGCTTCTATAATCCCAACGTAAGTAATAAAAAAAAGACTCTAAAGTCAAAAATAGATTTGTTTCTAATCTCATCCTCCATGTTAAAACATGTTAATGAAATAGATCGTCAATATGCGCCATTGTCGGACCATAAATTAATAAATTTACAAAGTGCTGAAAAACCTGCTGGTATTAGGGGGTATTGGAAAATGTATAATGTGCTATTAAAGGGTTAGTTCAGAATTTTGGACATAATATCTAATTTACTACTTAGCCGTGATCTTTTCAATTGATGGAGACCATTTTCAGATGATTCCATGCTGTCCTACGTATTGTGGGATTCTGACATTTAATCCTATAAAAGTACATGTTGTAAATAGAATATATAAACTTGTCTGTGGTAGTTGAGTTTCGAATGGGTGACCTTGGGCCTGTGTTATGAGAGTTCTGAGAGGGAGGGCCACAGGAAGATTTCCTGAGAAACATTCTTCAGAAAAAGGATTTGCCACAAAAGATAGATAAGGTTCTATCCTAACAAACTTTGTGGAAAAATACAAGACATGAGCTGAACATGAGTAATTCTAAACGTTTGATTGGTTTGAATTATACGCCCAGTGATGTATGAAAATGGAAGGTAGAAGACATACCCCTTTTTACTTTACAGTATATAAGCACCACAGTAGCAGAGATGGGGGGTCCACGAGCGAGAGCGTGCACGAGAGAGCGTGCGAGCGAGAGCGCGCTTCCAGCGCGCTTCCAGAGGACCACAGATGTATTAACCCATTGTATTCTTCTGTAAAGACTTCGAGCTGACAAATAAATACAGTGTTTTAATCTTTCGAATTGAATTGAAGAGTATCCTTGATCTACCTCCTTGACCACGAAAAGCAATAAAATTTAATTGCTAACAATATGGACATCCAGCTATTGCTAAAGCTCACACAACCTAATGGTATGAGTTAGCGTCCACTACCAAAACGCACTTAAACAAACTCCACGGTGCACCCAAAGCAAATAAAATACCACGACAGACTATCGGGGTGGATTTCAGTGTTCATACCATCATTTTGAAGTCAAACTATCGTTGAATCCTTTACTTTGTGCTATCACCCTATGTTCTCTGTGGAATGAGCCAATGCGTTGAATATAGATTATAAAATTCTTGCCTTGGTATATGCAAACAGATTGAAAAAAAGGTCTGGATAAAATTATAAACGAAACAGGTTTTATGAAGGGTCCTCATATTAGTGACAACATCAGGTTAATCATGGATCTATTAGACTATGCAGGTTCAGTGCCATCGAACATGTTTTTTGATGCATGCCATGACATTGTTTGTGTTTGGTGATACTTTTATTAAAGTGATTAATATGTTTTATAATGACATAAATAGCTCAGTGATCTTGAATTTAAATACTTCTCAAAGATTATGTATTAACAGGGGTGTACGTCAGGGCTGTCCAATTTCCCCCTTTTTTATTTGTTATAGCAGTGGAATTGTTATGTCTTTGCATTTTGATTAATACAGATTTGAAAGGATTGTCAATATTTGGAAAATAAATAAAAAATTCACAGCTAGCAGATGCCATCACTTTGCTCTTAGAAGATAAAGATCTGGTTTTAAAGGCAATCAATGCAATGAATACATTTTCTGGTGCCTCTGGGTTATCTCAATCTCTCAAGATAATTTGATAGTAGTGATATAGTATCAATTGGAAGTATACCAGTTAAAGACTATGTAAAGTATTTAGGGATGTACATTACGAAAAATCATATAGTCAGACAACTTATGAACTTTAGCCAAAGATTTAAAAAAAGAAAAAGTATATTTAATAATTGGCTGCAGAGTCTTGTTGTCTAAGGCTGAGGGCCTGTCCCGGTGTGTCTATCTGTCCCTTTCTCTATATGTCAGTGATGCGTCCTGTAAGGATATAAATACTTATAGCATACTGCAACCACAGTACTGTTATTTTTCTTCTTTCACCTGTTTTTTGCCACGCTACACCTCCCATATGGAAGATTTTTAGTGACTTAATTAAATGTGGTAAACCCAGTGGTAAACTTCTTGTTTACAAATCCAGATCTCGGTCTGAATCCCACATACAAATTTTTAAACAAATTTTCAACGTGGAAATTAAATCAGTGGACCGTAATTAATTAGAAACTAGGGTTTTTAGTTTTAATGGGTTAAAATGACAAAAAATTTGACAAGCCGGTTATGAATATCTTTGCCACAGTGACCCCCTAGTGGTAGTTGTCAACGTCCCAATAACATTCAATTATTTACATCTTAAACCCCAAAAATTCCACCGCAACATTCATCTTGCCACCGTCACAGACAATAAATGCATAAAACGCACCGTTTAAAAATAAATCATGTTCTGATGTAGGAACAATAATAGCCTATATTATTAAAAAGTTGTAGTCTATAAATAGCCTATAATTTTGGTTAAGCAGAAATTGCACATGTTAGGAACCAAGTAACCTGTCTGGCGCTACAAGTGTTTTCTTATTAGGCTAACCCTCAAGAGTTCATCTCAGGCTATTACAATATTGCTATTACGCCAATTTCCAGCAGAGATGCCATTCCCACCGCGACCACCTATCACACTTGCTGCTGTAGGCTAATACATTTCTGTTCTTGTAATACATAGGCCTACCTTTAAACGTAGGCCTTTTATAGCCTATGTGGCTATTGTTACGGCTCTCTTGCTCCGCTGGCCGTTAGTAGGCTGGTGGGTGGAGTTGGAGAGCCGATTGGTTATGAGTACACGCCTCATGTTTTACTTTATTTTGTATGTGTTTTGGTTACTTTAAATACATTTATATTTTGATCAGTGAATTCCCTGTGTGGTCTCCCTATTCTGTCATGGCTCTACGAGCTGGGTCGTGACAAAATGGGGGCTTAGCGTCCGGGACATGGTTATTTTTGTAACTTTCTGAAACCTGGATGGGTTGGATTTTGTAGGTATGTTTGCGGCATAACATTCCTTTTGGCTAGCGCTTTGTTTGGACGTTTTTTTGAAGTTGAGTACAGGGTGCTCTTTTGTTTATGAAATTCGTAATTTCTTAGCGCTATTGGGAGATACACGGGGAAATCTGTGCAGCTAACCATAGCATGGCCACATCTTTGAATCAGGCGATTCTGCCAGATAGCTGCCGCCGAGGCCGACACTCAGCCTGAATCGGCCCAGATCTGTCGGCTAGCTTAGATGTAGCCGCATAGCTAAACACGTTTATTGTCTGGTTTGTCTGTTGATGTTCACCAAATTCAGGAAAACATTAGCTAACGTTATCTCTTTCAGAAATGTTCTTGACCGTTAATTACCTGGATCTGAGGTAACGTTAAATTAAAGGAAGCCACAGCTAATGTTAACTCAGCTTGCTAAGTTATTTTTCTAATGTTAAGCTATTAATTAAAAATAAAGTTAACGGTAAAGTGGCTGCAAGGATAGTTAACGTTAGTGAAATATATTCTGAGACAACTATTCATTCTCGCCTCTCATTTCTTTAGTTACTTGGTCGTTACAGTGCCTGTTGCTATTACATTGCTATGCTAACAACAGCTCTCGGTAATGTTAACGTTAGCAGTGACCCATCTATATCTACTGCATATCTGGCAGCAGGGTGATGGTTTAAGGCTTGTTTGATAACCTACGTCAGACCCTTGATGACTTAGAACCATTTAGCCAACCATGTATTCCATACTGTTCCAGCATAATTTACAGCTAAATATAGTCCCACCTCCCAATTCCCTTAGACATCCATTGAAATGCAGAGGTTATATTTTCGCTTGTAACGCTGTGTTCACACAGCAATCGACTGGTCGCTGATTCGGTCAATTCTACGAGGCTGGGGGCGGGGCAAGAGCTTCCTGTTGTGTCATCCAAGTCAGTTCGTGCTGCTACAATTTTTTGATACAGATAAACAACGGCAGTAGCCTACGTATAACAAAGACATATTTGCGATGCATCCTATTCTTTATAGTTATGCCATGACACTGATAATGATGTGTTCTCGCTAGCTAGCGATAGGCTAGCCTATATCTATTTTCGTCGCGAGCTAGTGATCTTTATCTATCTATATAGATACATTATTATGATTATTTCTAAACGGTTCATCCGATATGGATGAAAACACCCGCTAATTAAAGCTGACAGTCTGCACTTCAACCTCATTGTCATTGTATCATTTCAAATTCAGTGCGAGAGTACAGAACCAAAATAACAAAATATGTGTCACTGTCCAATGAATTATGGTGCTCACTGTATGTTGTTTTCAGAGACTTAGACATGACCTAGACAGGCTGGTTTTTTTTCCCCCATTCAAGGGGGAATCCCTTGCGCGGGTTATCTTTGACACCCCTCTGCGCTGTTCTCGACTGACTTTTGAATGAATTGGCGCTTTATAGACTGCTAGACAATATTGCATTGGTATAAAAGTTTAAAACCCCATCACTGCGGTGATGGAAATTGAATCGTATGGATTTTCACTAAAAAAAATTTAAGAACTACCATTAGGAAAATAATGTGAGATTGTGTATTTTACTGTTTTGGATTTTTGTATCGCCGGCCTGTCCACTGGCCCTGCAGGCCATTGAAAAATTACTGGGGTTTAAAACCTTTTGACTTCCCACTTATTTAGCATCACTGATGGCTACATGTTGTGATGTTTTTGAAGATATTACAAGAGAACTAAATGAGGAGCAGTTTCACATGATTAAATTGTCTAGCCTACACTGTAAAGCCCAAGAGTTCAATTGGCTTGAATCATTTGAGTATAGGGAAAGTATTCACTTGCCATTAAGGTTTAGGTCAGTGTGATTCAAGGTAATTGGTTTCCTAAAATTATTTGAGTAAACTGAACTTAGCAGTTTTACAGTGTAGCCTACATGGTAACCTGCCTACTTATATTTTATGTTAAAGCATAAAACACTGATTTGTCCATAGTGGAGTTTAAATTGAAATGGTGACAATCATTTTCATTGATTTAATTACAACACATCCATTTCTCTTATTGACCAAGAGAAGAAGGACCGGTCAGTGATTGTTAGCTGGCAACTACCGGACTTTGGCCGGTAATGTTTTAAGTCCGCAAATGAAAATAAATTAAATAAAAAGTCTATTTTATTTATTTATTTAGCCAAATAAAAATAAAAAATGATACTTGTGTCTGTCATTTTTAAATTAAACTAGACTGTTGATGAAATGATTAGAGACAGATGGCCTAAAAGTTATTTATCCCTCTGGCCATCCATCCTGATGGTCTGACGAGTTTGTGTGCCGGCAACCAGTCCAGCGAGTGTCCTCAGTCCAGCGAGTCGTGACTACTATACAGCTACGGATAGCTTACGCTAGCAATCTACACATTGCCAAAATTCCTTTTGTCAAGAAGCCTAGCAGCACTAATGCAAATAGTGAAATGCAGGCCATTAGGCCTATAACTGAAGTCTTAGAGTCTAGCACATATCTAGCCTACATTTTTGTTTGAATAATACTGGAAATCAAATACTTTGCTATGTTTTATGCAATAGCCTATGTCATTCATTCAGTTTTCGATTGTTGTCAATTCAGATTTTATTGAGATGGGCTATTCATTTAAAATCCAAAACATGGATTATATGGCAACATGTCACAGTTGGGCCAGTTCTGGCTCAGGTTTGGTCCAAGCATGGCACATTAGTGATGGGCATTCCGAGTCTTTTCGAGGAGCTGGATCTTTTGGCTCCGTTCACTGAAAATAGCCGTCCGTTTGGCTCTCATGTGGCTCTTCGTTCACTAATACTTCTGGGCTTTAAAATAAATAAATAAATAATGCGGTTTGATATGGCGAGGGTATTGAGAATCGTTGCTATAAGTGTCGGACGCATGCGACAGTGCTGCTAATGTGTCTACGATATTTCTATCATAGTGCAATGTAGACCTATGTTTATTGTTATATTAATTATAATTTATATGATATTAATTACCCACACTTTAAATGGCTTTGACTAATTTGAGCGCCGTCTTAAAGTTAATTAGCCTACGTTCTTTAACGCATGCTGCATATTATTGCCACCCAGGTTAAACAATCTCAAGTAGTTCTCTTTGTCATTAGCATTTCTTAATCACTATAGGTTATTTAGGCGATTTTATAAGCGATTATTCAGCAAATGAATTGTTTGATTGTTAGGCTACGTAAGCTAAACAAACGGAAACAAATACTAATGCATTAGCTACACCCAGCTTTTTCCAGCGCGCCGTAGCCTAGGCTACACATATTTTGTTTTATGAGACAAAGAAAAATGCTAGCACCAAAAAACTTGCTGTAGCCTATTCATTGATATTTGTTATTCAGTTAATTATCTGCTTGATTTATAATTAAGAACTATAAATGGAAACAGGTTGGGAGTTATATCCGTAGGTAGTCTAAGGTTACAGAAGGCCTATTTACAGCCGACCGGCGCTTTCTGTCTGGTCACATAATGTTGGTTAACATGGGAAAAAAAGAGCCAAACAAAATGTCTCGTTCACCGAAAGGAATCGGTTCTATACGTTCACCAAAGAGAGCCATTCAAAAAGAGCCATTCGTTCGCGAACGACCCATCACTATGGCACATATGGCACAGTGCCGGCTGGCCGGAATCGGGCCGCATGAATTGGCCCAGATTCTGGCCGTAATTCAAGACCGAGGCTGAGCCGACTCAGAAGCCAAACCTGGGCCACAACCAAGCCGACTCAGATGCTGCACTCGGTCCATATCTGGGCCACATACATTTGGCTACTTGGGTTTTGACTACTTCAGGTGTTCTAAGTTTGATTGTGGCTTTCAAAATGATTTGCATAATGTCTGTAATTACTGTCGTGAGAAGGGACATTGGAAAAGTGACTGCCCTGTTCTTAATAAAAGCCAACCCCCTAAAAGTCAGTATTCAGGTAGTGGGGCCTGTGTAAAGTCTGCCGTGTTAGCAGTGCCTGTCCGTACCCAGTTTAATCTCAGTGAACCGTCTAACGTCCAGTTACATCTGTCCAGTTCACGTGAAAACGAGTCAGATTACTCGCCATTTGTTACAGAGGGTTATATATCACTTGTTGATAGCAATGACAAGGTGCCAGTGAAAGTTCTGCGTGACACAGGCGCATCAGAGTCATTTGTTTTGGAGTCGGTGTTGCCTTTTTTTTCGGAGACAGATACTGGGAGCAGTGTTCTGATCCGTGGAATAGGGTTAAACACTTTGTTTGTCCCATTACACAGGATTGTACTTCAGTCAGGTGATTGGGGTATGGCCTTCGCTGCCTATTGCTGGAGTTTCTGTGATTCTGGGGAATAACCTTGCTGGTGGACGTGTCTGGCGTTATGTTTCTCCGCCTTTGATAGTTACGCCAATGCCATCTTTTTTTGGGGAACCTGATGAATGTGGTTAACCAGAGGTGTTTACCGCTTGTGCGGTGATGCTGCTTATATTAAAACATGTCATACATGTCAGTTGACTGGGAAGCCCAATCAGATGGTGAAGCCTCCTCCATTGTATCCTATACCAGTTATGGATCAGCCTTTAGAATATTTGATCATTGATTGTGTCGGTCCTCTGCCTAAATCAAAAGCTGGCAGTAATTATTTATTAACCATTATGTGTCAAGCGACCAGATATCCTGCTGCCTATCCTTTGCGTACAATTACAACAAAATCTGTGGTGAAAGC
This sequence comes from Ilyophis sp. 1 JC-2022, assembly GCA_022702515.1. NCBI lineage: Eukaryota > Metazoa > Chordata > Actinopteri > Anguilliformes > Synaphobranchidae > Ilyophis > Ilyophis sp. 1 JC-2022. Next base: position 2,424,757 of record CM040406.1, read on the forward strand.
CTTGCCTCAGTTTATTTGTATTTTTGGTATACCCAAGGTTATTCAGAGCGATCAGGGATCAAATTTTACTTCTCATATGTTTGCACAGATTTTACAGCAGCTTCACATTAAGTGCACAAAGTCAGGGAGCCTTGGAGCATTTCCATCAAACGTTAAAATTCTTGTTATGGGCTTATTGTACTGAATTGGACCGAGATTGGGAAGAAGGCTTGCCTTGGCTAATGTTGGCAGCTAGAGAGGTGTTGCAGGAGAGTACTGGGTTTAGCCCTAATTATCTTGTGTTTGGGCACACTGTGCGTGGTCTTTTTACAGTGTTGCAGGATGATTGGACCACCTAAAAATGTGTTGCATTACGTTAATGATTTCCGTCTTTCATCCGCCCAGGATAGAACGAAACAACTGTTTGATCGCCGGGCTGAGCGTCGTCACTTCAGCGCGGGGGATCAAGTCCTGGCGCTCTTACCTATAACTGGCAAAAAACCTTTTCAGGCAAAATTTACTGGTCCTTTTACGGTAGAATGTCAGGTTTCTGAACAAAACTACCTGATCCTACTCCCACTCCTAATCGAAGGAAGTCTACTCAGCTTTGTCATATTAATTTATTAAAGCCATATTATGTTCGTTCGTCTGATTCTGCTCCAGTTATTTTGTATCCACATGCTTCTACAAACACTAAGCCGGTACTTTTGGCAGCTGCTGATGGCCCCGCAGTTTCCTCTATTTTCATGGTGGCATCATGTAGCGAAGATGTTGTTGTACCTGATGATTGTGTTTTGCGAGGCCGGTTGAAAAATTCAGAATCTCTGTGTAATTTGGAGGCAATATTGGATCATTTGTCTGCGTTTCGGCATGCTAATTTGATTACTTTGATTAATGAGTATTGTTGTTTGTTTGCTGATATCCCTTCTCGCACTAGTGTAGTCGAACACAATATAGACTTTAGGAATGCAGAGCCCATCCGCCAGCGTTTCTATCTCGTTTCCGTTGATAAACATAAACGGTTAGATTCTGAGATAAAGTATATGCTCGATAATGACACTGCCAAACCTTCATTTTCCAGTTGGGGTTCTCCATGTATTTTGGTGAATAAGCCAGATGGCACGTTTAGGTTCTGTATTGACAACAGGAAGGTAAAAGCTGTCACCAAGCCTGATTCTTACCCGCTTCCGCATATGGATGATTGTGTTGATCAGGTCGGTTCTGCAAAATTTGTTAGCAAATTTGATTTGTTGAAGGGTTACTGGCAAGTGCCCTTATCGTCGAGAGCTTGTGAGATTTCCGCTTTTATTACTCCTTCAGGGCTATATTCTTATTCTTATTTTTCAGCGCCTCATGAATCGTGTGGTTTCTGGGTTAGAAGGTTGTGCTGTATATTTGGACGACGTTGTCGTTTTTAGCAAAACTTGGGACCAACATCTATGTTATGTGTGCGCCCTGTTCGACCGCCTATCTGAGGCATGTCTCACTGTTAAGCTGGCGAAGTGCGAGTTTGCCAGGGCAACAGTGACGTACCTCGGTAAAGTAGTTAGGCAGGGTCAAGTACGGCCTTTGCATGCTAAAGTGTTAGAAATTGACCAGTATCCTCCTCCAACCACTAAAAAGGAGTTGATGCGTTTCTTGGGTATGGTGGGATAATACTTTTTGTAGCAATTTTTCCTCTGTGGTAGCGCCACTGACTGACTTATTGAGGGCCACAGCTGAATACATTTGGTCCCCACACTGTCAAAAGGCTTTTGAGGAGGTTAAGACCCTCCTCTGTTCTATTCCCGTACCCGGCACATAAAGGAGATTGAAAATTTTGGCAGATGCGTTGTCACGGGCCCCGGTTTTGAGTTCCCTCAACCAGTAAGCCTGTCCCTTACCCTTTCCATTCCTCCGTTTCTTAATTGCTTCTGTGAGTGGGTTGCTGAAGTGGGGGGTGGGTTGGTGTTTGAGTTGGGTGGGCCAGTTTGGGGTTTATGTGCATGTTTTGGAGTGGTCTTGGGGCCTGTTGGTCCCTGTTTTTATGAGGGGAGGTGTTACGGCTCTCTTGCTCCGTTGGCCGTTAGTAGGCTGGTGGGTGGAGTTGGAGAGCCGATTGGTTATGAGACGCACCTGTTGGGTCGTTTTACTCTATTTAATCGTTATCTCTTATGACCAGCTCTCGCTGATTCTCTCCACGTATGTGTTTGGTTGGATTTTTGCATCTTACTACACTCACTATGATACTTTTCACTCATTCAAGCATATGAATACACAACTGATAACTTACAGACTTCCACGCCTCATGTTTGACTTTATATGTGTTTTGGTTACTTTAAATAAATTAATATTTTGATCAGTGAATTCCCTGTGTGGTCTCCCTGTTTTGTCATGGCTCTACGAGCCGGGTCATGACACTATATACAAACATTAGGCTACGCATTTTTATGGGTTGCCTATATTATGCAGCCTATATCTAAGCTACTGTATGTGACTATTCTGACCTAATCTACATTTATTCTGTTGTAAATTTCTGAAGCCTACAGCCTCTTCTTCAATTTGAACTTTAAAACATGGATGTGCAGTGAATAGTTCTTGAGATACGACACTTAACTAGTAGGGCCTAGATGAAAATTGCTTCGAGTGGGCCAAATTTAATAGGGTTAACTGATTTCGTAAGTCCTTCACTTGAATTGAACAACTGTTGCCGTGTGGATACTACAGACTCAAACTGCAAATGAGACAAGTTAAGTCAGAAATGGTAACAAAAAAATTAAAAATCTCCAATCCAGTAGGTTGCCAGGTTAGGTAGCCTACATGAGTAACCAGCTAGTGACCAGCCAATTCAGTTTCAAATCCACTGGGTAGCTATGCTATGCAGTAACCAGCCTCTGCGAATCAAGCCGGCTTCTCATTCACCACCGCCGGACTCTCATTAACATTAGTTTTAATACATCATAAAATCAAAAAAACCTAATGCCTACAGCATTAATCTCAAGTAATCGATTCACTTGCATGTAAGCTTCGCCTACCCACACACACTAAACTGAGGACGATGGATTGCTTCACACTGTTTCGTCCCCACGCTCCACCCTGCCCCGCCCCACAGACTATGATTGGACAGTTGATTGCATTTATCGAAGTGCTCCGTGACAAAATGAAATGCAATCACAGATTGCAGGTCAAATAAATACAATCACGAGTATTCCTTTGAATTTTGTCACGTATCGTGCGGCATGCTATGCTGACAAAGCTAAATGCAATGGGCTCGTTTGCATTAAAATTTTGTCACGGAAATCACGCAGCTGGCGATGAAAAGTAATACACCCCGTATTGTATTTCAGTATGAGTGTTTTTAGAGAACACACAATGAAATGCAATGCAATATGCGGTTTGTTTTTAATTATGGCATGATAAATGCGCATCCTTACATAAAAGCAAACTCAGATATGTATTACATTTCACGATGTGTCGCTAAAGCGATTGCATTTAATTAAGTCACTAAACATCTTCCATACTCCTACAGCTTTTAAGTTAGACGTGCCATTCCAACTTTATAATGTTGACCTTGGCTCAGAGTAGTGTGCTTATATACAGATGTTTGATATCTTTTATATTTTGTGAGATATTTAAGCTTAAAATGTATTTTTTGTCCCATCCAAATTAATGTTGACCCTTGTGATGTCACAATGTACTCTCTGCCCTCTAGTGCTTTCGAGCTTGAGACCTGAAATTTGGTACAAAGCAAAAACTTTGCCTCAAGAACCCATAGGCCATTGAGACAGAGCTCAAATAAGCCCCACCCACCCCGGAAGGAAAACACATCCCGCTCTCGCCCTCCATTTGACTTGACGTGCTGGTGCCTTCTTGTCATTTTGATCTGTTAGCTAACAGCATAAAAATGCCTAAAAGTTGTTGTTTGGTATGATGCACTACAAACAAGGTAAAAAACCCAGAATTGCAGTTTTATACGATTCCGAACCGCCAAATGGAGCCCATAAGACGAGAAAAGTGGATTCGAGCAATAAGACGGGAGGCATTGGCGGATATGCTTACGTGTGCAGCAGGCATTTTTTCCACAGGTAGCCTAATGGCCCTGTCACACTATTGCGTATCGTACTAGCGTATGCCAGCGTATGAAAAATATCACTCATGCGCTGATATACGCTGACATACGCTAGGGGTACGTTAGGCATTGGTTGTATACGTTTCAAGCACGGTGGCATACGCTGGCATACCGCGAGGCACAAAAAGTTTTTTAAGCATGCTTAAAAATTTTGTGCGTATTCGGACATATGGTTTATACGCTAGCTACCGGCGTTTTCCCATTGGTGACACTGTTTTGTGCGGATTGTATTCCCCCACGACGGGCGTGGTTTTCAGAGTATGACGCGTGTCGCTCTGTCTCTATATGGGCGTAGCCGATCACAAAAAAGGCCAGCCCATTCACGCCGTTTGAGCTAGAGACCTCAAATTTAGTACATAGGTACCTTTCCTCACTCGCAACAAATTTGCCTCAAAAAACCATATGCTCTGCCCAAAGGGGGCGTGGCCTAACACAAAAAATGCCAGCACACTCACACTGTTCGAGCTCGAGACCTGAAACCACTTCATCCACCGTAGCAACCACCTACTAAAACCCTAGAAACCACCTAGTACACCCTAGCAACCACCTACTAAAACCCTAGCAACCAACTAGTAAGACCCTAGCAACCAATTAGTAAAACTCTAGCAACCACCTAGTAACACCTAGCAACCACCTACTTCACCCTAGCATCCACCTAGTAAAACCCTAGCAACCAACTAGTAACACCCTAGCAACCACTGACAAAGGCCCTAGCAACCAACTAGTAACACCCGAGCAACCACCTACTAAGACCCGAGCAATCAACTAGTAAGAGCCAAGCAACCAACTCGCGAGACCCTAGCAACCACCTAATAACATCCTAGCAACCACCTAATAACATCCTAGAAACCACCAACCAAGACCCTCGCAACCAGCTAGTAACACCCTAGCAACCAACTAGCAACAACATAGCAACAACCTAGTAACACCCTAGCAACCACCTAGTAACACCCTAGCAACAAGCTAGTAACACCCTAGCAACCAACTAGCAACACCATAGCAACCAACTAGTAAGACCCTAGCAACCAGCTAGTAACACCTACTGAGACCCTAGCAACTAACTAGGAAGACCCTAGCACCCACTTAGTACACCCTAGCAACCACCTATTAAGATCCAAGCAACCAACTAGTAACACCCTAACAAGCAACTATGACACCCTAGCAACCACATAATAACACCCTAACAACTACCTCCTACACCCTCTCACACTAATTGGCCAAAAGGGGGTGTGGTAATGAAATGGTAGTGGGCGTGGTCTATCAACAAAAAAAGCCAGCACACACCCCATTCGAGTTATAGACCTGGAATTTGGTACATAGGAGCCTCTCCTCACGAGCAACAAATTTGCCTCAAGAACCCATAACATCCCCCAAAGGGGGCGTGGCCTATCACAAAAAAGGCCAGTTCAACCTAGAGACCTGACATTTGGTACATAGTTCACTAGCAACAAACTTTCCTGAAGAACCCATAGGCTGTGCCCAAAGGGGGCGTGACTGTAGGCGTGGCCTAGCACAAAAAGGTGCATAACTTCTTAACTAATTAATGTAACGCCACAAAACTTTGACGAAAGGGTTGTCATGGGCCCATAGATAATAGAATATGGGTGGTACCATTTGCTTGTCTGCCGGTGCAGAGCAACCACACTTGCATCTTCTCAGGAAATGCACATTTCTAGTTCCTTTTTGAATTTTATTTGGAAGAATAATACGCACAGATTTTAAAAAGTCAATCCTTTCAAATAAAAAGTCTGAGGGTGGTCTTCAGGTGTTTCTTGATATTAACAATACATTTAAGGTTAAGTGGTTAAGAAAATGCATGTATAACCCTGTCTCAATTTGGTATTTTATTCCAAATCAAATTTTCAACAAAATTGGTGGTCTTAAATTTGTTTTGATTTGTAATTATTTGCCACCAAAGCTTCCCATTAAATTATCTAAATTCCACCAACAAGCTTTATTAGCCTGGAAATTATGCTATGTACAGGTGCAGCTCAAAAAATTTGAATATCGTGAAAAAGTTCAATATTTTTTGTCACTCATGTCAGAAAGTGAAACTCATATATTATATAGATTCATTACACATAGTGAAATATTTCAAGCCTTTATTTCTTGTAATTTTGATGATTATGGCTTACAGCTAATGAAAACCCAAATTCAGTGTCTCAGAAAATTAGAATATTACATAAGATCAATAAAAAAGGATATTTTAAACAGAAATGTCAGCCTTCTGAAAAGTATGTTCATTTCTATGCACTCAATACTTGGTTGGGGCTCCTTTTGCATGAATTACTGCATCAATGCGGCGTGACATGGAGGCGATCAGCCTGTGGCACTGCTGAGGTGTAATGGAAGCCCAGGTTGCTTTGATAGCGGCCTTCAGGTCGTCTGCATTGTTGGGTCTGGTGTCTCTCATCTTCCTCTTGACAATGCCCCATAGATTCTCTATGAGGTTCAGGTCAGGCGAGTTTGCTGGCCAATCAAGCACAGTAATACCATGGTCATTGAACCAGCTTTTGGTACTTTTGGCAGTGTGGGCAGGTGCCAAGTCCTGCTGGAAAATGAAATCAGCTTCTCCATAAAGCTTGTCAGCAGAAGGAAGCATGAAGTGCTCTAAAATTTCCTGGTAGATGGCTGCGTTGACTGTGGACTTCAGAAAACACAGTGGACATCGCACCCCAAATCATCACTGACTGTGGAAACTTCACACTGGACTTCAAGCAATGTGGATTCTGTGCCTCTCCACTCTTCCTCCAGACTCTGGGACCTTGATTTTCAAATGAAATGCAAAATTTACTTTCATCTGAAAAGAGGACTTTGGACCACTGAGCAACAGTCCAGTTCTTTTTCTCCTTAGCCCAGGTAAGACGCTTCTGATGTTGTCTCTGGTTCAGGAGTGGCTTGACACGAGGAATGCGACATTTGTAGCCCATGTCCTGGATTCGTCTGTGGTGGCTCTTGATGCACTGACTCCAGCCTCAGTCCACTCCTTGTGAAGCTCCCCCAAATTCTTGAATGGATTTTGCTTGACAATCCTCTCAAGGCTGCGGTTATCCCTGTTGCTTGTGCACCTTTTTCTACCACACTTTTTCCTTCCACTCAACTTTCTATGAATATGCTTGGATACAGCACTCTGTGAACAACCAGCTTCTTTAGCAATTACCTTTTGTGGCTTACCCTCCTTGTGGAGGGTGTCAATGACTGTCTTCTGGACATCTGTCAAGTCAGCAGTCTTCCCCATGATTGTGTAGCCTACTGAACCAGACTGAGAGACAATTTAAAGGCTCAGGAAACCTTTGCAGGTGTTTTGAGTTAATTAACTGATTAGAGTGTGACACCATGAGTTTCCAATATTTAACTTTTTCACAATATTCTAATTTTCTGAGACACTGAATTTAGGTTTTCATTAGCTGTAAGCCATAATCATCAAAATTACAAGAAATAAAGGCTTGAAATATTTCACTATGTGTAATAAATCTATATATTATATGAGTTTCACTTTCTGAAATGAGTGACAAAAAATATTGAACTTTTTTCACGATATTCAAATTTTTTGAGCTGCACCTGTACATGTTTCACCTGATAAAGTGTTCATTTTGAATAATGCAGACATTACTATATGGAACAAGTCTATGTTTTTCCCGAAGTGGCATCAAAGAAATATTGACCATGTTTTGTATATGCTTGATAAGTCAGGTAATTTACTTTCTTATGAGCAATTCATGACAGTTCATAATTTTCCAGTGCCTTTTAGAGAATTCAACAATTTAGTCAAAGCAATCCCAAAAGGGTCATTCAGACAAATCAGATAAGATTGTTGCAGCACCGTCTCAGATTTTGTTCAAACCTTGTCTATATCATGAATGGGTCCCAAAACAAAGGCTTGTAAAATATTTCTGTTCAAATCCTATGTTTTCATTTTTTTTCAGCCCTTGATATTATTTCATTTTTATAGCCTCAAAAACACCTCATGTTTGGGCATTAATATCTTGACAAGTATTGTTCCTAACCTCACCAAACATTGTAGGATGGAAGACAAACATATTTTGTGTATGCCAAAACCATTAAAAGCCTGTACTGCATGCCATTTTATTTTTATAAGGCCCTAGATTTGTTAAAAAGTGCAAAATCCCTAAACGAGAGTGATATTGAGGGTACTATCACATTTTTGATATCAATCATTATTTTCTTAGCAAATACCATCTTTTATTAATTTTGTGCCAATATTTGCGGGCTTTACGACCAATAGACATGAAGATATTATGAATAAAACAAGGCATATAAAACAAATGGTAGCATATTTTGGTCATTTTCATAGGACGAAAATGGTATGTCGGGTAGCTAGTAGGAACATAAAAACGTACATGGAAATTGCTTGATGTATGGTTTTTAAGGGTACAAAGTGCCAATGTCCTTCCGTTTTTCCTTCATACAAAAATAGACACAGATTTGAGAGATATTTTACCTATGGCAGAAAAATATCCATTTCAGGATTAAATTATTTTGCCTCAGTATCTCCATGATTATTGAATTCCAGTGTCATAGGAATTGTAAGAAATAAAGGATAAACATGTTTTCAGTATGTTCATTAGAATAGAGGGCATTTGAGATGGGAATTGCGTCTCTGGTAAAGTCATGGATAAGTTAAATATTTTGATAAAACCTCTGGTATAAGAAGGAATAAATGGTATCCTAAATGAGCACTTCCGAGCCACCAATCAGTGAATAATGGAGCATAGGGATTCCACTTATTAAGAAAACACCAAGCATGTACCCAATTCAGTCATGTTGTTCAAGTTATATGGTTAAAGGATAATAGTTTTCATCACGTCATTTCTAGTACATAATTTTGTACATTGCACATCATTTTCAATAAAGTTATTTGAATTTTATTATTGAGTATCTTATTCTTTTTTAAATATGGGATATAGAATTTAACCACTCCATTGAATATAGTATCTATCAGAGCCTTTTTCTATGATGAGGCCCTGATAGTAAAGAGTATAGCTTGCATTAATGACCTATAATAAAATGAGCCTACAGAAAACATGTATTTCTTTACTCCAATCAATATTTCAGAGGCTGGGACACACAAGTAGAGATAATAAGGGAAGACCCTGCTTCTTCATTATGAACGTTTTTTTCTCAGAGGTAAAACAATGCCTTTAACTACATTTTGGTCCTATGAAAATGACCAAAAAATGTTACAACGCCTTGTTTTATTCTTAATATCTTCATGTCCATTAGTGGTAGAGACCTCAAATATTGGCAAAAAATTGATAAAAGATTGTATTTGAAAAAAAAAGAAAAAGATTGATACCATATGGGTGCAAAAAATGGGTTTATAATACCCTCAATATCACTCTCGTTTAGGAATTTTGCACATTTTTCCAAATCTAGGGCCTTCAATAGGCATTCAGTACAAACTTGTAATGGTTCAGTCATACTGAGAACACGTTTGTCTTCCATCCTACAAAGTTTTGTGAGGCTAGGAATAATACTTTTCAAGATATTAATGGCCAAACATGGCTTTCCAGATATGGCATTTTTAAGAGCGTAAAAATAAAAAATATCAAGGGCCAAAAAAATATAAAAACATTGGAATTGAACAAAAATATTTTACAGGCCTTAGTTTTGGGACCCAAACATTTGAACAAACTTTGAACAAAATCTGAGATGGTGCTGCAACCACTTTCCTGGATTCTGTCTGATTTGACACGGAATGACCCAAAAGGATTATCGCAATTAATGAGAAGTAATTTATCTTTTGGGTATAATTATAGAACTAAATCAAAATTGATATTAGGGGTTGTTGAAATACTAGATAAGAAATGTAACAATAAATACATACGATGCATTTTTACAAAGAATGAGGAGAACCATTCCTTGAGGTAAGGTAAAAAACATGGATGCTTTATAAATTCTGCATTTCAAACAAGATGAGAGAAATACACTTCAAGATGTTACATAAGATTTATCCATGTAAGGGTTCTCTATGCCAGAGGCACGGAGGAAGTGTTGGAGATCCAGGTGCGACAGATAAGGAGTCTTAAAGTGTTCTAATGAACACCACAGAAACGGACAATAATCCGTAGTGGAAAGGGGAAAAATAGGGAGAACACAATTAACCTCGCGATAAAAACGAGGAACTCGATATCCGAGCAAAACAAAATAAATAAGCTGTAACGCTTATCTAACTCCCGTTTGTGGAGCAAATAACCAGAAAGAAAAGAGAAACTCAAGACCCCTAAGACTTGGGTTAGAGCACTCGTAGGTATGAGTGTAAAAACAAAGAAACGAAAACCCTAAGCTCTGTGATAAGAGCGAAAAAGATCACTTTGCTTTTTCTAAATTGTACTGCTAACAAGTCCCGCGTTCGGTCGATAGCAGTACAACTTCCTATACCTTTTTACCGGCTCGAATGTTACGTGAAATAACATGGAAGCAATGAGAAACGGAGAAAGCAGGGTATAAATAGTGAGCGGAAATGCAGGACAGGTGAACTCACTAATTACTGAGACGAAAGCAAAACCCGTCGCGGAACAAAGAAAAATCCGATAGATTACCAGTAAAAGACTGTAAAAGAAAACAAAAAGCAGAGATAAGGAAAGAAGGGCATGATCCATGACAATCCAGCTAATGCAATAATTTCTAAATTTCCTGAGGTGGAAGATACCTGCTCTTTTTGTAAAAAGAATGGAGAAACAATTGTGCATTTGTTCTATGAGTGTGGTTTGGTAGAAAGGTTTTGAAAAAAACTAAGCACTTATATATATGATCTTATAAACTGTAAATACTTTTTTAGTATGATAGATATAATTTGTTACTATGAAAATAAACATAATGTGGGTTTAGATTTAGTGGAGCATTTTTTTTATACTGGCAGGAAAATCTTTAAGAACAAAAATTTAAGAAATAAGTCCTTAAATTTACTACGTAATGCAAAATGTAAGTTGTTTTTGAAGCATTATACTATTATTGTGAAATAAGCCCAATGCATGTGATATGCTATTTATTTTAATTATCCTCTCTTATCATCTTAATATATATTTGTTTTATTCACTTTTGGTTTTCAATTATAGATTTTAAGGCTCGTTATTTTTGTTTTTTATTTAAAGCCCCAGGGAACAAATATTCGTGATTGCCTTCTAATTAAGTTAATTTGTCTTGTGGACATACAATATGCATATACTTGGATTGGAAATAATTACTTTCTGAATTCCAGAGATACTGGATACTTTTACCCTAGTTTTTTTTTTACCTTCGATTGAAGTTGGGCGGTACTATAAGTGGAAATGGTGACGTCACTAATCCAACATCAATCACAAGGCTGATGTCGCTTGTCCCTCCCACCAGCATTTGTCAAAACGAATGTGTTTCCGCATTAATGCCTTATTCAAACACGGCCAGCGTGTTAGCTAGCCCTGTGGATTTAGCTACTACTTTCAGTAAAGTTACGCGTATCTTGGCTAACGTTGGGCATCATACACACATTTTAGCAATTTTAGGCTTTGTTCCCTAGGGCTTTGACTACTTGTTATGCTGGTACATGTTATGATGACTGTTTTTTTGTATTGAAATGTGCACTGATTTAATAAAAGATAAAATTTTTAACTCTTTCAGCTAGCCCGCAAGCTAATACTGTTTACAGTTGCAACAGGTTCACCGCCTCTCTGGCCGTGTCCAAATCAGCGCACTTGCCTACTATTGAGTATGCCAGTATTTAATTATACTTTTTTAAAAGTACGCAACAAAACAGTGAGCAGTAGCTATACAGTAGGCTACACAGGACGCAGCTAGAAAGGGCTACGATTTGGACACAGCCTCTCTGTGTCTTCGGTCACGCCTCCTTCAGCATGACTTAGTTTTTCAAAAATGAAGAAGGGTAGAGGTATACGTCAAAATGACAAATTTGTTACTTGTGTTGTCAGTATTTACATTCACAGATTGTTTTTTCCACCGAAAAACAACATTATATTAACCAAATTTAACAGATCAAGACACAACTGATCTGTTAAATTTGGTTAATATAATGTTGTTTTTCGGTGGAATTCCCCTTTAAAGTATATCCAAACAACTGACATTTTTCTTCTATATTTTTATAATAATTTTTGCAGAAACTTGATGCCACGCTATGTTGTCAGTATCGGAGCATTTTTATGAGTACAAGTACAGTTTCGGACCCCACACCAGCACTGGTATTGGTGCATCCCTAATTGTTAATGCCCAATAGACCATAATGTTCAATGGGGAGACATTACCCTATCTACTCAACATTATCATACTAAATGGCGGATTATTTTATCTTAATATTATCTGGAAAATGCATTTCTTCACATTTATCTAAGCAATCCCTAAAGAGGACATCACAAGTCTGCAGTGTCCATCCAAGGTCATTCTAATTTTTGATTTGTTTCAGTAGGCAATCTTAAGCAATCCACAGTTTTCTATTCAATGTTTTACAAGCAAATGGATGTATTGATACTTGAATCCCAGTGTGCAGTTCCACCCTGTTCAACTGACCAAGCCTCACCTCTGCTTTGAGGTCCTTTGCAAGCTTGTGCTGGACAGTAAGGTAGAATTTGAAGAAGAGGCTGATTGTCAGTGTACACCTGTATCGAACTAATCCACCAGGGGCAGAGGGGTCAAGGGTCATTTCCTCAGCCAATAGCAAACAGGCTTCTTGCATCAACTCTTCACTCCATGTCCTACACAGGAACATCCATCCATTAATACCAAGCACAGGTGAGGCCTCATGAGATTTTAAAATATTTAAAAAGTCAGACAAACTTTATTTGGCTTGTCCAAGACTGCATTTGAAATACATCCATGAAGATAAAGTAAATACTTTTCAACCCAAAAACTATGCTTCAACTTTATAGAACCTGTAAGTATGTAATGATCTTTAGCTAGCTAGAGTTTAAGTCAAGTGGTATACTCATTTGAATATTTTTTTGAGCACAATAATGGTCATCGCCGACATATGGTGTATTGCCTTTCTTTCTGTCTTTTTTAAAATTATACCTGATGTGGTAGCAAACATCCAAACTTCAGAGACAATGTGAAATGCTTCTGGAAAAAAAACCACACTGATATCTATTGGATGTTGATAAGACAGCCAATCAGCAGCAAGGTCTTGCAGCTTCCACGTGATTGACAAAAACACATTACATGATCACATGGAAGCTGTATGCCCTTGTTGCTGATTTGGATGTCTTATCAACATCCAATAGATATCAGTGGTGATTTTCTCCCCAGAAGCATTTCACGTAGCCTCTGATGGAGGTTTGCTACTGCATCAGGTATAATTAAAGAAAAAAAAAAGTTAAACAATTATAAAATGAGTATATCACCCAGCCCTAATAAACCCATACATTATACTTTCACAACAAAGCAGAGACTATCATTACACCGATGCAATACATTACTGTTATACCTCAACTGTACTACAATATTATTGTACCTGTACTTTACAGCATTTTGTAAACCTTTACAGAATTGCATGAATGGTATCTAGTTAGCTAAATTGTCTAAACAGCAAGCTTAAACTTTCAAACTTTTACAGCCAGCAAAATTGCAATAATAAAAATGAACAAACAAAAAGAAAAAGTTAATTAATAGAGCCAACTGTTAGCTAGGATAGGTTTCATATTATTCATAAGGTCCATTAGCTGCCACTGCAGTTAACTGCCAGTCTGGAATTATGGTGCAGGCATGGAGTTCTACTAATGTTAAGTTATTGGAGACTTTTAATAACAATACAAAAAAAAAAATTAATAATTTAAAAAACAAATTAAGATTTTAAAAAGTATAAATAATAAAGCTTAACAAAGAACAAGCAACATATGAGGTAGGTAAGCTTAAGGCATTTCAATATTTTTGGTGGTTCAATGATTATTTAATTTGGAGGACACATTTCCACCACATACAGCACTTTGCTATTCAGTGTCAGTAGCAAACTAAATACTAAGGGTGTCGCTTTTCCTCCCATTTTGGAATTTCCAGTTTCACTATCTCAAATGCCTCTGTGCCAGCCAAATACACTCAGAGAGCACGAGAGCTGAAGCATGTGCCCTCTGATACACTTCAGTCACATAGCATATTACAGGGAGGCGAGTGCAGATTGTAAGAGAATCTCTTACTGGTGCGAACTGGAAAATGTTAGGTGCCTGGTGAGTAGCTAGGTGATTTGTTTTTGCTGAGGTAACCCAAGGAACCCTGGCCAAATTAAGCCAACTCTTCCCTGGCAGGGTGAAGCAAATTGTATTCCAACACTGTGGATCAAAATCGTTTCACAAAACATCCCAGCCTTGATCTTGTCATGTCTAGGCTTTAGGGTAATGCACTTGAACATATCAAATGTTTGGCACTGGCAATTGCAATTAACTTTTTGGTTAATATTAAAAACTAAACATCTTCCCTCAGATATATTTTCAAACAGTATGACAATTACATTACTTATAATTAACAGAGAACTTAAATGATATATACAGTACATATATGACGTGATAAGGTAATTCACGACTATTTTTTCTAGATCTTTACTTTTAACTATGTTGTCAAAGCCAACCTGCCAATCAGCTGGTTGCTAGTGTTCTTGGCCAGGACAGTAGTTGGTGCCATTCCTCCGTAGCTGAGCCGGAGGTCTTTCACAGTGTTAGTGTCCTCTTCAAACACAACATTCATCCCACAGGTTACTATGGCAATGTCATCCTCCCGACGTGCGGACTGTTTGAAAGCAGAGAAGTACTGGCCCTAGAAAAGAACAAGAACCAAGCCTCAGGCCAAACATTCACAACACTCAAGTGAAATACCAAGCAGAGCCACTTAAAAGTACATTCTAAAAGTGAGTCCACTGTTCCAGTCCTATTTTGTTTTCTCTTGGATATAAACAGGAAGGTGATTCAGGGATTTCTGACTGCTGTACATGACCACCCTGCAATCTAGAAAAGGGAACTTTCCTCATTTCCATAGGGAACTTTTCTCTCCTGTTCACCTGTGATAAGCAGCTGTGGATTTAGTACTTTTCATATGGAACTTTACTGCCACAGGCTAGTAAACATGTAAAGTTACTTACCTTCTTTGTGTAAGGGATTTCTATGGAGAGCAGAATCTCATCGGGTTTCATGGCTGTTCTTCTGTAGCCAGCAAAGAATTTGTCGTCCATCTCAAGAACTCGTTTGCCTCCTAGACCACAGATTTGTATCAGTATTCTCATTATTATTACTAGTTTAGCAATACAATGATCACTATTTCCACATTATTGAAAGACTCAAATTGCTTGCAAACGCCGTCCTGCCTTTTATGTTGCGTTCTCTGGGGTCCCATGTTACCGGCCTTGGCAAATAATCATAGCAATAAAGATGCGGATTTGAAATATTTCAGCAAGGACAATCAAACGGAACTAAAAAGACCACCATTATACACTGCTCAAAAAAATTAAGGGAACACTTAATCATCACAGTATCACACCAAGTCAATCAAACCAAACCGGTCATGCTGGATGATGTTGCAGGCAGCATAACATTCGCCACGGCGTCTCCAGACGCTTTCACGTCTGTCACATGTGCTCAGTGTAAACCTGCTCTCATCTGTGAAGAGAACAGGGCGCCAATGGCAAACCTGCCAATTCTGATGTTCTCTGGCAAATTCCAATCGAGCTGCATGGTGCTGGGCAGTGAGCACAGGTCCCACTACAGGACGTCGGGCCCTCACAAATTGGACGTCGGGCTCTCCTCGTGTAATGGCCCATCTCCCGGTATCTCCTCCACACTCTTGAGACTGTGCTGGGAGACACAGCAAACCTTCTTGCGACGGCACGTATGAATGTGCCATCCTGGAGGAGCTGGACTACCTGTGCAACCTGAATAGGCTGCAGGTACCGCCTCATGCTACCAGTAGTGACAAGGGCACTGGCAAAATGCAAAACTAGAAAAAAAAAACCGTCAGGAAGGATAAGGAGAGAGACATGGTCTTTGGCCACCACCTGCAAAACCATTTACTTTTTGGGGGTTGTCTTGCTGTTGCCTCTCCTGTCCATTTGTTTTCACTTTCATTTGCACCAAAGCAGGTGAAATTGATTCACAATCGTTTACGCTTCCTAACTGGGCAGATCGATATCCCAGAAGTTTAATTGACTTGGTGTTATACTGTGTTCATTAAGTGTTCCCTTAATTTCTTTGCGCAGTGTATATCAATTGAACAGAGCATACCTGATATTCTTATTTCAAATTGTGCAACATACATCTGTGAAAACAAAGGAAACGCATCCCCTAAAATGCCTTTACATCTAACAATTATCAACTCAGTCAAACAATAATTTGCTAATTCTGTCATAAAGTAAGAAGCAGAAGTGGTAATGGTATTATATCTATTGTTGCAAGGTTCTTCCAGTTAAGGTTATTCTCCAGTATTCAGGGAACATTCTGGAAAACAGCTAACAACTTTAGGTTCCCAGAACATTCCCTGAAAGTTTGGAATTTAGTAAATGTTCTCAAAATAATGATATGATGAGAATATTCCCTAAACAGCCTTACAATATATTTATTGTTCCAAAGACTAGAAAATTCTCACCCTGACATGTTGCAACATCAACCAATACATAGCTCATAAAACACAGATTTCCAGTTCCCCAACATTATTGGAATTATTTTGTATTGTCAGGTAGTTGATCAGACATCTATGATCCACAAAGTCATGTCTTTCTCCAGTGTAGGGCAATGATACAGTGCACCCCAAAAGTGTTCGGACAGTGACACATTTTTTGTCGTTTAGGCTCTGTACTCCAGCACATTGTATTCGAAATGGAACAGTGAATAAAGTTCAGACTTTCAGCTTTAATTTCAGAGTTTGCATATGAACCGTGCAGCAATTGTAGCCCTTTTTATACATTGTCCCATATTTGGTTGCATATGCTTTGCATTCCATGACTTCCTGATGTCTGTGACCCATCAACATCCAAATACTCTTGATATCTCATTTTCAGGTACATTTACAAGCCATACGATAACCTCTCTCCATTTGAATGGATCTCTATAGAAATTAGTGGGGGCGGGGGAGGGCACTAGATTAACCTGTAATTTACGCTGGAACAGTATGGAACACATGGTTGACTAAATGGCTGTATGTAAGTCATCAGGGGTCTGAGGTATCAAACAAGCCTCAAACCATCACTCTTCTGCCAGATATACAGTAGATCTGGATGGATCCCTTTAAGGGCCGTTTCTCCTAAATACTTTTCCTATTGGACTCTGGTCCCCTAAAATGGGGGAGGCTATGTATAAAAAGGGCTACAATTGCTACACAGTTCACCTGATATGGATGTGTACACCCTTAAAGCTGAAAGTCTGCACTTTAACCTCATAGACATTATTCCATTTCAAATCCAATGTGCTGGAGTACAGAGCCAAAACAGCAAATTTGCACACTTTTGGAGTGCACTGTATATAATGCAACCTGGTTAAGTATTTCCCTTCTCTGTCACCTGATGCTCCTGGGACTAACAGACCGACCAAGTTCAAGATATACTTACCTTTAACAGAGGAAGCAACAACATACAGAGTACAAAAACCGTTTACCTTTGGATATTAGGGTGAGCTTGCAGCCAGCAGCCATGAACACAGGGTTGAGGTCAGAAATGGGACTGGCTGTCATTATGTTCCCACCCACAGCCTGACAACCAAAGAACAGCACACACTCAGAGGCAGCATCACCTGTATTAACATACAGTACCCTCCACAATTATTGGCACCCCTGGTAAAGATGAGTAAAAGGGGTTATAAAAACATTCACCTTTTGGTGAATTAGCTTAATCTCACACTGAAAAAATGAAAAAAATCCAACCTTTAACTCAAGTTAATTTATTCTGAGGAAAAAAAAATCCCTCATCAGGAAATAATTATTTTTAACAAAACCATGTGTGCCACAATTATTGGCACCCCTACACATTTTTATGAACAATATGTAACTGAAGCATTTTTTCCATTTATATTTTACTTTTTAAAGTTGATCAGACTGTTTAGGAACTTTCAAGCAGTAATCCATGACTTCCTGTTTCACTGGGGCATAAATATGAGGTGACAAAAATGCCTGTAATGACACAGAGGACATATTCCCTTATTCATACATCAACATGGGAAAGATAAGAGAACACACAAATCAAATGAGGGAAAAGTGTGTTGAGCTCAGGGAATGGCTATAAAAAATAGCTACTCACCTGAAAATGCCCATATCTACCGTTAGGGCAATACTTAAAAAGTTCAAAGCAACTGTTACAAACTTGCCGGGAAGAGGACCCAAGTACATTTTTCCCCCACGCACAGTGAGGAGGGTGGTAAGAGAGGTAAGAAAATCCCCAAGGATCACTGTTGGAGAATTACAGAGGAATGTAGCATCTTGGGGTCATCAAGTCTCCAAAACTACCATTAGACATCGCCCCCATGCCAACAAATTATTTGGAAGGCATGCCAGAAAAAAGCCTGTCCTGTCATTTCACCACAAAGTAAGTGCTTGGAGTTTGCTAAACGCTACTGGAACTTTGACTGGAACCGTGTTCTACGGTCAGATGAAACAAAAATTGAGCTTTTCCGCAACCAGCACTCAAGGTGGGTTTGGCGTAAAAAGAAGGATGGCTATACCAAAAATAACCCGATCCCCACTGTTAAGTATGGTGGAGGTTCCGTGATGTTGTTGGGCTGTTTTATCAAGGTAGCCCTGGGAACCTTGTTATGGTACATGGCATCGTGAACTCCATGAAATACCAGAAAATTTTTAATCTGAATCTGCCTGCCTCTGCCAGGAAACTAAAACTGAGTCGTCGTTGGATCTTCCAGCAGGACAATGATTCAAAACATACGTCCAAATCAACACAAAAATGGTTAACTGAACACAAAATCAAGCTTCTGCCATGGCCATCTCAGTCCCCTAACCTAAACCCCATTGAAAACCTGTGGGCTCAGCTGAAGAGGAGATTGCACAAGAGAGGACCTAGGACTCTGAATGATCTGGAGAGATTCTGTACAGAAGAATGGTCTCAGAATCCTTGCTTTGTATTTTCCAACCTTATTATATGTTAAGGAAAAAGACTCAGTGCTGTTTTATTGACAAAAGGCGGTTGTACAAAGTATTAAATGCAGGGGTGCCAATAATTGTGGCACACATGGTTTTGTTAAAAATAATTATTTCTTGATGAGGGATTTTTCTTTCCTCAGAATAAATTCACTTCAATTAACAGTTGGATTTTTCTCATTTTTTCAGTGAGAGATGAAGCTAATTCACCAAACGGATTTTTATAACCCTTTTTACTCATCTTTACCAGGGGTGCCAATAATTGTGGAGGGCACTGTAGATATAAAGACATAGCTGCCGCATTGGCCGCTGTTGTATGCTGCTGCAATACGTCTGCATTACATTAATTTGGCAGACACTTTTATCCAAACAGACGTGTATTGAAAGATGCACAATAATATAACTTGCTTAATTCTCAACCAATTTCTGTGAAGTTTGGCATGTTATAAATGGAAGAGATTTCTGAATAACACAGGTTACTTAATTTCCAAATTCACTTTAAACCATAATAAACATCGAACAAAAAGTTCGGAAATTTGTGTTTAGTAGATTATTTCTCTGTTGTAACAATGCTTCTTGGCAATACATTTTATACCGTTGGAAAGCCTATTTATTTCCCTTTTAAATGGTGCCCCATTTGTAAGGAACATGCATTTGTGGGATGAGCAGCACAGCTGAGTATGTGGGTTGCGCCCATGAAAAATTTGCCAAATCTTCTCTGCCAATGCCAAACAGCTTATTCTGCTGTTGCTATTGACTCTGGTTTTGAGCTTCCGGTACCCCCAGGTGCTGACAATCAGGTGCCTGATTGGCACCTGATTGGCAGCACCTGTGAGCATGGGCCCTGCTACAGTGGTCAATTGGTGTCTGCTCCAAGAATCGGCATGCCACGTTTGTCTGATCTCGATAAGGCCCGTGCGATAGGGCAACTTCAAGCTGGTGTTTCCAGTTTGGTTGCGGCATTATTTGGAGTGAGCCCTAGTACCATCTCCAAACTGAAGGCCAAGTTCCATGAAACGGGGGATGTCAGAGACAGACCGCGAAGTGGGCGTCCCAAGAAGACGACACCCCAAGAAGACCGGTTTCTCACCCTTTCAGCACTTAGGAACCGTAGGCTGTCTTCTACAGATTTGCAGTCAAGGTTTGCAGGATGATATGGCACACGGCTCTCGGCCCAGACAATCCGGAACAGACTGCACGCAGCCAATCTCTGGGCTCATAGGGCTGCCAGGAGGCCTGCCATGATTGCCCTTCACCGTCAGGCTCGTTTGCGCTGGTGTCGGCAACACCTGCACTGGAACCTGAACATGTGGAGGAACGTTATGTTCAGCGATGAGTCCAGATTCTGCCTACGGAAGTTGGATCGTAGGGTCAAAGTGTGGAGAAGACGGGGAGAACGTTATGCTGATTGCTGCACCGATAGAGTAACACCTTTTGGTGGAGGCAGTGTGATGGTGTGGGGAGGCATCTCCATCACTGGAAAAACGAGGCTTGTCATCATTGGAGGCAATCTCAATGCAAAGAGATATCGAGATGAGATTCTGCAACCAGTGGCAATCCCATATCTCCACAGTCTGGGACCGAACTCCATCCTCCAAGATGACAACACTCGCCCCCACAGAGCGGGGTTTATCAGAGACTACCTCCAGAATTTGGGAGTAGAGAGAATGGAATGGCCTGCCAACAGTCCTGACCTCAACCCAATTGAACACTTGTGGGATCAGCTTGGGCGTGCTGTTCGTGCTAGAGTGACCAACACAACCACGTTGGCTGACTTGCGACAAATCCTGGTTGAGGAGTGGAATGCCATCCCACAGCAGTGTGTGACCACGCTGGTGACCAGCGTGAGGAGGAGGTGCCAGGCTGTTGCGGCTGTGTATGATTCTTCCACACGCTACTGAGGCTCCTGGCTGTTTGTTAAATTAATAAATTGTAAAATTGCCAATATGTCTTGTTTCTTCATTGTTACTGAAAGACTTCAATCATCCAATCCACCAAACAACACCAAACAAGAGTCACTAGCAACAACAGAATAAGCGGTTTGGCATTGGCAGAGAAGATTTGGTAAATTTTACATGGGCGCAACCCACATACTCAGCTGTGCTGCTCATCCCACAAATGCATGTTCCTTACAAATGGGGCACCATTTAAAAGGGAAATAAACAGGCTTTCCAATGGTATAAAATGTATTGCCAAGAAGCATTGTTACAACAGAGAAATAATCTACCAAACACAAATTTCCGAACTTTTTGTTCGATGTTTACATTGCTCAAAAAAATTAAGGGAACACTTAATCATCACAGTATAACACGGAGTCCATTAAACCAAACCGGTCATGTTGGATGATGTTGCAGGCAGCATAACATTCGCCACGGCGTTTCCAGACTCTTTCACATCTGTCACATGTGCTCAGTGTAAACCTGCTCTCATCTGTGAAGAGAACGGGGCGCCAATGGCAAACCTGCCAATTCTGGTGTTCTCTGGCATATGCCAATCGAGCTGCACGGTGCTGGGCTGTGAGCACAGGTCCCACTACAGGACGTCGGGCCCTCATGGAGTCTGTTTCTGACAGTTTGGTCAGAAACATGCACACGAGTAGCTCGCTGGAGGTAATTTTGTAGGGCTCTGGCAGTGCTTCTTCTGTTCCTCCTCGCACAAAGGAGCAGATACCGGTCCTGCCGCTGGGTTGTTGCCCTTCTACGGCATTGTCCAGCTCTCCTCGTGTAATGGCCCGTCTTCCGGTATCTCCTCCACGCTCTTGAGACTGTGCTGGGAGACACAGCAAACCTTCTTGCGACAGCATGAATGGATGTGCCATCCTGGAGGAACTGGACTACCTGTGCAACCTGAATGGGCTGCAGGTACTGCCTCATGCTACCAGTAGTGACAAGGGCACTAGCAAAATGCAAAACTAGAGAAAAATCAGGAAGAATAAGGAGAGAGAAATGGTCTATGGCCACCACCTGCAAAACCATTTACTTTTTGGGGGTTGTCTTGCTGTTGCCTCTCCTGTCCATCTGTTGTCACTTTAATTTGCACCAAAGCAGGTGAAATTGATTCACTATTGTTTATGTTTCCTTACTGGACAGATTGATATCCCAGAAGTTTAATTGACTTGGTGTTATACTGTGTTGATTAAGTGTTCCCTTCATTTCTTTGAGCAGTGTATATGAGTTGATTATGATTGCATTGTTTGAAGCTGCAAACAAAGCAATTAGTGGCTTATTATATAACTTTTATTATTATAACCTTATTAGGTTGTAGCTGCACATCTTGGGTGTGGTTTTACTGCTTTTAAAGGCGGACACGTATCGATGTTCTCGTCCTGGTTTTAGTATCTAAAACACCCACACAACGTTAGCAAAGAGCACTGATGTTGCTTTTTGAAAAGTCCCTAAGCCCGGCCCCAGACTTTTGGCTCAGTCCAGTGTTGCCAAATTGGGCTATTTTTATTAAGATTGGGCGGGTTTCAAGCTCTGATTGGGCAGGTTAGGTCGCACATAAAGTTGTACGAATATCTGGCAACCACTGGCATGGGTGGAGTTTTGACCGAGAGCAACTCAAGAGGCGGTGTCATGCTTTGGTTTGGGATTGCAGTTCTCCCTTGTGGACACTAGATGGGGTTTCATAGGATATACTCCTTTAAAAAGTTACATATAGCACATTTAAATGTGACGTTAATAAGAGTGTCGCTTGCATCTCTGTAACAAACAGCGGAGGAATAATTAATTATTTAATGTTTGTATTGATCAGAACAGACTAGCTGTAGTGTTGTTTTTCCTTCTGTTACACATTACGTTAGTAAGTTTGTCCTCTTGTGCTGTCAAATATGGCTGTCTTAACTTGCTAGTTCAGCATAATGGTACACTACAAAAACTGTTAGCTTTGGCCAATTGTTGAGAGTTGGCAGAAGTGTTGCTATAATACTATTTGTAAACTTCCAGGTTGGCAGCGGGCCTGTATCCGAACTCAACGTCACAGAGCTAAAAACAGGCCTGATACCCAACAAAACCACAGCATACCTTCAGGCTCCATCAAGTTCGGGTCAGGATGCAAACCTCTACAAGACAGTTGGCCCACAGCCAAACACAACAGTAGATTATATTTAGTGCTCCAACAGCTACATTTCCCTCATCAGTCAGATTCACTTAATAGTGCATGACACTACTTAGACACACCCATTACTTGATAAAAAGGTATTCAATTTGAACAAATGTTAATCCTCAACAGTTAACACCACAATCCTAGATATGGAGAACCTCCTTTAATGATTATAAAATAATTAAAGGAGGTTCCCTTTAATGATTTTATAAATTAACGTAATAATTTGGGTACCCTTCATTGAGTATGAATCAACCACAAATAAGTAAATTCTAGAAGGTCTTTTCAGAAACTACCATGAGAGATTGTGAAAACAGTTCCTACTTTCGACTCGGTAACTTTTTATTTGAGCATTTGAGCACATATGTCAAAGATCGCACACAGAGCAAAGTCGAACAGCTGTGGAGCCGACGACTGACTTACAGCGACATTTCGGATCTGCTGCCCCGCAAACCAGTGCAGTTGCTCCAGCACTGCCTGGAAAATTTCAGTCTGGTTAGAAGGGAGGTCCCGCACACCATCACGAAGCACATCCCCCAGCAGGGTCAGAGTGCAGGCAGCTCCAAACACAATCCCTGAAATAGTGAGGAACACCCCACCTGTCAGAAGTCTCCAATTGTTGCGGGTGAGTGTCACTGCCCAAACATATCCACCAGGCAGGTGAAGATCCGCATATTACAGGCACGAGTGTAACTGGATATGCTGCAGATATTCCCTAACAATGCTCTACTAAAGGGCTGCTCTGTCCCATGAGACACACATAATAATAATAATAATAATAATAATAATAATAGCAAACGGTAATTAATGGGGTCCAAGCAGCATGCACCAATTATGCATTTTTAAGATGTAAGGACACATGTTGGATGAATGGTACAAAAACTTTGGTACAAAATTTGTCATCGTAGTACCTACCTGCGAAGTCAGCATACAAATACGTTTCCTGATGATCAACCATTGCTAAGCCTGTCACATGCCCACTGACAAATAATTGGCAGATGGCGACCACATATTTTGAGCTGTGACTTTATACCTGTACAATGGGAGTTTTGCACAGAGACATAGCATGCAACTGGTCTGATTCAACGATTGAGCAGCTTGAGAAATTTATTTATTTTCCTCTTGCCACCTATTGGCGGATGGCCAGAAGTGTTAGCATGCTGCCTCACAGGCAAGCACTACACACAAATGGCAAGTTTTCTGAAGATAGGAGTTTTGTGCAATGACTGGTTAAAAAACTTTCCATCGCAAGATTAGCGTGGAGTTAACTTTACAACCTAAATAAACTGAAAACTTGGTTGTTTTAATTTACCATTAATCCACTTCTTAAAGATAATGTGCGATTTTGCCACTTGTTCTAAAAGTGGCGCTGATGAGCCAAAAACACACGTCGTCGTGTTGGGTAGCGCCAAAGAACAAGTTTTGCATGTGAATCACAAGTTAAGTGTGTGTGAATCGACACGGGAAAAAACAGCGGAATATTTGTCTCAAAATTCTGTACGTAAATCCAAGCACATCAAGCGTGTCCTTCGATCGCCAAATGTAGATTCACCAGTTCGCAAGCCAAGCTTTTGATTTGTAAATGCGAACATTGGAAACAAATCTGAAAATGTTATTTGCATTTGTGAATATTATTTTTGCCTTCATCCAAATGATGAACAAAAGTTGAGAGGTGTTTGTGTGTGGATGGCAAACACATACTTGTGGATTATTTTTACGAAACACAAATTGAGAGGTGTTTGCATGTGGATGGAAAAAAAACATTTGTCGATTATACCTACGAACACAAATTGAGGGTAAATATAATTGTGGATTATACGGTTATACGATTATATTATATATGGTTTATTTTTGATAGAAAAAGTGAGCAGACAAGGTGTTCAACCAAACAGAGTCTGCTTCCCTCCCCAGATAGCAAGGAAGTATTGAATCAACATTGATATTGTGTTATAAGCATCAGTATCGGTCATCAACCAATTTTCAATGGTGGAATCAACATTCATTTTCTGATGGTAATGGTCACTGATGTATTAGGTTGAAATGGAAACATTGTATCAATGTAACAATAACAACCAAAGTCATCATACTGATGAATAACATTGATTTTTGATCAGATGAATCAGATTCAAGCGCGCTTTCATTTTCAAATAAAAAACCGTTAGAACTATTAATTGCCTGTTTCTGCGGTCGCTGCTGTAGGCCTGCATTCGTTTATTCATTTCCAACTATAGGAATCCCGATATCCGACGAGGGAAAATGTAATAAAACACCCTTTCAACTAGAAGTTTCATGTCTAAAATCAGGGTTTGGGAAATCAACCCCGACCTCCCGACTAGGAAGAACTTGACATCACATCGTCATGGCAGCTCACGGCGACCCACATTGTGAACAGTAAACAAACATTATTTTTAGACGAGTTTAGGATTTAAAACATGTCCACTTTCATTTTTCAGCATGAAACTATAGCTACTATTGCATGTTTTGTGTCCTTTAAGCAGAGATTTTAAATCAATAAAGAGGTTTGTATTTTTTAAATTGTTGTCAATGTGTTATCTATTTTAGTAGCCTAACTCAAAAGTATTTTGATTAGTTTTTTGTAGATTTTGACTACTTTGAGCAAGAATTAGTTACTTTGAGCAATGTAAAATGTAGTTATAAAATGATATTATCATTAGCTATGATAGAGTCCACTGGTGTCCTGAGCTCCCGTCTGAACATCAGGGCAGCACGTCCACCCCCACCCGTTCCATGGGGGCCCCCACCAGATGTTGTTGCAGGGGTGCTCGGGAGCTTTGATTAGGCTCTTTCTGTGCCGTGCAGGAGTCGCAGCAATGGACGTGGAACTCGACGTTGTAACGACACCCCGGCCAGTGAAACATTCCCCTCAGCCGGTGCAGGGTTTTGTTATTTCCGAAGTGGCCCGCCCCCACCGAACCGTGGACCAACCTGAGGACATCAGGGCGGAGCGCCCGTGTCACCAACAGCTGCAGGATGTCGCTGCCCCGGCCTGGAACCTGCCACCATCTGTAGAGGAGGCCGTTGCGCTGCACCAAGCTGCTCTACAGGTTGTGGTAGCCCTTAAGCTCTGGGCTCTCTGCCGACACCACCGACCGCTCGGGCCGCTGCCCCGCTTCCAGCCAGCCCCGCACCTTGCCCAGCGTGCTGTCTGCTTCCTGGGCTTCTCGCAGCTCCATGGGCGTCAGCGGCAGCCACCCCTCCACGTCGCCGCTGGCCTGGACCACCACCACATCTGGGCTCACCTGGTCCCGTTCCTCTTAGTGGCACTCCTGGGCTGCGCGCGGCCGGCGCGATAAAGCGTCTGCGTTCCCATGAAGGTGGCCTGCCCGGTGGCGGATTTAATAGCCTTGCAGTTGTTCTAGCCAGCGAGCAACTTGCCCCTCAGGGTCTTTAAAATTTAGGAGCCAGGTGAGCGAGGCGTGATCGGTGCGCAGGAGGAAGTGGCTGCCTTGCAGGTACGACCGGAAGTGGTGCAACGCCCTGACCACAGCAAGCAGCTCCCGCCTGGTGACGCAATAGTTGCGTTCCGCCTTCCCCAGGGCTCGGCTGTAGTAGGCCACCATTCGCTCGCCGTCTTCATCTTCCTGTGACAGGACGGCCCCCACTTCGGTGTTGCTTGCGTCGGTGACGACGATGAAGGGTCGCTGGGCGTCAGGGTACGTCAACACCGGAGCTTCAGTGAGGGCCGCCCTGAGCTGGTCAAAGGCCATGGTTTGCCCCTCCTGCCACACAAACGGCCGGCACTTATTCGTTAAGAGATGCAGGGGGCTAGCCAGGGTAGCGAAGTCCCGGACAAAGCGCCGATAGTAAGAGGCCAGGCCCAGGAAGCTTCGCAGCTCACCCACGTTGCCAGGGACTGGCCAGTCCCTCACAGCAGCCACCTTAGATGAATCGGTGGCTACGCCCCGCTCGCTGATGATGTGCTCTAGAAAGGCCGTCTCCCTCCGGAGAAGCTGGCACTTCTTTGGGTTTAGCCTCAACCCCGCCTGGCGGATTGCAGCTAGCACATCAGTCAGATTAGCTAGGGCCTGCTGGAAATCACTGGCGTGTACCAGGAGGTCGTCTAGGTACACGACCCAGCGACTGCGAGGGACGGCCGCTAGCACACGCTCCATCAGCCGCTCGAACGTGGCCGGCGCGTTGCATAGCCCGAAGGGTATCACCCGAAACTGCCACAGACTCTGCCCGATAGTAAAGGCGGTCTTAGGCTTTGCTTCGGGTGCCAGCCTCACCTGCCAGTAGCCGCTGCGGAGATCCAGCGAACTGAACCAGCTCGACCCGCTGATGTGGTCCAGGGCCTCGTCGATGCGGGGGAGTGGGTAGGAGTCTTTGGTGGTCGCGGAGTTAAGACGCCTGTAGTCCACACAGAACCTCCACTCCCTGCTCTTCTTCTGGACCAGGACCGCAGGAGTTGTCGGAGGGCTCTATCACACCAGCAGCTGCCATTTCTTTCACCTTTTCCTCTGCCACCAGTCGCTTGGCAGGGGACATCCGGTGCAGCCACAGATGGATGGGTTGAGCTGTGTCGGTGTTGATGGTGTGCTGCACCAGCCCGGTCTGGGTACAGTCCTGCATTTTCGTCCAGGAGGCTTTTGAGCTGCTGGCGCTGGTTGTGGTCGAGCCCGCTGCTGCTTCGTTGCCACAGGGCATGGACAGCTGCTGTCGTCTCAGCAGGCAGAGCTGGTTTGGGCTGGGCAGGCGGTTGCTGTGTGGCAGGCTGGTGGTGGTGGGCAAGCGAGTGGTTGGGCTGGGGCAGTGGTCAGTGACGGTGGCTTGGGTGCGGTGGCTAGCTGGAGTAGCTTGCTTGCTGGCCGGGCTGTGGTGGCTAGGTGGCGGGCTCGTCAGGCCGGTTTTCGTGTCGGACCAGACTGGAGGGCTACAGTCTCCGCGCCAAGGGTGATGCTGGCCCTTGACACATCAACACAGGCTCCCCAGCATTTCAGCAGGTCCAGGCTAATGATGCACGAGTCCGTGATGTCAGCTAGCCAGAACTTGTGTGACACCTCCTGCCCGCTCACCATCACCTTCACCTTTTTCTTCCCCCTCATCATCATCTTTGCCCCCGTCACAGATGTCAGCGGTGTGGCGGTGGGCGTCCACGCCCCGGGAAGTTGGGGCCCGCCGGTGTTGTGGAGTACTCCTGGCTGGACAAGGGAGATGGTAGCCCCTGTGTCCACCAGGGCTCAGCAGGCCTGCCCGTCCAGCCGACAGTGGAGGTACAACCCACTGGCTTTGCCCAGCTGACCTACCCGCGGATGGGGACTTATGCTCAGTCGTGCTAGCCTCCGCAGAGGTAGCTGGAATTTTTGCCACTGGGGCGGGTAAGGCCGGACTGGGTTTGAGCACAGGGGTGTGTACCTGGTTGAGGATGGTTGGTTTCCCGACGGCGGGGGCTTCCGTGGCTTTGGTGCTGGAGCTGGGTAGTCGCGTGCGACATGGCCCAGCTCATCGCACAGGTAGCACCGGCCTTGTCGCCTTGCTGGCCGTTGTAATGGCGTGCATGTCCAGCGGACCTCCTCGCCGTCGGCCACCCTGACGTGCTGGCGGGTTGGTTGTGGAGTGGGCCGGATAGCTACGGTGTCCTTCCGCCTGAGTTGTCTTGATCAAAGCCTCGCTTATGGAACCCGGTTGGGCTAGGCTAACATGGTCACGTAGCCGCTCTGGCTTGAGGGCTCGCAGGAATGCATGCAGCGCTAGCTTCTCCTGCGCTGCTGCAACAAACTCTGGGTAGGCCACGCAGGCGTAGCGCCATAAGTCGGCTGCCACTTTTCCCCAGCTCTCCTCCTGCAGGACTTGTCGTGCCGCCGGCGGCAGGTCCAGGATCGTCTCCAGCGCTGGGCCCTCCAGGGCGAGTGCCAGGTGTCCCACTGTCTGCTCTGGTGTCCAGCCACCCAGCTGAGCTGCTAGCTCTAGCTGCGCTAGGTACGACTTCAGCGACGCTGTTCCATTAAAACGAGGTAGCTTAAGCTGCATTGTCGGCTTTGCGAGCGTGCCGTCGCGGCTTACCAATGCCGGATTCTCCTGTCTGCCGCTGAAGCCGTCCGGTCGCCTGGACACTCGCACCGCGGGAGTCTGCCACTCGGAGCTGGTCATAGCCCCGGCCCTCCTCACCTTCCTGCGGGTCAGCTCGCCGATCGACCGCTCCAGTTCCCCTATCTCCCTCAGCAGGGCTCGTTCCATCCCACTTCCGGACACCAATGTAGCGAGCGCGGAGAATGAGGGAGGGAGACAGTGGCTTGCAATACCGAATCGCTCCAGCCGAGCTTCGTTTTATTAGTGCTATCTTACCAGCTCTGAAGAGCCGTTGGAATTCTGCACAGCAATGTTCACAGCTTGGAAACACTTTTTTTACTAACTCACGAATCGCTTCAGGTACTGCCTTATATTGGAACTAGTCGGCTGTGATTGGCGCACACACTTACATATTCCTAGCCAATCACAGCCACACATAACAGACAGTTAAAGTTGACAGTTACGTTTAAAGTTTAACAGTTAACACAAAGCTAACAAGCTAACGACACAATTAAAACACACACAGCACGTTATTTACATTTATGTACACATCGACTGGGTAGCGGCTCACTACCAGTTGACAATCCCCAGGCCGCCACAATATGATATAAATAAAAGTCTGCAGTTCACGCCAATAGTGAAAACAAAAACAGTTACAATCCTCCCCAATAACATTGCAATAACGGGAATGTAGGCTACATATAAAATTGGTTTGGTAACGTGTGATTCTATATAGATTATATTTCTTTAGTTAGCCAGGAATTTAAAAAATGGCAAGTCATTGTGAGCATAACAAATTTTGCTCCCTCAAAACTTTAACTCTTACTTCGTTAGTAAGATTAGTTACAATGTCAGCAAACCTTCAAATCGGAGAAGAGACGCTGGATGAGAAGAATTGCTGGGCCTTCTCCGGCGAATGGAACAGGTGGGACCATTGAATGAAACTTTCAGCCGAGCTGGGTATATGAGAAACTTTTGAACGCCTGTCTGTCTCAAGGAGCGCCTGATAGAGGTAAAAGCACTGCGTTTCTTTGCGGTAGTTGGAGAGAAGTCCGGAAAAAAGCGCATTTGCGAGCCAGAATTGGTGCAGACTGTTCCCTTCTTTCTGCATTTTCTATAAGATCCGTGTCAGAAAAAGGCAGCAATGTAAAGATGAAGGCTCGAGGTCTGGCGCGATCAGAAGCATTCCCCGAGTAGATTCTGTGGGCCCGCTCCACCTCGATTTTGCGATTAGCCAGGGTCAGAAGTCATAATGGTAGAGAGTGCTTGATGAAGCCGAATGGGACGTCTTTCTCTGTGCCCTCAGGGAGTCCGATCAGCCGAAGATTGTTCTCTCTGCTCCGGACCTGCAGGTCAGTCATTTGTTATTCAAGCGCCTCAAGTCGACCGGTATGTTCACCCAAGGTACGTTTTTGTTCCCTTTGTTCAGCTGTGATCAAATAAATTTTTGAGCACAGCATCTGCATGCGAGAGGAGAAATTTGCCTTCAGGGCCGCCATCTCATGGGCCATTCACACAGTGAGCGGTAGATGGCAGGACAATTGTTTTCAATGAGACAATGATGGCAAGACGGCAGTCGACGGCAAAATCGCAGACGGCAAGACGAATTTGCCGTAAAACTAGAAAATATTCTTATTTTTGCCGACTATTACGGCAGTAGGGTCACGTGCCGATCGAACAAAAGTGGTCCATTTCAAAATGGATGAGAAGTTTGTGCAACTTCGTCATAGAAAATGAGAGAGGTGGGAGAAAATATCGGACCAAAAAGTAAAAAAAATACAGAGATCTTGACAAAAAGGCTGCAGCATGGAGTGTTGTAAGCACTGACATGCAGATTCCAGGTACACATTATGATATATATTGGTCGCGGTATGACAAAAGACCGCGACAGATGGAAGAAAGCAAGAACCGCAAGTTTTAATTACATTTCTGATTGTAAATTTTCCTACATTTAAAATTGTATTTAAAATAAATTCAGTTATAGGCTAATCTACGTACTTCTATTACATATGCTCTCTTAATTACTGTTTTAATGTAGGCTAGACATTATTTTATAGATTATCTGTGTTGCAGAGGCAAGGATTAATTTTAATTTAAATCAAATCAAATCAATATTTATTTATATAGCGCATTTCACAACTAGTTGTCACAATGCACGTCACAGAAAAACCCAGCCTAAACCCCCGCAAGAGCAAGCCAGAGGCAACAGTGGCAAGGAAAAACTCCCTGGTGTAACTAGGAAGAAACCTTGAGAGGAACCAGACTCAAGGGGGGAATCCATCCTCCTCTGGTCGGCTCAGGGTCTAGATCTTAATGACCAGCATGGTCAAAACTGCCAATGTCCATGATAAAGGCACAACAAAGGGCTCAGACTTATGACAAAGTGTCTGCTTGTATTGACCGAACGAAGCTACCGTGGGACAAACTAGCAAATGTTACAACAGACGGATGTCCAAATCTAACCGGGAAAAATGGATTACTGAAAAGAATGCAGCACCGAGTGAAAAAAGAAGATCCTGCGGCGGAATTATTATTTCTCCACTGCATCATTCATAAGCAAAGCCTGTGCAAAAATTTAACCCGGATCATGTCGTGAAAGCTTCTGTGCGTCTTGTGAACTTCATACGTGCGAGGGGACTTAATCAGCTATTCATTCAGTTTCTTGAAGATGTGGGCGCTGAACACCACGACTTACTCCATCACTCGAATGTTCTTTGGTTAAGCTTAGGAAATGTATTTAAGCGAGTGTGAGAGCAGAGGGGAGATATTGACAACTTTTTGGAGAACCTGGAGAAAACCGTTGATTTCCCGGAGCTCAGAGATTCAGAGTGGCTCTGCGACCTTGCAATTGCTGTGGACATTTTCGCTCACTTGATTGAGCTTAATGTAAAATTGCAAGGGAAAGGTGTCTTTGTTCCAGAACTATACTTAAATGTGAAAGCATTCAGGGCTAAACTCACCTTGTTCTCGAAACAAATGATCAGCCACTCATTCACACATTTCCCCACTCTCAGGACACTGGATGTGTCACACACGCAAGCACAAAAATACAACAAATCACTCACAGAATACAATGACGAATATTCATGTCGATTCGCTGATTTTAATAAAATTGAGAGTTCGCTAATGCTGGTGTCATGTCCTCTAACGATCGACTACGAGACAGCAGCAGAAGAATTGCAGCTGGAAATGATTGACCTGCAATGTGATGCAACACTGAAGAAAAAGTTCCATTCTACACTCCTCAAAAAAAGTTCGGAAACGTTATTTCGGTCGATTATTCCTCCCCTTTAATAATACCAATTGGTATTGTATTTTATATCGTTGGAAAGCCTGATTAGTCACCTTTACAACGAGGTACAACTTGTAAGGATCGTGCATTCGTGGAATGAGCAACACAGCTAACCGTGTGGGTAGCGGCCCAAAAAAATGTGCCAAAATCCCCTGCAATATTCTTCTGTTGGTATTCACTCTCGTTTTGAGTTGCTTGGTGGACTGGATGATTGCACTCTCCCACAGTAATAAGGAAAAAACAACACATATTGGCCATTTTTACACTTTATTCATTTTACACTGTCAGGGACCTCAGTAGCGTGTGGAAGATCCATACGCAGCCACAACAGCTTGGCACCTCCTCCTCATGCTGGTCACCAGCCTGGTCACACACTGCTGTGGGATGGCATCCCATTCCTCGGTGCCAATCAGGTGCCAGTCACACACCTGTGACTGGCATACACCTGCCAGCACTTGAAGCTCAAAACGAGAGTGAATACCAACAGAAGAATATTGCAGGGGATTTTGGCACATTTTTTTGGGCCGCTACCCACACGGTTAGCTGTGTTGCTCATTCCACGAATGCATGATCCTTACAAGTTGTACCTCGTTGTAAAGGTGACTAATCAGGCTTTCCAACGATATAAAATACAATACCAATTGGTATTATTAAAGGGGAGGAATAATCGACCGAAATAACGTTTCCAAACTTTTTTTGAGGAGTATATAAAGCTGGACGAGGCAAAGTTTTCCTGTATTCGGCAAGCAGCACGAAAGATAGTGGTGCTATTCGGATCTACTTATGTGTGTGAGCAGACATTCAGTGTGATGAACATCAACAAGTCACATCACAGATCACAACTGAGTGGAGCTGTGTATTACGGATCGCCACAACACAGCTGTCAACGGACTTTGATGCGCTCCCAAAGAAAGGTGATCAGCTGCACTGCTCTCATTCATGAAGATGCCTAGTTTTGGGTGAGTTTTTTTTCTCTCTATCAAGTTATTGTTAACTTGGAACTAATAGGCAATGGCAGCCTGAAGTTTAAAGTTCATACAATTTAAAGTTTATACAGGGGTGTTCAAATAAATAGCAGTGCGTTAAAAAAAGTGAATAAAGTGCAAATATTTTTTAATAGCTTTTAGTTCCATATTTCAAATGTAGTGGAAACATTACACATTCAATTCCAAATCATTCCAAAGCATAAACAAATTTTATCAAGTCTGCGTTATTCTTTTACAGGAAGCAAAGAAAAGGAAAATGAATCTGTTCAAAAAAATAGTGTCGACATTTTTCTCTTCAAACTCAAACATTTACCGTATAAACTGAAGACATTTTTCAAGATTTTACTTCTTTAAATTACTGAACTAATATTTAGTTGCATAACCATTGTTTTTGATAACTGCTGTGCATCTGCGTTGCATCGAGTCAACCAACTTCTGGCACCTAGAAACAGGTATTTCAGCCCAGAATGAACAAACTACATTCCACAGTTCCTGTGAATTTTTGGGTTTTGCTTCAGAAACTGCATTTTTAATGTCACCCCACAAGTTTTCAATAGGGTTGAGGTCGGGGGATTGAGCTGGCCACTCCATTACTTCAATCCTTTTTGTCTGGAACCAAGATGTTGCTCGTGTTTGGGGTCGTTCTCTTGTTGAAACACCCATTTCAGGGGCATTTCCTCTTTGGCATACGGCAACATAATCTCTTCAAGTATTTTGATGTATTCAAACTGATCCATGATCCCTGGTATACGATAAATATGCCCGACACCGTAGTGTCCCCATTCCATGATTTTTGCGCCACCATGCTTCACTGTCTTCACAGTGTAATGTGGCTTGAATTCAGTACCCGGGGGTCGTCTGACGTACTGTCGACGACCACTAGACCTGAAAAAAAATGTTTTACTCTCATCAGTCCACAGAATGTTACGCCATTTATCTTTGGGCCAATCGATGTGTTCCTTGGCTAATTTTAACCGATTCTGCATATGCCGTTTTTTCAACAATGGTGCTTTACGGGGGCTTCTTGCTGATAGCTTAGCTTCCATCAAATGTCTTCTGACTGTAACAGCACTTACAGGTAATTTTAGATCATCTTTTATCTTTCTGGAGGTGATGATTGGCTGCATCTTTGCCATTCCGTTTTAACAGTAGTTGCAAATTTTCTTCCGTGTGTTTCGGGTTTTTGCTGCCATTTTAAAGCATTTGAAATCTTTTTAGCTGAGCATCCTATAATTTGCTGCACTTCTTTATACGTTTTCCCCTCTCCAATCAACTTTTTAACCGAATTACGTTGTTCCTCCGAACAATGTTTGGAACGGCCCATTTTACTTAGCATTTCAGAAGGAAATATATTTTACAATGTATGAAACATTTGCTTCCCTTCTTCCTTAATACAGGACAATTAATGACACCTCTTTTGTCACAGAATGAATGAATTCTCTAATTAAACTCCACACTGCTATTATTTTGAACATGCCCCTTTCAATGAATGAGTCAATTAGTCAGAACAAGCAGCTTGCATGTCATGACAGTTGGGTCTGTTGTTTTTCTATTACACTACTACATCTACAAGTTAATTATTTGCCATGCAGAAATATCACTACTACTAATAACAGTGGTCCATCAGGTTACTGATGTTGTACTGCTATTTCTTTGAACACAACTGTATGTGGCCCTTGGGCCAAAAAGTTTGCCCACCCCTGAGCTAGACATTTCATGTTTTTTCTGTGGTGAGCAAGGATACATCAAGCCACACTGTCCAGCTAGAAAATGTATTGTCCCCAGACCATATACCCCCACGTCAGGGCTTAAGGCTGCAGAACATATAGTAAAAGTTCTTATTAATGGTCATGCAACACATGCCTTGGTAGACACTGACACTAGTACTGGATAGCTTGGTGCCCAGGAAGGAATGACAGGAACAGGCCCCGTTCAGAGTACGCTGTGTCCATGGAGATGAGAAAGTCTACCCCACTACCTACACCACTTTACCTTTGTATGATGAGGAGGTTGAGGCACTGGCAGGGAAGTCCAGAATAGAGAAGCAAAGGGAGAAAGTACATGGCAGTGTAGCCGGGGAGCCCAGTGAGCCATTGCCAGAACCAGACCTCAGTGTGCTATTTGATGTTCCGGAGGATATTGCTAAGATGCAAAGAGAGGATGACCGTGGTTCAGAGAAGTGGTGGAGATTGATGAGGTGAAACAGGATCTGAAGATTGTTTGGCCAAAGAAAAATATATTGTCAGAAAGGGCATCCTGTATCAGGCTAAGGGTGGTTTTGAGGCTTTGGTTGTGCCCGTACTATTGCGTCACACTATCATGACTCTCACGATTTATAAAACCATGGCAAGGGTTACTAACTGCTTCACATGGGCTAGGTTGTATACCGATGTTACAGAATTCTGTAAAACATGCAGTGCCAGCTGCCTTCTGAGAGGAAGGTTGCATGGGTTCAACTGCACACGTTACCCATCATTGATACCCCTTTTGAAAAAATAGGGATGGATATAGTGGGCCCCTGGATAGGAGTAAGAGGGGGAATAGGTACATTCTGGTAGTGTGTGATTACGCAACCAAATACCTGGAGGCATTTCTGCTAAGAAACCAGGCAGATTGCTCATTACCGCATCCAGCTCTTCTCACGTGTAGGTGTACCTAGAAAAGTGCTCACTGACTAAAAAGCCAATTCCCTCTCAGATCTCTTCAGACAGTTGTACCAGTTGTACACCTGTCTCATCATCCAGCCCTTATCATCCTCAAACAAACGGTTTGGTTGAACATTTCAATCAGACCCTCAAAAACATGTTGTGAAAGTTTGTCTCCCAAACAGGAACAGACCAAAGCACATAGGAGCCAAAAGATGTGGTATGACCGCAACACCTGAAACAGAGCCATTGTCCCAGATCAGCAGGTGTTGCTACTACTCCCCAACCCATGGCCCGTATGAGATCACTCGGAAAACTCGACCAGTGACGTATGAGCTCTTCATGCCTGAAAAGGAAAGAATAGGCAGAATTTTCACATGAACCTATTGAAGGAGTTCTTGTCACTTCCAGACCCAGCTACTAGTTTGTGTGGTAAAGGAGGAAGAGGAGAGTGTGGAACAGCACTTTCCAACTGAAAACACACCAGTATCAATGGACTTGTCACATCTCTCACCGGCCCAACAAGACCAGCTGAGGGAGGTTCTGGATCCAGAGCTCTTCCAGGAGAAACTCTCGTCCACCACAACATCCACACCTGAAAGAAAATGCACCGGTAAGACAGAAGTGCCATCGCATTCCAGAAAGGCTTCGCCCAGTGTTACAGCAAGAGCTGGACACCATGAAATCACTGGGAAATCACCCGATTTGATCCTTATCCTATGCAGCGCATAGATTACCTCATCAAGCGCCTTAGAAAAGGAAGGTTCATCACTACCTTGGATTCGATTACTGGCATGTACCGCTGAAGGATGAGGTGAAGGAGCTCACAGCCTTCAGGATCCCCTTTGGACTGTTCCAGTTCACGGTCATGCCTTTTGGCCTCCAGGGGACACCAGCAATTTCCCAAAGGCTAATTGACTGTGTTCTCCAAGACACCCAGAGGTTCGCAGCGGCCTATCTGGATGACATGGTTGTATATAGTGAGACCTGGGAGAACCATGTTGATCACCTACAACAGGTGCTCTGTCGGATCCAGTTGGCAGGGTTCACGATAAATCCCAGAAAGTGTACCTTTGCCCAGCAAGAAGTCCAGTACCCGGGCTATATTATTTGCAATGGAACCATATGTCCACAGCTAGGGAAAGTGGAAGCCATTCAAGCGTTTGGTCCACCTGCCACCAAGAAGATGAAATCGTTTCTTGGTTTAGTTAGCTGGTACAGAAATTGTATTCCTAACCTTTTTTCTAGGTCAACTGTTTTAACAGATCTCACCAAGAAGGCAGCAACTAACTGGGTGGTATGGACAGTGGAGTGTGAGCAGGCCTTCAATGACCTAAAGGAGGCGCTGTGTGCAGATACAGAGCTGCGGAGCCCAGACTTCCAGAAACCCTTCACCCTCCAGACAGACACTTCTGGTGCGGGTCCTGGGGGCTGCACTGCTGCAGGAGGAAGGGGGCGATCTCAAGCCAGTGAGTCGCAAGCTACTCCACAGAGAAACATGGTACTCCACTATCGAGCAGAAGTGTCTCGCAATCAAGTGGGCCTTGGACTCACTAAGGTACAATTTACTGTGAAGGAAGTTTGTGCTGGAGACTGATCATCGGGCCCTACAATGGCTTCAGCAGATGTGGGATGCCAATGCCCGCATCACAAGGTGGTACATTGGAATGCAACCCTTCAGGTTCACCATCCACTACAGGCCAGGGGTTGCGAACCAAGTAGCTGACTACCTGTCACAAATTCCAGGGGATGCGTGATCTGACCTGTTAAGATGGGCTTTCTTTGGGAGACAGAGCAAGCTGGATCGGTCTATGTGAACCGCTTACTTTGTCTGCAGAAGGGGGAGGAAGTGCAACAAAGCTAATTGTCCATTACGGGACTTTTCACCAGTTTACGGACATTAATCATATATATATATATATATATATATATATATATATATATATACACGACCACAAGTACTTTTATTAGTACTAAAGTCCAAAATTTTTATTCGGAAAACAGAATTTTATGGAACGCCGCTTTTGTCTGGGAACCGGGAAGCAGGGCACCTTGAACGTACATGGCGTATTTCTGTAACAGGATAAAGAGTAGGATTTTTTGCAGAGTAGAATTCTCATTTTCAATAGTGTGGCCAGCTATTGTTGCATGTGTTTACAATACACCTAGCTAATTGTACCTTGCTGTGTTTCATGGTGCAGATTCATGTGTACTTACTGCAATGTGTGAGCTGTTACTTCCGGGTTCCACTGATGAGAAGCAAAGGAAGTGCCGTCGGTTTAGGCGGCTCATTTATTATGAGACTGCTGCCAATGTAGAGGGCGTATTACTGCATGGGGTGCCGAGTTTAGATTATTTTGGACTTTGAGTGTGATTAACAGGTACAATACTGTTTTTATTGATTGATTGTTTTACTTTAATTGAACTTGCTATTGTGAATATTATTCAGCAGACATTGTTCCTCTGCAAAATGTATATGTGATTGTCCTAATGGAACAAGGGTTTCTTCCACCAACTGCAGAGCATAAAAGAGGTGCTCTGACTGTCATTGTGGTTGGTTTTGGCTACATATGTTTGTTTTTCCAATCGACCACTGTCTTGTTCAATATGTTTTATATTGTTATTTTCACATTTTAAGTGCATTTCACATACTGTAGCAGTGTTTCCTCTATGAGTTTTTTCAGCAGTGGGGGGGAAAGAGTTTTGTACCTGGGTAGTGCGTGCGTGGAGTGAATATCATTAGGTAATGTAAAAATATGAAATAAAATGACACTTGACTGCAAAACAAACTTTAGAACCTATTTATTGACATCTATTTATTCATACATAATGTCTCTTTGACCCACCACTTACAGATGGCACTGTATATTAGCCTCAGTGGCAAAGCTCTCTCCTCTCCTCCTCCACTCTCCTCTTCACTCTCATCTCTTTCTGCCCTCTCTCCTGCTCCACTCTGCTCTCCTGCTCCACTACTCCTGCCTGTTTACTTGTCTAATAAGGTTATGTTAAGAATGAGTAACGTTAGATAATTCTCTTACATCACAAATATTTGATCACGCAACCAGTAAGAACATTAAAACATTGTAGTAGCCACCACTAACATTACATATTTTAGAACTAGAAGGCATTTCTTTCCCTTCAAAACTTTGGGCATAGCTAAGAAACCTAGCTAAAGTAACATTATCTTCCTCATCGACATCAGGCATCTTTCTCTTCTTGCAGAAATATTTTAACAAACTCATCTGAAAATGCAATCAGGAATATTTTAATACAGTTTATATAAACATCGTTGGCAATTATTTTACTGATGTTTATTGAAGTAACGTTACCGGTATTATGATTTACTGAGTTCGCTAACGTTAACGTTAGCTGGAACATTATTTCAGGATATATTATTAATAGTAATAATAATTAGTTGGCCATGAACAACAATAGAGAATACATTGTGAATGTTTATTTAAACTGTAAAATCTATCTAACTTAACGTTAGCTAGTTAAATCTACCTTTTTTCTTGTTCTCCGGTAACGTAATCCTATCCTCTGCCCTGTTTCTCACACTGCCTGAGGAGAAAATGCTGTACTCGCGCTGTTGTTTATTTGGTTGTCATGACTTTGCGAGTGATTGACGTCCTGTCACTGTTCCAGTTGCTCATCCTCAAAGTGGAGAGAGCGGATTGACAATTTAGCCATTTTGGATACACTAAGGGACAACAGGGTACACTGCCTATATTTTGCATATCAATTAATTAATTCATCATCTGATACACCTGGGAAACACACAAAATCTAAAGTCTGTGCTGGTTTCATGAATCCCGCATTGGTTTTTCAAAAAAACATTTGTTAAGAACAATAGTAATAAGAATTTAGGAAAGGTTTTGTGAATGAGGCCTAATAAGTGTAATGTAAGCCTAACAAGTAGAAATTTGTAACAGAAGAAGGTATGACTAGACAGATCTTTACATAGCTGTACCTATAACATTAACCAAAATGAAATCCAGAGAAAGAAAGAGGAAATAGATAGGATATCTTAAGCGTAGGCATGCATGGGGGAGATTCCAGATGCCCAGCGCTTAGCGGAACAGAGGTCTGGTAGGTCTGTACGGTATTTAGTGGAGTCTCGCGCTTACTTTCACATGGTTACTGACTCGTATCCCATATATATTCTTTTCCGCTGTGGTGTGTTGGTGATGGCAGAGAATCTGATGTCAACTAACTGAGCCCAACTGCACTGCTGCATGACCTTATACTCACCGCTCTCTGTATGCTGGACTATGTTCAGTTCTGGAATTAAGGCTGGAGCCAGAATCACGGGATACAGGAGGTTCTTAAATTTCATCTCAATACCTTAAAGAAAAGAATTCAATAATTACAACAATATTACTAGTCGGGAACAATACAATTATAGCATATGATAACATAGCAATATACAGTATAATGAACAGCCCATCTGTCATTTAAGGGGGAGAAAAAAAATTGTGTAGCAGTACAAGAGGAATGTGATCCACGACCATTTTAATTTTAATTTAGCTGACAGGAATCTTTTGTAGTCTGACATACTATACTGACAGATACTGACATACCATAGCATGAAACAAATATTCTCTACAACAACTTTCTTACCATGTCAAATACACTTTTTTGCAAGTATCTTTAGTTAAAAGCATCTGCCAAATAATTGAATTGCAAAATTGAAATTGGTTGCATTTGTGCTACTGTATGCTATTCCAACACTAACGCCTGGTAGGATTTCCATGGGCTCACTCTCATGTTTGCGCTGAGTCTCACTTTCAATTTAACAAATGCTTCGTGCAGACCCCCTAGTGGCCATGACACCGGTGCCAAGACATTGCTCAACTCAGACATTGCTCCTACAACCAAACTATGAGTGGAAAAAACAAACCCTGTCTTCTAGCTTTGTACACAATTTGTTACAACTCCGAATACGAAGTTTCTAAGTGCCACTATTGTCTTGTAGCTAGTCCATTTAACAAGCAACCCCCCACCCAGTCTCACCTGAATCTATACAGACCTATGCGTGACACAGTGGACAATAGCGTCACCACAAAATATTTTTTCACCACAAAAAATTCATACTCCGCCATAGCAACAAGAATTTTTAATTATTCTTGTGTAATTACACCACGTCATTCTACAATCGATATCTGCTACTAAATATGAAATAAATATACAATCCTACCATTGGCTTTATGCATAGAGATGTCCCTTTCAAAATTCAGTGGTCATTTATTGTCTTGGACAATCCGTTACACACCACCTTATAATGCTAGTCCACCATCTGAAAACTCTGTGTAAAACCCCGTTTACTATTCAAACCTGTGTCATGCATTCCAATTCATCCTGGTTTCATTGAGAACTCTTATCCAATATAGGACATTATAACCTTACCAACGGTGTTTGCAACTTCTTATTGGATGCTTGAACAACAAATTACAAATTCAGCATGGCTAGAGGAAATACACTTAAAATTACAATGGGTGGCAGAGCCTTCTCTGACAGAGCTCCTGTCTTATGGAACAATCTCCCTATGCATGTTCGGGCTTCAGACACACATTCCGTCAACATTCTGTCTTCAGACACACTTTCTCGAGTAGGCTCATAATGTACCTCTTTAGTCAATCCCATAGTTAAAGATGTCTGGGGTGGGTAAATGAGGACCAAAGACCTGTTTGTGAGCTGGGCTGACTGTGCTATTGCCCTGCTACTGCATGTGAACACTCAGGTTTGCCGTTCTGTGCCGTGTTGGGGTACTGTCAGTCCAGGATCACTCATGGTTGTATGGACCCCTCTCTTCACATCTTTTAGATATGCTGCTATAGTATAATGCCCTGGGGTTTTCCATATTACACTCCTGCCATCCCATTTGTAATTGTTACTCTTCTAATATTTATATGCCGACGAACATGACGGAGAATTTCCTCCTCAATATGTAAGTAAGTATTACTGCTTGCAATGTTTCAAATATGTATATTAGTTTTTCCACTATACCACAGTCTTGTGCCATATGTTTGATATTGTTATTTTTGCATTTCACATGCTGTAGTGTAAGCATTCATTGGTGGCTCAGTCATGTTTTACATTTGATTTGCCCTGAAGCTAGAACATGTAATCTAGCTGTACATAATATAGACTATGGTGTATTGTTATTTCCCTGGGCTATACTTGTCACTTAAGGCATGGAAAATGCTCATTTCAATGTCCTCTGTGCTGATATGTGCTAAACGAACGTAATATTTTCCTTAGAGTAATTACGAATGGGAACATTTTTGTTATACCAGCAAAATCCCATACAGCAAAAGATTACATACAGTAGAGTACTGAAAAAAGTGATGTTTTATTGCGGTACAAGAATGAAAGGTTATGCTACATATTTAGGTGTGTGTACCAGTGTCATATCAATGTTTTCATACTAAACCATCATAAGGGGCAAATGTATATGCTTTATAATGGAAAGAAAATATTTTATTAATTTTATGATAGGTTTTTCTGGACCCATAGAGATCTAACCCCCTTATATTGAATAAAAAAAGGCAAAACAGTTGATTTGTAGTTAAATATATGATATGATTTACAGCAGTGCACAATTTATCCATATTGGATAGATTTGGAGACATTATGGGACAGCTTACACTGCCTACAGTTTGCATCATAGATCTTTAGTAGTTCTGCATATCACCCTCCCTCAGATTTTTGTTTATGATCCAAGAAATGTATAGTTCTACCTGTTTCACATTTGCAATTCTCAATATTCCATTGCAAACAAAAACAAAAAAAAACTTTTTTGGCAAGATTGCCTTGCATTTGCTGCAATTTATTTCAACCTAAATTATGAAAATAAACTAATCCAAGTTTGTACTGTAAATGGAACAACTGTCTTGCTTCATTTAAGAAGATTATGTAATGCCCACACCCAAAGTTATAAAGCCTTAAATAAAACACCCTCTAAATAT
This sequence comes from Ilyophis sp. 1 JC-2022, assembly GCA_022702515.1. Taxonomy (NCBI): domain Eukaryota; kingdom Metazoa; phylum Chordata; class Actinopteri; order Anguilliformes; family Synaphobranchidae; genus Ilyophis; species Ilyophis sp. 1 JC-2022. Next base: position 2,467,929 of record CM040406.1, read on the forward strand.
CGAAAAAACCTTATGCACAGCAAAGCCCCTGGACCGTAGGCTATTTGAAAAACAATAAATGTAATATTCGCTGGACAAATTTTTTAACTTTTTTCAAAGTTAATTCAAAACCATTCCATTTACTTACAGGCTGTAGATGAAGAAAGCTGGATTGTAATGTTCCACCTGTATTATGATCCAGACATCTGAAGCACATTGTCAGCACTCCAAATGTCCGTCTATTCACACATTGTTAGCCTATATGCAGGTGTTATCAGCAAGTTTTTAATGGACAGCCATGGTCCCCTAACAGAAGATTGTCCCCACTGGAAGATTACAGAAACTATTGGCCAATATAGAGTCATAGCTTGATCCAGGATAATTTTCAAATACATGTGTAGCCTTTCAAATAACATCGTAAGTCGCCTGGATGCTGAGGTAGTGGGCTCCCTTACGTTTCACATATATAAGAGCGTTCTCTGCTGGGGCAGAACCCCAGGAAATCCAAAGTTTGGCGTGAACTGCTATGTTACCCGTTCTTTGCTGACAGGTGTGACGGGGACTTGAATGTAGGCTAGGCCATTCATTGGCATGTCGGTCTAGGCTTGAGGTATGTAACTGCATGTATGGCTGGGATGCTTCCAATTGAATTTAGGAAAAGCTGGAACTAGCCTACCCACTCGCAAAAAATAGTATCATATTATTACCATTAACTGTTAATTTCATAGCAATGGGGAGTGCCTATAGGGACAGCAGGAATTTGTCTCCAGTTGAGCTACCAGGAGATGATAAAACCTGGCGGGATAAAACACAATTTAAGGCGGCATTCCCCTTCGCTAAAGGACAGGTATGTGGTCCTTGACTGATGGACCCTTTTATTACTATGCATGTTTTGGATATACACAATAATAACATTTCACGTTGTAATCTTGATATTCTTATGCATGTTTGTGCGCGCCCCTGTGTGTATAACAGTGTTGTGCACACACCTATGTAGATGCATATTACGTTCTTAACCAGAATTGTCTTAATGCCCCAGAATGACATCTAAGGTAGTCTGAAATAGCAAAAGCTCCACTGCCCCTCTACATTAGTACCCATGATATAAATATATATCATGATTATGATATAAATAAATACTTTATATTTAAATAAACAATCTGAGCACTTACCAGTAGGGGCCATATTTTTGTTTTATGGTACAAATAAAAATGTTTTAATTTCAACAGTTCTACTCTTGCAACTTTTCATTGTATGAATTGGATCAGCCCACCAAGGTTTTTACAATGTACCTTTTAGCCTTGATGCCATCATGTTTGATTTTGGCCTTGGTTCCCTATGGAATTTTGGCTTTGCCAAGGGCAAAGTCACCTTGTTCTAGAAATGGAAAAAAATATGAGGCCTGTGTTTAACATTTCTATTAGTGCCTTTTTTGCCTAAATATAGCTAGATTTAATCTAGGTGGTTTAAGCCGTCTGTTTTATAGCCATGCAAGATGCAAGCACATAAATTTATATTTTCCAAGGATACCTTTTAAGGTATACCTAATGGATATGTGTAATTACTGCGTATTAGGGGTGGGACGATTCAATCCCATAACGATTCGATTCGGTTACGATTCTTTAGGCAAAGGTTTGATGCATCATAACATCTTACATTTGACCACGATTCGATACAATTCAGTTTGATTAATTTTGATACTTTAAAAAAATTTAATAGGTATGCTAATGTGATTTGATACCGATACAGTCAGCAGTAATTAAATATTAAATTAGAATCTTACGCCAAGTTCACAGAATTATGTTTATTGTTAAGACATGCCATACATTTTGCAGCTGTCTGCAGCAAATAATGCAGCAATAAACATGACTAACAGTGTATTTTCTAAATTTGCCCGATTGAGGTTATTGTTTTTCAAACAGTGTCAGACATGGTACCCTAATACCTTTCCTTTATTCACTAAAATGTTTTCTGTATGGTGTATCTAGGTTCCACGACATTCATTAAGTGACTAAATCCCTCTTCTTCTACCGCACTGTATGGTCTAAGGTCTTTGCAGATGAACGTGGCTATAGCAGATGTCACCTATTTTGCCCGTTTAGAACCGTTTTTTATTTTTTATTTTAGTTTTTGTCTGTGTGATATGTAGGGAAAGGGGGGGAGGTTTGGAATCGGACAGTTAACGTAGTAATAATTAATTGAACGTAAGACATTGGAAATAGTCTTACTATTTTTGTTTTTTGTCTCTAACGTCTACTTGATTTTGAATAGAAAATGGTTTCAATTAAAATATCAGAAAGCACTTTACAATTAACTGTCTGGACACGGTATGTGTATAAAAACTAATAAAAACAAATAAAAGAACTGTTTGGCCATTTCTCCAGGAAAATCCTGATTCCCGAGTTTATCTTGCTAATCCACTTGCTGTCCTTCACGTCAATTGTGAGAGGTCGGCTCAAAAGGTTTATCACGTTTGTGGTGTTGCCTGTGTATCTGATTTCAACTTGGCATATCTTGCATATTGCAGCGGTTTTGTCAAGTACACCCTCCTTCTTTCTAAACCCGAAATGCTTCCATGCTTCCATGATTTTCTGTTCGGAACATCGCACATTCTGTCAATTTCTGTCTCTTTTGTCGCACTCGAGCAGCTAGCCATTTCGCTCAGATCTGTCCGTCTCATTGTCGCTTGATTCCCGCCTGTCGCTGCTTTCAACTCACGCTTACATTGGGGTTGGAGCAGAAACATGGATTAAAGCTAGTCAAAACAGTTTTAAAAGTAGTCGTGTCTCAGAAATATATTTTTTAAATAATGAAATTAATATTTTTTTTGAATAAATAAATACATGTGCACATTCATTTACAATGCGATATTAATCGATGCTTATCAGTTCTAAGCTTACAGATCGATGCAGTTGTATTTACACATTCAGATCGATGCAGCGCGATGCATCGGTGCATTGTCCCACCCCTACTGCGTATAAGTGTTCATTTATATGTATCCTTTTTGTTCAGTCGTTTTCAGTTGTACTGAATACTCGTGAATAGTACTCTTGCCAAAGCTGCCCTTCACTTTAGAGTCAATGCACCATAACAGAATATTCAGGCTCAGGCTTTGAATCATCCATAAAACTCTTGTGATTGTTGCATTGACTCCATTCAAAGGATCAAAAACACAGTCAGTAAAGTCACTTGCCATGAAAGTCCAATAGCCTTTGAGTTTCTAGACTGAGTCTTGAGTACGTCATTCAATGAACACAACAATAAGAACACAAATGGCTTAATTCTGCTCGGTAGGAAGAATTTGGCCAGCGTTCCTTTGGTTAACACAATGATGTATTTGGTATATTTTAAGGGTACCGATATGATTTATTTTAACTATCAAAAGACTTTCTTTTCTGAAAATGCCTCACCGACTTCCGTGTTGCCGACCACTAGCTTGGCTGTGGGGTATTGTCCCTTGAGTTCCAGGAGTTCAGGGAGGGAACTGGGCTGAATCCACAGGACCCGCTCCCCTTTGAACCGCAGCTGTCTCTGAGGTTTCCGCTCTAAACTCTGTGTAACAGAGAACATTATTAGCGTAAGTATCACAAAGTAACCAAACAACCCATATTCTTGTCTTTAACTACATCAATTTATACTGGAACTTGAAAACATTACCAATTCGCTTGTTAAGCGTCTCCTACGTAACCATTTAAATGATCATATATACACAGCGTGTGCCCCTAGCCTCAACCTCTAAAACAAAGCATATTACTTACAAAATAAACAGACATTGTATCTGAATTATACAGTAAACGCAATGCCTTAGGCAACCATGAATGTTAAATAAGAGCTGAAGAGCGAGTAGACACACCCATAGTTCTGGAGGGAATATGAGTTCTTGTGTTGGGTCCAGGGGCGTGAACTCAGATGGGTCATACAGCTGTGAAATGGAATGTCCCTGTCAATATGAGTAAGAAATATTTAAAAATTATTTATTGGGAGAGAAACATTCAGACAATCCTTCAGGCTATTACCTTAATCACGCTAAAAGCCACCCACCTCTAATACCAACTTGTTTTTTAAAGGGTAACAAAACACACTGGTTTTGCTAGACCCCGCCCCCTTTTGAAATGAGCAAATCTGGGCGTGATAATATAGGGTAATATAGGGGCTGAGCTCCAGGTATCAAACCACGCCCAAGGAATTTTTTTTCCACTAGTAGCCAAAAGCAAATTTTTACTCTGGACAGCACTCACAGTGGCTACTTTGTTCCACACTCTCTCTCTCGCTACCTCTCTCACTCATACACACACAAACACGCAAGCTCCAGCTGCTGCCGAGCCCCAAGTAGCCGAGGCAGAAGCAATGGTGGGCTTATAATGATGCGGCCAGCAAACAACAAATCACATGCTGTACAAATAGTTACCCATGCCATGTAGGCTACTCATTTTACACAAGCTGTAGGCAGTCACACTAACATTACCTGCAAGATATCAGTAATATTGGTTTCCATTTCAACGGGTGCACATGTGGTCACTGCACTGAACTCTCTCCAAGAGTGAATGTCTGTTGTAGGGACGTTGCAAAGGTAAACGTGTAGCATGCATATAATACAGCTCCTGGCTCAACTATGGTTTATATATACAGGTGCAGCTAAAAAAATTAGAATATCGTGAAAAAGTTCAATATTTTCTGTCACTCATTTCAGAAAGTGAAACTCATATATTATATAGATTCATTACACAGATACACAGACTAGATTCAGCTGTAAACTACACTGGTACAGTATGGAACACATGGCTGGCTAAATGGCTCTAAGTCATCAAGGGTCTGAGCTATCGAACGAGCCCCAAACCATCACTCTGTTGCCAGATATGGAGTAGATGTGGATGGATCACTGCAAGGGTTATTTCTCCTGACTCATTTTCCTATAGAACTCTATGGGGGGAAAAGTCAGGAGAAACAACACTTAAAGGGATCCATCCACATCTACTCCATATCTGGCCGCAGAGTGATGGTTTGGGGCTCGTTTGATACCTTAGACCCTTGATGATGTACAGCCATTTCGCCAGTCATGTGTTCCATACTGTAACAGCGTAATTTACAGCTGAATCTAGTCTTACCCCCCAATTCTCATAGAGATCAGTTCAAATGCAGAGAGGTTATAGTATCGCTTGTAACAGTACCTGAAAATAAGATATCGAGAGTCTTTTGATGTTGATTGATCACAGACTTCAGGAAGTAACAGCATGCAAAGGATATGCAACCAAATATTAAATATGATACTTTAAAAATATGTTAAAGCAAAATATTCTAGTTTTCTGAGACACTGAATTTGGGTTTTCATTAGCTGTAAGCCATAATCATCAAAATTACAAGAAATAAAGGCTTGAAATATTTCACTCTATGTGTAATGAATCTATATAATATATGAGTTTCACTTTCTGAAATGAGTGACAAAAAATATTGAACTTTTTCACGATATTCTAATTTTTTGAGCTGCACCTGTATATAGTATATATTTCATTATTTTTTTAAAAAATAAACTAGCTAGCTATACAGAAAACACATGGATGTCCAGGACCATCAAGGCACACAGTCAGTTGCACTCAAATTCTCAGAAATCTTGCTCTCAAACCTAAGTGTGTGACAGTGGATAACAGTGTCTGCAAAATTCCTAAAAGATAAATATAGAGTACCTTTTCCATTGTGTCCTCATTAGATAAACACATTTATTTTTTATAATTGCTTTAGAATGGGCAATTCGGAGGCTTTAGCCCTATAGTATTTATTTTTACAGGAAAGTTGTTACCTTTCCAATGGAGAAGTTGCACTTCATGCATGTGAATATTTTCACACAGAGGTTTTGCAATCTGCTGTACAGTCAGGACACATTGATTTCGAAACATGAGCATACAAATCTACTAGAGCCAAACCCAAACAGACTGCTGAAAAAGTTCTGCTGTTCCCTGACTAATACCCCTCTCACACACAAAATCCGGGATTGAAACGGGATATTGAACACATGTTTAACCCACGTTTGACTCATTCACACCACACTATGGTCATGGGAATGTACCGGGTCCTTGCCATTCACACAAGACGCAGGTCGACAAGTTTACTTTTGTGCACATCACTGCTGAACAGGGTTGTCACATTTAGATGTTATTAAAAGCAGACAGTCAGCATGCTTCAAAGCCATTTTTTCCTGCTAAAACAGCTAGTTTGGAAGCCAGCTGGCTGACAATTTCAATGTAGTTTGCCATTACCCTGGCTTAATCCAGTATGTTAAAGCTAGAGTACGCAACTTTTTTATCAGGAAAGGGTCATGCTTAGTTGGTAGCAATCATAGAAAGAACTGTTGTGAGAGAAATCCAGCACCACTGTGTTTATACCCTAAAATTTTGCATTCTAAAACCAGCGATTTGCCCTGAATTTTTGTGGCTCATGATGTAAACCAATTGAAGCGATAGGCCGGTTCACGTCGTGAACCAATCAAGAATAAAACTGACCTTGCACGTTCACCAGCTAGATATTTCACCAACAAAGGTGGACAAGCCACCTGTGACACCAGGGCTGTGGTCCAATCCGTTAAATGTTCTGCTTTCCTGCACTCCCACTCGCCACTTCCATTTGGGGGAATCCCATTAGAAACCGGAAGTTGTGTGTTGCCAAGGGCGAGTGCCAGAGACCTTGGGTGCGTCCCAATACTCAAAAAATGCATCCTCCTTTCCTCCACTACCTCCTCCTCTCCTTCGTGGCCAGGAAACTGATCTGTGTCCTCCGTCCCTCCACTGCTCCAATATAGGAGTAGACAAGTGAAGTGGCTTCAAACTCTGATTCTCCTCTGGCGAAGGACGTTTTTTCACATTTTTGGGTGACATCATCGTTCTCACGCCGACAGAGATTGAAAGATGGCAACAGTGATGATATGTAGCTATGCCTTATTTGAATTTCCCGAAGATAATGATGCCCCAACGCAAGATATTTAGCCTAAATTGTGTGTGCTTCAGTAGGTTATCATCACACATAGGACATGGCATCATACGATGGCCTATACAACGGGTAACAAAATGCCAGTTTGTTTTTGTGGTTCATATCCTACATACAAATTCTGCAATTTAAGACGGGGAAGCAGCTTTATTTATTTGCTTGCACATTAGCCTAATGTTACTTAAATGACAGGGTGGGAAATTAGCATCCGCCACCCGCCAAATGCGGGTAGATTTCAGAATTGTCGGGTAAATGTATGAAACTTACCCGCCACAATGGCGTGTAGCAAAGTGGATACAAGCAGGAATAAAAAAAACAACTTAACTTTTCTTTCTGACAGAAAAAAAGCGCTTGTTAGAATATCCTGAGGTGAGCCCGCCTTACGCCGTGTTCACAATCAGTTTTTACGTACCATAAATTCTCAACGCAATCCCTGCCATCAGAGCTACACAGCGCCATAACAGAAACAACGAGAAAAAATAGGCTACTGTCTGAACTCCTAGTCGAATAAGTTAACTGGAGTTCAAGGAAAAGTCTATGATATGCTTCTCTCAGCGGTGGGTAAACCCAGTAGCCTATCTTGCAGAGTTTCTTCTAGAGAACGTTAGTAGCAGAACTTTGCGAGTCTTGGCTCTCAAGTTCAATGAAAAAAATAGCCTAGGTTACTTCCCAAAATAAGCTACGGTATTATGTCATACCCTCGATATAAAGATACATTTTGGACGGAGAATATGTGAATTATTTTCCTAATAAAATTTGTATAATTCTTTATAAAAAACAAACCTTTCAGAATGAAAAAGGGTGTCATTTAATATTGTCTGTTAACATAATTGTATTAGTTTGATGGAAAATAAGATTGTTTACAAGTTGAAAGAAGAAGAAAGTTAATTTCCCACCCTGTTAAATGGACATGACTAAATATAAATATGCATACCAGCTATATGTGAATATGCATTAATTAATTTATTCAACCAATCGTTTCCAAAGGACGTATTTAAATTAGATTTCAGATGTTGCAGTAGGAAGTATGTTTTTCGCTGTGAACACTGTGATAGGCCTACTATGAATATTGGGAATAATATCTCCGATAATATGACGCGACAATTCGTTTCACTAATCGACGGAAATGTTTCTGAATTAGCCTATGTGAGATGCAATAGACCCTTTTACAGACAACGTCATAACAACAACATGCACGTGCACTGTAACTGGAGGCAAAACAATCAGTTATTCCTCCAAACAGCCGATGAGACCGCATATTTATAGATAGTTATCTGCTTCTAAATTAAACAAACTGCTAAAATGGCATCAACCTGTTGCGTCTTTGGGTGCCAAAACAATAAGACGAAGGAGGGAAAAGTTACTGGATACAGGATACCTTCAGCATCTCCGGATTCAAGCAATTCACTGGGCAGATTCATATTGATCATACCCGGTTGTGCACACTTCATATCAGGCAAAATGCTTTGCTAAATTGCTACGTTATTGTGGATACTGTTGCTGGTGATCTATCATAGCTAAAGTTAGATCATGTGCATTGTGTGTTTGAGTTTCTTTTAATTTCCCCATTGAGGTTATCTCCGGTGGTGGCATGATATGTTGTATAGCTAATGTTAGCTTATAGGCATTGGGGGTAACAGCAGCTAGCCTAACATTAGTCATTACACTCCGGTGAGTAAATTGTGATCGTAAACCCATGGGAGAAATATTGCGATAGGGGACAGCGAAGAGAGAGATAAAGTTTTCATTTGTTTTCGTGTTGTGGGAAAACATAGATTATTCATTATTTATGTATTATTATATATCATGCTGTATGACCTTCTGTATGAAACAATGGTGTCAATAAGAAGATGCTTTTCTGTGTTAGGGTGTCTTGGAAGAAACAGCTCTAAAAGGCCCAAGTGTGCACACATCAAATTTATGGCCTTGCATCCACGGGCAGACACTCTCGCCAAGGAAGAAAAACAAGCTCATGATTTGTATCTGCATGGTCGGGTGGGGCGGTTGTCCCGAGCTAGGCACACAGTATGATCTCATCCTCGACACTTGTAAATCTAGGACATGTGCACGCACCCAAACGCTGGAGAATTGATGGGAAGAGCTCGCTCTCAGCAGAAAGCCATATGGTAAAACAATTCCTAATTTTCCAGAGACTATTTCAGTTACATTTGTATATTTAAACATCAGAGTGATAAAGCATTTGTATACTTATCTCGATAAGGAGGTAAATGGACCCATTCACACCTGCATACACACACACTCACATGGGACACATTTATGGTCCTAGATCGGCTGAAGAGATGGTGTCTCCCCAAGGAATGCCTTGGGGCCCCATCGTTAAAAACGTCTGGTGCATAAGGCTTGGAAATGTGTGTGTGTGTGTGTGTGTGTGCAGTTTGAGCAACTAATAGAGTTTAGTAAAAATTCAAAGAAAACATTTTCTTTCTTCTTTCACAACCATGTGGTATAAAAGAATATGTTACTATAGATAATGCCTCAAATCACAAAGAAAGATGTTATCCTTGGTTTATAAAAACACATATCTGTGGTGAATAGCAATTAAAAAGCTTATAGCTAGTATTATTTAACCCATCAGAGAATTGTATTATTATGCATTGAATAACTATGGTAAGACCATGGCCAGACTGTTTCTGAGATAATTGAATCATGGTATTTCATTAAGACTACGATATAAAACAAAGGCCAATTGTAATGCTCAAATAAGACCAGCAGAGACCGCTGCAGACCATGAAATGAATATATATCTCCCAGGGGGGACGGTCTCAAACTCTAGACCGCATGGGGGGAGTTTAGATAAGCATAAAACAGAGTTATCTGAGTTGGGCGGGTGCCAGTATGTTTTGTCTCTGTCATTAACGGACCTGTTTTTTACGTCTTGTGGGTGAGCATGAAATTGATGGAATTAGACTGGACCGTGTGATTGAGAGTGTTTTAACATATGTATGCTTAGCCGATCAGCCTGGGTATGTATATTCATGCAAATCTATATACAATAAATTACGTTATATCAGACTCTGGAATGTAGTGTCTATTTGGAAGAAAGTTTGAATAACTTGTAGTGGAATGGTCCTGACCCCTCCTGACGGGGCGGTGAAAGGATTATTCTATTTATTATACTACAAATGGCGAGCCAGCCAGGAGTGCTAACAGATAGCAGGCCTGAATGCGCGGACGTTCACACTGCATCTCAGATCAACAGGTGCCAAGAACAAAGGTAAACAGAACCTTTAATCTGTATTGTAGTAAATCGTTGATTCTCAGAGACAGTGTGTCTGCCTGTGCGGGGGGCCTGTGCGAAAACCTCTGCACAAAAGAACCTAAATAAAATTCTGATAGAGAAAGAAGAGAACCATAAGAGAGAGTCTGGTATAGCGTCAGGCTGATGTAAATGTTGAATGTCTTGTAATGTTTTATGTGAATAGAATGAAATAGCAAACTGAAAGTGAATGTTAGGAAGTCTGTAAAAAGCAAGAAAGCACAGTGGCTCGATACCGCCTTTAAAAAAAGAAAAAAGAAAAGGGTCTGCTTGGAAGCTACTGTATGAAACGGTGTAGTACAGGTTGGCATGCTCTAACGGGAAATACAGTAAGCTTGATACCGCCTTAGGAAAATAAAAGGGTCTGCCGGGAGGCTACTGTATGAAAAATACAGTGGCCTGATACTGCCTTTAAAAAAGAAAAAAAAAGAAAAGGGTCTGCCTGGAGGCTACTGTATGAAAAATACAGTGGCCTGATACTGCCTTTAAAAAGGAAAAAATAAAAGGATCTGCTTGGGAGCCACTGTGCTAACCACTAAACCGTTTTTTTTACCGTGCTGGCCAGAGAATGAATGTGTGTCGACACGAGTATGAGTGAATAAGCGCTGTGTGGGTTGTGTATGCGTTGTGTTGTGTTTGTTAAATCAGCTGAGTAGTTTAAAAGGAAAAATATTTGTAAATTGTTTGACCCAGAAGTGTGTGATTTAAAAGGTAATGGGAAGGCCAACTCATGGAATATTATGATAGCGGGGAGTCTGAAAGAACAGACAAGTAAACGGTGCACGCATAAAGGCGTCCAAATACTTTTGGGCTTGATGGGTTGTAGCATTTGTAATAGAGGGAGCTGTTAAGTGGGTAGAAAGCACCTTATTGGTGAATTTATAAAGGAAAGCTAAAAATACTTGCAGTGCTTTGACCCCTTTACATCTTAAGGGGGAACAAGCAGCCTGAGTTATTTTGTTAAAAAGAGTAAAACTCTCCTCTCCCATAGTGTTAGTTTTGCAGTGACTACCAGAATTACCGTAATAGCTCATGTAGGAGAGAACTTAAGAAAAAGAGTTAAAAAGTGCACAATTATTTTCTGTGTCTCCGGAACTATACTACAATGTATGATATATTTGTAATAGTTTGTGTTATAATCTCAGTGTACTATAAGATTTGTGAAGCTTATGAGCAGACGCATCGTAATGAAGACCCGCCTGAAGTAGTGTAAACAGTGTTATACATAAATAGTAATAAGTGAAAAGTGTATCTAATATAAAATTGTGGTTTTGCATAACGGAACTATAGTAGGCATGCAGGCTCAAGTGTTCTGTTCAGAGAAGTGGCTTCTGTACAATTAAAGTGTAAATAAAACGGGAAAATTATTTCCGAACTGTACGGTTAGTACAGATAGATAATGATGTGAAGTTATACGTGAGGAAAACGTGCATAGGATTGTGGCAGAGAGCCAGACAACAGAAGGAGATTAAGTGCTATTAATTAAATCTGCATTATTAGTTAATTTGATATTATACATATATGCAGTTTATTTTCATGGAAAATTCAAAGTGTACTAATTTGTAATTTTGTCCTTTGCCTGGCTTGGAGTTCTGTGTAATTCAGTTCTCTATTTTCAGCTAGTGATTCGATTTAGCTTAGGCAGGGGATTAGGCACCCCGAACCTAGGCTAAAACAGGCAGCGGTGGAATTGCAAAGTTCCGAGGGCACGTTAAAAACTATCTATAGTGCAGGGGAGAAGACTGAAGGCCTCCGTGTCTGATGAAGTATGAATGGACATACTGCCGTGGCACCGTCTAGTCGGCATGGCTGTCGCATGCAAGTATGCAGGCAGTACGTGGTACATGGATGACAGTCCACACCTAGCAGAGGGGCGTAAGAGACGACCTCAGTGAACAGGCAAGGCTGGTGAAAACGGTCAAAGTTTCTATACCCATAGCAAGGTGGGATAGGGATCAGACCGTCGGTTCCTTACCGGGTGGTTAACAGCTACTACGGGGTCCTGATTAGATGCAGGACTGGGGATCGCTATCGACTGGGTCACCGGTCGGTCGGATCGCAGAGAGCAATAAGACCATGAGAGATGGCTGCCGCATCCGGCTCAATGTACAGTCAAGTAAGGTAGCACTATTAAAACGAAGCTCAGCTGGAGCGATTCGGAACTGCAAGCCGCTGTCTCCCTCATTCTCCGCGCTTGCTACATTATACTACATTCGATAAACCTTTCGTTGCCTTGTCGATGTCGATGCGGTCGTTCATCTGTGATGACCGAGCCTCTCTAAACACGCATCTCCTAAATAAATCCCATTATTGACCACCACTTTTTATTTTGTGGCAGCCGTGCTGATAGTGTCAATGTGGGAAACATGTAGAGGTTAGCTAGCTAGCCAAGAACGGTTCGAAGTCGCAGCAACTAACTCTACTAGATAATGAATTGGAAAACCAACAATAAAACCAGCAGTCCATCATCATATAGCTAGCTACCTGCTAGGTTAGCTTATGTTACTGGCTTTAAATTTGTAGAAATCACCACAGACTACGAAAGCCCTGACTAGACAACTAGAAAACACTGAGCCACTAAAATGAATAACGCTAGGACATCCGCAGTGAATGTTCTGAGTTTACGTATCAAAAACGTGTTAGTTTAAACATGTTCAATATTTTAAAAATTTCAGTTTATATAGGCTCATTGTAGTCTCTTCAGATAACAAGCAGTGTCTGTCAATGCAGAGTTTGAAACATTAGAAGCCATACCAGTTGAGTACTCCATTTGACAGGGGTTTTACATTGCGGTGGCTAGCAGAGCTAACGTTAGGTAGCCATTGTGTAAAAATGCCTATGTGTGTGACTTTAGACCGTTAGCTCAGTGGTGTCATTTGGGTATGGCAGAGTATAGCTCTTGCGATACCCTAGCCTCCAGTTTCAAAGGCGATTTGGGCACCGCTTCTCTGCTGTCCTGCTACTCTGCCTGGAGAGGGAGAGCACACCTTCCTGATCCCCCAATAGGCTAGAAAATAAATTGGTAGTCTAATCATTTACTTATTGGTTTTTCTTATTGAGCTAATTAGGCTAATTGTTTGGTCGACAATCAGGCAAAGTAAACGGAAACAGATTGAGAGTGATCATCCGTTTAAATCTTAAAGGTAAAATTGCAGAGGGCCTAGTTATACTTCCCACGGTTTGCTAGAGTGCTAGCCTAGCCTATGTTATGCACTCAAGCACCGTTCAAAAAGAGCCATTCGGTCATATAGGCTATTTTGATCATAGCCTATTAGTATATCATAGTAGTAGGATTAAGTGGTCTAGTCATCTTTAATTAAAGTGTGGGTAATTAATATCATATAAATTATAATTAATATAATAAACATAGGCCTACATTGCACTATGATAGAAATATTGTAGACACATTAGCAGCACTGTCGCATGCGTCCGACACTTATAGCAACGATTCTCAATACCCTCTCCACATCAAACCGCATTATTTATTTATTTATTTTAAAGCCTGGAAGTATTAGTGAACGAAGAGCCACATGAGAGCCAAACGAACGGCTCATTTCAGTGAAAGGAGCCAAAAGATCCAGCTCCTTGAAAAGACTCGGTATGCCCATCACTACTACCAACCTGGAACCAAATGAGAACCGTGACACGCTCAGCGCCGCTCACTCCAAAGATTGACAATATCTGCCAACAACTGCTTTTCCTGAAGTGCCCAGATGTGCACAAACTGAAAAACTGAAAGCTAGCTTTTGGAGAATTATATTTTTACAAACTGGATTTTCTGAATTTGAAATCTGAGTTTAGATTCACAAGTCACATAATTCAATTTCAAAACGTATACACAAATTCTAATTATGAAATACAAATTCAGTGCAATAAAATTCAGTTTCAATTAACCTCTTCCTATCAAGGGCAATATATGCCAATTCTCGCCTGTTTTCACTAGTGACAAACAAAATTGTTTATCGCAAAAACTGTAAAAGCTACAAGTATGGTTCATAGCTTTTATTAAAACAGAGTACTCTGCGCCATCTTGGTTTTGATAATTACGCCCGTGTGCCTCTCCCTCTTACGCTGAGCTGTATCAACGTGACTTCCGAAGGCTTTGTGTTGAATGAGAGTCTTGGCTCTTGGCTGGAATATTTGACAGACCGTTTTAAAACGCAATGGAAAGCAAATAATACTCGCAGTGGAGGCGAGTCCATGCTAGTTCTTCCAACTTCAGATAGGCCTATTCTGCTATCAGTCAAAAAAATACACCCAATTAACGACAGTTTTGCACAAAACTCTGCAATCAAGTACAAAACCCCTTTGGCTAAAATACACGAAGCCATGGGATTGGTACTCCAGTAACTGGATGAGTTTCACAATGCCAAACTGAACACAGCCAAACTACTCGTGATAAAGTGCAGAAAAGCAAATGTTTAAAAAAAAATTATGTACAGCCGTATGAAAGTTTTAAAGTATTTTTTCTTGAAGCCTAAAGATATAACGATTTTTCAAACCAAAGTTTTGTGAAAAACAATTAAGCAGAACAGTTTACCAGCACATTGTTTATGGTGTGACATCAAGCTGCAGTACATGCTTGGGAATTAGGTCGTAGTTTCCAACGCAGGCCTAGTTTTTGCAAGTTGGAATTAAGAACTTGCAGACTGCGTGAGTAACTAGGCCTATTTTTTGGTGAGATATCACTTATTTTTGTGTACTAATGCAATGTGTTTGGTAGCTAACTAATGATGATAATGCATGAAGATGACATCAAGAGAGACATGCATACAGAATACATGCAGATACACGCATGCATTGTAGCTCAAAGAAAGACATAGGCGTGAGTTGTTGTTTTTTAGCCTACCATAAACTACAATTAAATTAGTGCTTTCAGTCATTTTAACTGCATGACGTAGCCTATTCGAACAGTATAAACTTTGGCCCTAGTGGTTGAGACGTATCCGTCTCAATTACAGTATTCATGTAAGTCTAAAATTATGAACTACAGCTTTAAGAAAAAAACATCAATTTTGACTTACGACCGATCCTCTCGCCACAACCACAGACTGTAAAATGCATAAAATGCACTGTTTATACACGCTAAGAAAATCATGTTCACGTATTGAAACAATAATATTTTTTTTAAAAAACGTCGGAATAAAAGCATTCGCTCTTGCTTTCTGTACTATATACAGTACCTGATGCACTTTCGGTTTATAAAACACCCAATTTTTTTTTCTCTCCAAAATTACTGTTTACTTGCCATAATTGGCTATAGCGTAGCCTACTTAGACAGACAGAAGCATGTCGTGCATCATTTGGATAGTCACTCAGTCGTCAATTAATGTCATTCAGGGTTTTTCTTGGCAGAGAAATGGGTTATGGCGGTATTTTTTTTGCAATCATTTTACCGTAAATACAGTTTTTGGAGTACAAAAAGCTTTGGTTGTAAAGTACCAGTAGGGTTGTGTTTAGCAGTTAGGTTTTAGAAATAAAAGGCCCGTGAAGCTTTTTGAATATTTGAATATTACACCATTTAGGCTATTTTGATAAATAGAAAAATAGACAAATAGAAAAATAAATAACACTCTAAAACAGAAATAAAAAATGTGCAGCTACAAGTAATTTTTATTAATTTTCTTAAAGTACAAAAGCACCGTGTGTTTTTACATAGGCTAACAACAGCAACGTAGACCATTCCAGCCTAAAATGTGATAGGTCACTGTGGAAATGTCGACTGTACGGGACTTTGGCGAAATGTAACAAAATAAACTCTTCAGTGTTAATCATAAGACAGCGGTAGCTGCATATAGCCTGCAGGTAAGATATTTGGTTTCATTAACATATTTATAGCTATGAGAGATTTTGGAGAAAAACAATGAGATGCCTTCTAAACCGAAAGTGCATCAGGTAGCCTACTGTATAGCTAGTAGCCTACAGTAAGCAATGGAAAACGCCGAATGCTTAGGCCTATTTGTACATTTAAAAAAAATATTATTGTTTCTAGCTATATCTGAACATGATTTTCTTGTAAACAGTGCATTTTACAGTCTGTGGCTGTGGGTCGTAAGCGCTTTGGGCTATTAACCTTCTTATTTTATATTCCTGCGGGTTTTCTTAAAGATGTAGCCTAGTTTATAATTTAAGACAATCATGAATACTGTAATTGGGACCGATACCACTATAGTATGGGGTGCCAACGTGGATCGGGTTAAAGCTTTGACCTTTTCAGAAGTTAGGGCTTCAAAGGTAGAAAATTGGAGCGTGTTCCATCCAACTCACTGCGCACACTGTCTTTCTACCGAATTGCCCCAAAGATTTGGACTCTCTATACATGGTTCTATGCTTCTTCTATTCGTCTCCTAATACTGACATCTTGAAGGCGACTAGTACAAGACCACATTGCACCCAAAACATTTAATAAAATTCATTTGGATATGATTTTAATGAATAATAATTTGCTCAATTATTGTCATTTTGGCAGTCGTGATTTCCCTTTGGCGGTCCCTGAAATCATTTTAGCGGCCGACAAAAAATTTACTATGTAAGAAAAACCCTGTCATTGTTGTGCGCAGTGCAAGTCGGACATTAAGACGCATTGATTTCTAGGGAATTAAGTAGGCTATAGCTTGGTTGTTGTTTTTATTTTTTTCTTGATTTATTTTGTACGTAGGTAGGCTATAGGTAATCTGTAGTTGCTCGGGATATTCTATATAAAGAGAGAATCTCTCGATATTGGATACAGCAAAAAACTTTCGGAAGATGGATTTTGAATAAGGTTCATGGTCGACGTGTCCTGATGAACGGAATCATAATTTGACTGAAGGCAACTTAGAATCGGAGTAAGCAAGAATCTCGGCGGCTAACGTTAGTCGTTTTCGATTGAAAATGATAGGCTATACAGTTTTATTTTAGTTCGTTTTTTTCTGACAAAGTAGGTCGTTGCTAGCATTATGCCACTAGGCATAGCTAGATCGGTATGTTATCTACCTAGGTGGAATAACGTTGGATTTGAGGGATTGTCTGGCAGATCATTTTTGGAGATGCAACCACGTTAACAGAACAACCACATTCACAGGTAACGATAATGCACATGCTCATGGGACCTGACTGAGACAACAGGGTGAATGTGTTGTAAGAAACTAAGATATCGTTGATGACATTATATAGGCTATACACTGTAATAAAACGTTAGACCTAACTAATGGTTTGTATGTCTGTAACGTTAGCTAAATGATATATTGGCCTAGTTTACATTAATGTAAGAACTTGTCGTTTGCAAGGTAACACGTTAACGTTAGCTAGCGTTGCAGCGTGGGAACTCAGAATTGCTTACCTGGGTGGATTTCATAATCAGTGACGACAAAGACAATGTTATAAGTAAAAGTGGATTTGCCCCTCAATATTATCCCATAGTTCTTTTGAATTATGTTTTGCTTGATACTTTAGACATGAATCGGATTCTCTAGCAGAGCAGCAGTAAGCTACGTAGCCACAACATTTTCCAAGTGGGCGACCTAGCGAATGTGGGCGCTGTGTGGGGTTAAGTTACAAATTCAGTCCGAGGCTTTTATGGCCTACCTTGTATTAATGACGCTACCCGAGTCATGGAACGATATTACATGGGATTTTTATGTGAAATGACAGAGAACGCATCACATAAATGTATAAAAAAAGAGCTTCCTACAAAGAGCAATAGTAAATAAAAGCAATAGTTTTAATGCTTTAAATTGAAACAAGCTAGCTGCTGCACAAAACAAAGATGGCCACGGTGAGTTTTTGAAAAATATTCTGTGGCATCAGCGATGGCATGTTCTATGGGCTGACGTTACATCACATGTGCACTTCCTTATGTAGACACATGACTGTCTTAAAATATTTTGCCTTTTCAGCACGCAATATGCTCTGTTCGATGACCACCAGCTAGGGCAGTGTTTCTCAAACTGTGGGGCGCAGGGGGAAATGCAGAAATGCAGCGCGGAACCAATGTTTTTACGTCGGACTTCTTTCGGTGAGCAATAAAATTTTCTTTCTGCGCTCTGGAGTAATAATTAAATAATCCAACTCCCCAACTTTGTCTTTAATAGTATATGGGCTGCAATAACGAGCCTGCAATGCGGAACCAAGAACAGGGAGGAACGCCAACACTTGATCACCAGGAAAAAACACGCTGACTTTTGCGCGTCTGTCAAAGAGACGTTTCATGCGACGTTGTGACACTGCGAGGGTATTCCTTGCTAAGTCACAGGCAGTTCGCAACCGCAGTCTAAAATGGGAAACATAATCAAGAATATTTTCGGGTTTGGTAGAGCCCAACAATTTATCTTTTTCCTTAGCAAATTCT
Organism: Ilyophis sp. 1 JC-2022; assembly: GCA_022702515.1. NCBI lineage: Eukaryota > Metazoa > Chordata > Actinopteri > Anguilliformes > Synaphobranchidae > Ilyophis > Ilyophis sp. 1 JC-2022. The sequence goes on from CM040406.1 coordinate 2,486,489, forward strand.
ACATAAGTTAGTTTGTCCGTTTTTATATCGCCTCTGAATCTTTGACGGTAGGCTTCAGGCACAAGTTCATAAGCGCGGAGATTTCACAATCTCATAATTGGAGCTCTCTTCCAAATTGAGCGAAGAATAGGCCTCTCTGGCTTTGCCAGTTAAAACACAATGTAATAAAATAGTCCAAACATTGGCGGGCCATTTCAATGAAGTGGCAACACGCTCGAAATGGGCAAAATATTTTTCTACCTCCTTCTCAGAAAATGGTGGGACCATTCGTATCTGCCGACTCACATCGAACCCTGCACGAGCTGGGTCTACAGAGCGAGTTGAGGTACTTCGGCTTTCAAGCTCCAATTTTTTAAATTAAAATTCTTGAAGTGCTTTTCTTTCCTCAGCTGCAGCTTCAATTTGAAATTTCTTTTCCCTCTCCTGAGCTTCAATTTCCAACAGGTTCATTGCAGCCACAATAAGCTATTTTTTTGCCAAATATTTGTTGCATTGTTCTACGAACGTGATTGCACATTTTATTTGTTTTTGTCTAATGGAGCAATCTGGTTTACTTGAAAGTGCAATTTTCTTTATATTTGAAAAAGCACAGATGGATTTTTATTTCAATAAAAGTTCAAAATGGACCATTTTGTTACAATTTTGGTGGGGCATAAACATTTTTCTTCCTCCAAAGTGGGGCGTGACAGAAAAAGTTTGAGAACCACTGAGCTAGGGGGAGCTAGCCAGGGTGCGAACTGTTAAATAAAATATGCCCAGAATGCCTGGCAAGAAGAGATAAAAGGAGGCGGATGTCGGTGCCAGGCGGGATTTTCACGTATGGAAAGCTCGAGAGAGCAGTTGCAGGCTAATCCTCCGTGGAGTAACCACATGAAGATTTTGTGAAGTAAAGATTGGAGGGAGAAATAAAAAGTGATTTATTAAAAACCTTTGCTCATCACGAGCATATTACCCGTTATAGTTGCGCAGTATCGGGTTAGATCGTGGTTGGGAAGAGAGAAGACAAGGATTGTTCACGTCGAAGACTCGTGTTAAACTAGCTAAGTACCAGTGAGTTAGTTAGCTAGCCACCTCGGCTAATAGCATAGCTGCAGTGACGGTCTAGCCTTAGCTTACCTTAAAGCCCCCATTAGTGCTAGCGATTCATCGCCTACGGAGCAGAGGAGGCCCCCCACATCCAACCGGACATCCTCTGGACTTCCACATCCACATTGGTCGTCAGGCTGGTACAAGAGCTGGGGTACACTTTGGACTCAGATCCCGTGCGCTCTAGCCGCCCAGTTTAGACTTACATTAACACCCTCACTACGCAGGCAGATACTGTTTGTTACACTTATAAATCCAAAACCATGACATTCACATCCTTATGTGGATTTTAAAATGCACATCGTTCATCGTGCCTGTGTATCATGCAGTCTACAACAATCTAAGACTTTGATAGCACTTTGTTATTGGTTGATGAGATGTCGTTATTGGGTGATCAGATGTTGTTATCCAATGGGGATAATTATTATTTGTTGGCAAGGAGCATTTGTGATGACGAATTCTACAGGAAAAATGGGAAGAAGAAGAAGCGGAAACGGCAAAATAACCCAAGTTTGGGGCTTTATTGTGTGGATGTGTGAAGTTGCATCTGAATTATGTGTGGTTACATGAGGTCAGAACGTGAAGAAGTTAATGTTTTTAAGGGCTGAAATTTTGTGGTCATTATGGTTATTTCTTCAGGAAACCCTGAAGTGACAAACTCAGTGCTGTATAGGTATGTGGCATGCCCCACCAAGCCGTAACTTGGTGGATGGCATACCTGCCATCCCAATAATATGCAAATTAAATAAATATTTAAATATCTTCAGGATTATATAAAAAATTAAAAACTGAAATATCTCATGACATAAGTATTGCTTTAACATATTTTTAAAGTACCATATTTAATATTTGTTCGCATATCCTTTGCATGCTGTTACTTCCTGAAGTCTGTGACCCCATCAACATCAAAACACTCTCGGTATCTTATTTTCAGGTACTGTTACAAGCGATACTATAACCTTTCTGCATGTGAATGGATCTCTATCGGAACTTTTTCCCCCATAGAGTTCTATAGGAAAATGAGTAAGGAGAAATAACCCTTGCAGTGATCCATCCACATCTACTCCATATCTGGCAACAGAGTGATGGTTTGTGGCTCGTTTGATCGCTCAGACCCTTGATGACTTACTGCTATTTAGCCAGCCATGTGTTCCATACTGTACCAGCGTAATTTACAGCTGAATCTAGTCTCACTCACCAATTCCGATAGACATCCATTCACAGAAAGGTTATCGCTTGTAACAGTGCGTGGAAATAAGATATCGAGAGTCTTTTGATGTTGATGGGTCACAGACTTCAGGAAGTAACAGCATGCAAAGGATATGCAATCAAATATTAGATATGAAACTTTAAAAATATGTTAAAGCAAAGGGTGTGAATACTTATTATTGAACTCTGTGGAAAAATAAGTCAGGAGAAAATCCTTCAAGTAATCCATCAAGGTGATGAGATGTTCAGGTGCGGATTGGTTTAAAGACAGAAGTGGAGCTCCCATTGTTTCTATTGTAAAACATCTAACTTAGCCAAGTACCAGGTAACTAAGTCTGGGATAGAGGGTAACGTTAGCCTTGTTCAACAATTTAATAAATTTAATATTTTGCAATCGTTAGCTATCGCGACCCAGTTAACTTTAGACTTAGAACTTAGCAAAACGATCAGTTCATTGGCGAGTTCGGTGACTAAATTTTAAATGTTTCATTGTGTTATTGTTCAATTCTGTAACAAAAAAATATTTTGTTGTTCCACCTGGACTCTTGCAGCTGACATTTTTACTCTAACATTAGCTATACCAGTCTGAAATCCTGCAATCGTATCCAGAAAACCTGGATGCACATTCATGATGAGGCCTGTGGAAGCAGTGGGGTGGGGTGTGTGTCCCCTTCTCTGTGGGCAGGGCCAAAAGGTATTATGACACTGAAATGTTTTGACAACAAATGCGACCATTGAGAAAGTTGCATACTCCAGCTTTAACTCCTGAATCAATAGCCGAATGATATGCACCAAATACTGGAAATGCTTTTTAGTAAAAACTGCAGTAAAAAATGTTTTACCTGCGAGAATTTAGAAATCCTCATGTTGCATTAACCTAGCTGTGAATCTAGCTAGCAAAATTTCAAATAATTCCAGAGTTCTTGAGTCATAACAGAAATTGATTACTGTTTCCATCATTTATATAAAAGCTTCGGAATATTGTTTCTACACAAGTTAAACACATGACAAGATTGAGGGTCGTACAACTAACTGTGCTGAGCTGTGTCGAACCTGCATAAAACCCAGGTTGTGACCAGGGTTGCAGACCCGTTCGGATAATCACACCAACGGCAAACACAGGTTTTACCCAGGTTGTTACTTTGGTGTGAAAGGGGCAAAAACAAACAAAAAAAAAAAAAGCCACTGTAGACACTGCTGAGATAGAGCAGACTGACAGATCCCATTCTATAGTGATATAATACACAAACAGCAAAGGCAGCGTGAAGAAGCTCCACAAATTCAGTGCACAGATCAAAGAACTTCAAAACCAATTTAGCTAAAGCACACATGTTGTGATATTTGAATTACTGCAAAACATCTACTTTCCGAAGTGTCAGTGATTCTCCCTTTAATTTTTCAAAGGGAGGATGACTGGATATCTAAACCTTCAGACCATTGCGCCTGAGAGAGGAAACGCATCTTGGCCTGATTTTAACAGTTAACTGGCTATTAGCGGACAGCTAAATGTGCTACATAGAGTAACCTGTGTCCACCCTTTGATACCAAAGCAGAGCTGTGTCGAACCTGCGTAAAACCCAGGTTGTGACCAGGGTTGCGGACCCGGTCGGATATCACGGGTTGACCCGTGACTGTACTCACAGTTGTGCACTCCTCCTTGTCCTCCTTATCCATACAGCAACCATTTGTTTTTCCTTTCCCTCCACAGCAGCCGCCATCCTGCAACAGACAAGCAAGAACTGGAGAGAGGAAGCTGTGGAACTGTTATACAGTTCTGTCCATTAAAAGGATACGGCCCCTTTTACATCACTCACTACTTCAATGTTGCTGACTGCAATTGCACAACATAATTTAAGCAAAGAACCTTGCTTTTTATGATATTTGGCAGGTAGGTAGAGGACCAAAGCTACAACCTCACAGCAATAACCATATTGTTATTTCTATTATCATTATTCAAAAGGTCTTTCAAACATTTGCTGCTTTTTATGAAATTGGGCAGGTAGATAGAGGACCAAAGCTACAACCTCACAGCAATTTTGATGCAAAAATTCAGAAAACAAAGTCAGCCAAAACTTTGAGAGGCCATAACTTTTGAAATCAAGTAAAAATCAAGAAAAGGTGCAACAAGATTTTGTTGGATTGTCGCCCATTGTTCCATCTGACAAAATATTTGAAATTCTTCTCAAGAAGCACAAGTCTGATAAAGATGCAATTTGGAACAAGAACAGTTCAACTGCCTAACAAAATTGGAACAGAAAAGTTTCTATGTTCAAAGATGGTGAAATGATAGCCAATCATGTTCCGGTATGTGTAAATTAGCGTACAATGCTAAATTAAATCGCTAATTTGTGGTCTGATTAATTCCAGTCTTGGGCTTCGGCCTTGAAAACACATTTTGGATCGAAGAGCATGTTCTGAACAAGACAAAATTTGAACGGTGTTGGAGACTTGGAGACTGCATTCGGATTGTCAAATCCTTTCCTTGCAACTTTTCCTTGACCTCACTAGAAAATGTCATGGGGGGTCAAGGAAAGGATGGAAGGAGAGATTTACAAGGAATCTAGCGTAACTGGAATTCAAACCTCCTTCTCTACCTTGCGTCATGGTGCGACGTTGAGTGATTTTGACATGACTGTTCAAGATAGCGAACTACACCACGAAAGATTACTACTAGGGATGTTAACAATTAATCGACTATCAATTAATTGCTCATAAGAATTTAATCGATAAGATTTCAAATTAAACTATTAACTGAACAATCTGCGGTCTTGTTTCAACAGGAGTTTTTGTGTGAAATGTAATCGTGATTTAAGGCGAGAGCGCCTGTGGTTTGCAATACATTGCAATACCTGTGGTGCTGTTTTGAAGTAGAACTACTTCGTTAATGTAGCCTACCACCTGAAAAGCGTACATCCAACCGTGCTGCCAGGGCAAAGTGGATCGCGACCTACCATCACCTCAGTGTTGCCAAAGAGGGTGTGTGACTATAGACGAGCAGAGAGTAGGCTATTACTCAGAGTGTATGCAACATGGTTGAAAAGGACATGACGGCAATAAGCACCGTTGACGGTGAGGGATTTCGAGAGCTAATAAACAGGCTGCGCACACGACTCACTCCCGACCACGTAGCTTAAATGTTCTTGAATAAAAATACGTAGGTCTATCTAGTATGCATATGCGGAGCCTATTCAAAACATAATAGCCTATGTTTTAAGTTGACTGTTCTAGGCTAGGTCTACTAGTTTAACTGTCGCCTTTCAATTTCAAGAGCGATTATGTTAATGCTGCAAGTGCCAAGAGGAGCAACGGTTTCGCTTGCAACAGATGACGGAGCGCAATTTCTTTTCTATGAAAGTAGCCTATACACGCCTTCATATTCTATTTTTGTTATGCTACAATAATGCCTGTTTCTCAAATGTTACAATAAATCTTTGATTGAGGAATATAACATGCATTTTGTATTCTGTATATCATAAGCTATATTTAGCTTTTATGTTATCAATTCATCGACGTTTGTTTGTTAAGGTTAACAACTATCGATTAAGGAAATTCCTTAAAATTTGCATCCCTAATTACTACAAAAGGCACATTATTGCTGTATGTCACTTGAACCTTCCGTTTTATTTCGGCTAAATTGTGCTTCTTAATAAATTTGGTGTAGTCTAGCTTACTAGCAACTAATTTAGATTTCTGTCATTTCTCAGAAGATTTTCAGATAAAAGGAATTGTGAAGCCCCTTTCCTTCTCAATATAAGGAATTTGAATGGTCCTTAACATGGCTGCACGGAAAATATTTCCGGGTCAAGCGATCTAAAGAATCCTTCCTTGCTCGAATTTGACTATTGGAATGCAGCCCCAGTATTGTCGGTCATTGTTCCACCTGAAAAAATAAAACTTAAAAATCTTGTCATGAAGAATAAGTCTGATCAACATGCAAATGCTTTGTTCAACTGTCCGCAACAAGTTTGCAAAGGAAATGTTCCGACATGAAAAAACAACCATGCTATATGCAAATTAAAGCTGGAGTACGCAACTTTCTCAATGGTCGCATTTGTTGTCAAAACATTTCAAAGTCATAACACCCCTTGGCCCTGCCACTGCATAGAAAGAGACACGCCCCCAAGCCCACTGCTTCGACAGACCTCGTCTTGAACGTGCATCCAAATTTTTTTTAGATAGGATGATTACAGGATTACAGACTGGTTTGGTAAAAATACAGGTTACAGTAAAAATTTCAGCTACAAGAGTAGTTAAAACAACGCAATATTTTTTGTAGTTGCAAAGTTGTTACATGTTTGTGTAGTGTTATCTGATCCAGGCATTATCTGGCTACAGCTGGTATGCATGTTTATAGCCAACCGGGCGATTCTAGCTAATGCAATCTATACGACAGATAACATTAGCAAACATTTCCTTCCAAGAACGAGCTGCCAAATTAAGTAATGTTGTCAATAGCAACAGCGATAGCAACCTATCAGCTATTCATTATAGGTAATTACAATTGGCTGGCAAGCAGAAAGTCCATAAATTATTGTTGAAACTTTTGACCTACCAATCCGCTTCCGAACATCTCCCCACCTTCTAAAACAAGCACCTGTGTTTACTCTAGTTTTTCCGAGCAAGCTTTAAAGTCCCTTTTCTTTTTTTGTGTGTGAAATAATTTAGCCAGAGTGCATTTTGCAGAGTTGAGGATCGTCTACGCTCGGATTTAGATAAGCGTATCTTATTTCATTACTTTCAGCTGTTGTTAGTTAGTTTGAACAGATTGCAGTCACTTGGTAGCTCAGTTTATTTTTAATTGTTTAACAGAAAGTTTGTAGCTCGCGCTGCGATTGGGCCGGCTACCTGTTTTGTGTTGCTAATTAGATCTAGTTGAACCAGTTTCAGCTGTGTGTATTAACTCCGCAAACAGCTGAGTGCAATTAAGTAACTGCATAAAGCTAAAACAGAGGCTGCCGTATCGCTAATTTAACTGACTTGTTGTTCCGATGTTCACAAGGACCCTATCTAACCTCTCTTCACCCCATACCATGTGTCTAACCCCCATTCCCCTGTGCTCTATCGCTCGCCCCAGGAGGTCCAATCACCGCAGGTGCAGCCCGGCTAACCTGGTCTGCCCACCCCTGTCCTCTTATAAGGAACTCTCAGTGGTGGGTGGACTGTGGAACTGCCGGTCAGCTGTCCAGAAAGCCACTCAACCACTCGGCCACTCAACTGAAACTGCACTCCTGGCTGTGACCGAGGCACTCGCCGCTGCTAGAGCCTCCTCCCTCTCCTCTGTCCTGATTCTCCTTGACCTGTCTGCAGCATTCGATACGGTCAACCACAAACTCCTGATCTCCACACTGGCTGAGATGGGCATCTCTGGAACTGCTCTCTCTTGGTTTACTTCTTATCTCACAGATAGATCCTACCAAGTCTCCTGGAAGGGCTCTATCTCTGCACCTCATCCTCTTTCTACAGGAGTCCCGCAGGGATCTGTACTGGGTCCTCTGCTGTTTTTCATTTACACTAAGTCTCTTGGTTTGGTCATTAATTCACATGGCTTCTCCTACCATTGTTATGCTGATGACACAACTCTTCCTCTCTTTCCCTCCCTCTACCCCACAGATTAAAGAGGATATCTGCTTGCCTGGCTGACATCTCTGAGTGGATGTCTAGCCATCACCTGAAGCTCAACCTAGACAAGACTGAGCTGCTCTTCATGCCACACAAGACATCCCTTCTTCTAGACCTGTCCATCACCGTCGACGGAACTATGGTGACCGCCTCCCGCTCTGCAAGAAACCTGGGGGTGGTCCTGGATGACCAGCTGGACTTCAGAGAGCACATCAGGGCAACGGCACGGTCCTGCAGGTTCCTCCTGTACAACATTAGGAGGATTCGGCCGTACCTGACCACCTACTCTGCCCAGCTCCTTGTCCAGACTATGGTCACCTCACGCCTGGACTACTGCAACTCCCTTTTCGCAAGCCTGCCAGCCTGCGCCATTCTGCCCCTTCAACTGGTCCAGAACGCGGCTGCTCGGCTTGTGTTCAACCTCCCGAAGTTCACACACGTCACCCCCCTGCTGAGGTCACTCCACTGGCTTCCAGTCGTGGCCAGGATCAGGTTCAAAGTTCTGACCCTGGCCTACACTGCAGCCAAAAGGTCAGGCCCCTCCTACCTACAGGACTTGATCCAGCACTACGCTCCTGCTCGACCACTTCGCTCTGCTGCTGCAGGGCGACTTGCACTTCCCTCCCTCCGTGTCAACGGTACTTGCTCGTCCCGACTGCGGAGCTTCTCCACTCTAGCTCCCCAGTGGTAGAATGAACTCCCCACTCCGTTGCGCTCTGCTGAGACGCTGTCTGTTTTCCGTCGTGGTCTGAAAACACACTTTTTCAGACTCCACCTTGAATAACCACATATATAAGGCCAAATATATAGTATGTTCTTTGTTTATTTTCTATTTATTTGGTTTTGCTATTTCATAGCTTAGAATGTATAGCCGACTGTATTCTGTTTACGAGCGATAGCTCCTACGTTGTGACAAAGTTGTGCTTTGTTGGATTTGCTTTGTAGATTGTGTCTATAACCTTCAATATGCACTTATTGTATGTCGCTTTGGATAAAAGCGTCTGCCAAATAACTAATGTAATGTAAATAGCATTGGTGTAATCCGCCATTGTTGGTTAAATTTCTAGCTTGTGAACCGACAAGGTTAATTTCATTGTTGATTGGTTCATGACGTAAACCATCATGAGCCCCTTTGTTTTGAAAACAAAAATTCAGGCCAAATCGCTGGTTTCCGAATGCAGAATTCGAGGGTGCTGAATTTCACTCACAACAGTTCTTTCTATGATCGCTACCAACTAAGCATGACCCTTCCCCGATATTCTTAAATAAAAAAGGTTACGTACTCCAGCTTTAATCAGTACCATAAATAACAAAATATGCAAACGAGGCTGTCAGTCACCATTCTGCTAATCGTGAGACTTAGTGGGCCATAAGGCAGGGGTATGACATGTATACCAATTTTGAACAAGGTTGGGAAACAAAAAAACATGGTTGGCACATTCAATATTAGCCATTTTTAAATGTATTCAATTTTTTTTTAAAAACATTAAAATCTTCTCATGAATCGTAAGGCCGATGGACATGAAACATGGTACCTACTAGCACGTTTGTACTGGTCCCTAACAAGTTTGTAAAGGAAAACATCAAAAAACAACCATGCTACATAGTTGGCAGATTCTACAGAAAGTGGGCACATTTGATCCCATGAATTTTTCTGATAAAATTTCAAGTCAATCTAACATTTCTGTTTTATTTGGTCTTGCTTTATTATAAAAAGGATTCCCACCAACTTTTAGACCTGGCCCACTCATATTTTGATTAATAAAGGGGTTTAAATTTTCGGATATGTTGCTAATGTTACGTGGACAGAATTTACTGAACTTAGTGGACAGAAAACAGTTAAAAATCCTTGACTGTATGTTAAAATAATGGAATGTACAGACATACAGCAAATGATTACATGACCATTTCAACATATTTATGAGTTTTTTTGTGCTTCATCAACATATGGATTGGGTTTCACAGAAAACACGGGCTTTTGCTAATGTTACATGGACAGTTTGTAACGTTTGCCATGATGATGAATACATATTTTGTCCCTTGTAACGCTCGCCAAGGAAAACTTTGGTCCTTTCGTAACGCTAGCAATGAAAATTCTGTCTTGTGTCTAACGTTAGCAGGGAATCTCCGGGTTCGCCGAATGTACACAATGTTTACATGCATTTACACACGCATTCAACGGGCATCCCAACTTTTCGTCATTTCAACACACATTTCACCTCAAATAATGTGTAGTTTTCATAATTTTGTTTCTTGAATGAGGTGTGCGTTACATGACGCTATCGTTACTTTAGTGGAGAGAATATTTATTCATTAATTTCGAGAAATAAAATGAATTTTCTCTCACCCTCCGCTCCAAAATCCGGGAATCTACGATCTTAGTGCAGGCGCACAAATACGATGGGAATCACTTCCGTGTTAAATAAAAGTGGATCTCGCAATGTAATCCTCGCGAACGTTACTTATTGGTCACGGACAGAAATAACGTTAGCCTTACAATCGGGTTTCTAAAGCCTATACAATTGGAATTAGCAAAATTCTTCCCGATCATAACAACAAAGGGTTTCATTGAGTTACTTCCTGTGCATTTTAATAGTTAGTAAATCCACCGAATCATGTACAGAGAGGGGTATAGCTAACGTTACTGTGATGGACAGAATGAACAGTAACGTTTGCAACTGGAATTAAGCATTGTTTTGAATGTGTGGGATATTTTTCTGTCCACTTCCGAAGTATTTTCTGAAATAAAATCATTCTAATTTAAAAAGAACAAATCTGACAACAATGTGAATGCTTATGCAGTTACTTTATTATAATTTCTATCAAACAGAACAATATTTTTTAGAAAATGCCAGGATTTTTAAAAAAACCTTTGATTTGTTTGTAGCATACATTATGTGCCCACTTTCTGTAGAATCTGCCAGTTGTTAAAAAAAAAAAAAGTAACCTGATGAACCACTGTTATTAGTAGTAGTGATATTTCTGCATGGCAAATAATTTACTTGTAGATATAGTAGTGTAATAGAAACACAACAGTCCACGACATGCACGCTGCTTGTTCTGAGTAATTGACTCATTCATTGAAAGGGGCGTGTTCAAAATAATAGCAGTGTGGAGTTTAATTAGAGAATTCATTCATTCTGTGAAAAAACTGTCATTAATCGTCCTTTAGTAAGGAAGAAGGGAAGCAAATGTTTCACACATTGTTATAAAATATATTTCCTTCTGAATTGCTAAGTAAAATGGGCCGTTCCAAACATTGTTCGGAGGAACAATGTAATTTGATTAAAAAGTTGATTGGAGAGGGGAAAACATATAAAGAAGTGCAGCAAGTTATAGGATGCTCAGCTAAAAAGATCTCAAATGCTTTAAAATGGCAACAAAAACCTGAAACACGCGGAAGAAAACGAGCAACTACTGTTAAAACGGATCGAAAAAAAGTCAGAATGGCAAAGATTCAGCCAATCATCACCTCCAGAAATATCAAAGTTGATCTAAAATTACCTGTAAGTCCTGTTATAGTCAGAAGACGTTTGATCGAAACTAAGCTATCCGCAAGAAGCCCCTGTAAAGCACCATTGTTGAAAAAACAGCATGTGCAAAATTGGTTAAGATTTGCAAAGGAACACATCGATTGGCCCAAAGATAAATGGCGTAACATTCTGTGGACTGATGAGTGAAATAGTTATTTTCGGGTCTAGTGGTCGTTCACAGTACGTCAGATGACCCCCGGGTACTGAATTCAAGCCACAGTACACTGTGAAGACGGTGAAGCATGGTGAGGCAAAAATCATGGTATGGGGATGTTTTTCATACTACGGTGTTGGTATATTTATCGTATACCAGGGATCATGGATCAATTTGAATACATCAAAATACTTGGAGATTATGTTGCCGTATGCCGAAGAGGAAATGCCCCTGAAATGGGTGTTTCAACAAGACAACGAGCCCAAACACACGAGTAAGCGAGCAACATCTTTGTTCCAGACAAAAAGGATTGAGGTCATGGAGTGGCCAGCTCAATCCCCCGACCTCAACCCCATTGAAAACTTGTGGGGTGACATTAAAAATGCAGTTTCTGAAGCAAAACCCAAAAATTCACAGGAACTGTGGAATGTAGTTAGTTCATCCTGGGCTGAAATACCTGTTTCTAGGTGCCAGAAGTTGGTTGACTCGATGCAATGCAGATGCACAGCAGTTATCAAAAACAATGGTTATGCAACTAAATATTAGTTCAGTAATTTAAAGTGAAGTTAAATCTTGAAAAATTTCTTCAGTTTATACAGTAAGTGTTTGAGTTTGAAGAGAGAAATGTCGACACTGCTATTTTTTAAATATTCCTTTTCTTTGCTTCCTGTAAAAGAATAACGCAGACTTGATAAAAATTTGTTAATGCTTTGATTTGGAATTGAATGTGTAATGTTTCCACTACATTTGAAATATGGAACTAAAAGCTATTAAAAAATATTTGCACTTTATTCACGTTTTTTAACGCACTGATATTTATTTGAACACCACTGTATATACTGTATGTGACTATTCTGAAATAAATGTATTCTGTTGCAAATTTCTGAATGACACAGCTTCTTCTTAAATTCAAACTTGAAACCATACATGTGCAAAAAATATTTTTTGAGATATTGACATTTAAATAAAACTTGTAGCAACCTGTAGGCAATTAGACCCTAGGCAGCTGCCTAATTTGCCTATGCCTAGATCTGGCTCTGATGTTTTTGAGGATATCATTGTTATTTGTTACGAACCTGCCCCCACAAGATTAGACAAATCAATAGACAGGCAGACAAGTTGGATAACTCGCCCTCACCAACATTCAGAAAAGATGACCAAATTTAAATGTCCCATTTCACAAAAGACAAAACCACATTTTTGTTATGTTACTTATATTTTCTGCCATGTGTGGACACCTCATAACAAAGAATGTATCCTGGTAATATCAGTTTGTCAAATTAACATGGCATCAATTATGAGTGCAGGCTCATCAAGGATGCAACATACTAGCTAACTTGCTCGCTCGCTCGGGCAGCTAGCCAGGGGTTGTAAATATCCAACTGAAACTCAGCTGGGGTAAAATATTTATACGACACCTGTATTTCATGGTGTGACAGAGTTGTGCAACATGCAGCATCACAGGGCATTGGTGAATGTGCAATATGTTCATAATGAAGGGTGCGCTATCATTAGGATTGACTTACTTTGGCAAAGGATTTATACCCCTCCAGTATTGGTCTGTACCCAGTGCACCGACACAAATTGCCTGTAAAAAAAAATTTGTGGACAAACATGAGTCAGCTCTGACAGATTTAAGTCATATGACATAAATATACATTTGTATGTCAACAAACTTTCAGACTTTTTCACATGACTAAAAAGGTGTTTGAAGTGACTGTTGTACCTTGAAAAGCCTCCTCTATGTCCAGCATGGAGGGGTGTGGCTTGTTCCTCAGGAGGGCATACATGGACATGACAATTCCTGGGGTACAGAACCCACACTGCGAGCCATGAGCCTTGGCAATGCGCTCCTGGAGAGAGGCACAAAATGACCAAATCATTTCACAAAAATTTCCTATACAGCTAAGGCCTAAGGCCAGACTCAGGAATTAGACAGGCTCTGAGTCAGTTAATGCCGTTTTCTACTGTGTATTAGGAAAGTGATCATCTACAAACCCCAATTCCAAAAAAGTTGGGACAGTACGTAAAATGCGCATAAAAGCAGAAAGCAGTGATTTGTAAATTATTTTTTCAATACATTAAAACGAGCCTCAAACCATCACTCTGCTGCGGTGAAGGTATGGATACAAAAGGTATGGATGGATCACTTTAAGGGTTGCTTCTCCTGCCCCTGTCCTAACTTTTTGGGAATGTGTTGCAGGCATCAAATTGAGAATTAGCGTATATATATACAAAAATGTATAAAATTGATAAGGTAACACATTAAATATCTTTTTTTTGTACTGTTTTCAATTAAATATTCGTAAAAGAGAATTTACAAATCACTGCTTAGTGCTTTTATATGCATTTTACATACTGTCCCAACTTTTTTGTAATTGGGGTTTGTATTTGGGGCATATGATATGTATAAAAGTTATTTGTATGCAATAGTGAAGAGGAGGGAAACAAACTGTTAAATTAGACACATTGTTCAAGCCAGATAAGGAGAAAAATGTCATACATCAGCCATCTTTGATTGCTCTTAGACTGCTCTATTTACAGGCATATGCAATTTAGTTTGGAATTCGGGTTTGTACATCTACATTCAGAAGATGCTATTCTCCAGAATGACTTACAAAATTTACAATACAATGCCAACCTCAGAATTACAGGTTCAGTTCTCAAGCCAGTACACTACAGTTCTGCACAAAGCAAAATTAATATAACAATTGCTCACTTATTAAGTTTGCAGACGATACCGCTCTAGTAGCCCTCTTACAAAAAAAACTAGACAAGCTACAGAGGTGAGGTGCACTTTTTTGATGACAGAACTCTCTGATTTTAAATATCACAAAGACTAAAGAAATTATTATTGATTTTAGAGACAGGCCCCCACTGCATCCTGTGATCCTGAATGGCACACCAATTGCAACGGCTGAAGAGTATAAGTATCTAGGCACCTATATCTATCATAGATTTAAAATTAAAATGGACTGCCAACACTCAAGCAAAATACAACAAGGCACAACAACGACTTTACTTTTTAAGGAAACTATGACATTTTAATGTGGACACATTTTAATGTATCAGTCTTTTAGTGTAGTGACTTTTTGCATTCAATGCTGTGGGGGTGGCATCTCAGTTCAGAACAAAGCAATGTTGGATAAAATCACCAGAACTGAAGGGAAGATAGTTGGAGGACAACAGCGAAACATCTCCCAGCTCTACAAAACGTCCGCCCTCTAGGATACTAGAAGATGCCTCCCACCAACTGTTCCCTGAATACACCCCCCTCCCCTCTGGAGGCCGGTTCCGTGTACCACTATTGAAATCAAAAAGAGCCACCACCTCATTCATACCAAGAAGCATAGAGCTCCTCAACAAAAACAAAAGACAACAACTAGCACTTTATCACTTGCACCATGTACTTTACATCCTATTTGTTTTATTTGTTTTAGTGCTTTTATTACTCATTGAATAATATTGTGATGATGATGATGGCGTTAATGTGATGATTATGTATTGCTGTTGTTCTTTAATGTGTCTTATTGTTCTTCTTGTTTTTATGTAATGCTCTTATGTGTGAGAGAAATTCCCTCCAGGGCAAGTTTTTTTTTTCCATTAATTTTGCATTTCAACAGATCAATTGTGGCACATTATCCTGGAGAACTGTAATTAGATTGAAAGAGTTATTTCAATACAGCCGATGAGCAAAATGAGGAGAGCCAAACCAAATGGATTTTACCACTGCATTCCTATCTGACAGTTGATGGTTCCATACCATTTACTTGCATGAACACATTCAGTGCAGTCTTTATGTAAATGTGCTAATCACAGTTCTTATGTGACCTTTTCTAGTTATAAATAATTTCTCCTGACCCAGTTTAATTTTACAAGCTGAATGGGTTGAAGTGCATATACAAGGAACAAGACTAGGCAAGCCTAGCTCAGCCCGGACGCCTGCATGTAGCCAGTGAGGAACATGTGACAAGGCACAGCGGATATTGTTTTGGAGCATGCAGGGCAACGGAGCGCATCTGATTCTCAAAGGTGTGCGTGGCAGAGTATGTGAGCGGGAGCGAGTGAGGAGGGGAGGCGGACGTAATTTAATTAGAGTGATGAGCACTATTAGAACGTTACCACTCCGCAAGCTCCAGTTCGCTCCTCAGCCTAGAATGTCTTGCTTCTGCCAATAGTTCTAATTTCAACAGTGAAAAATTTAGTATTGGAAATAGTTTACAAAAGCCCCATACAAATGTTACAAGTGTGACATAAACTAAGAATGCTTCTTACTAAAACCCTGTGCAACATTGCTGCAATTGTAGCCACGTTCAAACATAATCTCAATAAAATGTTTTCCAAGAGACTTTGCTGCAATGTTGCTACAATGTTCCTGGTATTTAGCTGTTTTTTTGTGTTTGTTTTTATTCCCATTTTAGTAGCATTTTATTTGATGTGTTTCTATTGACCACAGCATTGTCAGGAATCCTGATTGCCTGCAATTATTCTCAACTATGATTCTGAATCAGGCCTTTATGGTATAGTGGCCAGACGGAAGCCCCTCCTTAGTAAAAGGCACATCACAGCCCGCTTGGAGTTTGCCAAAAGGCACCCAGAGGACTCTCAAACCATGAGAAACAAGATTCTCTGGTCTGATGAAACCAAAATTGAACTTTTTGGCCTGAATACCAAGCGTCACGTCTGGAGGAAACCAGGCACCGCTCATCACCTGGCTAATACCATCCCTACAGTGAAGCATGGCGGTGGCAGCATCATGATGTGGGGGTGTTTTTCAGCAGCGGGAACGGGGCGACTAGTCCTGATAGAGGGAAAGATGAATGCAGCTAAGTACACCGAGATCCTTGAAGAAAACCTGCTCCAGAACGCTCTGGACCTCAGACTGGGGCAAAGGTTTACCTTCCAACATGACATGGCACACAGCCAAGAGAACAAAGGAGTGGCTTTGGAGAAAGTCTGTGCATGTCCTTGAGTGGCCCAGCCAGAGCCCAGACCTGAATCCAATTGAACATCTGGAAAGAGCTGAAAATGGCTGTGTACTGACGCTACCCATCCAACCTGACAGAGCTTGCAAGAATATGCCAAGAGGAATGGGCAAAAATGTCCAGAAACAAGTGTGCCAAGCTCGTAGCTTCTTTCCCAAGACGCCTTGAAGCTGTAATCGCTGCCAAAGGTGCAGCAACTAAGTATTAGGCTAAGGGTGTGTACAGATATGTAACCCCTAAATAACCTATTTTTGTCAGTAAAATTAAATTGCATATTTTCTAAAAACCCGTTTTCACTTCCTCATTATTGGCTATTGTGTGTAGATGTTTGAGGCAAAAAATGAACTCAATCTATTGTAGTATAAGTCTGTAACGTAATAAAACGTGGAGAAGGTGAAAGGGGTGTGCAGACTTTCCGGCTTGACTGTACATCACGTCATGCCACCACATATTACCTCCAAATGTATGGGGAAATATTGCTTGATGCTAACAGTAGGTATGATGCCAGATCGATCGGTCGGTTTAACTAACTAGCTACCTATCCTTACAGCAAGCAATGTCATTTCATTAATTGATAATTAGCTAGTAGCAATCAATTACCATAAATTAACATTTCAGTCTCTAGTTGAATCTGTGCTGGCTCTGTGAGAAGTGTTTCCGCCAGGGCCAGTGGCAGAGGCTGCTAATGTCGATGGAACTGAAGGAGAGTGAATGGATAGGACAGCACCAGGTAGGCCTATCAGTCCCATGCGGTCCCGTTTTCGGAATCCCATCCTGAACTCCATCATCCATCTCCAGGGACATAATCCTCCTCCCTAAAATGTGCACCGCACGCGACCGCGCTTCTGGACACAGATGCCGCAGTGAAGTCCCGATCCTCACCTGCACAAATCGCACCCACACATGAAAATAGCTACTTTTCCTGAGAGGAAAAACGTGAACTCTGAGCCCTGTCAGGCTAAAAACACAAAATTTCACCATCCTAAATCGCTGTGAAACAACTAAAACGAAAACAAAATGACTAAGCAACTGACTGACTGACCTCGTTAGTTAGTAGTTAGACTAGATTCAGCTGTAAATTACACTGGTAGACCCTTGACGACGTACAGCCATTTTGCCAGTCATGTGTTCCATACTGTACCAGTGTAATTTACAGCTGAATCTAGTCTCACCCCCCAATTCTCATAGAGATCAGTTCAAATGCAAAGAGGTTATAGTATCGCTTGTAACAGTACCTGAAAATAAGATCGTCTTTTGATGTTGATTGGTCACAGACTTCAGGAAGTAACAGCATGCAAAGAATATGCGACCAAATATTAAATATGATACTTTAAAAATATGTTCAAGCAAAGGGATACTTATGTAAATAAAAGATTTAAGTTTTCGGTTTTTAATACATTTGCAAAAATTTCTAAAAGCATGTTTTCACTTTGTCATTATGGGCTATTTTGCGTAGAATTTTGAGACAAAAAATGAACTCAATCTATTGTAGAATATGTCTGTAATGTAATAAAACGTGGAGAAGGTGAAAGGGGTGGGCAGACTTTCCGGCTTGACTGTATACAGTGCCCTCCACTATTATTGGCACCCCTGGTAAAGATGAGTAAAAAAGGTTATAAAACATTCACCATTTGGTGAATTAGCTTAATCTCACACTGAGAAAATCAGAAAAATCCAACCTTTAATTGAAGTAAATTTGAAAAATGTTTAATTAGAAAAAAAAATCTCTCATCAAGAAATTTGTTTTAATTTATATAGAATAAAGTCATCCTTTTTAATATTTGGTCACCTATCCTTCGTATGCCATGACTTCCTGATGTCTGTGACCCAAAAACATCACAAGACTCTTGATATCTTATGTTCTGGTACTTTTACAAGGGATGCTATAATGTCTCTGCATTTGAATGGATGGATCACTGCAAGGGTTGTTTCTCCTGACAAATTTTCCTATTGAACTACAGGTGCAGCTCAAAAAATTAGAATATCGTGAAAAAGTTCAATATTTTTTGTCACTCATTTCAGAAAGTGAAACTCATATATTATATAGATTCATTACACAGAGTGAAATATTTCAAGCCTTTATTTCTTGTAATTTTGATGATTATGGCTTACAGCTAATGAAACCCAAAATTCAGTGTCTCAGAAAATTAGAATATTTCGCTTTAACATATTTTTAAAGTATCATATTTAATATTTGGTCGCATATCCTTTGCATGCTGTTACTTCCTGAAGTCTGTGACCAATCAACATCAAAAGACTCTCGATATCTTATTTTCAGGTACTGTTACAAGCGATACTATAACCTCTGTGCATTTGAACTGATCTCTATGGGAATTGGGGGGTGAGACTAGATTCAGCTGTAAATTACACTGGTACAGTATGGAACACATGGCTGGCTAAATGGCTGTAAGTCATCAAGGGTCTGAGCTATCGAACGAGCCCCAAACCATCACTCTGTTGCCAGATATGGAGTAGATGTGGATGGATCACTGCAAGGGTTATTTCTCCTGACTCATTTTCCTAAATAACTCTATGGGGAAAAAATTCAGGAGAAACAACCCTTAAAGGGATCCATTCACATCTACTCCATATCTGGCCGCAGAGTGATGGTTTGGGGCTCGTTTGATACCTTAGACCCTTGATGACGTACAGCCATTTCGCCAGGCATGTGTTCCATACTGTACCATATACTGTATTCAGAGTCTTTTGATGTTGATTGGTCACAGACTTCAGGAAGTAACAGCATGCAAAGGATATGCGACCAAATATTAAATATGACCAAGATGGCTGCCGGCAGGTTGTCATGTCATGTCGGTCTGTCCTGAATTGCCTCGAATCGTTTGTTAATCTTTTTTTTATTTCTTTTTTTATTACGCTTTAACGTCTGTTTATCTATCTGTCTGAATGGCTCTCAACTTTTAACTTCCGATTTCTAGTCAGGCATTGCTCAAGCTTTCAGTGATCAAGCTAGGGTAGACTAACCCTTTAAGCCTAAACAATCTTTACTATCCTGCTGAAGCTATGAAGCATAACACCAATTAAACTGTCAGCTTTACCTGAGAAGTCGGCAGAATCTATTCGATCCGCTGTTGGAAGTCTACCAGGTCGTGTTCTCCTGACTCGTCAGCCTGGGAAACTTGGCTCTGCTCCAACGCTCCCCGGCCTCTCCTCAGCTAACTGCTAACGCTAATCACTCCAGCTCCGGCGGTCGGGAACGCGGGTGTTGCATACCTCCACCTGGCACCGGTTGGAGTAAACTACTCAAGGAATATTCCATCTGAACTTCGCCGAGACGGGCCGCTGCTTTCGGTGGTGTCTACTCCTCCTCTACGGGCTCCTGTCCCAACCGGCTCCGAAGGAGTGCTTCTACAACCGGCTGTTTGAGGACCCACGAGTCACAACATTGCGGTAAGGACCCCTACTGTCGTGTGTGGCCTTGGCGCCTACTTTCAGTAGCTGATTTTTTTTATTTTTTATTTTTTTTGCTGATTTGAGTGCTGTTTTACAAGTATAGACATGTATTTTTATTCTAAATCTCCCTTGGCCTTCTGGCCTATATTGCTTGTTATTTCCCTACACTCTGTGGCTATGACTCCTTGCCCCGCCAGCGGGCATTCACATGAAACTACCATCATCCCCTATGGTAGTAGCACGTTGGACTTCAGTTTATTGTCCAGAGATGTTTCATCTTTCTGGATTACAAAGACTATGGGAGTTCCTACCCTGTGTGTGACATATCTTATACCATTGTATGCATATATGTTATTGCAGCAATTCTATGGCTCCCCATCAGTATTCTTAGTCAAATCTGCTGTAAAAGATAATCAACGGAAATGTTCTGGCACTGTTTTCCTACGTGTATTAATCATTCTCATGTTATTTATCTCTGGCAATGTTCACCCTAACCCAGGGCCTGATATTAACAATCCCATTACCTCTAATCTATCGTTTAATGATTTTTGTGAACGCAAATCATTGGGCTTCCTACATGTCAATATCCGTAGTTTGTTACCTAAACTTGATTTCCTCAAATCCTGGGCTCACACTGCTAATCCCGATGTCCTGGCGATATCTGAATCTTGGCTTAAGAAAAGCGTTACTAACCTTGAAATCCAAATACCAGGTTATAACGTCTTCCGCCAGGATAGAACCACTAAGGGAGGTGGCGTGGCTATTTTTGTAAAAGACAACCTGCAATGCTCCTTATTATTATGTAAGTCAGTCCCCAAGCAATTTGAACTATTAGTACTAAAGCTTAAATTGTCAGCTAATTTTTCTCTCTCTGTGGCTGTCTGCTACAGACCACCCTCTGCCCCAGCCTGTACACTATCAGCCCTCAGTGAACTTTTGGCTCCACACATCTCCTCTGAGTTTGTCCTTCTGGGTGATTTAAACTGGGATATGACCAACCCCCCAGACTCAGTTATGCTGCAATTTGATGCTTTAAATCTCTTTCAAATCATATCTGAACCCACCAGACACAATCTGAAATCCCCGTCATCCGCTACATTGATTGATATCATCCTTACTAACACTCCATCAAATTACAAATCAGGAGTCTTCAGTCAAGACCTGAGTGACCACTGTGCCATTGCTTGCATTCGTTCTGGTGTCTCGGTCAAACGTCCACCAGTGATTGTGACCAAGCGCTCTCTGAAGAGGTTTGACATGCAGGCCTTTCTTCATGACATTGCAGCTGTAAATTGGGACAGAATTAATTTCATCCCCTCTATTGAAGATGCCTGGTCTTATTTCAAAATTACATTTAGCCTTATCATTGATAAACACGCCCCACTGAGAAAATTCCGGACTAAGAATCGATATAGCCCCTGGTTCTCCCATGACTTGGCTGAACTCATCCGTCAAAAAAATGCTCTCTGGCGGAATGCTAGATCCTCTAAATCTCCTGACAACTGGCTGGCCTTCAGGCAATGCAGAAATAAAACCACACAGGCGATCAGGAAAGCCAAAATCTCTCATTTTAAGGAGAAATTTATAACTTGTGGCACTGACGTAAAAAAGTTCTGGAAAACAGTAAAATCCATGGAAAATAAACTTACTTCCCCTCATCTACCCCCCACTATGACATTTGGCGGTATTGTAGTCACTGATAAACCACGCATGGCATCACTCTTCAACCACCACTTCGTGAATGCAATCCATACCTTCACGGCCCCCAACATTGTCCCCTCATCCACTTCTTCTCCCCCATCAAGTAGCACCGGCTTCTCCTTTCAACCTCTCTTGGCCTCAGAAGTCCTGGATGAGCTCACTAAACTGGACTCGAACAAGTCTGCTGGCCTTGATGGGCTTGACCCCATATTTTTAAAAGCAGCTGCCCATATTATTGCTCCCCCCATCACAACTTTGTTTAATCTGTCTCTCCAATTGGCTGTCTTCCCTCCTGACTGGAAATCTGCCATGATTTCCCCCCTCTTCAAAGGTGGCTCCAGCTCCAACCCAAACTGCTATAGGCCAATTTCCATCCTGCCTTGTCTGGCCAAAGTCCTGGAGAGATTGGTTCTTAGACAGCTAAATCATTTCATTGACTCAAACCACATCCTGTCAGATCTGCAGTCTGGGTTCCGGCCTGGCCATGGGTGTATCTCAGCCACTCTAAAGGTTCTTGATGACATCATCACGTCCTAGATAACAAACAGGTCTGTCTAGCTGCCTTTATTGACCTAGCCAAGGCCTTTGATTCTGTGGACCACAACATCCTCCTACATAGGCTCTCTTGCATAGGCCTGTCTCCCACCTGCTGTAACTGGTTTTCCAGCTACCTCGGCAACCGTGTTCAGCTGGTAAAGGCTGAAAACGTTGCTTCAGAATCACTCACAATATCTAAAGGAGTGCCTCAAGGCTCCATCCTAGGCCCAACCTTGTTCTCCATCTATATTAATGAGGTAGCCAAGGCTGTTGGCAATTCCCGGATACACCTGTATGCCGATGATACCATAATTTACTCAGCTGGCCCTTCCCTCCACGCTGCGGCATCCACCCTCCAACTTAGTCTCACCTCTATCGAACAGTCTTTCCATAACCTCCACTTGCTCCATAATTCTAAAAAAACCAAATGCATTCAGTTTGACCGGGAAAACAATGTCCCCAGCCCCCCCAAGATCTTCTGCGCCGATGGCTCTGAACTGGAGTTTGTCACCTCATACAAATACCTAGGTCTCTGGCTGGACTCATCTCTCTCTTTCACCATACACATCAACAATATCCAGGCCAAGGTCAAAGCTAGATTGGGCTTCTTATTTCGCAATAAGGCCTCCTTCCCTCACTCCGCCAAACACACTCTAGTGAAGATGACCATACTGCCTATGCTGGACTACGGCGATACGGTCTATAGAATGGCATCAAAAAGTGCCCTCAAAAAACTTGACACTCTTCACCACTCAGCCATACGTTTTGCCACTGGTGCACCCCTATCCACTCACCACTGCAATCTCTACAAACTGGTGGATTGGCCCTCACTTCACACTAGACAGCTTCTCCACTGGCTTCAGTTAATTTACAAGACTATTCTAGGAAAGACACCCCTCTACCTCTCTTCCCTCCTCCACCGTTCTCACAGCACTTATCACTTGAGATCCAATGATCTCATCACGCTCACCATTCCAAAATCCCGGACTGCGTTTGGCCGTAACTCCTTCCGCTTTGCTGCAGCAAACGATTGGAATGCCATACAGAGCACACTCAAGCTCACAGTACTCACTTCACTCTCCGCCTTCAAACACAAACTTCAACAAACCTTAATTGATTGTTGCACCTGCTGATCCCCCCTCACTCGTGCACACATACGCATACACACATATACGCCCCCCCCCCCCACTCGCGCACACATACGCATACATACACATACGCCCCCCCCCCCCCCCCCTTAGCATTAGATGATTTTATTTATTTGTATAGTGTTTCACTGTCTTTGCCATTCGCATGTATTGTATGTATTGCCTATGTTGTAGTGATGCTGTGTATCTGCATGTGATTGTTTCTCTGCCGGGGCCTCTTGGCCAGATCATCATTGTAAATGAGAACTGGTTCTCAACTGATTCATCTGGTTAAATAAAGGTCAAAAAAAATAAAATAAAAAATAAATAAATAAATAAATAAATAAATAAATAAATATGTTAAAGCAAAATATTCCAATTTTCTGAGACACTGAATTTTGGGTTTCATTAGCTGTAAGCCATAATCATCAAAATTACAAGAAATAAAGGCTTGAAATATTTCACCCTATGTGTAATGAATCTACCGTAATTTCCGGACTATAAGCAGCTACTTTTTTCACACGCTTTGAACCCTGCGGCCTAAACAACGATGCGGCTAATCTATAGATTTTTA